>CM068387.1:15049328-15744350 GCA_034770075.1 Aralia elata
CGTGCCTCGTCTCGAATGTTTCGTGTCGTAGCCGTTGGTTTCCGCTGACGGGTTTGCTGTTCGGTGGCCAGTCCGGAACCCGTCGGGAAACGTGCCACGTCATCCCGGGCAACGCACTAGTGATCAGTAACTGACTCTCGACATTCGTTTTTTTGTTGTCGTGTCGGCTTCAATATCATCCCGATCGCTGGTGGTTTTGAGGTTCGTCTTTATGTTCCACCTCCTTTTATTCTCGGTAGTGCCAGAGTTGGTCAATGTGACGATTTTGCCCTCCTGTCAGGGGGTGGGGGGGGGGGGGGTTAGTATAAGGAACTGCAAAAATCCGGGTGTTCTACAGCTGCCCCTCTTTATCATGTTTATGAAATGATAAATGGGAAATGAACAAGGATAAAGAATAGACACTCGATGTATCGAATGACAATTGCACAAGAATGACAATACATACGTGATGCAACACATATAATTCATGATGCAACACAAGGGGCAAAGGCATTGCAAAACATTCGTATAAGGGTGTTCAATGCCTCACGCCATCGTCTTGTCCGCGTCGGGCTTTGCGTATCCAGTTTTTTTTTCCGCCCATCCTATTATATCAACGGGTATCGTCGCCGGGGTTGATTGTCTGTGATCTCAGCCCTTATCCCAGGATGTTAGTGTTTGGATATCAGCCCTTCCCAGGGTGGAGGTGTCTAGTTGTTTGGCATATCAGCCCCTTCCCAGGGTGGTTAGTTTGTTTGGATCTTAGCCCTTCCCAGGGTGTTAGTTTGGATCTCAGCCCTTCCCAGGGTTTTGGTTTGTTTGGATCTTAGCCCTTCCCTAGGGTGTTAGTTTGGATCTCAACCCTTCCCAGGGTTTTTGTTTTGGTTGGATGCCTTCCCCGGTTTGCTCACCACTCTGTCGCGGTTTGCTTGGATCTCAGCCCTTCCCAGGGTTTGTTGTTTTTTTTGTCTTTTTTCCTTTTTGTGGATATCAGCCCTTCCCAGGGTTGCTCACCATCTTGTTGTGGTTCGCGTGGATCTCAGCCCTTCCCAGGGTTTGCTTACCACTCTGTCGCGGTTTGCTTGGATGCCTTCCCAGGTTTGCTCACCACTCTGTCGCGGTTTGCTTGGATCTCAGCCCTTCCCAGGGTTTGTTGTTTTTTTGTCTTTTTTCTTTTGTGGATATCAGCCCTTCCCAGGGTTGCTCACCATCTTGTTGTGGTTCGCGTGGATCTCAGCCCTTCCCAGGGTTTGCTCACCATTCTGTCGCGGTTTGCTTGGATGCCTTCCCAGGTTTGCTCACCACTTTGTCGCGGTTTTCTTGGATCTCAGCCCTTCCCAGGGTTTGTTGTTTTTTGTCTTTTTTCTTTTTGTGGATATCAGCCCTTCCCAGGGTTGCTCACCATCTTGTTGTGGTTCGCGTGGATCTCAGCCCTTCCCAGGGTTTGCTCACAATTCTGTCGCTGTTTGCTTGGGTGCCTTCCAAGGTTTTATAAACACTCTGTCGCGGTTTTATTGGATCTCAGCCCTTCCCAGGGTTTGTTGTTTTTTGTCTTTTTTTTTCTTGTGGATATCAGCCCTTCCCAGGGTTGCTCACCATCTTGTTGTGGTTCGCGTGGATCTCAGCCCTTCCCAGGGTTTGTTGTTTTTTGTCTTTTTTTTCTTTTTGTGGATATCAGCCCTTCCCAGGGTTGCTCACCATCTTGTTTGTGGTTCGCGTGGATCTCAGCCCTTCCCAGGGTTTGCTCACCACTCTGTCGCGGTTTGCTTTGGATGCCTTCCCAGGTTTCAGCCGGGTCTTGCCTTGATTCGTCGTGTTCGACGTTCGACTTATTCAGAATTTGTATTTTATTTTCACATAACGAGTCATGTATGATGCATGCTTTTCATTCATGGATAGAGAATGACCCCTGTACAGTCTTTTTGATACTATTTTCCACAGCTGTCGTCGCCAGATGCCGTGATATGCTTGGATGTCGATCCTCCCACAGGATTGGTCGGTGGCTTCTCCGCTGATTGGACGGTTTGTCCGCCGGTGACAGAGAATATGGCAGATGATCTTCCGGAACGTTCCTGATCCTTATTATTCTTTCCGGTGTCGGCGGGCTTTGCGGAGGGCATTCTGAGCCATTAGGTCCCTGTCCGTCCGGTGTTCACGCATCTCGATTACTACCGAGGCTGAGAGGTATGCTGCTCTTGTTGAGAGAGATGCTGCTATTCTGGCCAGGGATGTTGTTTCATGTGATAGAGACGCCATTGTATTGCAGACTAAGGCAATTATAGATGCTCACTCTGAGACCGTTTAGCCGAGCCACTGCTTATTGGATCGCGTCGACATGATGGGGCAGCAGATTGCAGGGAATGTCGAGGCCTCAGATCTATCCACCACTTTATCCATCCTGCTTCGATTAGTTTCAAATTGGTAGATCATTTTATTTCCTGCATGTGACTGTGTCAGTTTCATCGGTTATCAAAAGAGAAACCTTGTAACAAAATGACTTATTTATATAGACGGGTATTTAAATTTAGTCATTTTTCCTTTTTGTCGTATCGTTGCCTTTCATTGGACCCTCATTTTATCCAGATAACCATGATTTTGATTATTTCGCCTTCTTTCTCTTCTCAAGTCTTGATGGGGATTTGTCAGATATTGCCGTACATCCTGTCGATTTCATCGGCTGAGTCTTAGATTTGGGCTAACTGCTTGGTTAGGTCACTTGGAGATGAAGCTGATCAGGCGGCTGGTTTCGGGAAAGTTTCGAGGGTATAGGAAGGTTTTTTCTGGCTGTTGGGAATCTGTTTTGATAGGAGAAAGTGTTATTTTGTAAGGAATGGGACCGCGCCACGATGGCTGCCTACGTACCCCCACAAGTCGGGAGATCAGGTCCTACGTAGTTCGTTCTCAAAAACAGGGAGAGGAACCGACGAGATTTTTTTTTTTTTTTTTTTTTTTTTTTTATGCATAGAACCGCTTCACCGAGTCAGAATTTAGGGGCTGTGGGAACACCTCCCCATCCATTTTCTTGCAGTATGAGGGCTTCCTCCGGACAGCCACTTTCTTAATCACAAAAGGCCCCTCCCAGTTCGGGGCAAACTTCCCCTTGGCTTTGTCTTGACAAGGCATTACTCTCTTTAACACTAGGTCATTTTCTTTGAATTTTCGAGGTCTTATCTTTCTGTCGTATGATCGGGAGATCCTTTGCTGATATGACTGACCGTGCAACACAGCGGCCACCCTCCTTTCATCAATTAGGGCCAATTGGTCGTACCGACTTTGCATCCAATCCTCCTCGTTTATCCGAGCATCAATCAAGATTCTGAGGGACGCCATCTCAACCTCAACTGGCAGAACCGCTTCCATTCCGTATAACCAGAGCGTACGGGGTTGCCCCTGTAGAAGTACGTACCGACGTTCTGTACGCCAGCAAGGTGAGAGGTAGCAGATCCGGCCATCCCCGATGATTAGCAGACATTTTTGCCATGATCTTCTTGATATTCTTATTTGCAGCTTCCACTGCCCCATTCATCTTAGGACGGTAAATGACAGAATTGAGGTGTTTGATCTTAAAACTGGTCGCATAATCCCTTCATGAGGGTATTGTTCAAATTCTTGGCATTGTCAGAGACTAAAACCTCAGGTTGCCCGTATCGGCAAATGACATTATTCCTGATGAAACCGACGATGATCTCCTGAGTTACTTTGGGGAAAGAAGCGGCTTCTACCCATTTAGTGAAGTAATCGATCATGACGAATATAAATCGGTGGCCGTTGCTTGCTTTGGGCTCTATTGGTCCGATCACATCCATACCCCACATTGAGAATGGCCAAGGGGAGGTCATACAGTGCAGTTCATTGGGGAGGCGCATGGATAACATTACCAGTGCGCCTGGCATTGGTAACACCGCTTGAACGTGATCATCACAGTCGGCTTTCAGCGTCAACCAGTAATGCCCCGTTCTCAAGATCTTCTTGGCCAGCATCGGCCCACTCATGTGTGGCCCACACACTCCCACCATGTATTTCGTCCATAATCTTTTGGGCCTGCATTTCATTTACACATCGTAGCAATCCCAAATTGGCATCCCTCTTGTACAGTGAATCTCCGCTCAGATAAAATTTCATTGCCATCTTTTGAATTCTCAACCTCTTCCGCTCGGCTGGCTTGGTCGGGAATGGATCTATCCCTCAGATATTCCCTTATGTCGTGATACCAAGGCTGGCTTTGGGAGAAACCCCTCGTCCGATAGTACCGCCACATGCTCCTCGTATTGCCGGGGCGTTCTGCACTGCTATCTCAATCTGTGGAACGTCCCTGCTCTTGATTGTGTGGATTAGGGAAGCTAAAGTCGCCAATTGCATCGGCGAAATCATTTCGTCCCCGGGGGATATGTCGGAAAGCGGATATCTTCGAACTCTTGCATCAGTTGGATAACACAACGGTGGTATGGAAGCAACCGGAGCTCTTTAGTGGTTGTACATCCCGATCGCATTGTCTGATTACCAGCTCCGAATCCCCGAACACCGCTAACCTTTTCACTCCCATGTCACGGGCCAAGCGGGGAGTCCCAAGATACACCCCTCGTATTCAGCGGTGTTGTTCGAGTTACTGAACTGCAATTTAGTGGCTACGGGGTATTGCTCTCCTGTGATAGAGACCCAAGACTGCTCCGGCTTCCTGCCCCCTCCGCATTCATGGCACCATCAAAATATAATTTCCAGAACTGCCCCTCGTCATCTCCTCTCGCGCGCAAGATCCAGAATACATCTTCGCCCGGCAGAGGAGTGTCTAAAGGCTCCATTCCCCCTGATGGCGCTTCTGCCAATTGATCTGCAATTCCCTGCCCCTTCATGGCTTTCTGAGTTACGTATACAATGTCGAACTGCTGTAAGATTAACTGCCATCTTGAAAAGTCAACAGTTCAGCCTGGGCCTTTCAAAGATATATTTCAGGGGATCCATCCTTGATATCAGGTACGTGGTGTGCCCATGGAGATAATGCTGTAATCTCATTGCAGCCCAAGCCAAAGCACAACAGGTCCTTTCGATAGGGGTGTAATTCTGTTCACATCGGCTAAATCTCCTGCTGAGGTAGTAAATGGCCTGCTCTTTGCCTGATTCATTCTTCTGCCCCAACATACAGCCCATCGCAATGTCATTGACTGATATATACATGAATAGAGGGATCTCATCCTTCGGGGGTACCAGCACGGGTGCTTCCGTCAGCTGCTTCTTAATGATCTGAAAGGCTTCCTGGCATTGCTCATTCCATTCTTGGGAGACATCTTTTCTTAACAGCTTGAAAATTGGCTCGCCCGTGGTTGTCAAATGGGATATGAAGCGGCTGATGAAATTTATTCTTCCCAGAAATCCTCTTATTTCCTTTTCAGTGCGGGGTTGCCGGCATATCCACAATGGCCTTAATCTTGGCCGGATCCAACTCGATGCCACGATCACTAACCAGGAATCCCAAGAGTTTGGCCGATTGCACTCCCGAAAGCACACTTTGCCGGGATTGAGCCTTAAATTATATTTTCTGAGCCGGTCAAATAGCTTTTGGAGATGGGTCAACATGATCAGATTCTATCCTTGACTTCACGATAATGTCATCCACGTAGACCTCTATCTCCTTGTGCATCATATCGTGGAACAGGGCCATCATAGCTCTTTGATAAGTAGCCCCTGCATTTGTGAGACCGAAAGCCAACCGTCTATAGCAGAAAGTCCCCCAAGGGGTGATGAAGGCTGTTTTCTCCCAGTCCTCCTCTGCCCCCATTATTTGATGATACCCCGCAACGCAATCAACGAAAGAGTACATCTCGTATTGGGCTGTGTTATCCACCAATATGTGTATAAAAGGTACTGGGAAATTATCCTTGAGACTGGCCTTGTTCAGATCTCTATAGTCAAACACATACCCTCACCTTTCCTCCAGGCTTAGCCACTGGGACCACATTGGACAACCATTCTGGGTAGGTGGACACCATGATGATTCCAGCCCTGAACTGTTTGATGATCTCCTCCTTTACCTTCAAGCTCCATTCCGGTTTTAGCTTTCTTAGTTTTTGCTTGACGGGCTTGAAACCTTCCTTGATGGGCAGCTGGTGTACCACAATGTCGGTGGATAAATCCGATCATGTCCTCATGAGACCAGGCGAACACATCCTCATACTGGCGTAGCAATTTGGTCATTTCTACTTTCTGGTTAGGGGTCAGGTCTGTCCCGATCTTGAGCTCTTTGGGTTGGTCAGGGGTTCCGATATTTATGGTGACGGTTTGGTCTAAGTTGGGTTTGGGTTTTATCCTCGACCCACCCTTTGATCTCGTCAGGTGCGTCATCGTAATCTGTCCTCGTCCTGCTCAATACCCATTAAATCGAAATCCAGCTCAATATCAAAATCATAGTCATCATTCAAATTTGAGGGATCGCTTGTTAAGCAAGGAATACTCAAATTGGTACAACCTGACATTGAAACAAAATACTGTCATATTATATAATTCATCTTTCCACAATGATCGCTTCTTAAAATAACATGACAAAATAACATAGTTATGCAAAATATAAAATAAAGAACCAAAACTGGTAGACATTCATCCCCGCTCTCCGGGGTCTACCACCCCGGCACCATGTTTTACCCTTGTCTGGATATTATTGGCTCCGCCGTCCAGTTATCGGTGGTCAGATCAGCCGGGAGGCGGACATATGACCGACGACTGTGTTCCAGGGACTTCCTTGACGACTACCGCCACATCGTATCCGTCCTCCCTCACAGCCTTATTAGGGATAACTAACCCTGCCCAATCGATGACAGGCACACTCTGTTGGGCTCCCCGACGTTGCGGCCGTATCCTTCCCCTCTCCAATGTTTATTGATGGTCCAGATATATAGCATTTGGTTTCGAACTGCTGCATGACCTCCCGCAGGAAACTCTTCCTTTTTTGACTGCCTCATCATCCGCAGGAGTCAAATCTTTACCTTCTAATTCGGACTACGGGCTTGTCCGTTCCTTGTTCATTATGGTCCCTCGACATCAGGATTCCAGTCGATCGAACTGGGGCTTCCCTTTGAGAGTGGTTCCGCTCTATGCCTCCATGATATCCCAACCCTGCCCTGCCTGTCTGGTTGGGCAGTTGAATAGGCGTGGAAATTCCTTGGTTGTCTTTTCCCAAACCCTGTCCAGGTTGAAACTTCATCTTCATCATTTCTCTAGCAACGAAGGTGAGCTCAGGGGAGGCTTTGGATTTTATGGCTGGGGCTCCCAGACCTCTATAGTGGGGGGAGCTGATTTCCAGTGCTTGAAAACTGGCAGGCGCCGCGGATTCGTCCACATTGATTACTGGCAGAGACCCCTCTTGGAGGGAAAAGGGTCATTACGCTCTGCGGTAGATTTGTTACCAGATTCCCGCTGACGATGAACTTGATTTGTTGGTGTAGTGTAGAGGGAACTGCCCCAGCCATATGTATCCATGGTCTTCCCAATAACATGTTATAACTGGCGGAGATATCCAGGACCTGAAAGGAAATATCAAAAGTACACGGCCCTATCTCCACGGGCAACTCTATTTCTCCCAATGTATCCTTCCGGATCCATCGAAGGCTCGCACCACCATGTGACTGGCCCGCAAGCGCTTGGGATTAATGTTCATTTTCCTCAGTGTACTGAGGGGACAAATATTCAGTGCTGATCCCCCATCAATCAGCACCCCATTCATGACATACCCTGATGAGATCACTGCGATGTGCAGCGGTCTCCGATGCCCCCTTCCCTCTTTCGGGATATCATCATCTGTGAATGATAGCACATTGTTCTCTAGCAGATGGTCCACTAGGCGGCCGAAACTTTCTTGGCTAATTGTCTTGGGAACGTGAGCCTCCCCCAGGATTTTGGCCAAGATTCTGCAGTGGTCGCTGGACGATAACACCAAATCCATGATCGACGTTAGAGTCGATTCCTCGCTCACCGTCCTGATCCCCCTTACTTCCGGATGGTCCATCTTTTCCAAGAACTCCACGGCTTTTTCCTCGGATATCCTCTCGTTCTCTTTTCTCTTACTCTTGAGGACTCTTCCTGGAAGGTACAAGGGATTCCCCTTTGATGTTACGGAAGCACAACTGGCCGTCTCCTCTAATACACCCCCGTAGTTCCACGGTACTGTTTTTTAGATTGCAAACAGGGAATCTGTGGTCTTGCTGCGATGATGAGAGGTTTTGGAGCCGCTAACTTGATAGGCCCCCCTGTGATACTCCGGCTTGCACCCGTCAACCTAACCGGTGCCCCTTGCATATTCTCCTGAGTACCCGTCATGCCAACCATCTCATCAATCCTTGTCATATAATTTCGCCTTGGCGGTCCTTCGGTTTCGATGGTTTCCACCATATTGACCCCTCCCCCATCATGCTTCGGTAGGGGATTGATTTTAACATTTCGGCGGCTCGGGCTGTTCCACCACGATTTTCCCCCCGCTATCAATCAGGTTTTGAATTATGTGTTTCAGCGTCCAACATTCCTGAGTGTCATGACCCGGGGAACCCGAATGATATGCACACTTTTTACTCGGGTCAAATTTTCTTCCCTTCGGGTTACTTGGAGGTGCCAAATCGACAATCTTCCCCTGTGATATCAATTATTGCCAAAATCTGCTCAAGAGGCTCCCCAAGCGGGGTGAATACCCGCTTTTGTGTGGTCTTCAAACCTCCTATCGTTCGTCCGTTCTGGGATTAGGTTGCCGGGGCGGCACAAATCTCTGTATTTGCACAGGAGGGCTATTCTCCACCTTCCTAGATGATCCCTGCAGCACGAGAGAGACATCTTCCTCTTTTCGCTTTTGGGGCCTGCGGGAAGTACTGCCATAATTCCCACTTTGGATTTGTTCCGCAGCCGTTTCAAGAGCTGTGAAGTCCCGGATTTTACCAGATTTTCAACCCCATATCCACCATTTCTCCATGTTTTATCATCTCGGCGAAAGGTCTTCCAATCCCCGATATGACCCGCTCATAATAAGGTGCTTCCTGTATATCCACGAAGGTCATTACCATCTCTGACTCACCTCATTGGAGGATTCACTTGTGCGGCCATACCCCTCCATCGTTGGGCATAGTCCCTGAAGGTTTCCCTTGGTTGCTTCTTGATTTTTGTCATTTGATATCTATCAGGGGCCATCTGTGCCTGAAAGCTATACTGTGTCAAGAAGGTATGGGCCAGCTCCTCCCAATTATGAATCCGGGCATTATCGAGACGGGCATACCAGATCCTCGCCTCCCCCGTCAAGCTTTTCTGGAATAAATTGCATTCTTAGTCCTTCGTCTTCCGCATAAGGACCCTAGTTCTCCAATATATATTTTCAGGTGAGTGTAAGGATCCCCCTTTCCCATTGTATTTCTCGAATTCGGGGATCTTAAATTTCTCTGGATATCTGGTTCCGGGGAAGACACACAAATCTGCATAATTAACCCTACCAGGGAGCCTATGCCTTTTAGAGTTTGGATGGTTTCCTCCATCTGCTTCACTTTCCTGCGAAGGTCATCCGTATCTCTCCCTCCTCTGGAATCGTGATTACTGTCTTGTTGAGGGCAGGAATGACCTTTGGGAGGACCGGCTCGTCCTTAAGCTGATGTTGGTTATTTTTAAATGGGATTGCATCATCCTTAGGAGGATTCTGGTCACCCCCTGGCGGTGGTACATTATGCGATCCCTGGTTTGGCGGGTCCTGTCTGATTAGGAACTGTTCTTTTAGCATTGTGGCCATTTCCATCATCTGCTTTTTAAAGTCATCGAACTCTTCCCGAGATATGGAACTATGATTGGGAAGATCAGCCATTTCAGAGGTAGAGACCTGGGCTTTCTTAGACTGCGAACGGGTTTGAGGAGCAATCCTGCAGGCAAACGGTTCGAAGTTTCAGTCTTGGGCAATGAAAGGATGCGGATGCATGCTAAAGCTGTAAATTTTGTGTTTTGGTTTTTTTTTAATCTTTCCCTGCAAAAGAGAAAGTTAGTAGTCTTTTAGTGCAATAACAAATGCTCAACATGACTTTATTATGCTTCCCAGCTGTTTCCTGCAAAAACATGGAGGTCAGTATTCTCTTTTGACAACAGGGGAGGTATATATGAAATGGGATCATGACATTTTATACGCTTGAACGTAAAAAAAAGGGCATGAAGAGACTTTTCCTGCGTTGGGTTTATCAGAGGCTGACCTACCCTAGGGTTACTCCTCACGGGCTTTTCGGCATGAAGGTTCCCCAAATCTTCGCAATCTACTCGTTTGAGCCCTTTCGATTGGAGCGGATTTGAGTGGTGCGTTTCCTGAGCCATCTCCGGGGAGCAGCCCCATCGAGTCCAGTAATAAGCAACCGACGGGTTCGCCTCAGGAGGAGGTACATTCTCAACATACATTCACATTCATCATCCTCACCGTATGCAAATGATTACTTTAAAGTAAAGCAATTCCATTCAAACATTTATTCATTGGACAAAACACACATTCACACAACAAAAGTAAAATGGTCAAAATGTCGTATGCACACACATATTCATGAATTTTAAAGGATAGAATAGCATCAAGATTTTAATGCGGCTTAAGCCCTCTAATATCCCCAGCAGAGTCGCCAGCTGTCGACGCCGGGAGGAATCGCTTACGCGGGGGTTGTAACCCTTTCCAATTTTAGCCTTTTCATTAGATGATTTTTTTTTTTGGAAAAGGTCGGCATTAATGTCGACGGGGTTTTTTAAAGATTGTTTTTTTATGATGAGCCAATTTAACCAGAGTCGCCAGTTGGTATATTTGAAATGGATGTACCAACTCATCCGAGTTTTCATTTTTATAAATCGCTGGCTCATATGTGACTCCGAATTAATTGGTCTGCGAATCGAGATTCATAGAGTTCGGGGGCTTACTTAAGTGAGGGGAAGGTGTTAGGCACCCCTCGACTTCCGTGAAGCACGGTTACCGCAATCTTGATGCTTTCCTATCCTTTAATTCATTGAAATGTGTGTGTGCGCGTGTGTGTGTGTGTGCCTATGTAAATGTTATGGTGAGTTTGCATAAAAGAATCATTTGGATTTTTTAGGGAAAATTGTGTTTTTCTTTTGAGAATGCCTTAGAATGTCCATACGGCTTAAACGAGAAAGCTTTATGAAAAAAGGATTGATTTTATTTGGCAAAAACTATGAGATTTTCCTTAGGTGGCGCTTTGGCAAAACAAGAGTTTTAAACCTTTCGTAAAAATAGGAATCGAAATCTATACGTTGCTTTCATAAAATGATGGGCAACTTCTAGGATATCTTTCACCCTACGCAACCAAGATTTAATAAAACGTTGTTTTATTTTTATAAAACCATTTTTGTGACGTTTTGAAAACGACTTTCTTTAGCCTTCTCGTTTAATAGAAACCGACATTCATTAACACCTACCTCCAATTTTTTTAGCTACGTGATGTTAACCTCCTAGTTTGCTTGATTTTAAGGAAAATCCTTCCTCGTTTAATCTTTGAAATCATTTTTTTTCGTGTTCCGAAATCCAATCAAGCATAAACACGCGTCGGGGCTATTCATGGGCATGTAAGCCATCCAAATAACCCCAACGCCCACAATCACATAACTTCAATATTACGGGGCCTTAAACCCGATTCTCGCCTTGGCGTCGTTTTAAGGCCCGACGATTACATAATTTACAATGACGGATACATCCACACGATTACATACATTCAAAAATGTCCATCATCGGATTTGGACCACGGGGTCGCGTTCCTAGGCTCACATGCCGAACTTATTGCACAAACAACCAAATGGATATAACGAAAATAAACAATAACGGGATGCCTAACACTCTAGGATGTCTTACAATGACGATCGAAATACACTATGAATGATACCATACCATAATAGCTAAGATTTTCACCAAACGGATATCAATCGGGCTATTAGGGGGAATTTCATTCCGATGAGACCCTCACTAATAATCCCTAACCCATTGGCTTCACAATAACATAAAAAAAAACTACATTTAAGTTAATTCGGATGACCAAAAGGTTAACAAAATGATATAACAAAATGCTAAGAACAAAGGGTTTTTTCACCTTGCAATTAATCCCCACAATATGTTATGAATTCGTGTATTGAGTAGAGGTAGAGAATATGGAATATAATCTCACAAATTTGGTACAATTCCTCACTCTTTTTTCACTCTTTTTCTCTCCTAATTGCTCTTGTTTTGCTGCTGTTTTTTGTTCCTACCGAGCTGCTGCTGCTGCTGCTGAATGCTTCTCACACTCTTTTTCCTCTTCCTGTATGCGAACTGGCCTAATAAAGCACTGCCAAGGGCAAGCCGCAGATCTATCTGCGGCTGGCCGCAGATATATCTGCGACTGGCCCTTGGTTCTCCCCCCAGCCGCGCTCGAGTCCCGTGCGCTTCGAGTTCCCGTGCTGCCTCGAGTTCCGTCCTTGGCCCGCGAATTGATCTGCGGCTAACTGTGCTGATTTTTCTCTGTTTTCCGTGCCTCGTCTCGATTTTCGTGTCCGTACCGTTGGTTTCCGCTGACGGGTTTGCGTTCGGCAGTCCGGAACCCGTCGGGAAACGTGCCACGGTCCATCCGGGCAAGCACAGTGATCAGTAACTGACTCTCGACATTCGTTTGTTGTCGTGTCGGCTTTCAATATCATCATCCCGTCGTGGTGGTTTTGAGGGTTCGTCTTTATGTCCACCCTTTATTCTCGTGTGCCGGGTCAATTGACGATTTTGCCCTCCTGTCCAGGGTTAGTAATAGGAACTGCAAAAATCGGGTGTCTACAGTTAGATTGTATGTTTGTCGTCGATTATCGTGAGCACCGAATTCGAGGTTTGGAAACCTGGATTTGGGGGGTGTCACAGGTTGGTTAATCAGAGTTGTAGGTTATAAACGTTAGGAACAAGAAACCTAGGATATAACCTTAGTAGAAAACTCACATAGAGTATGTAGGTGATGATGGGTCGGGGGAGATTCATAGAGTTCTAGTCGTACCGAATAAAATATCATTTCATTTCATCAATGAATATATTTTATTGTGGTACTGATGTTGATTTATTTGTGTGGTGTTTGTAGGATGTCGGACGAGAGTCAAGATAGCTGTCCAGTGAACCAGGAGCCCATAGAGCCTGATGTGATAGGAGGTTTGCTGGCGAGGAACGCCGAGCTAGAGGTTAGGGCTAAACAATTAGAGGCGCAGAACCACATCCACCAGATTTCTGAACAGCAGTACCAGGACGCTGCTTACCAGGCCCAGGCTGAGTTAGCCGAGTTGCGAGGGAGGCTGCTGCTAAGGGAGCTGTAGTTAGGACAATTGAAGGATGAGGTAAAGGCTAAGGATGCGAAGATAGTTGATTTGGAGCGAGCCTTAGACATTGTCCGGATGCAGTTCGACGCTAGATCGATGAATCTGCCCTCCAGTAGCGAGAGCAAGCGTGAGTTGCATTCACCTTGTGTCCCCTAGAGGATAGTTGGAAGTGGGTGGTTATGCCTTGAGCAGTGTTATTGGTACTACCATTTGGTTTACTAGAAATTGTATTAACCTCAGCAAGGTGCGAGGTAGTTTGTATGTAGGATGTACTTCCCAATTATGTAGGTAGGAAAGAATGGTTTAAGTGAATCCCACCTTTTGTTATATTAAATGGGATGGTAGCAATTATGACAATATGCCTGTGATAAACGTGTAAGACGCTTAAGTCGGTATATGAATATAGATGCATTATTATGGTACGTGCTTGAGAATTTTACTTGATATACCAGTTATGCAATGATTATGGTTAATTCAGTGAGACTGAATCGGTATCTTAGTAACTTAAATCACTAATCGGGAAAGCAGAATTTCCCGAGGTTGGGTAATCTAAAACTCCCACACAAGAGTCATGTGATTATTATATACATGCTGAATACGTATGTTTTAAGGAAGCCCGAGTAACGTGTTAGGGTTTGCTTAAACAGATAATGCCGCCCAGACGAATCCTACGAAATCATGGGATCGAAGAGTCAGTTAACAATGTAGAGGAAACTCCACCAAACCCAATGCAAGATTTTGTGAACATGATGGCAGAAGCCTTGCGAAATCAGACCACTACTACAGGAAACCAGACAGGCAACCACTTAGCCAATTTTAAAGACTTTAAGGCAGTAAGGCCTCCGGAATTTAGAGGAACAGCGAACCCGATAGAGGCCCAGTCATGGATAAAGGAGATTGAAAAGGCCTTTGTCATTGCTAGAGTCGCTGAGGAGCAGAAGACAATTTTTGCTACTTACTTAATGAAAGGTGAGGCTAACTTCTGGTAGGAAGCCAATCAGAACAAAGCTGGAACTGGAGTCGTGGCGTGGGAAGCTTTCAAGACGTTGTTTTTCGAGAATTACTTTCCTGAGAGTACGTAGGCGAAAATGGAAATCAAGTTTCTAGAATTGAAGCAAAGAAAAATTTGTCGGTGTCAGAGTACGCTGCAAAATTCAATGAATTGGCTAGATTCGCCCCACATCAGGTGGATACTGAGGTGAGGAAGGCCAGGAGATTCGAGAATGGATTAAAGCCGTGGATCTACAGCAAGGTAGCGGTTTTGCAAATTACATCGTTCTCAACCTTGTTGGAGAAAGCTCTCATTGCCGAAGGTGGGAGTGAAGCGGTTTCGAAATATAATCGGGAAAGGAACAAGAAGAAGGTAGAAGGAGGAAATGTGAATGTTAGCAGTGGTGGCGGCAATAGCAGGAAGCGTCAATGGAGCAGTGGGGGTAGCAATTCTGAAGTGCAGCAAGGGAACACGCAGCAGAAAAGACCGGTATGTGGGAAGTGCGGAAAGGGTCACTCGGGAGAGTGCATGAAGGGAAAGATGGTTTGTTATACCTGTGGACAAGAAGGGCATATCTCGCCCAATTATCCTAAGGCGAAGAAGGGAGGTTGCTTCAATTGTGGAGAGATAGGACATCGGAGCAAGGACTGTCCCCGAAAAAGAAACATGGATGGCAGAAATGGCAACAGGGGCAACAACTCGAGAGCAACCAGTGGAGGACCAGCCCAGCCAAATAAGCCAACAGCTAGGACCTTCAACATGACAGTACAAGATGCTGTGGCATCCAGAGAGGTAGTGTCAGGTATTATTCCAATCAACAACATAGATGCCTATGTGCTATTTGATTCGGGAGCTTCATGTTCTTTTGTTTCTGATGAATTTGCTCAAAGATTTAATTTTCCTAGTGAACTGTTAGAACCCCCGATGAATATAGAAGTAGCGAACAAAGAAATTATCCCCGTAAACTACATTTATAAAAATTGTTGTGCTGATATGAGAGGGTTTAAGCTTAACGTGGACTTGTTGCCGATTCGTCTTGGAGAATTCGATGTAATCCTTGGGATGGATTGGTTAGCGAGCCACGGGGCGGTCATTGACTGTAAGAAAAAGTGCATACACCTACAGACTCCGGGTAAGTCGAAGGTGGTGTTCTATGGTAGTAAATCGCCGAGACAATCTTGTTGTCTGACGATGATACAAGCGAAGAGATTGCTTAAGAAGGGTTGTATAGGTTATTTGGCTCACGTGGTAGATACTCGACGGGTCGAGGGTGAACTGAGTCAGATACCCGTTGTAAGGTAATTCGCCGATGTCTTCCCAGATGAACTTCCGGGACTACCGCCGGATAGAGAAATAGAATTTGCAATCGACTTGGTACCCGGGACGGCACCGATATCTAAGGCGCCTTACCGAATGGCACTAGTAGAGATGAAAGAACTGATGGTTCAACTGCAGGAACTGTTAGACAGTGGTTATATCAGGCCGAGCGTGTCACCATGGGGAGCGCCAGTTTTGTTCGTAAAGAAGAAGGATGGTTCGATGAGGCTTTGTATCGACTACCGTGAGTTGAACAAAGTTTACGATTAAGAATAGGTATCCGCTGCCCACGATAGACGATCAGTTAGATCAACACATTGAAGCGAAATACTTTACGAAGATAGATTTAATGACGCGCTATCATCAACTAAGGGTAAGGCAGCAGGATATCCCGAAGACAGCATTCAGAACTCGTTATGGACAATTCGAATTTCTGGTATATGTCATTTGGACTGACAAATGCACCAGCGGCATTCATGGATATGATGAACAGAGTGTTCAAGCAGTATTTGGACAAGTTCGTGGTAGTATTCATCGATGATATCTTGGTGTATTCAGTGTCAGAGGAAGAACATGCTGAACATCTAAGGATTGCCCTGGAGGCATTGAGAAGGGAGAAACTGTACGCAAAGTTTTCGAAGTGTGAATTTTGGTTGCAGAGGGTGCAGTTTCTTGGACACGTCATTGACAATAATGGTGTTTCGGTAGACCCAGCAAAGGTGGAAGCCATTATCAACTGGGAGCAGCCGAAGACACCAACGGAGATCAGAAGTTTCCTAGGGTTAGCGGGATACTATCGCAGATTCATCCAGGATTTTTCGAAGATAGCATCACCGTTGACCAACCTGACTAGAAAGACGGTAAAGTTCGTCTGGACAGAGAAGTGCGAGGAGAGTTTCTTGGAGTTGAAGAAGAGACTTAGCCAAGCACCAGTGTTGGCATTACCAGACGACACTGGAGGTTTTGTAGTATACAGTGATGCGTCACACAAGGGCCTTGGTTGTGTACTAATGCAGCACGGCAGGGTCATTGCGTACGCTTCACGCCAGCTGAAGGACTATGAGAAGGGATACCCGACTCATGATCTGGAATTAGCAGCAGTAGTGTTCGCCTTGAAGATTTGGAGGCACTACCTATATAGAGAGAAGTGTGAGATATATATAGATCACAAAAGTCTGAAATATATCTTCACTCAAAAGGAGCTGAATATGAGGCAGCGCCGATGGTTAGAATTGATCAAGGATTACGATTGTGAGATTCTGTACCATCCGGGCAAAGCAAATGTAGTGGCAGATGCCCTGAGTAGGAAAGGTAGAGAGAAATTGATGAGGCTTACAACTCAGACAGAGCTGATAAAGGACTTTGGACGCCTGGAACTGGAGGTTAAGTATCCAATGGAGACGGACGAAAAATTGTTCACCGTGACAGTTGGTCCGACTCTACTGGATAAGATAAAGGAGGCTCAAGAATTTGATGAAGAATGCATTGGCATTAAGAAGCAGCTATCGGAAGGAAAAACGTTGAAGTTCAAGGTTGACAGCACGGGTCTGCTGAGATTAGAGGGAAGGATCTGGATACCCTATGTACCAGACTTAAGGGAAGAAATATTGCAGGAGGCCCATAATACGAGATTTTCGGTACATCCGGGTAGCACCAAGATGTATCAAGATCTTCGTCAACATTATTGGTGGCCGCATTTGAAAGGGGAAGTTGCAGAATTCGTCAGCCGGTGTTTAACTTGTCAGAGGGTCAAGGCAGAGCACCAACGGCCGAGCGGATTGTTGCAACCTTTAGAGATTCTCGAGTGGAAGTGGGAGCACATCACTATGGATTTTGTGGTAGGACTCCCGACAACACAAAAGGGTCTAGACGCCATCTGGGTGATCGTAGATCGGTTGACCAAGTCTGCCCATTTTCTACCGATCAAGATCAGGTACAAATTGGAGCAATTAGCGAAGCTTTATGTGAAGGAGATAGTATCGCGACATGGAGTGCCAGTATCGATTGTGTCTGACAGAGATCCGCGCTTCACGTCAAATTTTTGGAGAAGTCTGCAGGAAAGAATGGGAACACAGTTGAGAATGAGTACGGCGTATCATCCTCAGACTGATGGTCAGAGTGAGCGAACAATTCAAACCTTAGAGGATATGCTCCGGGCAGTTGTGATGGACTTAGGTGGCAGCTGGCACGATCACTTGCCATTGGTAGAGTTCGCTTACAACAATAGTTATCACGCTAGCATCGGTATGCCACCGTACGAAGCGTTATATGGAAGGAAGTGTCGAACGCCGTTGTGTTGGGATGAAGTTGGTGAACGGAGACTGTTGGGACCAGGATTGGTACAACAAACCGTGGAAATCATTAAAGTAATAAGACAGCGGTTAGTAGCGGCCCAGGATCGTCAGAAGAAGTACGCCGATTTACATCGTCAAAAACGAGACCTTGAAGTTGGTAGCTATGTATTTTTGAAGGTATCTCCCTGGAAAGGGAAGATCCGTTTTGGGAAGAAGGGTAAATTGAGCCCTAGGTTTATAGGACCTTTTGAAATATTAAGGAGAATAGGCGAAGTGGCGTACGAAGTAGCATTACCTCTTGAACTTGAGCACATTCACAATGTGTTTCATGTATCAGTGTTGCGTCCGTATAAGCCAGATTACAAGCATGTCATTTCCTATGAGCCAATTCAAGTCGAGAAGGACTTATCGTACGAGGAGATTCCTGTCCAAATACTTGATAGGAAGGAGCAAACGCTGAGGAATAAAACCATTCATTCAGTTAAAGTACTCTGGAGGAATCACGCGGTGGAAGAAGCCACATGGGAACTCGAAGAGAAGATGAGGGCGAATTACCCCCAGTTATTTGAGTAACCTTATAATGAAATTCCGAGGACGAAATTTTTATAAGGGGGAGAGGATGTAATGTCCAGGAAATCCTTAAACATTGTATTAATTTATTTTGATATATATAATTCGTTTTATTTAATTTTACGAATTTAATTGGATCCGTGTAGGTAGTATTATTTAATTATATAAATATGTGGTCCATTAATTTTCTTTGCATTAAAGAGGCTCATCAATAGTTTAAATAAATTAATAACTTAATCCCTAACAATTGATTGGTAAGAAAATTGGGAAGAAATTGAATAAATAATTTTATCATTTTTGGATTAAACAATTCGAATAAAGAATTGCGGTTAAAATAAATAAATCAATTGGTTTAGTTATTGATTTAGAATATTAGAAATGCAATGTGGATAATTTAATTTGGGTCATTCTTTTTATTTAGATTGACCCATTGTTTTTAATTAGTTGATTTAACCCAAATTTTAGTGAGCCCAATATCCTTTTTATATTTTCCTATGGGCCGAACCAAATGGGCTGCCAAGTCCTTAAGAAATAAATAAAATGGGATGAGCCCATTCCACCAGCTGGGTCGGTCCATTCGAATTGGGGGAAACGGTTGGGTCGATTGTTAAGAGTCTGGGGAAAACCCAATTGGCATTACCAATTTGAGGATTTAGCCAGACCAGCAAACCCATTCTCTCAAATCAACTGCAACCGAGCAAAAGGGGGAAACCAAACCCCTCAACTCAGATAACCGAGCAAGTCGATTTGGGGAAAATCAGTCGAACAAGAAGGGAATCCAAAGCCCTAGCTTCTCAATCAAATCAAACCCTCAGCCGGATTGAACGGGACGAGCAGGGGGTGTCGCCAGGCGTACGCCAGCGACAACTCGAAGCAAGCGGGCGGCGTGAAGGAATCGACCAGCGGACAAGGCGGGGGGGAAGTGGACGACCGAGGGTTCGACGTTCGGACCAAGGGTTCCAGAAGTCCGGCGACTTGACCGGTGAGGGTGACGCAAGGCTCGAGGGGCGGCCGAACCTAGCTGTGCAACGGGTGAGGCGTGATGTGGACCATCAGTCGCTGCCTCCTTCCTACCGTTGGGCAGTGATGGGACGATTGAGGTAATACCCAGCGAATTGGGTAAAGCAAATTGCTATAAATTGAAACCAACCCAAGCCTAGCTGCCGATTTGGATTGTTCTTGTGAGTCCCAAAATATATATATATATACACACATTAGGGCTCGCAGCAAGGAAGGGGAAATCAATTGAAGCCCAGATTTATCGAAGGGATCAAGCAGCAACGGAGGGTATTTCTTTTTGTTTTGCTTGTTTTGTGTTTGGGTTGGTGCATTCGAACGCAATAGGGACTATTGGGACAATTGTTTTAGCTGATTGTAATTTTCCAAACTAATTTCTCCTGTTGTCTAGATCATTGTTCGGGGTTGTCGTAATTACTTTTGGGTGATTAACTAGTTGCCTCTGTGAGTTCTAGATTAATAAGTTGGGATTGTGTTATGGATTTTAATTGTGTAACAATTGTATCGTTTGGTTGCTTATTCTGTGTTGGGTTTTCTGATGGTCAGTCCCTGATGCATATAACCCGTTTGGGGGGATTAGGAATAATCGGATGAAACCTCTGTATGCAATTTTAGACGTGCCTGTTAACTGTTTGGTTTTATGCCTAAACGAGTTTCCTATCATTTTTCCCTGTCTATGCCGTGCGTCATGGTTGCTGTTGCTTGCTATTTGTGCTATCATTGGCTCAAATGTGGTTATTAATTTGGAGCTAATATTATACTTGTGAATTGATTAGTTATTATAACAAAATAATAATAATAATAATAATAATAATAATAATAATAATAAAATCAATCAAATAATTATTTATTATTTATCAATTAAATAATAAATAAAGATAATAAGTATTTAACTATTCTTTGATTAATATTAAATAATAATTAAGTACAAATAAATTAGTAAGTAATTATTTATTTTTAATAAATAAAGATAATAAATATTTAATTATTATTTAATTAATATTAGATAATAATTAAGTATAATTAAATATTAACAAAGTAATTATTTATTTTTAATAAATAAAGATAATAAATATTTAATTATTATTTGATTAGTATTAAATAATAATTACATATGAATAAAGTAGCAAAATAACTATTTAATATTTGATTATTTTAACTAATAATTTAGTATGAATAAAAGTAATAAAATAGCCTTAGAAAATTTAATTCCGGAATATGCTAATATATTTTTCATATAAAATAAATTGTTTATCTATTTTAAACAATGATTAAGAATTGTAAATTAATTATTTATTATTTGAATTACCTTAAATAAACCTAATTAGTTATTATTTATTACTAAATAATAACTAAAGATAAGTTCATTAATAATTATTTGATTGATGAATAAACCTAATTAGTTATTATTTACTATTAGATAATAACTAAAGGTAACTCTTACTCACTAATTAATTATTATTTAATCCTAAGTAATAATTAAAGACGATTAAAATTAATAATTCAATTATTATTTGATTAATACTTGAATAATAAGCAAATATAATTAGTTGCTAATTTCTATTATTGGTAATTAAAGATAATTAGTTAATTATTGTTTATATAATATTAAATAGTAATTAAATAAAGATAAAGTTAATAAAATAAGGAGATTTTAAATAAACACATTAATTAAACAATTATGATAAATTGTTTAAGGGATAATAAATGAATATTACTTAAGAAAAAGTACTGATTATTAATTAAACAATTTTAATTAATTGTTTAAGGGATTAATAAGTGTTTATTACTTAAGGGATACATGGTTGATTTATTTAAACCATCAACCTAAAAGTCAATCAAGTGCCTTATAAAATTTGCTATAGTTTATTTACTGTGTGCTATGTGAATCTCTTAATTGTTAAATAAATAGCATAAGTAAGAGTATCGGCGTACAACTACGCAGTACTAATTGATAGACCGACATTGTCTATGTTAGGTTCTTCAAGGCCAAATAGTTAAAGTTAGAATTATTTGTAGCTGAGCAAACAGGCAAGTTCTTAACCCTAAACTTCTTACATTATTGCAAGTTCCCTAACTAAATCTCGAGTTATTATTTTCGAAGCATGTTAGTGAATAATTATTGTCGATTATTCGCATCTATAATTATTGAGATTCGCACCTTGTGCAATTGAATTCCTATCCTATTATGATTGAACTGTAAATTTAATTAAAGTTCTTTCAAGCATAAATTGTTTATGAGATAGATCTATGCTATTTGTATCAGCTAGATCCAGCATGTCTAAATTGGTTAAGACAATGGTATTTTAAAAGCTGTTCTTATTAAATTGCTATGGTAAGAACTCTTAGCTGAGAAAAGGATAAACTGTTTAAGGCATGATATCAATGCTGGTTATTAAGTGTTTATGCATAAATCACGGGGTATGAGAGGCTGATCCCCTCGATAACCAATACTTTTTAAGAGGTCCAGCTTACAAGCTGAGAACCTTGGAAAACATCCTTGGTTATTTCAAACCGCTCAGTAATTGTCATTCAATTATTCGAATATTCAACTGTTGTTTATTAATTCAATGCTCCTCCACACTCTTATACTGTTGTTGAACATTGAAAGCAAAATTTCCTTCTATCATGATATATCTCTTTGTGTATATACTTGCTAAGCAAATTAGTTGCTTATCCTTGCTATATCATGATCTTTATTTCAGCTAAGGCAGAAACGTCTAGGGGAGACAAAGGAAAAGGGAAGGTACAAGAGTAGATGCCCGTTAGTGCCTATGTACTAGCTATTTCTGAATGTTGTTTGATTAAGTGAACCTTTATTTGTATTAAGAGTACGTTTTATGTTAAGGTTAAAGAACCTTGGGACCAGAATTGTAAGACTTTATTTCCATTCGATAAACAATGTATGTTTATTATTCCGCATTTAGTTAGATTGTATGTTTGTCGTCGATTATCGTGAGCACCGAATTCGAGGTTTGGAAACCTGGATTTGGGGGTGTCACATTGGTGCTTATTGGAGAATAAGTTCACTGAACGTGACTCGCTAAGGAATACCTAATGGAGTTTTACTCGCCTGTCAATAGGAATTCCTCTAGTGATAGTAGTACAAGTGATCCTTGGACATGAGATCATCATAGTATCTTGTGTATGATGAGTTATACTTTGACATGTCCCTTAAGACCTTTAGGGTATAACAAAGGTTATGATTGGGTATAATAAGTTGTACATGGAGATAGGTGAATGATCAACAAAGAATCTACCACGTCTAGTAAAAGGTAGAATGGAATTAGAAAAGAGTTTCTAATTTGCATTATTTAGAGTTGTGCATTTGAGAATCGAAATACATATAATTAAATAAAATAAGACTTGACAGTAATTTCATGTCTTATAGTTAATTGGGATATTGTATGGTAGAAGGATTGAATTGTACGGTAACTATGCACTGAAAGGTTCTTTTATGATTAATGTTGAAATCTATATTATCTGGAAAGTCGTTCATCGCTAAGGGGGCTTACCCTTATTGTAGAATAAATATTATTTATTTAAATGAATTAAATAGTTTAATTTATTTATTTAAATAAGATTAGAATTGTTCTAATTGATTTATTCACAACCGTTTTAATATGGAGAACCTAAAGGGTCACACCGTAAAAGAAAAATATTTATTTAAGAAGTAAATGGTATAATTGTAATAATAAGTTAAGTGTATTTAATTTAGTCTATGTAGATAGAATAAATTAAATAGCTTAATATTTATTATTTAATATTTTAGAAATATTAAATATAAATTAATAAGAGGAGTCTTATTATTATTACTATTACTATTATTTAATTCCTAATAGGGATTGAGAATTAATTAATAGAAGTACTCTCATATGAATTCATAATTGGATTAGGAATTTAATTTAATTAAAGGAGTTTAATTAGAATAGAAACCCTAATCCTAAATAGTTTAGGGAAGAGTTTTCCTACATCTCTAAATAAGAGAAGTCTTATCACAGATTAGGGTTACACACTCTTGCATAAGAATTGTAGAGAGTACTTACAATTTCTATAGAGATAGAAACTAGGGTTTTGCCAACACCTATCTTCTTGAACAAGTATTATTCCTTGGTGGATCACCTCTAGAGGCCAAACACTTGGGTGGCTAACGTTGATCAAAGGAAGGAATTTAATTGGTGGAATTCAAAGAGAACGCGAAGGAATTGGAGGTGAACTTGTACCTGAGGAAGCTAGAATTCTATAAGGGTATAATTCTTATTCTCCATCTCTTTCGTTTAATTAATAATTGTGCATAAAGAAAGATCATGGTGATGGTTTGTATAAAATTTTAAAATCTGATTTTATCGCGCTTCCGCTTTATTTATGTAATTTGATTGCATGTTCGCGCTATACAAACCTAACATGAACCAAAAGCCATTACGGGATCAAAACAACACATGAAAAATAAACAAACAATTGAATAATGAAAGAATAGAACAATCAAACCCAGTTGTTGAATATAATCCAAAGTAAAGCTTAAACCCACATCAAAATCCAGCAATCAAACGATAATAATCCCCCGATAAAATTAGCACAACTCTCTTGAGAAAATAGAAGAAGAATGAATGAAAATCTAATAGTTCCTTCTTCAAATCTCCTTCTCTCTTTCTAACTGATAAAAACTTCAATCCTTTTCCTAATTGGCTTCCTTTTTCTCCCATCCAGCCGCACATCATCAGCAAAAATCGTGCATGAGCTCCTCTGGCACCAGGTTAGTTCAATTCCTAGCGCACTAGGTGCTAGGTCATGTCCCAGGATTTACAAAAATGCCATCAGGTCAAATTTTAATCCTTTAAGTTCCAAATTGACTCTTTTGCCCCTCCAGCTCCATCCTACATTAAACAAACACAAAAACGAATAAAACAATACTAAAACAATACTAAAAATACTTAAAGACCGCAATAACTAAGTCTAATAAGACCTGATTCGTAGGTATAAAACCCACTCATCAGAAAGACCGGGACTCACGCCGCAGCGCGAGGTCTAAGTACTAAGGCTCACGCCGCAGCGTGAAGCCTGTCAGGAAGAGACCGGGACTCACGCCGCAGCGTAAGACCCAAGTACCAAGTGTGACGCTACAGCGTCAAGCCCATCATGTGAAAAACACGGGTCTCGCGCTACAGCGTGGGGACTAGTATTAAGCGCCACACCGCAGCGCCAACCCCGTGTCCGACCTGGGTCGGGTCAATCAGACCGGGTCAGGTCGGGTCGAACCTAGTGGACTTTTTCAGCGGGCCTAACACTTATATTTCTATCCTAAATGATTAAACAAGTTAGTTATTTATACCTTGTTAAACCTTAACCTTAATTGGTTAATTGATTATTAAGTGTCAACCAAATTGGTATTGTCTTAAGGCGTAAATTGAGTAACCTGGATGTAACTCACATTTGGTTTCCATGGGGCGCTGCCCCCTTAGACCCCCGCCAGCTCACCGGCTACCCACCTATTGTATTAGTATGTTGGGTTATCGGATGAATTTCTGGTAATTCTAGTAAAAGTTTAGTGTCATGATGACTACTCAGTATAGAATATTTCCTCCATTTGGGAACATTGAAATCATTCAGTCCATAGAGGCCCTACTATTGTGTTAATGAGATCATTCGTTGAGATTGTGCAAATTCTCGGGCTATCTTTATTCTTTTGATTCTTGTAAGCTATAAAGTCTTCATTTGATGATTCACGATTATTGTTATTATACTTGCTGAGCAAACTTGTTGCTCAACTTTGCTTTCCTTAAAATATTTCAGTTAGTGGAGCTCGTGGTGAAAGCTCAGGGAAGGATAAAGGCAAAGGCATAACTACTGATTAGCTTTGTACCGTTAAAATTACCATTTTAATTATGTACTAAGACTCGTTGACATTTGTGATGTATTAAGACTTAATTACCCTTATGTATCAAGTTACGTTTTGTAGAAGTTTTGGTTTTGAGACTTGGGACATGATTATTTATGTTATATCAATGTAAATATTCCTTTATTTCCGTTGTAAGTTATCAATTGTATGACGTATGTATTAGATAGTGACGAACCAGGTCCACAGTTCGGGTGACCCGGATTTGGGGGCATCACATGATCAGCCTATAGTACTCCAGGTTATACATAACTTTCACATGCTTATAAGTGCGCACGTCGGATCCCTGACAATATAATTTCCCCTCTAATGAGGGTTGTTCATCTCAGTAAATTAGAGTCCGCACCAAGACAATTGGTTTGGAATAGCTTTCTAACACATGTATAATAGTCTAACCGAAACAATGGTTTAAACAACTTTTATAATCATATTCAATAAAATAATGAATACGAATACTTGCAATGGGGTTTAAGGGATATTGATCTTAAACCAATCCTTAGAATATGAACGACAGTTCAATAAGCATAAAAGTCATTCTCACCAGCATATACTTGCACGATAAATGAATGTACAAGTTTAGGAACTTGCTCAATAAAAAGAGAGGGTTCGAGTACTTGCCTTTAGCGTAGTCTACGAATTTAAAGCTTAATGACACGTTGCAATCCTATTGTATAATAGTTATATATGAGAATTCCATTAGTCATACAAGTTCATAATTCAAATAACTCCATATTATGACTCTACACATATACACACAAGTATAACACATTTTCAGTCCCATCTTAGACGCTAATCCTGACCATAAACCAACACATCACGTTGTTGAAATCGTTATCGATCTCGCTTTGACACTCATTTAGAAAACTCGTAAACACTTTTAAATTTTGGTTCTATATAGTCTTAACATGGTCACATAATAGAAGTATCAGTTTAATCATGTACTAAAGCGTAATGCACACACATTTCATTTTTAGATTAGCAACAAATTAGTCAGAATGCACTGCAGGACGGCGCGACCGCGCCGGAATATAACTAGGGAGTAGCGCGGCCGCGCTGCTCCCTGTTACCCCCAGAGCTGCCTTTTACTCCTGCATGATTAGCTTAACTTCCTAGCATTCATTACTTATTGAGGTCACTCACATACACATGTCGAGAGGGTTCAAATTTCAGTTGGACACCTATCATATTTGTTCTAAGTTTGTTTCCCATTTACATGGTTTTAAGTCGAACTTGTAATTTAATGAAGTCTAGTATATACATTTCACCAAAGCGATTCGTGACGACCCTCTTACCACTAAGGACGCTAAACGACTCTTAACATTCATGCTCATATATGCCTTCGACTTACTCTCATATGATTAATACAGTCCATTATATTTGAAACTCATTTCACAGTATGTTTGAAAAGTTGGAAATATGCTCAATCACTTACATGATCATAACGACTATACCTAGAGGCATATGAAGTCCTAATACACATGTTTGAAATGTCAGAATGCAATTCACACAACGTTGGACAATACTATTTCTCAAGTCCTAAATTTCTTTGAAATCTCATATTAAGGCAACTAAGCATGCATAGCAACTTGACTCACAAAGCCTACGCAGTTAGACCCATCTATAAACCGTATACACATGCTTGTAAGTTTAGAACATAAAGGCGTAAGGTTTGACAAGTGTTAGTTTCTACTCTTCTAATATTTCGTTTCCAAACATTTAACTAAGCAAATGGTAATACATTTCATGCTAGGTAGTCTCAAAACACTTACTAAGTATATACATGGGTCTATATAAACCAAACTAGCATGCTCAGAATACTGGAAGGACAAAACTTGGATTTTTTTTTCTCTGGAGTACGGCGCGGCCACGCCTGGTTTTGCCTAGGGATTAGCGCGGCCGCGCTGCTCCTCAGCAGAACCAGGAAACTCCCTGTATCAGCATATCTATCCAAACCAAAACCAATTCAAATAGCAATTTATGTATACCCACTTCACCTAAAATCTACAAACATGTTATTAAGCATACTTAACATGATTCTATCAATTTAAAATAAGTAAACAATTAAGTTCAAGAATTAAATTCCACATTCATGCTATTTTTCCAAAGTTTAACACATTTAGAGATTAATCTCGCAACAAACTCCTTTCTGGACCAAAATGCTTGGTTTAACTTTCGTTGTTTTCGTATTTAACCATACTAACAATGTATAAGAACTAATTTCAGATTACTACCACCTAGCTCAACAATTTTTGGTACATTTTGGAAGCATAACTTTCTAAAATTTCTGAGAACTAGCAACACTTGAAATTTAAGAACATAATTTGTGCTCGGCATTCTAATAACATGTATATGAACTTAGTAAACATGCTTACATCAATAATTAATCAACTAACACCAGATTCATGGCAAAATTCTAGGAATGGAACTCAAGAATTTAAGAACACAATTTAATAGAGTTTTACCTCTTGAAGTAAATAAGACTCTCCAATGCTACCAACTGAAAATCACTCAACCTCACTATGACACCCCAAATCCGAGTACTCTGTTTCCTCAGGAATTGGTGTTCACTATCCATATACATCACATCACATCTAACTACCCATTCATTCATAATGGAAATACTATTAATAAAAATAGAAATCTCCCATTAAGGGTTACAACATCATTCATAATTAAATCCCAAGTCATCTAACCTTAACATAACATCAGTGCAGAAACATAAATTAAGTCTATTACATAACATCATTAAAATAAGTACAACAAGTCTTCATCACTTGTTTGCTTTTTCTTTGCCCTTACTAGTAGATGGCTCATCAGTTCTTTCAACCTTAGCTGCAATGTTATTATGTAAGGGTGAGCAATGATTGCCCAGCAAGTATAACAACAACAGTAATAATAATATGCGAAATAATTAATGGATATTGAATAATCGAATATTTAGCTTTTGAGTCAAGAATGTAAGACAAGATTCCAAAGAACGTCTGAGGGTCTTAAAACCACGAACTATGTCCCAGGTTATCAAGTATTTCTACTTTAAACCTTTAACAGTCGTAAGACTATATGGACCTTGCTTCTCGTACTCAGGGGGATCAGCCCTTTGTACGATGTATGTGCACAACATCTTAACGCTAATGCGTAAATAAAATCCCCTGTATAAGGGTTGTTCATCTCAGTTTGACATCGGAGTCCGCACCAAAGGAAGTTTGGTTTGGATTTACTTCAATAACGTTTCTAGAATTTAGAACGCTCATCAACTATGGACTAGTTGAATCAATAAGGGTTCGCTAGTCAATCAAGGTTCAAAAGGTATAATTCGAGAATCAAAACTAAATCTCACAAAAGGTACGATTGAATACGTTCTATATAACTGAAGCATTACAAAGAGGGATTTAAAACGTCTCATTGAATCCATGAAATTGAATGGAATATAAATAATAATTTGCTCGAGTAAATAGTAGCATCATGAAACATATGTGGTAAGAGAATTAAGTTCAGGAACTTGCGTGATTGAAATCAAGGAAGAAAACTTACGTAAATGTAAAAGTAAAGATAAGATACTTGCCTCGTGCGTAGACTATAAATTTAAGACTCACGTTCTCTAATCAACCTATACATTCTGTTTATAAAACAGTAACAATAATTAGTTACAATATTATAAACACGTTAGGATTCATTCTCATCCAAAATTTCTATTTTAATAGCTCAGTTTACATTGAACAATCAATGGGTTTATGCTTACCACCCATTACAGTATTTCAGTATTTATTTTATACATTAGCCTAAGCTTTAGGTATATCTACGATATCATAACATGATCTCAAAGAAAGAAGAAAATTTTTACTCTCGTCTTTTTACTCTTTTTTTTTTATTTTTTTAATTCTTCACCGGGACGAGGAATCCCTTCACAAAATTCTCGCCGGGGCGAGGAATTTCTTCACAAAATTCTCGTCGGGGCGAGCTCCCGCCAGGGCGAGAATTTCCTTCACAAAATTCTCGCCGGGGCGAGAATCACGAATTCCAGTTTCTGCAGTTCGCGAAGAACGCAGAAACAGGCCAAAAATTTCTAAACTTGTTATTCTTTTGTCAAATTAAACATACCCAGACATCATACATAATGTAAAACTAAAACTTAACACGTATATAGTGATTTTAACAACATAAACCATCTGAACAACAAATTTAAAGGCCAAAATTCACTGTTCATGCATTATTTATATGTTTTGATACAATTAACGTGAATAATCATAGTAAACTCGTTTCTTAACCAATTCAATCCGTTTAACTTTTGTTCTTTTCGTTTTTACGAGCATAAACATAATTAATCATCAATTTAACCAGTTAACATACAAAACAAGTTTCAATTTCATACATTTAAGTTATGTTCATAAATAAGTACTCTGTAAATTTCAAAACTTCTAATTAAAGCATGATTTCATGGATTTAATTACTCTAAATTACATATAAATCATATAAAACACATCAATGCATGCTTACAATCATCTAACATCAAATTCCTAATAATTTGGCCATAAAATTAATTTACAGAGAACTCAAACTTTTCATGGAGAAACTCAAGAACGTAATTAAAACTTGAATTTAGTGAGTTACCTTTGATTAATGGTTTAGACTATGTAAGAAGATGAAAGAAACTCTTTGATTCTCCAAATTCCTTCTTCAATCTCAAATTTTCACACATTTTCTCTCCTTTTCTCTCTGTATTGCTCTGACTTAGACTTAGGGAATAATAATAAAAGAATACGTGAATTGAATTTAGTCTGATGAGTGGGTGTCAGTTAATCCCATCATGGGTTAACTGACTCCAACCCCCTCTAAGGCTTCGTTTGGTAAGTCCTTATAAACTCTTCTTTTGGTTTATTTTAATAAATAGCTTATTATATAGTATCATGTCACACTTTAATCAACTAAATAATCTTACTAAAATCAATAAATAAAATAGAATAATTCTACATTAAATCACATAGTCATATAAATAAAATTCTCATTTATTAATAATGACAATTTACTAAATCTCTAATTAATAATTAAATTTATTAGAAATAACATTATACTCATTTAAATAATGTATTTAATCAAATAAATTCAATTAAACACATACTTTAAATATAAAAATTCTCTACATTAATATAATTAATGTAACACGTATAATTAAATTAATCTACCACAATTTCATCAATTAATCAATTAACTCAATAATCAAATCATCAAAAAAATATTTATTTAATTCAATAAATATTTAAAATAAGTTACAAAATTTTTTCTTGTCACATCTTTCCCTCCTTAAAAGGATTCTGTCCCCAGAATCACGACTCAATTAACTCGTCCCGTTACATTCTCCCCCCTTACAAAGATTCTGTCCCCAGAATCGCTACACATAGATTAAGCAAATAACTGAGGATAATTTCTCATCATTTGATCTTCGAGTTCCCACGTAGCTTCTTCAGCGTTGTGGTTCCTCCAGATCACCTTAACGGAAGGTATAATTTTATTTCTTAGCACTTGCTCTTTCCTGTCAACTATCTGAACAGGCTCTTCTTCGTAAGACAAATCTTTCTCAACTTGCAGGGGTTCATACTCTATGACATGCTTGTAGTCGGGCTTGTATGGTCGTAACACCGAGATATGAAAAATATTGTGGATGTGTTCCAGCGCTGGGGGTAAAGCTACCTCATATGCGACCTCACTAATTCTTCTCAATACTTCAAAGGGTCCAATGAACCTCGGGCTCAGTTTTCCCTTTTTACCAAAACGAATCTTCCCTTTCCAGGGAGATACTTTCAAGAAAACATAGCTACCAGAGTCAAACTCTCGATTCTTACGATGTTGATCGGCGTACTTCTTTTGTCTATCCTGAGCTGCTATCAATCTTGATCTGATCACTTTGACGATTTCGGCGGTCTGTTGTACCAGTTCTGGTCCGAGCAATTGCCGTTCGCCAACTTCATCCCAACATAATGGAGTTCTACACTTTCTGCCGTACAACGCTTCGTAAGGCGGCATACCAATACTTGCGTGGTAACTGTTGTTGTAAGCAAATTCCACCAATGGTAGATGATCATCCCAATTTCCTTTGAAGTCCATAATGCAAGCTCGTAACATATCTTCCAATGTCTGAATCGTTCTTTCGCTCTGTCCGTCAGTCTGTAGATGATATGCCATACTCATTCGTAACTGCGTTCCCAAGCATTCCTGTAGTCGTTTCCAAAAGTTTGATGTAAAGCGCGGATCCCTATCTGAGACAATAGATATTGGAACACCGTGCCTCGAAAAATCTCCTTGACATACAACTTCGCCAACTGATCTATGTTGAATCTGATCTTGATCGGTAGAAAATGTGCTGATTTCGTCAGTCGATCCACAAATAACCACATATCATATAATCTATGTACATTTATTAGAGTATAATCTAATAAATTACTGACACCCAAATAATTAATATTCATTATTATTCCATTGTACATTTATTACAATAAACATTTAAGTATTGAGATAATTATTATCTAACAATTATTCGTTCGCTTCAATTATTATCTCATGTAATTTAAATGTCACACATATCTTTTATATTAATAAATGAATGCAGAAACTTTATTATAAATAATATACATCTCATCATGCAGTTACACTTCAAGTAGCATGACATATAACACTTAAATAAATTAATAGAGATTATCAGTCACACCATAATTAATTAACTAAGGTAGCATTAATAAATTCCTTTTCTTATTAAATCACTACTTGAATCACTTTATCACATCACTACCAAAATGATATATCTCATAAACTCATATTCAAATGAATATTCAACTTAAATGGAAAAGTTAATATTAATATTATTCAAAATTCTCGGGTATTACATCCTCCCCCTTTATAAAATTCCGTCCTCGGAATTGATACAAGGTTACACAAACAAATGGGGATAATCCCTCCTCATCTTACTCTCTAACTCCCACGTAGCCTCATCGGCGTCGTGGTTTCGCCAAACTATTTTTACAGAAGATATACTTTTGTTTCTCAAGGTTTGTTCTTTCTTATCCAGTATTTGGATAGGAATTTCCTCATAGGTCAGATTCTTCTCTACTTGAATCGGCTCATAGGATATCACGTGCTTATAGTCGGGTTTGTACGGATGTAGCACAGAAATGTGAAACACGTTGTGGATGTGTTCCAATTCAGGCGGTAAAGCTACCATATATGTCACTTCGCCCACTCGCTTCTAAACTTCAAATGGTCCTATGAACCTCGGACTCAACTTCCCTTTCTTGCTGAATCTGATCTTTCCTTTCCAGGGAGATACTTTTAAGAATATGAAACTAGCAACTTCAAAGTCTCGGCCCTGACGGTACAAATCCACATACTTCTTCTGACGATCTTGAGCGGCTACTAATCTGGCTCTTATCATGGTCACCACATTGGCAGTCTGTTGAACTATCTCCGGCCCCAAAAGTCGTCGTTCTCCGACTTCATCCCAACACAACGGTGTTCTGCACTTCCTTCCATAGAGAGCTTCGTACGGTGGCATATCGATACTCGCATGATGACTATTATTGTAAGCAAATTCTACTAAGGGTAAGTGGTCATCCCAGTTCCCTCTGAAATCCATTACGCAAGCTCAAAGCATATCTTCTAGCGTTTGTATGGTTCGTTCACTCTGTCCGTCTGTCTGAGGGTGATAAGCGGTACTTAATCTCAATTGTGTCCCCATTCTTTCTTACAGGCTTTTCCAGAAATTTGACGTGAAGTGCGGATCTCGATCGGAGACGATTGACACCAGCACTCCATGTCGCAAAACTATTTCCTTTACGTATAAATTTGCTAATTGGTTAAGGTTGAAACGAATCTTGATTGGTAGAAAATGAGCTATCTTTGTTAGTCGATCCACGATAACCCAAATAGCGTCAAAACCCTTCTGTGTGGCTGGAAGTCCCACCACGAAGTCCATCGTAATGTGCTCCCATTTCCACTCCGGTATTTCCAGCGGTTGAAGTAGACCACTCGGCCTCTGATACTCTGGTTTTACTCGTTGGCAAGTAAGACATCTACTGACGTACTCTGCAACCTCTCGCTTCAGATTTGGCCACCAGAAATATTGTCGTAGATCCCGGTACATTTTCATTCCTCCAAGATGAACAGAATATGCCGTGTTATGAGCCTCGTGCAAAATGTCTTCTCTTAGTTCAGCCACAGCTGGCACCCACACTCGGTTCTTAAATCTCAAAATACCATCCTGATCCATTCGAAATTTTTCCTCCTCATTTTCTGCAATTCGCTTCTTTATCTTCTCACATTCCTCATCATTCTCTTGTGCTTCTTTGATTCGATCCAATAATGTTGGACGGGCTTCCATTACAAATAACTTTTCCTTGGTTTGTCTTGGTTCCTTGATCTCTATTTCCAGTTTCTCCAATTCTCTCACTAACTCCTCCTGAGTTGTTAACATAAACAATTTCTCCCTTCCTTTCCTGCTCAGCGCATCAGCTACCACGTTGGCTTTTCCCGGGTGATAAAGAATTTCACAGTCGTAATCCTTGATTAATTCCAACCACCTCCTTTGTCTCATGTTTAACTCCTTCTATGTGAATATATATTTCAGACTTTTGTGGTTCGTATATATCTCACATTTTTCTCCATACAAATAGTGCCTCTAAATTATTAACGCAAATACGACTGCCGCTAACTCCAAGTCATGGGTAGGGTATCGTTTTTCGTAATCCTTCAATTGTCGTGACGCATACGCAATGACCTTGCCGTGTTGCATAAGCACACAACCGAGTCCTTTATGCGACGCATCACTATACACCACAAATCCTCCCGTACCATCCGGTAAAGATAATACAGGCGCCTTGCTTAATCTCTTCTTCAATTCTTGGAAACTTTCTTTGCATTTATCCGTCCACACGAACTTCACCGTCTTCCTTGTTAAATTGGTCAACAGGGTTGCTATCTTGGAAAAATCTTGAATAAATCTTCGATAGCACCCGGCTAACCCTAAGAAACTTCTTACTTCTGTCGGTGTCCTCGGTTGTTCCCAACCACTAACAGCCTCCACCTTCGCAGGGTCTACTAAAATCCCATTCTTGTCTATCACGTGTCCCAAGAATTGGACCTTTTCCATCCAAAATTCACACTTGGAAAATTTTGTGTACATCTTTTCCTTTTTTAATGCCTCCAACACTGTCTTCAAATGTTCGGCGTGCTCTTCTTTGGTATTTGAGTAAATTAGAATGTCGTCGATGAAAACTACCACAAACTTATCCAAGTATGGCTTAAAAACTCGGTTCATTAAGTCTATGAATGTTGCCGGAGCGTTGGTCAAACCGAACGACATCACTAAAAATTCGTAGTGTCCATATCGGGTTCAAAATGCCGTCTTTGGAATGTCTTCCTCTCGTACCTTCAATTGATGATAACCTGTTCGTAGATCTATCTTACAGAAACACTTTGCTCCCTTCAATTGATCGAAAAGGTCATCTATCCTCGATAACAGATACCTATTCTTGATCGTTACTTTGTTTAACTCTCGATAGTCGATATAAAGCCTCATCGATCCGTCCTTCTTTTTGACAAATAACACTGGTGCTCCCCAAGGAGACACACTCGGCCGAATATAACCCTTATCTAATAATTCCTACAATTGTATCATCAATTCCTTCATCTCCACCGGTGCCATACGATACGGAGCTTTCAAAATTGGTGCAGTTCCTAGTGCTAGGTCTATTACGAACTCAATTTCTCTGTCTGGCGGAAGGCCAGGCAGATCATCTGGAAATACGTCTCGAAATTCTCTCACTACTGATATATCTTTCATTTCGACTTCTTTCTTTTGAGTATCCACTATATAAGCTAGATAACCCACACATCGTTTCTTTAACAATTTCTCGACCTGCATCATCGTAAGGCAACGGGACTGCTTAAGTGATGAGCTACCATAAAATACTACCTTAGACCGATTCAAAGTCTGAAGGTTCACAGTTTTCTTTTGACAATCGATCATCGCAGCGTGGCTGGATAACCAATCCATTCGTAATATCACATCAAACTCTCCCAATCTTATTGGAATCAAATCTACACTTAGTTCGTGACCTCTAATGTTTGCAGAACAATTTCGGTAAATGAACTCTACGGGAATTACTTCCTTGTTCGCAGTCTCTATACTCACAGGATATTCTAATCGTTCTTGGGGTAAGTTTAAACGCGTAGCAAAATCTTCAGACACAAAGGAACAGGTAGCACCCGAATCAAATAATACATAAGCATTTATATTATTGATTGGTACAATACCTGACACTACGTCCTTTGCAGCAACTGCGTCTTGGACGGTCATGTTAAAAGTTTAGGCCGTCGAGCGGTTGGGTTGTGTTGGTCCACCTATCATCAGCTTGCTTCCCCCTTGATTATTGTTTCCCCCGGTGTTCCCCTTCTTCGGGCAGTCCTTGATCTGGTGTTTAGTTGAGCCACAACCAAAATATCCTCGGATTTTCTTCGGCTTTGGACAATGGGGTGCAATGTGCCCTTCTTGGCCGCAGTTGAAACAGACACCGCGTCCCTTCCAGCATTCCCCTTAATGATTATTTCCACATTTCGGGCATACCTCAGCTTTCTTCTTAAATCCTCCCTGATAACTTCCCGATTGGTTACTTCGGTTGTTGTTGTTGTTATTATTATCCCACATTCTCTTTCCTAAGTTACTTCCCCCGCTACTACTTCCTCCACGGGTTTCTCCTCCAGTGTTTTTGTTCTTCTTTTCCTTGTTGTACTAACTTAGTGCTTCACTACCTCCCTCGGCAATGATCACTTTCTCCAACAGTATGGCGAACGAATCAATTTGGAGAACTGACACCTTGTTGAATAACCAAGGTTTTAGTCCTAGTTCAAAGCGTCGAGCCTTCATTTCTTCGGTGTTGACATAGTGCGTAGCAAATCGTGCGAGCTCGTTGAATCTTGCTACATACTGAGCTACCGTCATATCGCCTTACTTTAGTTCCAATAATTTAACCTCCATCTTATTCTGCATGCTCTTCGGGAAGTAATTCTCGAAGAACATAGTGGTAAACCTATCCCAGGCTATCACTCCTTCACCCGCTCTCTGCTGATTGGCTTCCCACCAGTAGTTCGCTTCACCCTTCATCATATAAGTAGCGAATATCGTCTTCTAATCTTCCCCCACTCGAGCAATAGTAAATGCCTTTTCCATCTCCTTGATCCAAGTCTGTGCTTCGATGGGATCGGTAGTTCCCCTAAACTCGGGCGGTCCTACGCTCTTAAAGTCTTTAAAGTTCGTTACTGGCGCAACTTGGGGGTTGGGGTGTACTGGTTCATTGTTCCTTCCCCACAGGGCTTCTTCTAGCAAGTCTACTAGTCGTTAAATGGGGTTTGCTTGGTTCCCCTCGTTATTGACTGACTCATCCAACTCGGCGATTCTACGTCTGGGCGGCATTCTGCATCACAAAGTTTTACTCTTATCATCTAAGTATAAATCTTAGGTGTTTCTCAAATGCAAAAATTTAATAACACAGTGATAAAACAAAAACATTTATATTCATATGCCAAGTTATTACATCACGTTTGACTTCTAGCATACTGCTATAAATGTCGCCTTTATCCCCTAATATTATAAAAGGTGGGGAAAACATCAACATACTACCCCTAACATCAAAAGGGTTCACAAGGCTACTCCGTATCTTACACAATAGACCGGAGTTCACATAACAATGCACACATAGACATACTACTACTACTACTAGACTACTAATTGCTAGGTCTCATCCCAACATTCCGCGCCCCACTGCGCTGATATACTCCAGCTATGTGATGTGCGCCACCAGATCCCTGCTCACAGTGTATCGGGTCTACTCCTGCTCTGCCGGGTAGTGGTAACACCATCCACTATTCTTTCCATAGCTGTGTGAAAAACATAGCCCATCTTATTTGTCTTCCTTTTCTTGCATCTTACCTCATCCTCTAGATCGTTAGCTCTCCCATTGGCTTCCTCCCACTTCTCCTGGAAGTGGATCCTATCCATCACTGCCATCTCTAACTATGTGCGGAGGGCTTCCTTCTCTGTTTTCTCAGACAACTCCCTCTGCTCGGATTCCTCTAGCTTTCCCACCAATTCCACGTTCCTAGCTACCGAACGATGAAAAAGGGCTCCCATCTGAATACCGGCTTCCTTGCGATATGCAAGCTCCCTCTCTATTTCTTGCATCCTAAGGTTTCTTTGTTGATCTTCCTCCCTTAGCTTCTGAATCTATGCCTCTCTATCCTGGGCTTCGGTCTCTAACTCTAGGATCCATTCTTCGTACTCTCCCAATATGCGATCATCGATGGGAGTCTCGTCAGAATCTGTCTCGGGCTCCCCCTCCATAGGTTCTTCCTCGGGATCAGACTCTATTTCTATTGGTTCTTCAGGGTCAGACTCCACCTCTTCATCTACATGTATATCATGGGGCTCTTCCTCGACAATCCAACCATTTCCACCCACACTTGTCATCCTACAGTCACAAACACAAGACAAAACAACAAACTCCATCAGAAGGTCAAACAAAACATAAGTTCATTGTATGGAATGAAAATATATTTCATAATGCTACTAAGTCTTCACGAAAACTCTATATGAGTTTTATCTCTTTCTAGTCCCTAAATTCTTCTAAGGTTATAGTCTAAGGACTCTCGCTCCTAAGGTTTATAACCTAATGCTCTTATACCAACCTGTGACGCCCCCAAATTCTGACGTCACTGTCTTGAATTTGGTTCGTCATGCTCTAACTTAATGACGACATAAAACTAATACAGTGGAAATGATAGAATGAATTACATTGATTTAATATAATTATTCTCGTCCTAAGGTCTCGCAACCGTTACTACAATACTATCCAAAAGTCTTAATTCAAACTAAAACGTAGTACTAATACATAATCCATGCCTAAGCTTATTACATAACCGAATTAGAAAACTTAAAACAACATAGTAAATAATCTTCTTCTTAAGGAAGAACAAAGCTACTCCGTAGTTTTGCCTTTTCCCTTATCCTTGCCTGAAGGTTCACCTCGCTCTGCCTTAACTGAAAGGTTTAAAGAAAGCAAGAATGAACAACGAATTTGCCCAACAAGTAATATAATAACCAAGGTAATCAATTATAAAATTTGATATCTTGAGGATGTAAGGGATAGTTCAAGAATATTATGAATTATCAATTATTTCAAATAGAATTACTATGGCCAACAAGTATCAATAAGATTCACGGTATAATTCTTTCAAAGTTCGGGATGATGAACAATGAGTAGCCATAAAGGACTAAAAACTCCTACTAGAATTAACAGTTACTATACTGAAAATCCAATAAAAACAAATACACAGGTGATCAGCCTATAGTACTCCAGGTTATGCATAACTTTCACATGCTTATAAGTGCGCACGTCGGTTCTCTGACAATATAATTTCCCCTCTAATGAGGGTTGTTCATCTCAGTAAATTAGAGTCCGCACTAAGACAATTGGTTTGGAATAGCTTTCTAACACATGTATAATAGTCTAACTGAAACAATGGTTTAGACAACTTTTATAATCATATTCAATGACATAATGAATACGAATACTTGCAATGGGGTTTAAGGGATATTGATCTTAAACCAATCCTTAGAATATGAACGACAGTTCAATAAGCATAAAAGTCATTCTCACCAGCATATACTTGCACGATAAATGAATGTACAAGTTTAGGAACTTGCTCAATAAAAAGAGAGGGTTCGAGTACTTGCCTTTAGCGTAGTCTACGAATTTAAAGCTTAATGACACGTTGCAATCCTATTGTATAATAATTATATATGAGAATTCCATTAGTCATACAAGTTCATAATTCAAATAACTCCACATTATGACTCTGCACATATACACACAAGTATAACACATTTTCAGTCCCATCTTTGACGCTAATCCTGAGCATAGACCAACACATCACGTTGTTGAAATCGTTATCGATCTTGCTTTGACACTCATTTAGAAAACTCGTAAACACTTTTAAATCTTGGTTCTATATAGTTTTAACATGGTCACATAATAGAAGTATCAGTTTAATCATGTACTAAAGCGTAATGCACACATATTTCATTTTCAGATTAGAAATAAATTAGTCAGAATGCACTGCAGGATGGCGCGACCGCGCTGCTCCCTGTTACCCCCAGAGCTGTCTTTTACTCCTGCATAATTAGCTTAACTTCCTAGCATTCATTGCTTACTGAGGTCACTCACATACACATGTCCAGAGGGTTCAAATTTCAATTGGACACCTATCATATTTGTTCTAAGTTTGTTTCCCATTTACATGGTTTTTAATCAAACTTGTAATTTAATGAAGTCAAGTACATGCATTTCACCAAAGTGATTCGTGACGACCCTCATACTACTAAGGACGCTAAACGACTCTTAACATTCATGCTCATATATGCCTTCGACTTACTCTCATATGATTAATACAGTCCATTATATTTGAAACTCATTTCACAGTATGTTTGAAAAGTTGGAAATATACTCAATCACTTACATGATCATAACGACTATACCTAGAGGCATATGAAGTCCTAATACACATGTTTGAAATGTCGGAATGTAATTCACACAACGTTGGACAATACTATTTCTCAAGTCCTAAATTTCTTTGAAATTTCATATTAAGGCAACTAAGCATGCATAGCAACTTGACTCACAAAGCCTACGCAGTTAGACCTATCTATAAACCGTATACACATGCTTGTAAGTTTAGAACATAAAGGCGTAAGGTTTGACAAGTGTTAGTTTCTAATCTTCTAATATTTCGTTTCCAAACATTTAACTAAGCAAATGGTAATACATTTCATGTTAGATAGTCTCAAAACACCTGCTAAATATATACATGGGTCTATATAAACCAAACTAGCTTGCTCAAAATACTGGAAGGACAAAACTTAGATTTTTTTTTCTCTGGAGCATGGCGTGGCCGCGCTGCTCCTCGGCAGAACCAGGAAATTCCCTGTATCAGCATATCCATCCAAACTAAAACCAATTCAAATAGCAATTTATGTATACCCACTTCACCTAAAGTCTACAAACATATTATTAAGCATACTTAACATGATTCTATCAATTTAAAACAAGTAAAAAATTAAGTTCAAGAATTAAATTCCACATTCATGTTATTTTTCCAAAGTTTAACACATTTAGCGATTAATCTCACTACGAACTCGTTTCTGGACCAAAATGCTTGGTTTAACTTTCGTTGTTTTCGTATTTAACCATACTAACAATGTATAAGAACTAATTTCAGATTACTACCACCTAGCTCAACAATTTTTGGTACATTTTGGAAGCATAACTTTCTAAAATTTCTGAGAACTAGCAACACTTGAAATTTAAGAACATAATTCGTGCTCGGCATTCTAATAACATGTATATGAACTTAGTAAACATGCTTACATCAACAATTAATCAACTAACACCAGATTCATGGCAAAATTTTAGGAATGGAACTCAAGAATTTAAGAACACAGTTTAATAGAGTTTTACCTCTTGAAGTAAATATGACTCTCCAATGCTACCAACTGAAAATCACTCAACCTCACTCTCTAATGGAAGCTTAACTTCAGATTTCTAGCAACAAGAATTGTGTAGAGGAGGCTTCAATTTATAGAGAAATCAAAATCTGGTTCATGGCTTTGCTCAAGAGTTTCACCCAATGGAAGAAGAAGAAGAACAATAGTTAATGGAGGTTTGGTGGAATAGTTCCTTGTCACTATTTAACCACCTCCCCCACCATCATTACCTCCCTTGCTAGCTTCATAGTGCAAGAAACCATAGCCTTTTCATATTTTTAGCAACTAGCTATTCACGCGGGTAACATTTGGGCAAGGAAGAGACTCTCAATTTGGGACAAAACAAAGCTCAGACATTTCAAATAAGGCTTATTAGCATACTTTGAGTTAAAATGTAAACTTCGATCAAGGTGTATTAAATAATTAGATGCTACTACCTTGCATCAAATTAAAGTTTCACAAATAAACACATATCATATAATCCATATACATTTATTAGAGTATAATCTAATAAATTACTGATACCCAAATAATTAATATTCATTATTATTCCATAGTACATTTATTACAATAAACATTTAAGTATTGAGATAATTATTATCTAACAATTATTCGTTCGCTTCAATTATTATCTTATATAATTTAAATGTCACACATATCTTTTATATTAATAAATGAATGGCGAAATTTTATTATAAATAATATACATCTCATCACGCAGTTACACCTCAAGTAGCATGGCATATAACACTTAAATAAATTAATAGAGATTATCAGTCACGCCATAATTAATTAACTAAGGTAGCATTAATAAATTCCTTTTCTTATTAAATCACTACTTGAATCACTTTATCACATCACTACCAAAATGACATATCTCATAAACTCATATTCGAATGAATATTCAACTTAAATGGAAAAGTTAATATTAATATTATTCAAAATTCTCGGGTATTACATGTGCTGCCCTGTTTGGCGCGCCCGCGCCCGCCTGTTGTCGCCCGACTCAGCTTTGACGTTTGTTGGTAAAATGGCCATAACTTTCTCATACGAACTCGAAATAAGGCGATTCAAGAGGCTACAGAAAGCTAAGAAGTAGCTATACAACTTTTATAACTGGAGTTCGGAAAGATAATGGTTGTATCATGGTCCAAATCGGGCGAGAAATAGCTGTCATGTAGAATGCATGCCCAATCCGTTGGTAAAATGGTCATAACTCACTCATACGAACTCGCATTGGGAATATGCAAGATGTTCCGGAAAGCTGAGGAGAATATATACAACTTTCATTCTTTGAGTTTTGAGAGATACGGATTGGATCATGGTTGAAATTGGGCGAGAAGCAGCTGCTATGTCAATGTTAGGCTCAAAATGGCAAACAAGACACCCACACAGCGTTGATGATCAACTAGCTCTTATTCCACTTCCTACAAAACTAAGTAAAAACACATAAAAGCAATACAAAATACATAAAAGTAAGATAGAACCAGAATATAGAATAATAAGATAAAAATATATAAAAACCAAACGAAATGAGCTAGGATTTACAAATTATCAAGCTCAAAAGCACATAATTTGTGAATATAAAACACACTCATCACTTAACAAAACCTGTTCTGAGCTTGGTAGTTGAAGTAGGCTATTGACTATGAATAAGCTTACAAATCAAAAATTTTGAACATGTAGGTACACGTATGCGAATGCTATTGATGATGAACTATCTGATGCTATATGCTCCTTATCATTCTAATCAAATCGACTTCAATTTTAGATGATCTCAACAAGGTAGCAGTCGAGTAGACAATCATATAATCAAAATGATGCAACAAGATGAAGGAACCAAAAATATTATGTTGCCGGGCCTAATAGATGAATTGCTTGAAGATATTACAACCTGTGTCTCTACCCATAAGAAGTTCGAGAAGTTCTACTAACAATGCTAAAGGGCACCGAAGCCTGTACCTCTGTAGGAAGCATCACTGTCCTTTAAGGAAGACTAAAAGTATTTCTCATTGGTTTAAAAATTTGTCACAGAATCTAGCCCAACAAGAATCTGAGCCTAAAAGTGTTCAATAATCCTTCATGTATATACTGGACGTCAGTATCTATAGCAATCATGGATCAAAGTATTTGCTCGATATGCCCGATAAAAAGCTTTACGATAAGTTTGAGTCTTCTTTTCAGTTCAAAGATCCTATCTGAAGTCAAGAGAATTGCAAAGGAATTGCTCTAAATGTTCATGAAGCAATGTCAAAAGTTCTATCAGAAGCTGCAACATATGATGATCAAAGTGAAGAAGATGAAAGCTTACAAATATCAAATACCCACTGATCTTAGTTGATGTATCTTCAAGTGGGTGATATTTAACATGACTGGATCAATTAATGTAAATGACCATGGGGTCAAGGATCTAGTCAGAAGTGTTAGGTTTGTATAACGCGAACATGCAATCAAATTACATAAATATAGCGGAAGCGCGATAAAATCAGATTTTAAAATTTTATACAAACCATCACCATGATCTTTCTTTATGCGCAATTATTAATTAAACAAAATAGATAGAGATTAAGAAATTATACCCTCGTAGAACCGTGCTTCCTCGGGTACAAGTTTAACTCCAATTCCTTCGTGTTCTCCTTGAATTCCACCGATTAAATTCATTCCTTTGATCAACGTTAGCCACCCAAGTGTTTGGCCTCTAGAGGTGATCCACCAAGGAATAATATCTATTCAAGAAGATGAGTGTTGGCAAAACCCTAGTTTCTATCTCTATAGAAATTGTAAGTACTCTCCACAATTCTTATGTAAGAGTGTGTAACCCTAATCTATGATAAGACTTCTCTTATTTATAGATGTAGGAAAACCCTTCCCTAAACTATTTAGGATTAGGGTTTATATTCTAATTAAACTCCTTTAATTAATTATGCTCCTAATCCAATTAAGAATTCATGAGAGAGTACTTCTATTAATTAATTCTCAATCCATATTAGGAATTAAATAATAGTAATAGTAATAATAATAATAATAAGACTCTTCTTATTAATTTTTATTTAATATTTCCAAAATATTAAATAATAAATATTAAGCTATTTAATTTATTCTATCTCTATATATTAAATTAAATACACTTAACTTATTATTACAATTATGTCATTTACTTCTTAAATAAATATTTTTCTTTTGCGGTGTGACCCTTTAGATTCTCCATATTAAACCGGTTGTGAATAAATCAATTAGAACAATTCTAATCTTATTTAAATAAATAAATTAAACTATTTAATTCATTTAAATAAATAACATTTATTCTACAATAAGGGTAAGCCCCCTTAGCGATCAACGACTTTCCAGATAATATAGATTTCAACATTAATCATAAAAGAACATTTCAGTAAATAGTTATCGTACAATTCAATCCTTCTACTATACAATGTCCCAATTAAATATAAGACATGGATTTACTGTCAAGTCTTATTTTATTTAATTATATGTATTTCAATTCCCAAATGCACAACTCTAAATAATACAAATTAGAAACTCCTTTCTAATTTCATTCTGCCTTGGCCAAGGACTACGGAGCTGTCATTTATCGAATCACATAGGACATTCATATCTTTTACTAGACGTGGTAGATTCTTTGTTGATCATTCACCTATCTCCATGCACAGCTTATTATACCCCAAAGGTCTTAAGGGATATGTCAAAGTATAACTCATCATACACAAGATACTATGATGATCTCAAGTCCAAGGATCACTTGTACTACTATCACTAGAGGAATTTCTATTGACAGGCGAGTAAAACTCCATTAGGTATTCCTTAGCGAGCCACGTTCAGTGAACTTATTCTCCAATAAGCACCTACATACTTGCTTTAGTGTCTCCACACAAATGATTATGAGATCAATCATCCTCTTCCTAAGAGCAAGCAACGTATGTACTAATCTATCCGGATTCACTAATCCCCTTTTTAGTAATCCAACGATTAGGAACGATTTTAGTTTGTGAGCTATCTTGAATTTAGATCTCATTAGCATGATCACCATCATGATTCTAAAAGCATTGCTCAAAACTATGGGTTTATCACATTTAATATAACAACACTATGTAGATAATGTAATATAGAAAATTAATTCTTTTATTAATAAATGAATAAGATTACAAAGTATATGCTACATCATATCAAATATGATTAGCTTGTGTGCATACTACTTTCAAGAAGATCTTCAAAGCTCAACTATACCAAGAAACTTTTTAAGAGACTCATTCAAAAGCAAAGCAATTGATTCAAAGGAGAAGTCCTTACGGTTACTGCTCATGAATTAATTCAGGCAACTCTCTAACTGCTTGTTCTGAAGATAAAAGAGCTGATCATGAATGAGAAGGGTGAGAAGATCAAGGCAATAAGGAGTAATCACGGATGATTCACTCTACGTTCAAGAAAGCACCCTACGAGTTGTTGAAAAGAGGAAAGCCATATATCAGTAACTATATCACTTGGCTGTTTGCAGTTCATTCTCAACATTGGCAAGAGATATCAAATGAAGTTTTAGTTCAAGATGGTTGGAAGAATCTCTGTCTGACATTCTGTGGAAAAACTAAGTCTATAGAATACTCAACAAGAATCTTTTAATAGTAGAAATCCTTATCCAAGTCGTAATGGATAAAGGTGATCAAGATGAATTGGTTAAGACAAAATAACAGGAAGAAATCAATTATGGACTCTCAGGACTAGTATAAAAAGACCTTACGATCGCAGAAGCTGAAGATGTATAATTAGAACTCAATGATCATAGAACGAGACCAGAAGATCGTAGAACTCTCAGTTCAAAAGACTCTGCAAATCAATAAGTATGCAGGATGCTAAATGTCAATTCCATGGAGCGGAATCAAAGACTATGTTCGAGGATTGCAATCAGTGAAGTTTAAGATTACCATCAGTCATCCAGTAGCAGGAAAGCAAGAAGAGTACGTGGAATTCTGATCTATGACAATGGCAAAGAAACAGAGAAGAAAGCCAGTTCTTGTAAAGAAGATTCAGATCATTGATCGTTCTAGAAGATAAAGAAGCTGGTTCTAAAAGAAAGTCTTCATAAACGGTCAACTTAAACTCACCTATTAATTTAGTGAACCAAATAAATATCATTAAGTTATTGATTACTGACACCTCCACTCAAAAGCACATATTGAGGAGGAACAACTAGAAAAAAGGCAATCAACATATTCAAAATCTCAGCAAATAGAAGCAAAAGATTAAAACATGAAGACCACTTGCAACAGCGAAGGAGACTCTGACAAAGTGATGTTGAGGATATTCAGGCAAAAGAATTCCTTGAGTAAACATGTGTATAGATTGAAGTCTGGCCTCAAGGGTTGATCGCTGAGCATATAAAAGATCATAGAATGAAAATTGTGTCATCAAGTCACTCTACGACTAGAGAAGTTAAAGTTGCTTATCCAGAAGCAAGTAACACTTGTTAGGTTTGTATATAACGCGAACATGCAATCAAATTACATAAATAAAGCGGAAGCACGATAAAATCAGATTTTAAAATTTTATACAAACCATCACAATGATCTTTCTTTATGCACAATTATTAATTAAACGAAAGAGATGGAGAATAAGAATTATACCCTTGTAGAATTCTAGCTTCCTCAGATACAAGTTCACCTCAAATTCCTTCGCGTTCTCCTTGAATTTCACCGATTAAATTCCTTCTTTTGATCAACGTTAGCCACCCAAGTGTTTGGCCTCTAGAGGTGATCCACCAAGGACTAATACTTGTTCAAGAATATGGGTGTTGGCAAAACCCTAGTTTCTATCTCTATAGATATTGTAAGTACTCTCCACAATTCTTATGCAAGAGTGTGTAACCTTAATCTATGATAAGACTTCTCTTATTTATAGATGTAGGAAAACTCTTCCCTAAACTATTTAGGATTAGGGTTTCTATTCTAATTAAACTCCTTTAATTAAATTAAACTCCTAATCTAATTAGGAATTAATGAGAGAGTACTTCTATTAATTAATTTTCAATCCCTGTTAGGAATTAAATAATAGTAATAGTAATAATAATAATAATAAGACTCTTCTTATTAATTTATATTTAATATTTCCAAAATATTAAATAATAAATATTAAGCTATTTAATTTATTCTATCTCCATAGATTAAATTAAATACACTTAACTTATTATTACAATTATATCATTTACTTCTTAAACAAATATTTTCCTTTTGCGGTGTGATCCTTTAGGTTCTCCATATTAAACCGGTTGTGAATAAATCAATTAGAACAATTCTAATCTTATTTAAATAAATAAATTAAACTATTTAATTCATTTAAATAAATAACATTTATTCTACAATAAGGGTAAGCCCCCTTAGCGATCAACGACTTTTCAGATAATATAGATTTCAACATTAATCATAAAAGAACATTTCAGTGAATAGTTACCGTACAATTCAATCCTTCTACTATACAATGTCCCAATTAAATATAAGACATGGATTTACTGTCAAGTCTTATTTTATTTAATTATATGTATTTCGATTCCCAAATGCACGACTCTAAATAATGCAAATTAGAAACTCATTTCTAATTTCATTCTGCATTGGCCAAGGACTACTGAGATGTCATTTATCGAATCACATAGGACATTCATATCTTTTACTAGATGTGGTAGATTTTTTGTTGATCATTCACCTATCTCCATATACAACTTATTATATCCAATCATACCCTTTGATATACCCTAAAGGTCTTAAGGGATATTTCAAAGTATAACTCATCATACATAAGATACTATGATGATCTCAAGTCCAAGGATCACTTGTACTACTATCATTAGAGGAATTCCTATTGACAGACGAGTAAAACTCCATTAGGTATTCCTTAGCGAGCCACGTTCAGTGAACTTATTCTCCAATAAGCACCTACATACTTGCTTTAGTGTTTCCACACAAATGATTATGAGATCAATCATTCTCTTCCTAAGAGCAAGTACCGTATGTACTAATCTATCCGGATTCACTAATCCCCTTTTTAGTAATCCAACGATCATTTAGATCTCATTTGCATGATCATCATCATAATTCTAAAAGCACTGCTTAAAACTACGGGTTTATCACATATTAAATAACAGCACCATGTAGATAAAGTAAAATGCCTTTAATACTTTTATTAATAAATGAATAAGATTACAAAGTATATGCTACATCATATCAAATATGATTAGCTTGTGTGCATGCTACTTTCAATCTCCTATTGCACTAAAGCCAATCGCCATGGTATCTAATACCCTTCTTCTCTAAGTGACGATCATCCTGCTGTTGGATAAAGCTTCAGTAAATGGATATGCAATGTTGTTCTTGAGAGTCCACTATCTCCATAGTGACTACTCCTCTTTCAATGATTTCTTTAATCAAATGAAAGTACCGCAATACATGTTTGAATCCAAGATGAGACTTAGGTACTATTCCTAGTTCTGTAATAAACTTTTCATCCAAACAATCAACTTGCAGCTTCATTTACAGCTATATACTTTGTATTTATCACTAAACCAGCAACTCTTTGCTGTTTGGAACTTTTCCAATTCACTGCACCACCATTCAAGGGAACATTTTATCCTTAAGTGGATTTGTTATCGTCTTGGTCAGTCTGAAAAAACTTGAGTCTGTTTAGCCCTTTAGTTTTAATTCAGACCCACCAGGAATCATGATCACATCCTCAATACCAGTTAAGTACTTAAAGATGTTTTTCACTGTCTTACAGTGATCTTCTCCAAAATATGACTGATCAACATCAGGCCTTATATATTCATTGCATACATGATAGTAACTCATGAGATCTCTCTTTCATTGAGGACAATTTAAAGAGATACACTCCATGGCTCATCATCATGAGACCTCTCTTGGAGTTTTCCATGCTAAACGCCTTTAACATTGAATGAATATACATTCTTTAGGTTAAGCTGAGCATCCTTTTAAATCTATCTATATAGATTTATATCCCCAATTTTTAGGATGTTACTCCCAAGTCATTCATGGAGGAATGTTTAGACAATTTTGTCTTTACTGATTGTAGCATTGGTGTGTCATTTCTTATCAGTAGTATATCAACATATAGTACTAGGAATGTCACTACACTCCCAGTGACCTTCTGTACACATTTGGTTCATCCGCCTTTTGATAAAATCAAACTCCTTTGATTGTCTCATCAAACTGGATGTTCCATCTTTGAGAAACTTGATTTAATCCATAAATGGATTGTTGTAGCTTATATATATGATTTGCTTTAACCATTGAAATAAATCCATCTGGCTGTATCATACATACATTCTCCTTAAATCTTCATTGAGGAAGGATGTCTCCACATCCATTTGCCAGATTTCATAATAATAAGCTACAATCACAAGTAAAATCCAAATGGACTTGAGCATTACCCGGTAATAAGGTTTTATCACACTCAACTCCTTGACTTTATTTGACACCTTTTAAACAGGTCTAGTCTTATAGGTCTCCACCTTGCCATTTGTCCAAGTCTTTCTCTTTAAGACCCAATTTCACTCTATAGGCACTATGCCTTTCTGTGGAGTAACCAGAGTCCATACTTGGTTCTTATACATGGAGTCCATTTTGGATTTCATGGTCATCTGCCATTTCTATGAGTGTTTACTACTCATAGTTTCATCATATATATCTGGATCATCATCCTCTCTATAATGCGTACCTCATCATCATCCTCTATGATGAATCCATACCTCCTAGGTTTTTTCGGTACTCTTCCAGATTTATGATTTGGTTGTGATATAATAGGTCTATCTACACGTTTTTCGGTTTGACTTAAAATGCTTTGTGGTTCTTGAACTCCTTCAAGATCTACTACCCTCCCACTAGCTCCTTCAATAATAAACATCTTTATCCAAGAAGACAGCGTATAGGATTATAGTAATAATACCCTAAACTTTCTTCAGGATATCCCACAAATCTGCACTTGTCAGATTTTGTCCCAAACTTATCTTTTGAAACCTTTTTCAATAAGTTGGACAACCCCAAATCTTAACATACTTAAGACTAGGAATCCTCCTTATCCATAACTTTTACGGAGTCTTTGGGCCAGATTTTGAGGTAACCTTCTTTTGTAGATATGCAGCCGTTTCTAGGGCATAACCCCAGATGGATACTAGAATGTCGGTAAAAATCATTATGGACCGTACCATGTCCAACAAGGTACGATTTCTCCTTTTAGATACACCAATCAATTATTGCGTATCAGGAGGTGTCCATTATAAAAAAAATATCATTTTGAGATGATCTAGAAACTTATTGCACAAGTATTCCTTCCTCGATCTGATCAAAGAATCTTAATACTTTGTCAATTTATTTCACTTCTGAATTCTTTGAACCTTTGAAATGATTCAGACTTGTATTTCATCAAATACACACATTCAACTCTTTGAATGATCGTCTCCTTTTTCTTTTACTAGTTTGTTCAATTTGTAAAATTATATTTTATGTAAATCAAGTATACAAAGTCTATCAAGTAATCTTCCAGTTTCAAACAAAACATTATCATTATAAATAGAACAATCATTGTTCTTAAATATAATACCAGAACTTTCATTGTCCAACAATGGAAAAAAATAATGTTTCTAATGAGAACTGGAACATAATAACAACTTATTAACTTAATAGACTTGCTCGTGGACAACGTTAAACTATAAGTTGCTACGGTTAATGCAATAACCATTGCTCCATTCCCCACATGTAAGATTACTTACTTTGTTTAGCTTTCTACTTTTGCTTAGTCTCTGCATTGGATTGCATACGTGAGAACTACAGTCGGTATCCAATACCCAAGTAGAACCTTGACTTACAGAAAGATTTATTTCAATCATGAACAAACCTATATCTATAATTGAAGGTTCACTAAGCTTCTTCTGGTTAGCCTCTACAAGATGCTCCTAACAGTTTCCTTTCGAGTGTCTAGGCTTATTGTAGTGGAAGCAAACTCCTTTGCTATCCGCATCAGTTTTGTTCTTATTATCCTTTGTTTTTCCCTTTCCTTATACCTTCTTTGAATTATTCTTCTTTTAAAAAGATCCTTTGGCCCTTACCAGTAAGACTTGGTCTTTCTTGGTTGGAAAGTGACTCTCTACAATTTTTAACATGTTTAAGCAACTCAGGCTAGCTGATATATAGCTTATTCATGTGAAAATTCATAACAAATTGTGAGAAAGAGTCCGTAAGTGATTACAAGATCAAATCTTGGATCAACTCTCCATCCATGACAAAACCCTGTTGTCCTAATTGTTCAATCAAATTGATCATTTTAAGGATATGTGTTTGTACTGTAGTGTCATGGTCATTCTAGATCGGAAGAGCTCTTTAGATATCTTATATCTAGTAGTCCTACTTTCTTTACCATTCAACTCCTTGAGGTGCAGGAATATAGTAGGAGCATCCATAGTTTCGTGCTGACGCTGAAGCTCGTTACTCATGGATGCGAGCATGATGCATTGAGCCACAGTTGCATCATTTTGCCACTTTCTAAAAGTAGCAATCTCTTTCTCAGAGGCATTGTCTGTAACCATTGCAGGGATAGGCGTATTAAGGACATAAGATAGCTTTTCAGCTTTAAGAACTATTCTCAAATTCCTTAACCAGTCCGTGTAATTCGGCCCGGTCAATTTGTTAGCATCAAGTATGCTACGCAGTGATAGTGAGTTTGACATTTTTAAATTCTGCATTGAAATAGACAACATTTTAGCATACATTCATTTTTATTAATTACCAAAATAAATTAGGTCTTTATTTTAAATTGGTATCTCCCACTATTTTCATCAAACTATATTACCCTCAATATACAGTTCAGCAAATCTAATTAAAATTTGCTAGTGAAAATAAGGATCTCATTTCAAATGTATATAGTCGTGTGTGACACAACAAATGATATATAAATAAATAGGTAGACAACTATTGTCAATTACATCACTATGTAACTCCTTGTATTTTATCTCTTAGATTATTTTGATCAAGTGTGACACATCCGAATCAAAATTATCCAAGTTAAGTCCAACCTAGCACTTCCATATGTGTGAATAGAAAAATACCGTCCTTGTGTGACACAACAAAACAGTAATGTTCAATTCCTTAATAAGCATCAAATGTGATAAAGCAACATCTTAAATATTTAATACTTGCTTTGTGTGACACAACAAACTCATATCAAATATTTAATACTCTATAATTTTACCATTCTAGAAGGCGACGTTCGATATTCCAAATATCTTTGAACGTTTAGGACTTAATATGATTTCTTTGAGGGGTTTGTTATTATTAGTCTCATCTTGTTTAGCGCGCATGCACACACACACACACACACACACACACACACACATATATATATATATAAAATACGCGTCATATTATTTAACATGCAAAGTATGTTGGATAATATATAGTATATATATAGTAAGCATGCACATATAGAATATTATATTCTACCCAGATTGATTATGAACTTTTATTCTAGTTTGGTTCACTAGAGCCACCAAGTGAACCAAAAGGTCAAACCTAGGGTGCAAGAACTGAATTTAAATATAACTATTATATTTAAACCTGAGCTCCATTACAAATGGGTCTTCAAACGCTCCTTGCTCATTAGTCTCCAATTCTTGAAAATAATTCTAACTAATCCTATTACATAAACTATTTAAAATAAATAGAAACCTTGATCAGCAGTCAAGAGGAAGTACATAGGAGGAAGATAGAATTTACATCAAGAAAAACTAGAGAAGACGAGGTACGCATACCCCATTTATAAAAACTCCTTCATTCAAGCATCCTCTAAAATAAATCCACTCACACATTGGTTAATAGTCCATAATTAATCCCTATTTATTATCATACATATCTCCATATGCATTAATAAATAACATTCATCTCATGAATAATAAAACTATTCCATATATGCATTGATATCATTTAATGAGCAATATTAGTTAGTATAAAATCCAATTTCAAGTCTAATTAGTTATCATGGAATCCAATTTCAACTCTAATTAGTTATCATGAAATTCAATTCCAATTAAAATAAACTTCTTTATTTTAATCCTATTCCAAATCAAAATAAACTCTTTTATTTTAATTTATCCAATTTTGAATAAAAATAAACTCCTTTATAATCAAATTCCAAATCAAAATAAACTCCTTTATTTTAATTTACAAAAAAAATAAAAAAATTAAGTCAACCCTTGATCATAAACCTTTAAAAGAAATAATCAAACAAACCTTTAAGTCAAACATCAAACTCAGAATTATATAGTTTAAATATTAAACATTCTGATTCATAGTCAAAAGTGATTTTGGTGTAGTGGTAAGGCTTCCAAAATATGACCAATAGGTCAAGGGTTTAAAACGCTCTAGTCCCAAATATATTATTTCATTTTTAAAGGTTGACCAGTCAACGTTTGACCGTTGACTTTGACCAACGTTTTTTTTATAAATAAAAATAATTTTTTTTATAAAATAATAATAATTTTACACAAACAGTTATGCTCAATTGAATTGTTCTAAATACATATCAATGTATATACAGAATCAAAATAATTAATAATTCGCATAAAATTTGGCTCTTGATATCACTGTTAGGTTTGTATATAACGCGAACATGCAATCAAATTACATAAATAAAGCGAAAGCGTGATAAAATCAGATTTTAAAATTTTATACAAACCATCACTATGATCTTTCTTTATGCACAATTATTAATTAAACGAAAGAAATGGAGAATAAGAATTATACCTTTGTAGAATTCTAGCTTCCTCAAAGTTCTCTATATTAAACCGGTTGTGACCTTTTAGGTTCTCCATATTAAACCGGTTGTGAATAAATCAATTAGAACAATTCTAATCTTATTTAAATAAATAAATTAAACTATTTAATTTATTTAATTAAATAATATTTATTCTACAATAAGGGCAAACCCCCTTAGTGATCAACGACTTTCCAGATAATATAGATTTCAATATTAATCACAAAAGAACCTTTCAGTAAATAGTTATCGTACAATTCAATCCTTCTACCATACAATGTCCCAATTAAATATAAGACATGGAATTACTGTCAAGTCTTATTTTATTTAATTATATGTATTTCGATTCTCACATGCACAACTTTAATTAATGCAAATTATAAACTCCTTTCTAATTTTATTCTGCCTTGGCCACGGACTACTGAGTTGTCATTTATCGAATCACATAGGACATTCATATCTTTTACTAGATGTGGTAGATTCTTTGTTGATCATTCACCTATCTCCATGTACAACTTATTATACCCAATCATACCCTTTGATATACCCTAAAGGTCTTAAGGGACATGTTAAAGTATAACTCATCATACACAAGATACTATGATGATCTCAAGTCCAATGATCACTTGTACTACTATCACTAGAGGAATTCCTATTGACAGTCGAGTAAAACTCCATTAGGTATTCCTTAGCGAGTCACATTCAGTGAACTTATTCTCCAATAAGCACCTACATACTTGCTTTAGTGTCTCCACACAAATGATTATGAGATCAATTATTCTCTTCATAAGAGCAAGCAACGTATGTATTAATCTATCCGGATTAACTAATCTTCTTTTTAGTAATCCAATCGATTAGGAACGATTTTAGTTTTAAGCTTTCTAAGAGGCAAAACTAATGAATTAACCACTGTAGTTGACACGTTTTACTGATTACACCATTGAACTTTTAATTTTTCAAATTACCCCACTAAACTAATTATTATTTTGAAATTGGGTCATTCCGTTAAAAAAATTAAAAGGACGTTAATTTCTTATCGTCAAAACTACTGAATTACCCACTATAGTTAGCACATTTTACTGATTACACCATTGAACTTTTAATTTTTCAAATTATTCCACTAAACTAATTATTATTTTGAAATTGGGTTATTTTCGTTTGCCTACTGTTACGTGGTCTTCCGTACAATGAAAAATTAAAAGGATGAAAACATTATTATTTTGAAATTGGAAGTAGTATCATCTGATATATAAAGTAGGAAAAAAAATCAACTTTTAAGATAATTTTTATTTTGTCTTTTTTTAATTATTTTTTTTATCTTTTTATTAATTAAGTCATTGAAATTTTATAAAGTTTATGTTTTATCCCACATAATTTACACACAGAATGCACGTATATTATTGAGTGCTATTATATAATAACATGGGATGAAGGATAAATACTAACTAAATCAAGAATTGTATTAAAATAAGAATGTGGTGATAAAAAGATTGTAAAATAATTTAAAGTTAGAGTTATGTGAAAAAAAAGAGAATTCCTTACGATTGTTAATTTTTTTAACTGAATGACCTAATTTTAAAATAATAATTAGTTTAGTGGGGCAATTTGAAAAATTAAAAGTTCAATAGTGTAATCAGTAAAATGTGTCAACTACAATGGGTAATTCAGTAGTTTTGACGATAAGAAATTAACGTCTGTTTAATTTTTTTAACGGAATGACCCAATTTCAAAATATTAATTAGTTTAGTGGGGTAATTTAAAAAATTAAAAATTTAATGGTGTAATTAGTAAAACATGCCAACTATAGTGGTTAATTCATTAGCTTTGCCCTTTCTAAGAATTTAGATCTCATTAGCATGATCATCATCATGATTCTAAAAGTATTGCTTAAAACTATGAGTTTATCACATATTAAATAACAACACCATGTGATAAAGTAAAATGCCTTTAATAATTTTATTAATAAATGAATAAGATTACAAAGTATATACTACATTATATCAAATATGATTGGCTTGTGTGCATACGACTTTCATACACATCTCCCACATTATATTTACACCTGTAAATTCTCCTATACATTCTTTATTACCTATACAATCAATAAAACCAGAAATAAAACCAATTACTCATACAAATGTTCCTTCCTCTTATCGGTATGAATATTTTGATCTTCCTCTTGCTCTTGCCAATCTCAATCGGAGTGATAAGGCTGGTTCTGAAGGTCTATTAACTCAAATCTTGGATCGCCTCTCCATCATTCCTACCAAAGATCAAATGTCTAACTTGACAGCTCACATGGCTGAAGACATTGATCAAAAGCTTAAGGAAACTTCAATAGAAATTCTTCAGAAAATGAATAAAATTATCGAAGCTGCAAGCTAACTTCTTGGAGAGGTGGGCAAAGAGTTTAACAAATATATGAAAAACATGTTCAAGGATATGTCTCAGAGTCTCAGCCAACGCGATCAAGTATTTCTCAAGGAGATAGTTTCTCATAAGGCTGCTATAGTCTCTCTTCAAAACACTAATGCTGAACAGATCAGACTCCTTTTTGATAAAGTCTTTGAGCTTAGCTCCTCCCTCTTCGAATTCAAAAGTATAATGATTGAATGAACAAACAATGTCATGGCTCTTGTCTATCATTAGTACGATGAAACAGATGCCAGACAGCGTGAAATTCGTGATGACATTACCATGTCAACCATTCAACTATAGGAACTTGTTGAAGTTGTACAACAGCTCTCCAATGACTTTAATGATGACAAAAAGGGGAGAGACAGGGGGAGAGTGCAAGACAGAGACATAGGGAAAAAAGGAAAAGATCAGTGCAGACATCTATCTATCCTCCCGCTTTCAGATCACCTCAAGCTCAATCAGCTCTACCTATTAACCGTGGCCATTCTTCCTCCACAAGGCATGGATCGTCAAGTGCAGTGACTCTCACTAGCACTAGAGTTAATGAATGTTCTGAAACTATTGGTTTTATGATCATCAAATAAAGGGAGATTATTAGAGTCTACATGTTAAATTTGATGATAAATATGATCAATGTATATTTGTACCAGTAAGTTTTGTAAAGTCCTTAATGATGATATGATGTACAACGACTTAGAATAGAAAGATCAAACTTGTTAGGTTGATCTCATAAAGAGAATTGATGTATAGTTGATAGGTTTAATTGGTCGTAGAATCAAGTTGAACGATCATATAGTTACTCTGCTAGTTCGTAATGGTAGCATGGATCGCAAAGTAAACTACATCTTCGTAGAACATCAAGTGTTCGATCGCAGAGCTTGCATTTTCTTCACAGAGTTCACTCTAAATTGTATAATGAAAATCAGATCATAGAGTGAACAGATGACCGCAGAGCTAGGTAAAATGAGGATCATAGAGTTAAGTCAAGATCGTATAGAAAAGACAGAACATAGAGTCTACTCAGAACTCGTATAGTGATGGATAAATCGTAGAGTGACTCAAAGATCGTTCAGTGAAAAAGAAGCTCATAGAGTAAACTTTCTTTGAGCAGATCGTAGAGTAAGGTCAAGCATAAGCTCTACGTTCCTCATCAAACTTTACGACCAACTCACTTCATAGAGCAAGTCAAGACTGTCAAAAGACAGACAATGGGAGCATTGCAGATTGAAGAGCCCGATGGACTCATCAAACATTCTTGGTTGAAATCAAAGATTAGAGCATATGTGTCTAACAGCTAGTTTGACGAAAGCGATAACACCCATGTGGTAGGTGAAGTTGCAAACTGATGTGATAGGTTCTAGCCATAAAACAATCTGACACAACAACTTACGAAGTCAACATCAAGGATCCAGGAGTATCTAAGCATTAAATGCACAATGGGAACTTTGCAACGGGAAACTTTCCAGCAAACTATAAAAGGATACAAGGATTCAAATTCAAGTAACCAACAACGAACTTATAAGCTGATATTCTGCCAAAGTAAAAAGAGCTCCACTTGTTCAAGCTGCTAAGTCATTGAGAAGAAAAGCTTATTGCCATCTTAGCATCTCCTCAACAACATCATTTAACATCTGTTGATAATTGTCTATGTGACAATCTTCTAAGTTTAAGTGACTTGAAGAGATCTTTGTGATCTAGACTAAGTGTCCCTATTATGAGACTTAGTGACCTAAGTGGTTCAGTTGTAAAAAGATCTTAGTGATCTATATCCTTAGTGGATTTCCTACTAGCTGAGTAAAAGAGTGGACTAGGAGTTATTCAGTCTTCGAACCACTTAAAATTTCTTATGTCATTTATTTTCTACATTTTCATTCTGTCTATTATTTGTGTGTGACTTACAACCACGAGGACTAAATTTAGAACTATGATTTTCTCATAATTTTTAAGGGGATTTTTAAAATATATTTCGTTGTGCTTAACTAATCTTGATTAATTAACTATCTAGTAACATTCCTTAAATTAACTAAAATTTTAAAGGATCTATTCAACCCCCCTTCAAGATCTCTTTTGTGCCTCAGGGAAACAACAAAAATTGATGTAAAAGGACTTAGATTAGAAGATCAAACGTGTTAGGTTAATCTATTTTGTTGAGTAAATTAAATGTATAGACTATAGGGAATTAGACGATCATAAAGCTGATTAGACGATCGTAAAGTTTATTGGATGATCGTAGAGTATATTGGTCAAGTTCACAGAGTCTACTATGAGATTATAAAGTTCGAATAATCGTAGAGTCTGCTAAGAGATCGTAAAGCACATTAAAGATTGCATAGTCTGCTAAAGATCGTAAAGCTCTCTACTCAAAGATCGTAAAGCAAGTTGAAGACCGTAAAGTCTGATAAAGAAATTGTAAAGTGCATTAAAGACCGTAGAGTCTGATAGAGATTATAAAGAACATTGAAGATCGTAGAACTTATGAATCGTAGAGCTTGCTAATCGTAGAGTCAGCCTATCCAGATACTCTACGACCACTATGAAACTCTACGATTAGAAAAATTATAGAGTATATCAGCTCTGACAATAGACTGACAATGTCAAGACTCGTAGAGTAGAGATCCCAAGATAGTTGTTGAACATCTTAAGATTAAAAAGAAGATCAAATCGAATTGTGTCTAACAGCTAGTTCAGTGAAGTGACAGCAACCCACATGATGTCACTGCAGCAGTCTGATATGACATATCATAACCGAAAGTAAGCTGACACATACTCTCTAAAAGTCAACAATCAGAGATCTTCTAAGATCAAAGCATTAAATGAGCAACAATAACTTTTCAGTGGGACAAACTCGAGGATGTCTATAACAGGCACGCAGATTCAATCCAACAGTAACGATCACAAAATATACAAGTTGAATTACTGCCCAACTTTCAAGAACTCTACTCTACGATCTAGAACTATTTGTTCTGCTGCTAAGTCTTTTATTGGTAGACTTAAAACTACTTAGTAGCACCTCCAACTCAATTTGTCTTAGTAATTGTTCAGGTCTTAGTGACCTTTGTAACCAAGTCTAAGTGACTTGAAGGGTTCTGTGTGAACCAGTCTTAGTGACTTGAAGAAATTTTAGTGATTCATCTGTTGTAACTATTCTTCGTGAACAGATCTTGGTGATCGCCTATCCTTAGTGGATTATTCTTACTCGAAGAGTAGAAGAGTGGACTAGGAGATTTTTGTGCTCCGAACCACTTAAAATTCTCTATGTCTTCTTTACTTTCTGCACTTGCATTTATGCAAAGTCTTTTATATTTATTTGTGACTTAATTCCGCTTGTGTGCTAAATTCAGAACTACACCTCTTTTAAATCTTTAAAGGGGATTTTCAAATTATCATTCTATTATGCATAGTTAAATTAACCTGCATAATTTATAAGTTGGTAATACTACTTTAAAAGAAAAGTTTTTAAATGATCTATTCAACCTCCTTCTAGATCTCTTAATGCCTTTGAGAAACAACATAAAGTAATAACGATGATAGTTGATGAGTGGGTTTAATACCTACGAATCTGGTATTCTTTATGTTGAAATATTATTTATTCTTGATTGTTTTCATGTTACTTTTGATATTTTTATGTTTATTTTGTACGAAAAGCTAAGAAGGGGCGAGAATGGACAACTGGAAGCGAAAAGAGATCAAAGGTTTAAGTTTTCATGTTGAATTTGCATAGCATCCACTTGGGGCCCAATTTCAACCTTGATTCGGCCAGAATCTCTCAATGCTCAAAGAATGAAAGTTATAGAGTTACTTCTCTGCTTTTCGGAACATCTTGAATCGTCCCAATCGGAGTTTGGATGAGAAAGTTATGATCATTTTATGAAAGGACATCGCAGTAGAAAATCTTCTAACACGGGGCGCGACAATTTTGGCCTAGGACTGGCGCGGGGAGTGCCGGACCATCAGATTTTCTAATACTGAAGTGCGGGGCGTGCCCAAATTGTCCTAAGAGAAGCGCGGGGCACGCCGGACGTCGGTAGGAGAGTTTATTTGGGTGTTATGATGTCCAAATTGAGTGGGAATAGGATTTTTAGATGCCTAATGTATTAGGGTTTCCATTAGGGCTATAAATACTTGATTATAACTTGGATTTGGGAGACTTATGACTGGAATTCATTAAGAGTGTCGACGCCGGGTTTTCGCTTTCTCTCGTCCTTTCCAATTTTGGCCTTTTGATTTAGATGACGCTTGGAAAAGGTCGGCATTGATGTCGACGGGGTTTTGAAAGATCGTTTTTATGATGAGCCAATTGACCAGAGTCGCCAGTTGGTATATTTGAAATGGATGTACCAACTCATCCGAATTTTCGTTCTTTTGTAAATCGCTGGCTCATATGTGACTCCGAATTAATTGGTCTGCGAATTGAGATTCATAGAGTTCGGGGGCTTGCTTAAGTGAGGGGAAGGTGTTAAGCACCCCTCGACTTCCGTGAAACACGGTTACCGCAATCTTGATGCTTTTCCTATCCTTTAATTCATGAAATGTGTGTGTGTGCGCGTGCGTGTGTGTATGTGTGTGCTTATGTGAATGTTGTGGTGAGTTTGTATGAAAGAATCATTTGGATTTTAGGGAAAATCGTGTTTTACTTTGAGAATGCTTCGGAATGTCTTTTCGGCATACACGAGAAAGCTTTATGAGAAAGGTTTGATTTTAATTGTCAAAACTATGAGATTTTCGTTAGGTGTCGTTTTGACAAAAACAAGGGTTTTAAACCTTCGTCAAAATATAGGAATCGAGATCTATACGTTGCTTTCATAAAATGATAGGCAATTTCTAGGATCTCTTTAACCCTATGCACAACGGTTTAATAAAACGTCAATTATTTATAAAATCATTCCGTGTGATGTTTTGGAAAACGATTTTCTTTAGCCTTCTCGTCAAATAGGAATCGACATTCATTGGCATCCCCAAATTTTAGCCTCGTGATGCTAATAGCCTAGTTTGATTGATTTTATGAAAGTCTTCATTATTTAGCTTTGAAATCAATTTCGTGTCATAAATCAAATCAAGCATAAACACACGTCGGGGCTATTCATGGGCATGTAAGCCATCAAAATATCCCCTAACGCCAACAATCACAAGTTTCACTATTTCGGGGCCTTAAACACGATTCTCGCCTTAGCGTCGTTTTAAGGCCCAACGATTACATATTTACAATGAAAACTACGTCACTTCTACTTCTTACATCAAGACATGTCCATCATCGGGTTTGGACCACGGGGTCGCTCCCCTAGGCTCACAACCAAGTGTCCACACACAAACAATCGGATATTACAAGAAAATAAACCAACCCGGATAATCTAACAATACCAAGACATCCTAAAATAGCGATTTAAAGGAATTGATACCAAATATAACACCTTAAAACGAACAAAGAAATTAATGAACGAATATCATCGGGTTATTAGGAAGAGTTTTATTCCGATGGAAACTTCACTCATAATCCCTAATTCGTTGTCCAACAATAAATTACATGAAAAATTGCACCTACTTGATCAAATGATATGATAGAAATTGATATAACAAAGGAGATTTCACCTTGCAATTGATATCCAAATGGATGTGAACTTGATGTATTTGAATAGAAGGAGACAATATATTTGATACAATCAAATCAAAAGAAAATTATTCCTCTTTTTTTTTCTCTTTTCTTCCTATTTGATTGCAAAATTTCTCTCCTTTCCCCTCTATTTTCGTGCTTGTGTTGCTGCTGGAATTTCCTTCTTCTCTTTCAATTTTTCCGAACCCCCTGTATGCTGCCTGAAGCTGGCTTAAATAGGCTGGCCAGAGCCAGCCGCAGATCTATCTGCGGCTGGCCGCAGATGGATCTGCGGCTGGCCAGCTGGCACGCCTCCCATCGCACTCAGCTGGTAGTGCTGATTTCCTGGTTTCCGTGCTGGCGCACCCACTTGGCCGCAGATCTATCCGCGGCTGGCGGGCTTGACTTTCTCGATTTTCGTGCCACGCCTCGATTTTCGTGCTGCAACGTCAGTTTTCGCTGACAGGCTCGTGCTTTACAGTCCGAGAATCATTGAGAAGCGCGCCACACCTTCCGGGAATGCCAAATTCGGATAGCCCTGCTATCATGTCGATTTCGGCTGCAAATTATCATGGTGGCGTCGAGTGTCCGTACTTTTCCTATCTTTTGCTCTCGCAGGCCGATCCATTTGACGAATTTGCCCTCCTGTCAAGGTTAGTATACGAAGTGCAAAATTTGGGTGTCTACAAAGAGCCACTTGGAGATATCATTGGAGAGCACGACAATACGGATATTCAAGCTACAGATATTGGAGTTCCTCGACAGAATTTTTCTTCTTCTCTTAATTTCATTATCTGTACTTGAGATGTTATTTAATTTTAATCTTTTTGTTTCTATCATGATGATGAACTAATTTTCTAATTAGGAATACAATGGAACCTTTTGCAATGCATTAACTTAATTATCTTTATTCTCTCTTATTGATCTTATTGAGTTGATTATTATATTTTGTGCTTAATTAAATAATTGTTTGGCCAACAATTAATCTAATATCTTTGATTGAATTGAAAGAGAAAATCTTAGATTAGATCTGAATATAATAACACATGAATTTGTTGATTCTTGTTAAGGATAACATAATAGTGTACGAGACGAAAGTACTTGTATGCCATGTGTGACTTTGTTAGGAGTTTATGCTTAATGAATATATTTTAAGTGTCTTGCATGAAAATAGCAAAATAACTGAAATAGATCTTTTTATTAATCATTGAAAGATGTTAATATATTGATAGGCAATCCTAGTTAGCGACTCATTGAATTAGTTAAGTGAGAATAAGATAAGGCGATTATTGGGGAAATTTTATTCACATGTCTTAATCATCTGGTGATCAATAATTGTTAGTTAATTTAGTTTTTATTTTTAATCAAACAAAATTTCACAAATCAATTGAAGTGATTGTTTAATTAGATTTAACTTGGTAAAAATTTGGTAATTAGAGTAATTGTTAGTAACTGTTCTCGGTGGGTTTGACACTGGTATTTACTTCTATATTATGTGATTGACCGTGTATACTTGCATGCAGTGGCGAAGCCACATAGGAAAGTGTGGGGTCAATTGACCCCACTTGAAAAAAAATATTTTATGATATATGATAAATTTAGAAGAAATTTAAGTGTAATGAACAAATTGATGCCACTAAAATTTTATAGATTTTTTAATATACGGGGTCAAATTGAAATGTTTATAACTTTCTCAATTCCATATTACTTCTACTCCTTTATGTATGCATCTTCCTTTAATATTTTTAAAATAAATAATAATCTAATTTAGATTATTTTCATAACATAAGGAATTTAAATTTTTATTAACAAATTTGTGATTAGAAATGAGTATTAGGGGTCAATAAGGGGTTTGTGTGTATATATATACACATATATATATATATATAATGTTATATTAACAATATTGTAACCAAATACATATTTTACATATGCCATCGGCCGGAAAGTACAAAATTATCTTAAAAAAATGACTTGGGGGCGCAGCCTCCGAACCCCCGTTAAATTATTTATAGGATCATAATATTTTGACCCCACTGAACAAAAATTCTGGCTTCGCCACTGCTTGCACGTAATTGTCATTATATAAATCGGACAACAAATTTTTGGCGCCGTTGTCGGGGAACCGTTCTAATAATTATTTCGTTATTAATTTTTATCAATTTAGTTTATTTAAACATTTTTAATTTTTCTGTTTTAATTTTTTTCTTAACGAAGTACATCATGGCCAACTATAATTATCAATGGCTTTACACGGAAATGACTCAATCAAGAGCAGTATGGATGGATGTATTTGATGAGGTGGCGGCACAAATGGCGATGCTTTTGAGGAAGGTTGATGCTTTAGAAGCGTAAAATAGTCAAAGTGTGGCAGTGATTTATGATTATTGTGCTAGAAACCATCCGAGTCATCAATGCACCATCGATTTCGAGTCGGCATGGTATGGTGGCAACTTCGGCGATTATCCCAACAGTTATGACTATCCCAATAATAATCATCATGATTGGGAAGATCCGCTTAATTTTTCTTGGAGCTATAATAATCAAGTCCAAAATTTTGCTCCAAGCCAATCATACACTTTAGGATTCTCAACGCAAGTTTCTCCATATGAAGAAGAGAAGGAGTCAAACTTAGAGGAACTTTTGTCCAAGATCATAGCTTCGAATGAGGAGAGTACGAAAAGTCAGGAGATTTCGGCCCGAAATATTGAGAACCACGTAGAACAGATTTTAAATGCCATTAACAGTCGCCATCAAGGTGAATTGTCAAGTGACTTGGTTTTTGAAACTGATGAAGTACCCAAGCTAATTGTTGAGAATTCTGATATGGAGGAGCTTACCGAGGAGAAATCAAAGCTGCAACCGGACGTGCCAAAAGACGAGGATTCTGAAATAGAGGAAAAGAAAAGTGGGGAGCAGGAAATAAAGGTTGGGGAAGATCCAACCTTGAATTCCAACTTTGATGAGCCGATTTTAATAGTGCCCCATGTACCTTCTCTGCCAAAGCTCAATGATTCGGGCAATTTTGCAATTTCGTGCCCAATTGGTAGTCATATCGTAGGCAATGCTCTATGTGACATTAGAGCTAGTATAAATTTTGTGCCATGGTGGGACGAAAAAGGGGTCCAAGAGAAGATAGCTAAAGATTCTATTGTGTTTGAGGAGCTTCACTTCAATAATCTGTTCACAGACACAATGGAGCAATTGCCTAGCTTTTTGAAGTTCATAAATAAAATTTTATCCAAAAGTGACAAGTTAGGTGAACTTGAAACAATGGCCCCTACTGAAGCGAGACCCTCAAATGTTACATGGCTATTAATGGATAGAAGGTTCCTCAATTTTCGAAGGGGAATTAGATAGTAGATGGTGAAGTCGGGCTGACGACTATAAACCAAGCACTTATTGGGAGGCAACCCAAGGTTAATTTTTAGTTTTATGTTTTTTATTTTATTAAGTTTCATAGTAGTTAATAAATTTGTATTTATTAGGATTTAATAAACTTGCTTCTATGGTGTTTACATGTTATTCAAGTCCAAGTCAAGTGCATTGCCTTATTCATTCCAATGTGCCTAGCCTATTCTTCAGACTTAGCAGACAAGGAGGAAGATTGTTATATTTTCAGGGAAGTCCTCTGCTTTACTTTTTTCTATTTTAGTTATTGAGGACAATGTCTAGTTTAAGTTTAGGGGTGTGGTCTTATTTTGTTTTATTTATTTTAGTTTATTAGTTTTGACCTTGTTAGATAGTATGTTTTTAGGATAGATGAGCAATTGATTGATTGTAATTGATGATGGCCGATGATAAAAGAAAAAAATGAGTTTAATGTCTAACTGTTGGGAAATTAAGAAGCATGCTTAGTTTACGTTTTCACTTATTAGTTGGTTTAACACTATTTGTGATCTTTTGGCACTTATATGCACATATCCATTTAGTTAGCTAGTTGGAGCTTAAAAAAATTTGGTTAGATGCTTGTGGGAGATATCATTGCAACTCTATAAATCTTATTTAAGCATCGTTTGAAGCGAAGTTTAGGCATTAATATAAGTTTGAGGGAAATCTTGGAGTGTTTTTGAAATTTTAAACCTTCCCAAGTGAAAAAAATGGATCATGTGGTGGGTTGAGATGGAGCGTAAAACACACTCACCCATAAATACAGGCACGAGATGGAGCGTAAAACGCACTCGTGCGAGAGAAAGCGAGATGGAGCGTAAAACACATTCGTTCAAAAGAGAGTGAGATGGAGCATAAAATGCACTCACTAAAAAGAAGAAAAAAAAAGTTGTGTTTGAAATACTTGGGAAGGGTTCATGTGTGCTTAAATGTTAAAATATCCTTTTTGATCCTCTAAATTTATGTTTTGCCTTCATTAGCGGAGTTTTATGTAAAAAGTAAGTTATAGAGTTGATTTGAATTCTTTTATGAGCGTTTGATTTTATGATCTTATGTGAATCATGGCTAGTTGAATATTTGGACACACACACAAACTTTAAGGGTCACGAATAGATGTGGAACTAATGAATAGGTTGAAATTTTAGGCTTTGCATGTTTTTGTAATTTTTCGTGAGTTATCGTTTAAAGAAAATTTTTTGAGGCTATTGTTCAAATTCGTATTGATTCATTGCATGAGTAGTTGATTGTTAGAGTCGTAGTTTTTTTTTTAGTTTGTGTTTGTTTTGCTTGAGGGCAAGCAAATGTTCAAGTTTGGGAGTATTTGATGAGTGGGTTTAATACCTACGAATCTGGTATTCTTTATCTTGAAATATTATTTATTCTTGAGTGTTTTCATGTTACTTTTGATATGTTTATGTTTATTTTGTAGGAAATTTAAGAAGGGGCGAGAATGGACAATTGGAAGCGAAAAAAGATTAAAGGTTGAAGTTTTCATGTTGAATTTGTATAACATCCACTTTGGGCCCAATTTCAACCTTGATCCGGCCAGAATCTCTTAATGCTCAAAGAATAAAAGTTGTAGACTACTTCTCTGCTTTCTGGAACATCTTGAATCATCCGAATCGGAGTTCGGATGAGAAAGTTATGGTCGTTTTACAAACGGACATCGGACCATCAGATTTTCTAGTACTGTAGCGCGAGGCGCGCCCAAATTGGCCTAAGAGAAGCGCGGGGCGTGTCAGACGTCGGGGGGAGAGTTTATTTTGGGTGTTATGATGTTCAAGTTGAGTGAGAATAGAATTTTTAGATACCTAATGTGTTAGGGTTTCCATTAGGGTTATAAATACTTGATTATAACTTGGATTTGGGAGACTTTTGACTGGAATTCATTGAGAGCCACTTGGAAATATCATTGGAGAGCACAACAAGACGAAGATTAAAGCTACAGAGATTGGAGTTCTTCGATTGAGTTTTTCTTTTTCTCTTAATTTCATTATCTATACTTGAGATGCTATTTAATTTTAATCTTTTTGTTTCTATCATGATGATGAACTAATTTTCTAATTAGGAATACAATGGAACCTTTTGCAACGCAGTAACTTAATTATCTTTATTCTCACTTATTGATCTTATTGAGTTGATTATTATATTTTGTGCTTAATTAAATAATTGTTTGGCCAATAATTAATCTGATATCTTTGATTGAATTGAAAGAGGAAATCTTAAATTAGATCTGAATATAATAACGTATGAATTTGTTGATTCTTGTTAAGGATAACATAATAGTGTATGAGACGAAAGTACTTGTATGTCATGTGTGACTTTGTTAGGAGTTTGTGCTTAATGAATTTATTTTCAGTGTCTTGCATGAAAATAGCAAAATAACTTAAATATGTCTTTTTATTAATCATGGAAAGATGTTAATAAATTGACAGGCAATCCTAGTTGACAATTCATTGAATTAATTAAATGAGAATAAGATAAGGCAATTATTGGGGAAATTGTATTCCTATGTCTTAATCATCTAGTAATCAATAATTGTTAGTTAATTTAGTTTTTATTTTTAATCAAACAAAATTTCACAAATCAATTGAGGTGACTGTTTAATTAGATTAAACTTGGTAAAAATTTGGTAATTAGAGTAATTATTAGTAACTGTTCTCTGTGGGTTTGACACTCATAATTACTTCTATCTTACTTGATTGACCGTGTATACTTGCACGTAATTGACCTTATATAAATCGGACAACAATAGTACAGAACGGATTAACGTTAATCTCCCAGCCTTATTTAGTAACATTCCTTGCCACCCCGCACACCTATCCTTAACTTTTTAAACCAAGCTTGTGAAAAATTCTGTAGCGATGAACACTGGCGGAACCAAGGGGGGGCCAGGGGGGGCATATGCCCCTGGTACCCTGGCAGTCACCTTGTGAGAAGAGGGAGTACTAGACTTTTATCTACACAAGCGAATACTTATAGGGTGAAAATATCTAAAGGAGACTAGATTTAATTTGTGTGATATTTTGGCAGTTCACAAGAGAATCCTTTCCAAATTGATATTTCGGTGAGATGGATTATGAATAATTTCTAAATTAAATACTCCAATAGTCACTAATAATATCATCTCTATATTACTAGGTAAATATCTTTAAAACACACTAGTCACTAATAATATACGTTATTTTTTTTTTCTATTTTAACATTTTTATGAAAGTTTTTTTTTATTAAAAATTCTAAATTTAAAAATATTTTATCTCTATACCAAAAAGACATTAAATAAAAAAAAATGATATATATTATGAATGGTTTTACCACTTGCGACTACTATTGTTGAAAGAGTATTCTCTGCGATCAAAATTGTCAAGACTGATTTGCGTAATAAAATGGGAGATGAGTGGATGAATGACAGTCTGATAGTTTATAATGAAAAGGATATTTTTTCAACAATTGAAAACGAACAAATTTTGAGACGTTTTCAAACTATGCAGACTCATAGGATACAATTACCTCATCTCAGTCGTACAACCGAAAGAAGCACTCCAAGCGTCAATAAATAATTTTTTTTACTGATGTATTTTGACCCCCCTCTAAAAACGTTCTGGTTCCGCCACTGGCGATGAACCTAAATATTTTCTAAACTTCGATGAACTATGGATATTAAACAGATCCTCCAAGTAAACAATCCATTCTGCATGTACATTAGGACTAATTGTTATAGAAGACTTCTAAAAATTGATATACTGTCCAGAGTCTGCGCAATATTACATCAAGATCATTTCTAATACTTCACAAGCGACAACATCAAATTGGAAGGAAAAGAAAGTATCATCAACAAAGAACAAGTGTGAAATAGGAATTGCACTACGAGCTAATTTAAGACCCTTAATCACCCCAACCTCAACAGCTTTTCGAATCATCGCTGGTAACACTTCCGAACATAAAATAAACAAGTGAGGGGACAAAGGATCTCCTTGACTCAAACCACAAGAAGGCATAAACCGTTAAGATCCATTAATCAACACAATGTACGAAACATTAGATGCACACTATATGATCAAGCAAATCGACTTAGACGGAAAGCAAGTTTAACAGGAACTGCTTGAAGAAAATTCCATTGAATGCGATCATAAGCTTTACTCTTATCAGTTTTAATCAACAAATAACCTTGGCGTCCCTTTCTCTACGTTCTGATAAAGTGCACAATTTCCTGGGATAAGATAACATTAACTGCAATATATCTTTTCGGAACAAAAGTATTTTAAAAAGGGCAAATTAGATCTGATAACACTACTTTCAAGCGATTTACAAGAGTTTTAGCAATAACTTTGTAGATCACATTACACAGACTAATAGGCCGAGAATCATGAACTGTTTCAGGAAACTCCTTTTTTGGAATCAAAGTAATAAAGGTACGGTTAAATTCCTTTTAGCAAGTGACCCGAGTTGAGCAACGATAGTACTGCAAAGATATCTTGTGTACTAAGATCTGACCAACATATACTGCTGGTAAACTGCTGCAAAAATTTTATTAGGACCAGTGCCTTCCAAGCACCAATTTGAAACATAGCAGCGATAAGCTTAGTCCCAATAAAAGGCCTCGTTAAAAACTGAAAATGCTGAGTAGATAAACTTTTATCGACACAGCCCAATGACGCCAACAATCTACTCACATTTGTTCTGTTAGGCTTACATTGGTACATTCCTTTAAAATGATCAACAAAACATTTTCTTACATCAACTTCTTCCATAAGCCATTGCCCCTCATGATTGATAATAGCATAAATATGATTCCTTCGTCGATGAATATTAGTGGATGCATGAAAGTATCTCATATATCTATCATTCAACTTTAGCCATCTAATTCTAGATTTTTGTGCCCATAAGAGTTGTTTGCATTCAAATAACCAGTCTAACTGCTTTTGTAACATTTTGTCTTGGTAAATGGCAGAAGGCTGAGGTAGATTAACTTAGACTTCTACCAACTTCCTTTTAACAGGCAAAATCTGAAGATAAATATTACCAAAACTTTTTTATTCCATTTACGCAGCACTTTCTTCATAATTTGACCCCAACGAGCAACCCTATACATTGAAGATCCGGGAACAGCCACACGCCAACATTCACGAATAATGGGCTTACAGGATCCATGTTTTAACCACAAATTGCTTCAAACCTAAAAGGTCTCGAATGCCAACATCTATTGTGATTCACATCAATTAGAATGGGAGCATGGACTGTTGAATAGCCAAATTAAAGGCTAAAGCATGAGGAAAAAAAATTAACCATTCCAAGTTTGACATAACCCGATCCAATTTCACATAAGTACAAGCATCAGCCTGACAACCATTAGTCCAAGTAAAAATTGGGCCTGCCCACGCTATATCAACCCTAGGCAAGCTTGAGCTTTCGTAACCTCCTAGTTCTATTTTATTTTTTTCCAACATAAAATTTTCATGGTTCTTTGGGGTTGTAACGAGACAATCCCCAAAACCCTCAAAACGCCTTACAAAATTTCTCCTAGAGAGCAAACACTCAGAATCGGCCAGCAAGAAAACAGCTTCCTCCTCACGAGACGCAACTTTAACTCAAGCTCATATAAAGATAAAACAACGTTTAAGCCTTTTAACATAGAACTAGGAGGTTACGGAAGCTCAACTTTATCGACATAACTACGCCTTTTGAGCATCTCTTCCACTCCTTCGCAAGAAGCTAAATTATCTGAAGATCTCCTCTTCAGTGATAATGACTGAACTTGCTCGTAACAAATATGACCGGACAAATCCTCCAACTCATCTCCGTACGATACCTAAGATTGATTCACAGATTCTAACATCCAATTCTCATGCTCTAGGCCCACTAGCAGATCATTTGAGGTGACAGTAATATTTAAAGTTGAGTTTGAATACTCATTACATGGAGAACCTCCCTGCTCTAGAGAAAAAAAAAACTTCTGGGTCTAGCGATACCATTCTCTATCCCCCAACAGTTACAAAACAATCAATATTTCCTCTATGGTTGCTAACTGTATCATGTAATTTCGTGTATGTACACACCTAGAGGGGGGTGAATAGGTGTAATTGGTAATTAATGAGCAGCAGTGATAAATTTTAAAAATAACTTTCTGCAGAAAATTCAGACAGTGATACCCAGTCTGAATTGGTGCCTGAATTAGTATATGTTCTTCGTGATGATATGAACAGACAGTTATACCCTGTCTGAATTGGTATCTGAATTAGTGTATATTCAAGAACAGCAGAATACTTTTTTCAGAAAAATAAAAGTAATGCAGAACAGAATAAAACAAGGAATTACACCAAGATTTTTACGTGGTTCGGCCCCTATCCTCTAACTAGTGACCTAATCTATGTCCAATACTAATTGGTATTGGAGACTCATTTTGTTGAATAAACTTTTCAATACACAATACAAAAACTTCCCTGTTCAAAGTAGCTTTCCACTCAGTTGGACACCACTGCCCCCTTGCACCTCTGCAACATTTCTCACCACTGAGACCTTTGCACCTCTGCAACCTTGAAAACTCTCTTTGAACAAACTCTATTTACTACTAGATAAACCAAGCCAAACTAGGCTTACACTCAGAATAAAGTAGAATGTATTACAATAGATTTCTTAATTTTCCAGCCACTAAGAATTAAAGACAATACAATATATTACTGGAAATAAAACTTTGAAAGCTCTCTAAAGAATTCTTCTCTGAATAGCAATGTGAAATAGTTTCTTGAATTTTCCCTTTTTGCCGTGGGGGAAGACTATATATTATGAGAGACCCAACGGCTGTAAAATAAAAGATAATAAGGCTGCCCAAATCAAGGATGAAATAAACCATAATATCACAACAAGATTGTTAGCAATAAAAGTCCCAAGATATCAGCAATTAATTAGAGACCAACGGATATTAGATATTCATTAAATCAACTAACAAAGATTTGGTTCCAACGGATATATATGTTTTCAAGTCAAACCAAAACACCTTAAATAAAGGAACAATAAGATACATGATAAAGTTTGTTAGTAGCCAATCACTGAATAACAGTTACCTTATTTAGTTACCTTTTCAAATTGGATTGCATATCACAGCTAACCATATTTCTTAATATATTCCAATTGACATGAATATTAAAGAGGATTTTTAGCACTCCCATATCTTTAATAAACAATTATCACATCAACCCAAAACATAATCAATTTAATATACACTAGCATATTTATTATTTCAATGCAACATATTAAATTCATGCACAAAATATTATTTCCATACAAAGCATATTATCATCATTAAAACATAATATATAAACCAACATTCTCCCCCTTTTTGATGATGATAATATATAACTCCCCCTAAATATATGGCTCCCCCTAAAACCATGCAATTTATCATTAAGCACAAGTAAGCAGAAAATATCTCCATAAAATATGTTGTCATCATTAAAACACAAACATATAAGTCAACATTCTCCTCCTTTTTGATGATGACAGTATAAAGCTCCCCCTAAATATATGCATGTTAAGGAATACCAATTTAAATATCTCTCCCCCTTTGTCATTATCAAAAAATAAATAAATGAAACCACACATAATAAACATTAAGCACAAGTTGATTTTGTTATATCTCTCCCCCTTTGTTATTAACAAAAAAATAATTCATAGCAATTTAGCACATATATATAGCATGTAACAAAATAATTAAGTGAACATCATAACCATATCAAGGTAACCCAAAAATAATTTATCCAAATAATAGTCCATTCAAAATTATCTTTCCGTTTCCTTTTTAGCCTTGAGACACCTACAAAACAAACAAATAATCTCTACCTTTTTGGTACCCAAATCTTCTTGGGTCCTTTTGAGTTAGTAACATATAAATCACATTTCTTTACCCAAATTTGTTTTGTTCTAATCTTATTACAATTATAATCAAAATGACCTTTAAAACCACATTTTTTACAAGTAACAAACGGTGAACAATAAAGTGGTTTATGCCTTGATTTACTAGTAGTCATTCTAATATTATTATTAGAATTAAAATCAACATGATTATATCCAATTCCTTGCTTATCAAGACTAGACCTTTGTGCCCCTAACATTACATTTAAGTTCTCTTCTTCTTGCACAAATTTAGCAAGATCCTTTTTCAAAGATGTTATTTCTTCATTATTATCATATTGCACATTCATCATTTTCCATCATTAAAAGCGTCTATACACGCATCTCTCATTTTCAAATGTTCTCTTAAAATATCATTTTCATTTTTAAGAAATTCATTTTCTTTTCTCTCTTCAATAAATGACTCAACTTCATTCATTAGCTCATTTACGCAATTCTTTAAATATGTAGTTTTCTTTTTGAGCTTTTGATTCTCATTTTGTAAAGCAAGATAATCAGATGTAGATATTTCAAAAGCATCATGAAAATTTGTTACCTCAAGTTGATCATCATCTTCAAGTCCTATGAAACAGAGTTGGCCAATTTCTTCTTCTTGTTCTGTTTTACTCATTGGAGTTGAGCTACCTCTTTGATTCTTCCTTTGTTTCTTCCTTTGAAATAGTCTCTCAAGTTTTCTTGAGATCATTTCAATTTCTTTATCAATATCTTCGAGATCACCTTCACTTTGCTTTCGGTTTGAAGTGCAAATGTCTTCTTTATTGGTGTCTCATCTTCTTCATCATACCTTCTTAGCTGATTTTCAAATTCTTCAAGCTCTCCAAATAAAGTGAGAGTTTTCATAGAACTGATTGTGGTTGAATCTTGAAGTGTAGTCACCTTTGGTGTGAACCGCTTTGGCATGACTCTAAGAAGCTTTCGGTTTATTTCCTTCCGATCAATTTTTCGTCCGAGCATGCTTAGAGAATTCATTAGAGTGAGGAATCTAGCTTGGGCTTCTTTGATTGTTTCATCCTTCTCTAACTTGAAAAGCTCATATTCTTGCATTAACATACTTAGTTTGACTTATTTTACCTTAGTAGTTCCCTCGTGGCTCATGATAATTTTATCCCAAATTTTTTTGTCGTATTGCATGCAGAGACCTTATCGATTTCAGCTTGAACCATACCACTCAACAGCGTGTTCATGGCTTTAGAGTCGTAAGATACCATATAAGACTCATTTGCATCCATTTCCATGAGACTCTTGGGCTTGCCATCATCATGTCTCGGAATGACGGGTCCATTTTCCACTACCCACTATTCTCATGGGTCTTGGTTAAGATAGATTTTCATTCTGAACTTCCAAAAGTTTAAGTTTTCGCTCCCGAGCAATAATGGTGGCCTGCTAGTTGATTGTCCTTCTTGGAAATTGAAGTGTGCCATTTTGATCTTGCCCTACGATCTGTAAATACCAATATTAGTAGAGCCTTGCTTTAATACCAAATATAATTTCGTGTATGTGCACACTTAGAGGGGGGTGAATAGGTGTAATTGGTAATTAATGAGCAGCAGTGATAAATTTTAAAAATAACTTTCTGTAGAAAATTCAGACAGTGATACCCTGTCTGAATTGGTGTCTGAATTAGTATATGTTCTTCGTAATGATATGAACACACAGTTATACCTTGTCTGAATTGGTGTCTGAATTAGTGTATATTCAAGAACAGCAGAATACTTTTTCCAGAAAAATAAAAGTAATGCAGAACAGAATAAAACAAAGAATCACACCAAGATTTTTACGTGGTTCGGCCCCTATCCTCTAACTAGTGGCCTAATCCACGTCCAATACCAATTGGTATTGGAGACTCACTTTATTGAATAAACTTTTCAATACACAATACAAAAACTTCCCTGTTCAAAGTAGCTTTCCACTGAGTTGGACACCACTGCCCCCTTGCACCTCTGCAACCTTTCTCACCACTGAGACCTTTGCACCTCTGCAACCTTGAAAGCTCTCTTTGAACAAACCCTATCTACTACTAGATAAACCAAGCCAAACTAGGCTTACACTCAGAATAAAGTAAAATGTATTACAATAGATTTCTTAATTTTCCAGTCACTAGGAATTAAAGACAATACAATATATTACTGAAAATAAAACTTTGAAAGCTCTCTAAAGAATTCTTCTCTAAATAGCAATGTGAAATAGCTTCTTGAATTTTCCCTTTTTGCCGTGGAGGAAGACTATATATTATGAGAGACCCAACGGCTGTAAAATAAAAGATAATAAGGCTGCCCAAATCAAGGATGAAATAAACCATAATATCACAACAAGATTGTTAGCAATAAAAGTCCCAAGATATCATCAATTAATTATAGACCAACGGATATTAGATATTCATTAAATCAATTAACAAAGATTTGGTTCCAACGGATATGTTTTCAAGTCAAACCAAAACACCTTAAATAAAGGAACAATAAGATACATGATAAAGTTTGTTACTAGCCAATCACTGAATAACAGTTACCTTATTTACTTACCTTTTCAAATTGGATTGCATATCACAGCTAACCATATTCCTTAATATATTCCAATTGACATGAATATTGAAGATGATTTTCAGCACTCCCATATCTTTAATAAACAATTATCACATCAACCCAAAACATAATCAATTTAATATACACCAGCATATTTATTATTTCAATGCAACATATTAAATTCATGCACAAAATATTATTTCCATACAAAGCATATTATCATCATTAAAACATAATATATAAACCAACATATCATTAGGCAGAATGTTTAAGTTAAGAGCTAAACATAGTGATTCCAACCCATGAACCCCATTAATAAATTTTACTTTGTCAACATGGTCCAATTTACTTGAGTCGTGTAAGAAAATTCAGATTATGCTCCCTTCCAATACGCTCGGTACAACTATTTTCCAACCTTACAGTTTTCGTACTATAATTTGGGGAAGCAATCAGTCTCAATTTCACCAACTGATAAACTCCCACAGGCTCAACCCCAACTATCTCCTTATTTGGGCCCAAACTTGTTGAAGCATTTAACATATTCGGCCCAAGCAAAGTTAGCCCAGCTGATGAAAAAGATCCAAAAGAACAGCTGCTATCTTGAATCAATTTTGATTTCATGAGCCCACTTTTACTGGAAGCATCACAATTGTCATTCTACACACTTGCACAATTCTCCACCAAACAACCCACATGATCACCCACTACATTTTTCACACCTCTCACCTCTTTCCATCTGTTATCTACACCTCAAAATTAGTGACCAAATTAATCCCTTTGGTACCATGACTTATCACTGTACCTTCCCTACTAACGCCAGCTCCTGGTTGCTCCATTTGACTTGATGTCATGCTTATTATGCCCAGATTATTCGGAGTGTGATTCACCTGCTCTAACCCGGCCTCTTCCGATGGGTCCTCCTCTGCAGTGCCATTACCATTATTTTTCAGCAACTTGTGATTATCATCTCCATTATTGTCGTTTCCATCATTTTCCAACGATGGATTCATACTATTATGCTCTTCAGGTTTGGATTCTGGCGGAGAGAAGAACAAGTCCTCTTCATCACTAAAAGGATCCCTAAAATGCCAAAAAAGAATCATGAAAGTACACCAATTTAGCTCCCTCTTGCCCATATTTTATCTCGAAGTGACTATTCCGATTTTAATCGAAATTTGGAAAAGCTCTTAATGATGCTGAAAAAAGAGGATATCTAGGTCGCTACTCGAGGGTAAAAAGATTGACTCATTCCAACCTTCTGTAGATGAGCATTATACTCCTTTAACATCTTCACATGAGATTTAAAACAACTAAACTCCAAATTGTTGAAAAAGTTACAAATATGAACTCTACTATGATGAAAACAAAAACAGAAAAAAAGAAAGAATTATTAAAAGAAAATTGAGGCGTGCGTAGGCACTGTCCTTAAGGATAGATTTTTGCCCCTCAAGGATGCATAAAGGTCTCAGCGGCTTCCCCCTAGGATTGAACAATTTCTTCTCCACTGATGCGCACTCGAACACTAGAGGTGACAGGAACAGCTTGATGTCTTGATTACAGAAAACTCAAAGTGTGTATATAAATGTATAAATAATAGTATATGTATTAAAATAAAGAGACGGTAAGTAAAACTGAGAATGATTTGAATGTTTGCATTATAAGACCCGAGAGACTGACTTTTCTTATGGAGCTAACTGAAAGTAGTATGCACATAAGCCAATCATATTTGATATGATGTAGCATATACTTTGTAATCTTATTCGGTTATTAAAGGCATTTTATATTATCTACATGGTGTTGTTATATTAAATGTGATAAACCCATAGTTTTGAGCAATGCTTTTAAAATCATGATGGCGATCATGCTAATGAGATCTAAATTCTAGATAGCTCACAAACTAAAATCATTCCTAATCGATGGATTACTAAAAAGGGGATTAGTGAATCCGGATAGATTAGTACATACGTTGCTTGCTCTTTGGAAGAGGATGATTGATCTCATAATCATTTGTGTGGAGACACTAAAGCAAGTATGTAGGTGCTTATTAGAGAATAAGTTCACTGAACGTGGCTCGCTAAGGAATACCTAATGGAGTTTTACTCGCCTGTCAATAGAATTCCTCTAATGATAGTAGTACAAGTGATCCTTGGACTTGAGATCATCATAGTATCTGGTGTATGATGAGTTATACTTTGACATGTCCCTTAAGACCCTTAGGGTATATCAAAGAGTATGATTGGGTATAATAAGTTATACATGGAGATAGGTGAATGATCAACAAAGAATCTACCACTCTAGTAAAAGGAGAGAATGTCCTATGTGATTCGATAAATGACGACTCAGAAGTCTTTGGCCAAAGCAGAATGAAATTAGAAAGGAGTTTCTAATTTACATTATCAGAGTTGTGCATTTGAGAATCGAAATACATATAATTAAATAAAATAAGACTTGACAGTAATTCCATGTCTTGTATTTAATTGGGACATTGTATGGTAGAAGGATTAAATTGTACGGTAACTATTCACTGAAAGGTTCTTCTGTGATTAATGTTGAAATCTATATTATCTGGAAAGTCGTTGATCGCTAAGGGGGCTCACCCTTATTGTAGAATAAATATTATTTATTTAAATGAATTAAATAATTTAATTTATTTATTTAAATAAGATTAGAATTGTTCTAATTGATTTATTCACAACCGGTTTAACATGGAGAACCTAAAGGGTCACACTGCAAAAGGAAAATATTTGTTTAAAAAGTAAATGGCATAATTGTAATAATAAGTTAAGTGTATTTAATTTAATCTATGGAGATAGAATAAATTAGATAGCTTAATATTTATTATTTAATATTTTGAAAATATTAAATATAAATTAATAAGAGGAGTCTTATTATTATTATTATTATTATTATTATTATTACAATTACTATTATTTAATTCCTAATAGGGATTGGGAATAAATTAATAGAAATACTCTCTCATAAATTCATAATTGGATTAGGAATTTAATTAATTAAAGGAGTTTAATTAAAATAAAAACCATAATCCTAAATAGTTTAGGAGGGTTCCCTATATCTATAAATAAGAGGAGTCTTATCATGATTTAGGGTTAGACAGTTACACACTCTTCCATAAGAATTGGAGAGAGAGAGTACTTGCAATTTCTATAGAGATAGAAACTAGGGTTTTGCCAACACCCATCTTCTTGAACAACTATTATTCCTTGGTGGATCACCTCTAGAGGCCAAACACTTGGGTGGCTAACGTTGATCAAAGGAAGGAATTTAATCGGTGGAATTCAAGGAGAACGCGAAGGATTTGGAGGTGAACTCGTACCTGTGGAAGCATGGTTCTACAAGGGTATGATTCTCATACTTTATCTCTTTCGTTTAATTGATAATTGAGCACATGGATGATCATGGTGATGGTTTTTATGAAAAATTTTTAAAATTCGTTTTATTGCGCTTCCGCACTATTTATGTAATTTGATTGCATGTTCGCGCTATATACAAACCTAACAGTGGCATCAGAGCCTAACTTTGTGCTAATTATCGATTAATATGATTCCATGTATGTATGGGTATGCGATTGGATCGATTTTCTAGGCAACGAAAAAAAAAATTCGAAGTCTGCTACGCGGCGCGGCCGCGCCGCTTCAGTTCATTCTGGAGCGCGGTCGCGCCCTAACCCAGAAATCGTTTCTGGGGTGCAGCGCGGCCGCGCCGCTCCTAGTTCATTTTGGAGCGCGGCCGCGCCGGTCTGCAGATTTTGAAAATTTTTTATTTTGATTTTATTTATTTTCAATTAAGATAAAAGGTTTATTTTGAATTTGAATATAATTAAAATTAAAAAGTTTTATTTGAATTTGGAATTGGATTCTAAGTTAACTAGAATAAAGGAGTTTATTCACATATGGAATAGGATTCCATGTTTCCTAGAATAAAGGAGTTTATTCACATATGGAATGGAATTCCATGTTTCCTTAAAAAAATAAAGATGTTTATTTTGATAAGGAATAGGATTCAACATATTTTATTTTCCAAGGAATTTTAAGTTAAAAAATAAAGGAGTTTATTTTGAACTTGAAATTGGTTTTCATGTTAATTAAAATAAAGGAGTTTATTTTGATTTAGAATTTGATTAAAAATAAAAGAGTTTATTTTTATTCAAAATTGGTTAAAATAAAATAAATAAGTTTATTATGATTTAAATTTTTATTAGAATAAAGGAGTTTATTTTATTTCAAAATTGGATTTCTAGTAAACTTTTAATTGCCCATTAATTGATATCAATGCATATATGAAATGGTTTTATTATTCATGAGATGAATGTTATTTATTGATATATATAGAGATATGTATGATAATAAATAGGGATTGATTATGGACTACTGACCAATGTGTGATTGGATTTATTTTAATAGATGCTTGAATGAATGGGTTTTTATAAATGGGGTCTGCGTACCTCGTCTTCTTTAATTTTTTTCTTAATGTAAATTCTATCTCCCTCCTACGTACTTCCCCTTGACTGATGATCAAGGTTTCTATTTATTGTAAATAGTTTATGTAATAGGTTTAGTTAGAATTACTTGAAGAATTGGAGACAAAGGAGCAAGGGGCGCTTGAAGACCCGTTTATAATGGATCTCGGGTTTAAATGTAATAGTTATATTTAAATTTTGTTCTTGCACCCTAGGTTTGACCTTTTGGTTCACTCGATGGCTCTAGTGAACCAAACTAGAATAAAAGTCCATAATCAATCCGAGTAGAATATAGTATTCTATATGTGCATGCTTATTATGCATATATTATATATTATACAACATGCTTCGCATGTTAAATAATATGACGCGTATTTTATATATATATATATATATATATATATATATGTGTGTGTGTGTGCATGCGCGCTAACACAAGATGAGACAAATAATAACAAACCCCTCAAAGAAATTATATTAAGTCCTAAGCGTTCAAAGATATTTGGAATATCGAACGTCGCCTTCTAGCATGGTAAAGCAATAGAGTATTAAATATTTAATATGAGTTTGTTGTGTCACCACAAGGCAAGTATTAAATATTTAAGATGTTGCATTATCACATTTGATGCTTATACATAGACTGAACGATGTTGTTTTGTTGTGTCACCACAAGGACAGTGTTTTTCTTTCGAATATATGGAAGTGCTAGGTTGGACTTAACTTGGATAATTTTGATTCGGATGTGTCACCACTTGATCAAAACAATCTAAGAGGCAAAATACAAGGAGTTACATAGTGATGTAATTGACAATAGTTGTCTACCTATTTATTTATATATCGTTTGTTGTGTCACCACAAGGCTATATACATTTGAAATGGGATCCTTATTTTCACTTGCAAATCTTTAATTAGAATTGCCGAACTATATATTGAGGGTAATATAGTTTGATGAAAATAGTGAGGTACCAATTTAAAATAAAGACATACTTTATTTTGGTAATTAATTAAATGAATGTATACTAAAATGTTGTTAAATTACAAATTCATTTAACAGAATTTTACAATGTCTAATTCACTATCAATGCGTAGCATATTAGATGTTAATTAACCGGACCGAATTACACGGATTAGTTAAGGAATCTGAGAATAGTTCTCAAGGCTGAAAAGATATCTTATGTCCTTAATGTGTCTATCTCTGCAATGGTTGCAGACAATGCCTCTGAGGAAGAGATTGCTACTTTTAGAAAGTAGTAAGATGATGCACAGTTGGCTCAAATGCATCATGCTCGTATCCATTAGTAACGAGCTTCAGCGTCAGCATGAAACTATGGATGCTCCTACTATACTCCTGTACCTTCAAAGAGTTGAAGGGTGAGGAAAGTAGGACTATTAGATATCAGATATCTAAGGAGCTCTTCCGATCTAGAATGACCGATAGCACTACAGTATAGACAAATGTCCTAAAATGATCAATATGATTGAACAATTGGGACAACTGGATTTTAATGGATGGAGAGTTGATCTAAGATTTGATCTTGCAATCACTTCCGGACTCTTTCTCACAAATTGTTGTGAATTTTACATGAACAAGCTATATGTCAGCCTGCCTGAGTTGCTTAAACATGTTGAAAACAGTAAAGAGTCACTTTCCAACCAAGAAATACCAAGTCTTACTGGTAGATGATTCTTCCAGGTAGCGGAAGAGGGCCAAAGGATCTTCTGAAAAGAAGAACAATTCAAAGAATGTATATGGAAAGGCAATAACTAAGGACACTAAGAACAAAACTGATGCAAATAACAAAGGAGTTTGCTTCCAATGCAATAAGCCTGGACACTGGAGAGAAAACTATAAGGAGTATCTTACAAAGGCTAACCAGAAGAAGCTTAATGAAGCTTCGGTTACAAATATAGTTTTGTTCATGATAAAAATAAATCTTTTTGTAAATCAAGGTTCTACTTGGGTATTGGATACCGGCTGTAGTTCTCACGTATGCAATCCAATGCAGAGACTAAGCAGAAGTAGAAAGCTAAACTAAGAGTAAGATCTTATGTGTGGGAATGGAGCAAAGGTTACTGCATTAACCATAGGAACTTATAGTTTAGCATTGCCTACGGGCAAGTCTATTAAATTAATAAGTTGTTATTATGTTCCAGTTTTCATTAAAAATATTATTACTTTCGTTGTTTGACAAGGAAGGTTCTTGTATTATATTTAAGAACAATTGTTGTTCTATTTATAATGATAATATTTTGTTTGAAACTGGAAGATCACTTGATGGACTTTGTAAACTTGACTTACATGAAAAATATTTTTTTGCAAATTGAACAAACTAGTAAAAGAAAAAGAGATGGTCATTCAAAGAGTTGAATGTGTGTATTTGATGAAATGCAAGTCTGAATCATTTGAAAGGTTCAAAGAATTCAGAAGTGAAACATATTGACAAAGTATTAAGATTCTTTGATCAGATCGAGGAAAGAATACTTGTGTAATGAGTTTCTAGATCATCTCAAAATGGTATTTTCTCATAATGGACACCTCCTGATACGCAATAATTGATTGGTGTATCTAAAAGGAGAAAATGTACCTTATTGGACATGGTGCAGTCCATGATGATTTTTACCGACATTCTAGTATCCATCTGGGGTTATGCCCTAGAAATGGCTGCATATCTACAAAATAAGGTAACCTCAAAATCCGGCCCCAAGACTCCATAAAAGTTATGGATAGGGAGGATTCCTAATGTTAAGTATGTTAAGATAAGGAGTTGTCCAGCTTATGTGAAAAGGTTTCAAAGATAAGTTTCGGACAAAATCTGACAAGTGCAGATTTGTGGGATATCCTAAAGAAAGTTTAGGATATTATTACTATAATCCTACACGCTGCCTTCTTAGATAAATGTGTTTATCATTGAAGGAGCTAGTGGGAGGGTAATAGATCTTGAAGGAGTTCAAGAACCACAAAGCACTTTAAGTCGAATCGAGGAACCTGTAGATAAACCTATTGTACCACAACCGAATCGTAAATCTAGAAGAGTACCGAAGATACCTAGGAGGTATTGATTCATCATAGAAGATGACAATGAGGTACGCATTATAGAAGATGATGATCCAGTTATATACTATGAGGCTATGAGTAGAAGACACTCAGAGAAATGGCAGATGGCCATGAAATCCGAAATGGACTCCATGTATGAGAACCAAGTATTGACTCTGGTTACTCCACAAAAGGGCATAGTGCCTAGAGTGTGAATATGGGTCTTTAAGAGAAAGACTGGGGCAAATGGCAAGGTGGAGACCTATAAGACCAGACCTGTTTAAAAGGTTTTAAATAAAGTCAAGGAGTTGATTGTGATAAAACCTTACTACCGGTAATGCTCAAGTCCATTTGGATTTTGCTTGTGATTGTAGCTTATTACGAAATCTGACAAAATGGATGTGGAGACGTCCTTCCTCAATGAAGACTTGAGGAGAATGTATGTATGATACAGCCAGAGAAATTTGTTTCAAAGGTTGAAGCAAATCGTGTTTTAAGCTACAATGATCCATTTATGGATTGAAACAAGCTTCTCAAAGATAGAACATTCTTTTTGATGAGACAATCAAAAGAGTTTGATTTTATCAAAAACAAGAATGAACCTAGTGTGTACAAAAGGGTCAGTGGGAGCACTGTGACATTCCTAGTATTATATGTTGATATACTACTGATAAGGAATGACACACCAATGCTACAATCAGTAAAGATAAAATTGTCTAAACATTCCTCCATGAATAACTTGGGAGGAACATCCTATAAATTGGGGATATAAATCTATATAGATAGATTTAAAAGGATGTTCGGCTTGACGCAATGAACGTATATTCATTCGATGCTAAAGGCGTTTAGCATGACAAACTCCAAGAGAGGTCTCATGATGTGAGCCATGGAGTGTATCTCTCTAAAATTATCTCCAATTAAAAGAGAGATCGCATGAGTTACTATCATGTATGCAGTGAATATACAAGGCCTGATGTTGATCAGTCATATTCTGGAGAAGATCACTGTAAGACAGTGAAAAACATCTTTAAGTACTTAACCGGTATTGAGGATGTAATCATGATACATGGTAGGTCTGAATTAAAAACTAGAGAGCTTAACAGACTCTAGTTTTTCAGACTGACCAAGACGATAAAAAATCCACTTTAAGGTAAATAGTTACCTTGAAACGTAGTGCAGTGAATTGAAAAAGTTCCAAACAGCAAAGAGTTGTTGGTTTAGTGACAAAGACAAAGTATATAGCTGTAAATGAAGCTGCAAGTTGATTGTTTGGATGAAAAGTTCATTACAGAATTAGGAATAGTTCCTCAGTCTCATCTTGGATTTAAACATGTGTTTCGGCACTTTCATTTGATTAGTGGAATCATTGAAAGAGTAAAAGTCACTATAGAGATAGTGGACTCTCGAGAACAACGTTGCATATCTATTTACTGAAGCTTTATCCAAACAGCAGGATGATCGTCACTTAGAGAAGAAGAGTATTAGATACCATGACGATTGGCTTTAGTGCAAGTGGGAGATTGAAAGTAGTATACACACAAGCCAATCATATTTGATATGATGTAGCATATACTTTGTAATCTTATTCGGTTATTAAAGGTATTTTATATTATCTACATGGTGCTGTTATATTAAATGTGATAAACCCATAGTTTTGAGCAATGCTTTTAGAATCATGATGGGGATCATGCTAATGAGATCTAAATTCTAGATAGCTCACAAACTAAAATCATTCCTAATCGATGGATTACTAAAAAGGGGATTAGTGAATCCAGATAGATTAGTACATACGTTGCTTGCTCTTTGGAAGAGGATGATTGATCTCATAATCATTTGTGTGGAGACACTAAAGCAAGTATGTAGGTGCTTATTAGAGAATAAGTTCACTGAACGTGGCTCGCTAAGGAATATTTAATGGAGTTTTACTCGCCTGTCAATAGAATTCCTCTAGTGATAGTAGTACAAGTGATCCTTGGACTTGAGATCATCATAGTATCTTGTGTATGATGAGTTATACTTTGACATGTCCCTTAAGACCTTTAGGGTATATCAAAGGGGATTGGGTATAATAAGTTATACATGGAGATAGGTGAATGATCAACAAAGAATCTACCACTCTAGTAAAAGGAGAGAATGTCCTATGTGATTCAATAAATGACGACTCAGAAGTCTTTGGCCAAAGCATAATGAAATTAGAAAGGAGTTTCTAATTTACATTATCAGAGTTGTGCATTTGAGAATCGAAATACATATAATTAAATAAAATAAGACTTGACAGTAATTCCATGTCTTGTATTTAATTGGGACATTGTATGGTAGAAGGATTGAATTGTACGGTAACTATTCACTGAAAGGTTCTTTTGTGATTAATGTTGAAATCTATATTATCTGAAAAGTCGTTGATCGCTAAGGGGGCTTACCCTTATTGTAGAATAAATATTATTTATTTAAATGAATTAAATAATTTAATTTATTTATTTAAATAAGATTAGAATTGTTCTAATTGCTTTATTCACAACCGGTTTAATATGGAGAACCTAAAGGGTCACACTGCAAAAGAAAAATATTTATTTAAAAAGTAAATGGCATAATTGTAATAATAAGTTAAGTGTATTTAATTTAATCTATGGAGATAGAATAAATTAGATAGCTTAATATTTATTATTTAATATTTTGGAAATATTAAATATAAATTAATAAGAGGAGTCTTATTATTATTATTACAATTACTATTATTTAATTCCTAATAGGGATTGAGAATTAATTAATAGAAATACTCTCTCATAAATTCCTAAATTGGATTAGGAGTTTAATTAAAATAAAAACCATAATCCTAAATAGTTTAGGAGGGTTCCCTATATCTATAAATAAGAGGAGTCTTATCATGATTTAGGGTTAGACAGTTACACACTCTTCTATAAGAATTGGAGAGAGAGAGTACTTGCAATTTCTATAGAGATAGAAACTAAGGTTTTGCCAACACCCATCTTCTTAAACAACTATTATTCCTTGGTGGATCACCTCGAGAGGCCAAACACTTGGGTGGCTAACGTTGATCAAAGGAAGGAATTTAATCGGTGGAATTCAAGGAGAACGCGAAGAATTTGGAGGTGAACTCGTACCTGTGGAAGCATGGTTCTACAAGGGTATGATTCTCATACTTTATCTCTTTCGTTTAATTGATAATTGAGCACATGGATGATCATGGTGATGGTTTATATGAAAATTTTTTAAAATTCGTTTTATTGCGCTTCTGCACTATTTATGTAATTTGATTGCATGTTCGCGCTATATACAAACCTAACACTAACAACAGGAAAAACCAATTTCAGAGAAACTAAAAACCTTTTAAATATCATTTGTTGTATGTTCCTCTATGAAGTACACAAAGATATTTATAAAGGAGTGTCAACGACTAGTACAAGGTGGACAACAAGAGTAAAAAACCAACTCCTAAAATATCTCAAACAACTTTGAACCATTTTGACTTGATAAGATTTTTAGAATATTTTAGTGTTGTTTGATAAAATTGAGTAATTAAAATCTGAATGGTTAATACATTTTAATAAATTAGATAATTTAATGAAATAACATCTGAATCTAAAAAGCTGTTTGATAACTAAAAAGTATAAAACATCTGAATGACACTATTTTATCATTTTAACATCTGAGTTATTTAAAAATTTTATTTGAATGATCTTAAAATTTGAAATTGAAGGAGTACAATATTTATTGAGGTTATTTTTGTGCATAAATTTTAAATAAACTATTAAGAGGTAGCTCTTAATAGTTAAGATTTGAATTCTTAACAATTAAGAGGCATTAAGAGACAAAAAAAATTTTACCAAACAAGATTTACTTCTGACCGAATTAGAGACAGGTGAATTAAAAAGCATTCAGATACAAACAAACACCACCTTACTCTCCAAATGTGGCTAACAAAGTAACTTACTGCTAAGGCTTTCAAAACTCATTAAATGGCCAAGTCAAATAACAATAATATATATATATATATATTATAATACTTTGACTTTAAAATTTTAAGTTAATAAAAAATTCAACACAAGTAACCTACACACCCGCAACAATATCAATCAAAAAGGGGGGGAAAAGAGGCCAAGGCCTAGCACTCACACTTAACATTAACCTCAACCCTTGGTCCTACAATGCAAACTATTCCTCTAGGTCAGTCTTCCAGATATGCTCCTCGACAAGGATCATCGAGCAGAGTAACTCCACTGGTACAAGACTACCTAAAATAAACGACCCAAGATTTGACAATCGTAATCTGCAAGGGGTTCATATTAAAGGAGAGCAGCAAGTCTAACTTCCTCTAGGGCCAGGTAAAACAGAAGAAGATATGAGGCAAAGAGAGGAGGTTGGAAGGAGTCTATACCAGAGGAGAGTTCAACAAGAGAGAAATAACCCTCCAAGGAGCATACCTTCTAAGAGATCAAGATATTAGAAGTAGTTTAGCTTCTACCGTAAATTTATTGTAATATTTGTTTTCTTTGTAGTTCACTTTTGATACATCCATAAAATTCATTTTTTTCCTAGACAATACAGGTGCTCACTGTATATTAAATCATGTTTATTTACTTTATATTGTCTTGCATTAAAAAAATTGATGATTGATTTAAACTACTTGTTCTGTCGTCATCAAATAGAGGGAGATTGTTATTTTTTTAATTTAGTTTGATGATGACAGTGTCATAATGTATATTTATAAAGACAAATAAGTTTTGTAAAGTCCTTATAAGTTTTCTATGTAAAAGGACTTAATTAGGGATCTAATTTGTTAGGTAGATCTAAAATCGTAAGATATAGCCTTGTAATTTGTGTAATAGCTGAAACTGTCTAAGAACACTGGGATTTCGTTGAATAAAAGTTGATATCGTTGAGTAAAACACCAGATCTTAGAGCCATATCGCAGCCACTAGAAATCGTAAAGTTTAGTAAAGTCACACAACGATTTGAAGACTAACTCTACGTTTCTACACTGAAGGCTAAAATGACAAAATTAGTAGAGTGCAGTAGTCTCACAAGACAAATGGCAGGTTTATGACAAGGGTCATATAACCTTAACCTCGCACAGTTCAAAAATGATTTTCAAAATGAAATAGCGATAAGGATGGAAAGACAATGTAACTTTTACAACAGCTATATGTGCAAGGACAAGGACACGCGTCTACTATTATATACAACTCATTAGTATTGAAAAGGACCTTTTGTGGTCCAGCAGACAAGGTTTTGAAATCAAAAGAATAATCAATTGACAAATGTCTTAGGCCATTTGGAGCAACGGTAACAATCCAATGACAAAACTTAAAAGAGTAACTATAAAAGAATTGCTACAATAACACTGAAACAAGACTGATCCTCAAGGATTCATCGTCTAAAAGTTTAAGTGTTCTAAGTGCTCCACCCCACAATCCAAAGATTTTCAACCTCATGCTAATACTTTTGAAGTATGGCTTAAAACATATTAGTAGAACCTCGAAACAACAACCTTACTCTGTGATTGTAATTAGATCTAAGTGATCTATTTGTATCGAGTCTAGTGGCTTGCAAGATTCTTTATGAATCTCAGTTGTAATAACTCTTAGTGAGTTTGGTTTGTGTAACCACCTCATCATTAGTGGATAATTCCTACTCTCAAAGTAGAAAAGAGAACTAAGAGACTTTTGTACTTTGAATCTCTTAAAATTCTTGTGTTCATACTTTACTGCTTTTATATTTCTGCACTTTACTTATCTGTTACTCTACGATTTTATTCTGTAACTAGTTTCTATATCTGCAGTACTAAAGTCAGAGCTTTAAGTTTTCTTTTAATCTTTGAAGGGATTTTACAAACTTATTGCATTGTGTATAAATTATTAAATTAACTTGCTTAATTTATTTGGTAGTCAACTCTTTAAAAAGAAAATTTTAAAATAATCTATTCAATCTACTTTTAAATCTCTTTTGCGCCTTTGAGAATAACAGATTTAAGTATGTATTTATATATATATATATATATATAAAGTCTAGAAATTCCGAAATTTATTACTAACATAATTGATAAAATATATTGAAATCATCTACATTTTATGAATATAATTGATAGAGATTTATTAGATTAATTATTTTTTTTGTTGAGCTCTAAGTATAATAAGCTTAAGGCTAAAATGGACAAGTGTTGAATGATTTAATTGACTTTCTATTAATTAAGGGTAATATTATTTCTTTAACATAAAAATGTGTGCATATATTATCATCTAAAAAGAAAATGATATATATTGTGAATATTTACGTCGATAATTTAATTGTCAATTATGTAGATAAGTATTAGTGGTAATTGTTTTGAAGAAATGCGTAATAAATGGAGTCTCTTATAATTATATCAAATCTTATGTATTGATATATTTCGCAATTGTAAAACGGTACAATTTGTCGCAATACATAACAACACTCTTTTAGAAATTAACAAATCTATTACAAAAGCCACAATTTCAAAAATAAAATTAATACTCTCTCCGTTCCAAATCATATGACAATTATTAATTTTTGAAAGTCAATTTGAGACATTTTCAAACTTAGAATTGAGATAACTCAGTAAAAATTACAAAACAATTAAGCTTACAATAAGTTCTTTTTAGATAGTTTACAATATTAATCATTATATTGATGTGTGTGTGTGTGTATATATATATATTCACAATAATTACATAAAAATAATTTATCTGCGCCCAAAAAAAAAGTCTAGAGATATATTGTTACACTTCGTTGAATTCAAAGCCACAGGCTTGCCAAGATTCATTTTTCTGGAATTCTTTTACATGTTATACATGATTTTGACTGAGGGAGTTTTATGAGGCTGTCACGGATGGCTTCAGAATTCATAGTTTAGTTGCTATTTTATTTATTTATTGTGGCAGTTGGCTTATACTAACTTCATCTTATTATATTTTAATTTTCTAAAAAATAAATAAAATTTAAATCAAAATAAATTAATCAAAATTTAATTATATTTATTATTTTTATGATTATAATAAAATTATAAATTTTTGCTTACTAATAATTTGAAGAAAATATATATCTAAGTTTAAAATAAATAAAGTGATTTCGGGTGTCAGGATAGGGCTGGTATCGCCCCATTGTTGTTGCGTGAATAAAGTTGGAATGTTTTTCTACTTATTAGATTGGAAAAATTCTTGACCCTAATAAAGCTATCAAAAGATATACATATTATTCTTTTTATACTGAAAACTATTGAGCTTTTAAATATTTGTAAAAAAGCCGCAAAATTTGATCATATAAACTGATATGTTCGTTGACATGTACATACATATAATATGGTCAAATTTGAATTTATTTAAAAATTCAATGGTTTTAGTGCAAAGAAATTAATTTGTTTATTTTTTTGATAATTTGACAAAAGTTGAATGATTATATTGGTTATTAAATCCATTACCATAGTACGGGGAATGCTAATTTATTTTTATTTTTCCGGTCAAAATATAGAAGAATTATAATACGTAATTTTTTTTAGCCAATAAAATCTTAGTCAAGTGGTTAAGACTGAGATAATGTGACATTTAGTCGCATGCTCGATTTTCACTTTAGGTGAGTTTATTTTTTGTTTAAGTTTGTTTTCTCTTTATACGAGACTTGTTTGTAAGTTTATTTATTTTTCCTTTAGTGAAGTTTGATTTGTTCTTGAAAATTTGTAATAGTTAGATGTACTTGATTATGAAATTATATTGTATTCTGAAAAAGTAAGATTTAAAAAAAAATACATAAAATGTTTTATATGTAAAACCAAGGAAGTATTTGTCAATGCCATATTTGTGAGGTTCGATTCAAAATCATATTTGTGAGGTTCCATTCAATATCATATTTGTCCACTACGAAAAAGAGGGATGGAGGCTCACTGTCACTGCATGCAACTTCATTAGAGGTTATTAGGTGTTTATGGTTATAGTGTTTGTAATTTTTACGGTAATAGTTTTTGGTGTATTTAAATTTTTAAATGCATCAAAATTATTGTATTATTTTTATACAATGCGTTTGAACCCCAAATATTATACTCTCTTTGTTCTTCAAAAATTAGCTTAGATTGATTTTTCTAGTCAAATTGACTAATTTTAGAATTAAAAATTAAGCATATTTATTTATATTTTTCAACTCATTAAAATTGAAAGTAGTAGTAAATTCGATGTAATTTCTTATAGTTATAGTTATTGCTCCTATATTTAAAAGAAAATAGTATAAATTTTGATTATAAAAATGGTCAATTTGAATTAAAAGGTCAAACTGAACCAATTTTTAGGAGACGAAAGGAGTATTTGTTAGTTAAATAAGTTACGTTCGAAATAAACTATTTTTAGACAAACAAGATTTTTGTTTTGATCAAACAGTCTAATCGACTGAATTATATTAAAATTATAAACGGTTACAAGTGATGAAAAAATTACAATACAAAGAGTTAAAAAAGTAATCATTTTAAACAGAATAACAAATAATCAGAAAAAAGAGCAATCGTAACAATAACTAATGGACACCAGATATATTCTTATAAAAGATTTAAAAGCGTATTAAACTTAATAAACGCATTAAACGCTCTCTAACCGAACAAACACTGAAATGCACTACAATGCGCAGAGGTAGTTGAGAGTGAAGTTGTTGGGTCAAGGATTCAATTAACGAAAATAAGTATATTTATATAAAGAATGTAAATTTTTTTTAAAGGAAAAAAAAAGTAGAAGAAAGAATCCTACCAATATAAGGTATGAATACATCAAATAAACACGCTATAAGAAAGTATTGAACTTGGAGATGGTCTAAAGGACGGCACCAACCGACGGCCGATATCAAGTTTACAAATTATAGAATTCGGAGATTAGCCTAACACATTAAATACTTTGTAATTCTCAGAGATAATAAAGTATTACATCACTTTGATCTGAAGTGCTTTAAAGTATTTTATATAATAACAATTTTATTATTTTATAATTTTTTCTAATGATTGTTCTTGACATTAAATTAATTTATTATTTAATGCTATGTCGTTTTGCACTATTACCGCAATCAATTATTTAATTTTTCTATTTGTATATAATAAAAATTAAACATAAGTAAACTAATTAAATGATGCAGAAAAAATGTAAAAATCAATCACACGCAATAACACTACAATTTATAAATGATTCAATCTCAAATCCTCTAACTAATGGCTTACACCAAAAATCGAGTGTCAATTCCAAAATCATGTATCAATTGATACTCTATAAATTTCTATTAATTAAAGAAAACTGTACAAATAAACTCTGAAACTCTTTGTATACCATCTGTCTTTTGCATAACTGCAAGCTTGAGCTTCCTTTGCACAGTCTTATAAGCTAATTAAACTTGTTTACGATTAAGATATGTAGAGAGAATGAGAATTACAACTGAAGTTTATGACTTTCAGTAATAATACTAAAATTAATTAAGTGTCCCGTATACAGCACATATTGTTATTTTAAATAAAATTATTTTTTGTTTTGGATAAAATGCAATTTAACACCTGTGGTTTATATATTTTTTTCATTTAGCCACATATGGTTCAAAAGCCACTAATTAAGCACCTATGGTATAAAAAAAGTTGCACGTTGCCTTATTTTCATCCAACTTAACGGAAAGTGAGAGTCACTCTCCCAAAAGAGAGTGAATAGAATGTCCACTAGCTGGATTACTTGTGAAATGTAGTTAAATACCTTTAACTCTTACACAATTGACAATACCACAAACATCAAAGTATGGTGGTTTCTGTTTCTCTTTCTATATTGATACCACAAACCTATTTTAAAACAATTAGACTTAAAAATCTTCTGAAATATGAGTTTCATAAGCATTCGATGAACAATAAAACAAGTAGACCCATGACAGTTGGTAATTGACATAATTACCCTGAGCCAAAAAACATAAAATGAAAAATTATTAAGTAAAACTATAAGTAATTTAAAATCAATTATTACAAAAAAATAATAATAATTTAAAAAATTGTTCAAAATTGATTTGGGCCTTAGGATCGGAGGGGCGTTTTGACAACAGTCATTCAAGCTTGTTTTAATTGGTGATGAATCTCATCTGGTTGTGCTTGAAATTGAACATGGTAGAAAGCTCAGAGGTCATGGGAATGATTTGAAGAGGTCTGGCTGCGTTTAAGATGGAATTTAAGGATACTTTTTATTTTCATACGATTCAAATTATGTTTCAAAAATTCTATGCGGACATAATAATTGGATATGAGTTCTTTACAATTTCACTTATTTGTATTTTGACCTACATTATAAAAAATGAGGGTCAAAATATAAATAGATAAAATTATAAAGAGCTCATGTCCGCATAGAAGAGCTCATTATATTTATCAGATTTAGGATAAATTGTGTGTTTTTTAGGTAATGAAATCAATTCGAAATTGTTAAAGTAACAAAGCCCATGATTTTCGGTTTGAAGGGATAAGATTTGGATGGGTTAAAGTCTTACTTTCAAACTTCTTTCTAGTAGCGAACTTGTGTGTTTTTTTGAAATTTTCTGAGAATTAAGGTTGATTTGAGGTTAAGCCCAAGGAGAAGTTACCCACATGAGATGGGACTGACGTTTGTTTAATTCAGGGACATTATCTAAGGAGATGGGATTGACTACTTCATGTACAGAGCTTTTCAGCTTCTTTACTGAGAGGAGTTTAGGGTAAATCCCATAATCAATTAACTCTCTCTCTCTCTCTCTCTCTCCCTTTCTCTCTATCTCTCATGTTTCTACCTCTAGCAATATGAACCTAGGCTATGTTTGTTTGCAAGGATTACATTTGGGATAAAACTATTAATCCCAAGTGTTTTGTTTGTTTTTAAATTTGAGTTTGGGACTATTAGTCCAAGGATTATAAAATAGCTTAAGATGAGGGATTATTTAATACCATGTCTAGCTAGGTATTATAATCCCATCATGAAGGATTAAAACATAACATGAGATTATTTTAAGTTATACCATGAATAATCCCATGAAAAACAAACATGTGATTAGGACTATTTAATCCTAGGATTAATAGTCTTGGGATTATAATTCATGGGATTATAATCCCGGGATTATAATCCTTACAAACAAACATGACCCTAGTGTTTTCAGATATGAATGTAACTAACTTTTGTTTTCATTTTGTTATAGCTTTTGTTTTTCATTTTGTTTTGAGAAAATTGCTTGATTGTTTGTATTTTATATTTTAAAATGTATATTTTTAAGTTTTAAATTTTAAAATGTGAATTTTAAGGTTTTATAAGAACAAATACGTCAATTATAATTATTTTAAAATGAAAGAACAATTTTAATGTCTCAAGAATATATGACGGAGGAATTAAAGTTGTGTAAATTAAACATCTATATTTTTGACTTTGAAAAGCCTATTAAAAATAAAGCAAGAGCAAAGTAAATAACATAAAAATATGTCACTACCGAGATCAAAAAAATTGTAACATAACATGAAGTACTCTATATTGTACTAAAATTAGTTTTAGAATATAAGTTGCAAAAAATGAATTTGATTGATATATTACTATACAATGACATAATATATGAATTTGAAAATTATGTATATTTTTTAATTTGTATCTTTAAATATAAGAGTATTTATTTTAGTAATGATCTCATACTAGTAAAATTATGATATTATAATATTATAATTGAAAATTTACAACATTTTGTTTTGTCATAAACAAACATAGGGCTTTTATGTGGAATAATTTTTTTGCAATTGACTTTTTTTTAGGACGGATGAAATATAATTTTAAGTCCAATTAACTCATTTGTGTTTATTAGTTATTGAAAAAAGTGTCAACTTAAGCCTTTTTGGTAGCGTTACGGGTATGGGGGTAAATATGTCAATATCTATATCATGTTAACGGTGTTAGGCCACATTAGTGCTCAGGTGGTAGTGTGCAATTTTTTTTCATAATACATGTGGTTAATTGGCGTTTTTTTAATCATAGGTGGCTAAGTGAAAAAACGTATAAACCACAGGTAGTAAATTGCATTTCATCCTTTAATTTTTAATTTATTTTATATAGCGGTTATAAAATATATATATTTAAATTGACTTGCTACTATTATTAGAATGACTACAAATTTTGCTTAAAAAACAAATAACTACAGATAACATACAATTGTCGAATACTCACAATTGAGTGTTACTAATGTGATTCTTTTGTTATTTTTAATTTAATATTAAGTTTTTATATTGTTCCAAAATTTAAGATTTAGTTTTTATACTCAATCCTTCATATTTATATATTTATTTTTAATTAGAGTTCAAAGTTTAGTGAAAACTTAAAAACCTAAAGTAGTGTTTAAGTCATACTCTATTGTATAATTAATTAACTAAATAAATTAGATAAAAAATAAAATTATTGTAAAATAATAAGTTACGATCATGATTTTAGTTTTAAAAGGTAATTAAATTTTAATTAGTAATATATAAATCAGGATTTTTAAAAAACAAATTAATTAACTTAATGTCTCATATATGAAATAAAGTGGTTTACAAAACTTTAATCGTTAATATATTTTATAATATACATTACAATTTTTTTATATTAATTATTATTTACTCATAATAGTTTTCTTATATTTTTAATATATAGTTATTTATGAATATAATTGCTGTAAATAATGAGTTGCCATTATGATTTCAGTTTTAAAAGTTAGCTAACTAAAATTTAATAATGTAGACACCTAAAATTTTACATATCTCTTCTAACTTTGGCATAAGGCCAAAGAGAAATTTCAGCCAGAGGATGAGACATCCGAACAGAGGATTTTGGGACTCAAATCAACATGCACGAAGCCATCTCAACGACTGCGGAGTGACAAACTACTTAAGTCATGACGGTTGCCCAACTGGCATCAACGGGAAGATCTATTTCTGCATTTCGCTTTATCTTCCTGGATCCGAAATTGGCCAAACTTTATGTCATTGCATAACACTTAGAAGAGCTTTCCGGAATGGTATGAAAGGTCTCCCAACTATCCCCGAATCTACCAAGGGATGATTTTTTCCCTTTTTCCTACTTTCCCGGACTCAGAATGGAGCGAATAATATATCATTGCGAAGCTATCGGAAAGAGCTTTCCGGAATGGTATAGTACGTCTCTTAACTCTTCCCGAATTGAAAGTTACGGATGTTCCAGTCCACAATATGAAAAACAGACTTTGCGGCACGAAAACCGAGCAAGTAGGGCCAACCCTAGGCCAGCCCCAAGCACCTTCGGCTGCCTAAGGAGGCATATAAATAGCCGAAATTAGCTCATTTTTGACAGGAATAGCTTGGTTAGAGAGAGAAAGTGTGTAGCTTAGTGAGAGAAACACCTAAAAACCTCTCTAATACTCATCTAGATCTAGCTATTCTTATCAAATCCCACCAAATTAGATACAAGCCATCTAAATCCAATCTCCATAAATTTCACCATTCCCAAGGTGAGACTCAATCTTTATGTATATTTGATGTAAATCTAGTGGATCTGGCATAGATCTAGCATAGATTTGTGTTTTGTGGCGAAAGATCCGTTTTTTACGTAGATTCAACGTAGATCTAATGTAGATCTAGTATATATCTTGTTTATCTTGGTGAAAGATTCAATTTTTTATATAGATTTGATATAAATCTATATATCTAGTATAGATTTTGTCTATTATATATATTATTGCGCTTAAATCTATTTAAAGTTTTAACCTTTATACATATATTAGTTGTTTATCTGCAGATCTATCCATTTACCGATTATTTGGCTTGTATATAGTTAAAGATCAAATCTTTTCACTAGATCTACCCTAGATCTAGTCAGATCTAGCCTTTAACCGATTCTAAAGCTTCAAAGCTTGAACCTTTATGCTAGATTGGCTCGGATCTAGGTTAGATCTAGTCATTTCCAATGTTTTCAATCGATTTTGAACACTCCGCAAACCCTATATTCATATCTAGTGGGGAGGAGGTCCTAACTAATCGCGCTAAGGATTCTAACAATTGAATCACCTGATAGCGGTACATTTTTTATATGCTTTTGTTTTAATCCCGATTGTGGCATTGTACGGATCTGAGCCATCTTAGATCTATGGATTTATATCCTAAATTCTAAGTCCCTTTCCATAGATCTCGTTAATACACAGTCCCTAGAAATGTTGGCTTCGATATTGCAATCTAAAAGATAGGGTTACGGGAACCCGCTTTTAGATCTCTTTTTGCTTACGTTTCAATATATTATGATGTGAGCCTAGGAATATTGAAGTCGAGATCCTCGAATCGGATCTTGACCTAATTTTCACAATGGACATTATTTCGATTGTAAAGTTATTATCTGATCATTGTAAATGTAAATTTGGGCCTTAAAACGGTATCGAGGGTTCCATCCCATGAAAACCGGATTTAAGGCCTCGTGTTAGTGAAAATTGTGATTGCAGGTGTTCGAGGCTATTAAGATGACTTTCATGCCCACGGATTGCCCCGACCCTATCTTGATGCTTAATTTCCTGTTTATCACCAAAAAGAAAAAAACCGATTTTTAAACTAAACGATAAAGATCTTCTAAAATTAAATTCAAATCGCTCGGGTTAGTAAGACCATTTTAAGATAAAATTGAGAGTAACAAAGAATTTCGATTCCTATTTGGCGAAGGGTTTTAAAACCATGTTTTCCAAAACGTCATCCCAAAAATGACTTCTATCAAAATCATAATCTAAAACGAACTTTTTCTTTAAAATAAATCCCTCGTGCATAGGTTTAAAAAGGCTTTGAGTTGCTTTCAAAATAACGCACCTATCACGATTTCGATCAAAGCTAGATAACGATTTCCTTCAAAATCACACACACACACACTTCATACTTAGGAAAACAATAAGATGCGGTAACCGTGTTTTTACGGAAGTCGGGGCGTGCCTAACACCTTCCCCTCGCTTAAGCAAGCCCCCGAACTTTATAAATCTCGGTTTCGAGACCAATTTTACGGAGTTACATATTGGGCTATATTGCGAAAATCTAAAAATTCGGATGAGTTGGTACATCCATTTAAGCCTTTACCAACTGACAGCTCTGTCTAATTGGCCCATCATTAAAATCACCCTTTCAAAACCCCGTCGGCATTTATGTCGGCTTTTTCCTAAAAAATCTCCTTTTAAAGCGAAATGAATAAATCGAAATTATAAAAAGTGAAGCAAAACGACAATTAGGAAAAATTCCCGGTATCGACAACTGGCGACTTTGCTGGGGACGTTAGAGGGCTTAAGCCGCGTACAATTTTGTTGTTTTCCTTTCTTATCTATGTATGGTGTGAATAGTTTGAATGAATGTTGCGATGAATGTATTATATGCTTTATTTTAGTGCTTCGCACAATGCTATCATATGCATGTGGTGATACACGATGAATGTATGTGAATGTATATTGTGTGATTCCTTTGCCAAGAGGCGAACTCGTCGGTTGTTGATTATTGGACTCAAGGGGGCGTTCCCCTGCGAGGCTTAGGAAAGGTACCACTCAGATCCGCTCCAATCGAAAGATCGGATTCACTCCCATCGAGTAAGTTACGAAGATCTAGGGACCTTCATGTCGAAAAGCACTCGAAAGTAACCCTAAGGTAGGTCAGCCTCAGATAAACCCAATGTTACGGGAAGTCTCTTCATGCCCTGTTACTCCTTACATATGCGAAATATCATCCTTTGTTTAACCATCTTGCATCTTCTCATCATGTCATCTCAAAACCGCTAATCGTTGCTTTGCAGGAAAAGATTAAAAAAACCTCAACACAAAACATACTGCATTAACATACATCTAAACCTACCGATTCTCAATACTAAACTACGTCATGTTGCTTTTGTAGATTAGTCCTCGAACCTGACTTCGAGCTAAGAAGGTTAGAACACCACCAATCAAGATGTCTGAATATTCTGCACTTGATTCAGTTCCCGTCTCTCAGGAGGAATTCGAAAGCTTCAAAGAGCAGGTCACCGAGATGGCTAATCTATTGAAGGAACCATGTAAGATGATCCAAGATTTGAAATCAGCCACTCAACTTGAATCTTCTACACAAGGAGGGAGCCAAATCCCAATCAAGATAAACGACACACAAATTCCTTATACGATATTCCAATTCGGCAGTAAAGCGACCAAAGATGCCACCAGTAAAACAAAGGAGATAATTAAAGTCCCCGAGGATAAGGAAACCGGGGAAGTTAGAAAGAAAATAAGACAAATGGAGGAAACCATCCACTCCATGAAAGGGGTGGGAACCTACGACAGTGTCAACTAGTCAGACCTTTGCATATTTCCTGGTGCTTGCTATCTGGACAAATTTCAAGTACCAGACTTAGAGAATTATAATGGATCAGAAGATCCTTACACCCACCTGAAAGTATACATAGGAGAATTGGGAGCATATGCCGAAGACGAAAGCCTAGAATACAATTTTTTCAAAAGAGCTTAACCGGAGAGGCTAGAATTTGTATGCTAGACTGGACAATACCAAGATCCACAGCTGGGAAGAGTTAGCCCATGCTTTCCTAAACTAGTACAGCTTCCAGTCCTAGATGGCTCCGGATCAGTATCAAATGACCAAAATCAAGAAGTAACCCTATGAGTCATTTCATGATTATGCCCAGAGATAGAGGCGAATGTCTGCTCAAGTAAGCCCACCCATGGATGAGAATGAAATAGTGATGACTTTCATAGACATTCAAGAAGCACCATACTATGAGAGGGTGTTGGCTGGCATTTGCAAGCCATTTTCCGAAATGATTAAACACGGTGAAATGGTAGAGATGGACTAAAAGCTGGAAAGATCAAAGATTTCACCACCTTGGAGGTGGTAGCTGAACACTTCCAAACCGAGAATTATGGTAATGTTGACGAAAGAAGTCAAAAGAAGAACAAAGAAGATGTATCCTTCATTCTACAGGGGTAATAGAGGAGAAGTGGCAAAGTGCGTCAGCCGATGTCTGACATGTCAGCGAATTAAAGCAGAGCACCAGCGACCAAGCGGACTGCTTCAACCATTGGAGATTCCGGAGTGGAAGTGGGAGCACATCACAATGGACTTTGTGGTGGGTCTGCCACCGACACAGAAGGGTTTAGACGCCATCTGGGTAATTGTGGATCGTCTAACCAAGTCTGCTCATTTCCTACCAATCAAGATACGGTATAAGCTGGAGCAGTTAGCAAAACCTTACGTCAAGGAGATTGTATCGCGTCATGGAGTGCCAGTATCTATTGTATCGGACAAAGATCCGCGCTTCACGTCAAATTTTTGGAGAAGTCTGCAGGTAAGAATGGGAACATAATTGGGGTTGAGTACAATGTATCATCCTCAAACTGACGGCCAGAGCGAGCGAACGATCCAGACCTTAGAAGATATGCTTCGGGCGGTCGTGATGGATTTAAAGGGCAGCTGGGATGACCATTTGCCACTGGTGGAGTTCGCTTACAATAATAGCTATCATGCTAGTATCGGCATGCCACCGTACGAAGCGCTATATGGAAGGAAATGCCAAACCCCGATGTGTTGGGACGAGGTTGGAGAGCGAAGACTGCTGGGACCTGAGATGGTACAGCAGAATTCAGATACAATACAACTAGTCAGAAATCGTCTGGTAGCAGCTCAAGGTCGCCAGAAGAAATATACTGACTTACATCGTCAGAAGAGGGACTTTGAAGTCGGTAGCTTGTGTTTTTGAAGGTATCTCCCTGGAAGGGAAAGATCCGTTTTGGGAAGAAAGGCAAATTGAGCCCTAGGTTCATAGGATCGTTCGAGATTTTGGCGTTACCTCCTGAACTTGAGCACATTCACAATGTGTTTCATGTGTCAATGTTGTGACCGTATAAACCAGACTACAAGCACGTTATCGCTTATGAACCAATCCAAGTCGAGAAGGACTTATTGTACGAGGAAGTTCCCGTCCAGATACTCGATAGGAAGGAACAGGAACTAAGGAATAAGATCATCTATTCCGTTAAGGTTTTCTGGAGGAATCACGCAATCGAAGAAGTTACGTGGGAACTCGAAGAGAAGATGAAAGCAAATTACCCGTTTCTATTCGAGTAACCCTATTTTCCAATTCCGAGGACGGAATTTTTATAAGGGGGGAGGGATGTAATGCCCGTGAAATTTTAAACGTCGTTATTAATTAAATATATAAATTTAATTTTTAATGAGTTAGTTTGTGTGCTTATTTGAACCTTTGTGTACATTGGTAGCCTACGTGACGAGGTGATGAATTGATTTAAGTTGAATAAAGGGAGTCACTAATAGTATAGTTAAATTAATGAACAAGCCCTAAGGTTTAATATCAATTAAATTGATAAAGTAATTACTAATTAATCATGCAAGTAAATTGAATATAGTTAGTATATTGAATTGAGTAAATTAATTAATAAAAGTATTAATTAATGAGAATATTGTCACATTGAATAATAAAAATTTAATAGTCCAATTAGTAATCAATTACTAATTGGTTAACTTATTTAATTAAGGAACTAAGACAAATTATTTATTTGGTCATGGATGTAGTAAGTAATAGTGTGACAAATCAATTAATCAATCATTGGGTTAAATTAAATGACCCAATATGGTATTAAATAGATTTGGATTTTATTAGCCTAATCATTTAAATTGGAAGCCCAATGGTATTTAATGTGTGGTCCAAAACATAGCCACTTGATAAATTAAAGGTGTAACATTAATTTATTATTTAAAGCAACTAGTGGGACAACATTTTTGGGACAAATTTCCCCTCCTTGCCGTGCAACTAAAGAGAAAGAGAGGTAATTGCTTTTCAAAGTCCTAATTTAATTAAGTAACTAGTTGTCTTGGAAGTTGAAATTGTAGACTTGATATAGTAGCTACCTATGATGTCAAGTAGCTACCTATGGTATCACATAGCTTCCTAAGGTGTCAACTAGCCACCCTAGTGACACAAGTCTTTCACTAGCTTCATGATGGCAAGTATAGGTGTTCTTGCTTTTTATTTAGTTAATAGGCTAAAGAGTGGTCATTTGTATCTTCATTTTTCTAAAACCTTGAGAGAGTGTTAGAGAGAGTTTGGTGAAAGGCAAGAACAAATTTTGAGAGATTAAAGAGAAGGTGGTATCCAAACCTTGAAGAAGAAGGAGAAGATCTTGGTTGTTTATGTCATCTCCATTTACAACCTACTTTGGGAAGAAGAGAAGAATAACCATTAAATCTAGGTATGGATCTTCATCTCTTTCAAACCCTAGTGATTTGTGTTGGGGTTTTAAATGTTTATTTCTTGATGCCCATGAAAGGAATGAAGTATGTATGGATCTAGGTTTCATTTTGTTAGATCTACATTATTTTAAAAGAATGCTTAACTCATGATTTAAACCTAGGTACTAAGAAATAATGATTTAATATGTTTTATTAATAATATGTTAAGTTCAAGTTTTAAATGCCTAGAATCTTGCTACATATATTTATATAGGATATCATATAGTTTAAATATGTAATGGTATGGGTTTAGGAAGAAAAGTCTAGCAAAAAGCTTGAAATAATTTTTACCGACGGTTAGAACGTGACTTGTTCGAAGAAATTGCACATTTTGAAATCTATAAATTATTTTTGGGACTTTAAATTTTCTGGTAATATATGGATAAGTTAAGAACAAAACCTAGTTGGAATCATTTAAAAAGAAGTTAAAACGAGTGAGTTATGGATTTTTAACCAAAACACCCCGTTGATGGAAAACATGTATGAACAGTCCACTTTCGGGCTGATTTCAGTGTACAAAACTTGTCCAAATTTACATTTTGATGATGGAATCTTGTAGTTCGGAAAGATACGAGTCCAACGAGTCCGACTGGACCTCAATCGGAGTTGTAGATCTCAAGTTATTCAAGTTTTCGCCAAGGACCCTAAATCTGGAAAAAAAAAAAGTCCGAAAATACCAAAACCCCCTGCCGGTTCACTATTCACCGAACCGGCGCAATTTTCCGGCGACCGGTTCGGCACTATTCCGGCCGGTTCCGGCGATCACCCCGTTTGGACCCAAATTTTTCTAAAAATCATGTAGAATATTATCATATTTATTTGGTAATTTTTCAGTGTACTTAAGTGATGTTTAGTTTAATTAGTGATTAAAACCTATTTAAATCATTTAAAAATTATTAAATGATAAAGGCTAATACTACTAATTGATTATTAAACTAATTAAATATTTTTTTAGTGTAATTAACTATTTAATTATTATTTAATCAATATTAAGTAATAATTAAATAGAATTAGTGATAATATATTAACTATTTACTATTTAATTAAGATTAAATAATAAATGGGGTTAAATAATTAATCTATTATTATTTGATTAATATCAAATAATTATTAAATAGTGTTTAAATTAATAAACTAATTATTTATTATTTAAATAAGATTAAGTAATAAATAATGATAATTACTCATTTAAATGTTATTCAATTAACATAAAAGTTAATAAATTAATTATTTATTATTTAATAATAAATAATAAATAGGGATAATAATTAATTATTATTCAATGTTAATTAAATAATAATTAAGAAAAATAAAGTTAATAAATTTATTATTTATTATTTAATTAAGATTAAATAATAAATAAGGGGTAATAATTATTTAATTATTATTTAATTAATATTAAATAGTAATTAAATACCAATACAATTAAATTAATTATTATTTAATTAATATTAAATAATAATAGACTAATAAATTAATTATTTATTATCATAAATAATAAATAAGGATTATTAACTAATAATTAAAGACAAATACGACTAATAATTTGATTATTCAAATAATATGTAAATATAATTAGTTATTATTTATTATTAAATAATAACTAAAGGTAATTAATTAATTACTATTTAACTAATATTAAATAGTAATTAAATGAAGATAGAATTAATAAAATAAAGAAAGTTTAAATAACACATTAATTAAACAATTATAATTAATTGTTTAAGGGTTTAATAAGTGTTTAGCACTTAAGAAAAATATTGTTAATTAATTAAATCATCAACCTAAAGATCAATTAAGTGTCTTATATGATTAATGATAGTTTATTAACTTATGTGTGCTATGTGATTTGCTCATTTGCTAAATAAATAGCATAAGTAAGCGTATCGATATACAACTACGCAATGCTAATTGATAGATCGACTTTATCCAATGATAGGTCACTCAAGATCAATTAATTTAAGCTAAATTTATCTGTAGCTGAGCAATCAGGCAAGTTCTTCCTTACTCAACTTTTACATTGAGCAAATTTTTAAACCTTATGCACTATTTCTAATTCGTGCAAAAAGGTATATATATATTGTTGCAAGTTATTCTTTAAGCTTGAGTTTTTATCTCCAAGCATGCCTTAAGTGGTCTAATTACTTTCAAAATTATTCCACATCTGTATATTTATTGACATTCGCACTCGTGCATTTGAAATTCGTATATTTAAATTCAGGAATTTATAAACCATTCATGATTAAGTCTGAACCCTTGTTCGGTCAGACAAATATGTGAGAATTTATAAAAGCTATCTGAACCAATCAATGGTAAGGATTCTTAGACTGTATGAACACCCCTTTATTTATAGGGGAGTACCCCACGTACCGTATATAAGGTACAAATAGCAGAATTAAATGTTATGCATATACATAGGGTACGCGAGGCTGATCCCCTCAAGTACGTTATTCTGTAGCCAGTAACCAGAGGGTCAACTAGCTATTGACTCCTTTGGAAGTTATCGTTCAAAGTCTATTTGACTATCAATTGTTCTAAAAGCAATTATTGTTCTTGCTTCTGATTTTTCTAATGTTGAAATTCCTTAATATCCCTTCATCATGATATATCCTTATTGTCATACTTTAAACTTGCTGGGAAAACTCGTTGCTCATTCTTGCTATATCATGATCTCATTGCAGCTAAACCCGAGACGTCAGGGAAGAACAAAGGGAAGGAAAAGATGAAGTGATAGACTTCATGTAGCAGGAAATAAAATTATGTGTAGTCAATTACTGTAATGTAATTTAATCCCTGATAGTTATTAGGGTACGGATTGTGTATGTGTTTAAGGTTATTTGTATTCTGGGACTAGTAACACCTTGTAATGAACAACGTATGTTTATTTTATTCCGCATTTTAGTTACCATATGTTGTTAGAGGTGAATGTTTGTATTGGATCGTGATGACCGGATCCGGGTATTGGAGACCCGAATTTGGGGGCGTCACAGGTTGGTATCAAAGCTATAGGTTATAACCCTTAGGAGAAAGAGTCCTTAGGCTATAACCTGAGAGAATATAAAGGAATAGAAGGGGATAGAACTCATATAGAGTTATTTTTGGGTAGAAATTTATTATGATCTTAAAATTGAGGATTTGGATCATACGTTGGTGTTATTAAGCTTGTGGATAATTTGAGGAATGTGTATTGATGAGATAATATGGTAAAGTGAAGACCATTATGTATGGACGATCCATTGTAAGCTGGAGTTATAGATATTCGAGGTAATTAGATTAATCATTTGATGCTATTGATCAATTCTGTGGCTATTGATCGATTTTTGTGGCTATTCATTAGATAAGATATTGGAGTGATGTGGTATGGAGTTTCTTTGTGATGAAGAGAGGGTACCTTAGAATCTGTTGGGTTAAGGTTTGCAAGAAGGAAATGATTGATTCAATAAATAATGAATATATCGATATTTTGAAGTGTTAGTTAAGTTATTAAGCTTTGTGGTGGAATGCCAGGTGAGACAAAGGTAATGGACTCATATAGAGTTGTTAAACAAACGTTGAGAGTATTGAGATGAATGATGTTATATGCACAAAAAAAAACTTTAAGAGATGACTGATGGCAATTTAGATTGTTTTGATGATTAGAAAGGAGAGACAACGGAGAGATTATAAGAAATGAACCAAGGGTAGATTTAGTGTCTGATCTGGAAAAAGTATCTAGAGATGGAACTGAATGATGAGATAATAGAAATCCCTAAGGAGGATCAATTGGAGCCCGATATAAGGAATATGTGGAGGAAATGAAAGAAAGAAAGGTTAAGTCTGAGAGTTATAAGACCTTTGTGAGTCGTAATGAATGAAGAATAGTATTCAATGTATATGTACTAGTATATCTATGCATGTAAGAAATGTGAATCTCAGTTTTTGTACAGCTAGCAGTATATCTGTTGTAAGTCCCAACTTTGTGTAAGTTGTGGAGTAGTTATGTGAATCCCATCTTGTTGTTAGTAACAGAGGGATAAGTGGATATCAAGAATGCTATATGATGTAAGTAGTACGAGGTACTAAGATGAGCTTATTAGTATTTACTAAAGGTGTCTTGAGTTGATATGATGATGATACATCCCCACTTTTCAGATCTAGGGGAATGCAGTTCTTATTAATCCCATCTTTTGTGTCTTAATGGGATAGTTAACATTTATAAGAATATGCCGGAATTATAAGTGTTTGACACACTAAGGGGTGTATGAATATAAATGTGGTATTATTATTACATGATTGATTGTGATCGATTTGTGCCTTGACTCTTAAATGATAACATCAGTAGAATTTTGCACGATGTGTAAAACAAGAAGGATTTATGTAAGGTTTTGTTTAGAACAAACAATGCCGTCAAGGAGACAACCCCGATACACGAGGGTGGAAGAGTCAGTGAATAATGAGGAGGGTCAGACTGACCCCAGGAGGACCTTTGCGAACTTGTTAGAGGAAACGATGCAAGGCAGACCAGCCATTGCGGTTGTTTGGCCATGAAATCACATGGCGAACTTAACGGGTTTCAAATTACTAGGACCACCGGAGTTTCGTGGGAATATGGATTCGAGTGAAGCCCAGACATGGGTAAAAAAAAAATGGGGAAAGTTTTCAAGGTCGCAAGAGTGACCGAGGAACAGAAGACTTCGTTTGCCACTTTCATGAAGAAGGGTGAGTCAAATTACTGGTGGAAGGCGAATAGAAGCCGAGCTGGGGAAGGCGCGACTGCGTGGACTCGTTTTAAGGAGCTGTTTTTCAAAAAAAAAATTACTTTCTAGAAAGCACGCAGGCAAGTATGGAGATAAAGTTCTTGGATCTGAAGCAAGATGATATGTCAGTAGCAGAGTACGCAACGAAGTTTAACAAACTAGCTAGGTTTGATCCACACCAAGTGGACACCGGAGCTAGGCGAGCGAAGAGATTTGATCAAGGGTTGAAGCCCTGGGCGTATAGTAAGGTTGTGGTTTTACAGATCAACACATTCCCTACGTTACTTAAGGAAGCAATCGTTGCCGAGGAGGAAATGAAGCGTTGACAAAGCACAACCAAGATCAGAAAAGCCATGATGGTCACAAGGAAGGATGTCGTAGGGTCCAAGGATGTGGTGTCAGGTATCATTCCAATCAATGATATAAATGCTTATGTGTTATTCGATTCGGGTGCTACCTGCTCTTTTGTTTCTGAAGAATTTGCTAAACGGTTAGACTTACCTCGTGAAAAGTTGGAATACCCTATGAACGTAGAAGTAGCAAACAAGGAAATTATCCCCGTAGAATGCATTCATAGGAATTGTTGTGCCGAGTTGCGAGGATTTAAGCTCAGCGTGGATTTGATACCGATTCGTTTGGGGGAGTTCGATGTGATCCTTGGAATGGATTGGTTATCGATTCACGGAGCAGTCATCGACTGTAAGAAGAAGTGTGTACACCTGAAGACTTCTAATAAGTTGAAGGTAGTATTCTATGGTAGTAAATCGCCGAGACAATCTTGTTGTCTAACGATGATGCAAGCTAAGAGATTTCTGAGGAAGGGTTGTATAGGTTATTTGGCTCACGTGGTTGATACTAGTCAAGTCGAGGGAGAACCGAGTCAGATACCTGTCGTAAGGGAATTCACAGATGTCTTCCCAGATGAAATTCCGGGATTGCCGCCGGATAGGGAGGTAGAATTTGTAATTAACTTGGTACCCGGGAACCGCACCAATATCGAAGCCGCCATATCGAATGGCACCTGTAGAGATGAAAGAGTTGATGGTGCAACTGTAGGAACTATTAGATAAAGGTTATATCAGACCGAGCGTGTCCTCGTGGGGAGCGCCAGTTCTGTTTGTAAAGAAGAAAGATGGTTCTATGCGACTTTGTATCGACTACCGGGAGTTGAACAAAGTTACGATTAAGAATAGGTATCCGCTTCCTAGGATTGACGATCTGTTTGATCAACTTAAGGGAGCGAAATACTTTTCAAAAATCGACCTAAGAACAGGCTATCATCAGCTGAAGGTGAGGCAGGAAGATATCCCGAAGACTGCATTCAGGACTCGTTATGGGCACTTCGAGTTTCTGGTAATGTTATTTGGATTGACGAATGCACCAGCAGCATTCATGGATATGATGAACAGAGTGTTCAAGCAGTACTTGGACAAGTTCGTAGTCGTATTCATTGATGACATCTTGGTGTATTCAGAGACAGAGGAGGAGCATGCTGAACATTTGAAGATTGTATTGGAAGCTCTCAAGAAGGAGAAGTTGTATGCAAAGTTTTCTAAATGTGAGTTTTGGTTACAGAGGGTACAATTTTTGGGTCACGTCATCGACAAGAATGGTGTTTCGGTGGACCCAGCAAAAGTAGAAGCCGTTATCAACTGGGAACAGCTGAAGACGCCAACAGAGATTAGGAGTTTCTTAGGATTAGCGGGATACTATCGAAGGTTCATACAAGATTTTTCGAAGATAGCATCGCCATTGACCAATCTCACCAGGAAAATAGTTAAGTTCATTTGGTCGGAGAAATGTGAGGAAAGTTTTATGAAGCTGAAGAAGAGACTTAGTCAAGCACCGGTGTTGACCTTACCCGACAACACTGGGGGTTTCGTAGTGTACAGCGATGCGTCACACAAGGGTCTTGATTGTGTGCTAATGCAACACGGCAAGGTCATTGCGTACGCTTCACATCAGTTAAAGGACTATGAGAAGGGATACCCGACTCATGACCTGGAGTTAGCAGCAGTAGTATTCGCTTTGAAAATATGGAGGCACTATCTATATGGAGAGAGGTGTGAGGTATATATAGATCACAAGAGTCTGAAATACATCTTCACTCAGAAAGAGCTGAACATGAGGCAGCGCCGATGATTAGAATTGATCAAGGATTACGACTGTGAGATTCGGTACCATCCGGGCAAAGCAAATGTAGTGGCAGATGCTTTGAGTAGGAAAGGCAGGGAGAAATTGATAAAGCTGACAACTCAGGTAGAGTTAATAAAGGAGTTTGAACGTCTGGAATTGGAGATTCAGTATCCGATGGAGACGGACGAGAAATTGTTTATAGTAACAGTGAGCCCGACCCTATTGGATCAAATCAAGGAGGCTCAAGAAAAGGATGAGGATTGTGATTCAATAAAGAAGCGAATTGCCGAAGGCGAGGAGCTTAAGTATAAGATTGACAGCATAGGGTTGCTAAGGTTTGAAGGGAGAGTCTGGGTACCGTTGGATCCGGAGTTAAGGGAAGAAATCCTTCAGGAAGCTCATAGTACGAGGTACTCAGTACATCCCAGAAGCACGAAAATGTATCGGGATTTGCGACAGTATTTTTGGTGGCCGAATATGAAACGAGAAGTGGCAGAGTGCGTCAGCCGATGTCTGACATGCCAGCGAATTAAAGCAGAGCACCAGCGACCAAGCGGACTGCTTCAACCATTGGAGATTCCGGAGTGGAAGTGGGAGCACATCACAATGGACTTTGTGGTGGGTCTGCCACCGACACAGAAGGGTTTAGACGCCATCTGGGTAATTGTGGATCGTCTAACCAAGTCTGCTCATTTCCTACCAATCAAGATACGGTATAAGCTGGAGCAGTTAGCAAAACCTTACGTCAAGGAGATTGTATCGCGTCATGGAGTGCCAGTATCTATTGTATCGGACAAAGATCCGCGCTTCACGTCAAATTTTTGGAGAAGTCTGCAGGTAAGAATGGGAACACAATTGGGGTTGAGTACAATGTATCATCCTCAAACTGACGGCCAGAGCGAGCGAACGATCCAGACCTTAGAAGATATGCTTCGGGCGGTCGTGATGGATTTAAAGGGCAGCTGGGATGACCATTTGCCACTGGTGGAGTTCACTTACAATAATAGCTATCATGCTAGTATCGGCATGCCACCGTACGAAGCGCTATATGGAAGGAAATGCCAAACCCCGATGTGTTGGGACGAGGTTGGAGAGCGAAGACTGCTGGGACCTGAGATGGTGCAGCAGAATTCAGATACAGTACAACTAGTCAGAAATCGTCTGGTAGCAGCTCAAGGTCGCCAGAAGAAATATACTGACTTACATCGTCAGAAGAGGGACTTTGAAGTCGGTAGCTTGTGTTTTTGAAGGTATCTCCCTGGAAGGGAAAGATCCGTTTTGGGAAGAAAGGCAAATTGAGCCCTAGGTTCATAGGATCGTTCGAGATTTTGGCGTTACCTCCTGAACTTGAGCACATTCACAATGTGTTTCATGTGTCAATGTTGTGACCGTATAAACCAAACTACAAGCACGTTATCGCTTATGAACCAATCCAAGTCGAGAAGGACTTATTGTACGAGGAAGTTCCCGTCCAGATACTCGATAGGAAGGAACAAGAACTAAGGAATAAGATCATCTATTCCGTTAAGGTTTTCTGGAGGAATCACGCAGTCGAAGAAGTTACGTGGGAACTCGAAGAGAAGATGAAAGCAAATTACCCGTTTCTATTCGAGTAACCCTATTTTCCAATTCCGAGGACGGAATTTTTATAAGGGGGGAGGGATGTAATGCCCGTGAAATTTTAAACGTCGTTATTAATTAAATATATAAATTTAATTTTTAATGAGTTAGTTTGTGTGCTTATTTGAACCTTTGTGTACATTGGTAGCCTACGTGACGAGGTGATGAATTGATTTAAGTTGAATAAAGGGAGTCACTAATAGTATAGTTAAATTAATGAACAAGCCCTAAGGTTTAATATCAATTAAATTGATAAAGTAATTACTAATTAATCATGCAAGTAAATTGAATATAGTTAGTATATTGAATTGAGTAAATTAATTAATAAAAGTATTAATTAATGAGAATATTGTCACATTGAATAATAAAAATTTAATAGTCCAATTAGTAATCAATTACTAATTGGTTAACTTATTTAATTAAGGAACTAAGACAAATTATTTATTTGGTCATGGATGTAGTAAGTAATAGTGTGACAAATCAATTAATCAATCATTGGGTTAAATTAAATGACCCAATATGGTATTAAATAGATTTGGATTTTATTAGCCTAATCATTTAAATTGGAAGCCCAATGGTATTTAATGTGTGGTCCAAAACATAGCCACTTGATAAATTAAAGGTGTAAACATTAATTTATTATTTAAAGCAACTAGTGGGACAACATTTTTGGGACAAATTTCCCCTCCTTGCCGTGCAACTAAAGAGAAAGAGAGGTAATTGCTTTTCAAAGTCCTAATTTAATTAAGTAACTAGTTGTCTTGGAAGTTGAAATTGTAGACTTGATATAGTAGCTACCTATGATGTCAAGTAGCTACCTATGGTATCACATAGCTTCCTAAGGTGTCAACTAGCCACCCTAGTGACACAAGTCTTTCACTAGCTTCATGATGGCAAGTATAGGTGTTCTTGCTTTTTATTTAGTTAATAGGCTAAAGAGTGGTCATTTGTATCTTCATTTTTCTAAAACCTTGAGAGAGTGTTAGAGAGAGTTTGGTGAAAGGCAAGAACAAATTTTGAGAGATTAAAGAGAAGGTGGTATCCAAACCTTGAAGAAGAAGGAGAAGATCTTGGTTGTTTATGTCATCTCCATTTACAACCTACTTTGGGAAGAAGAGAAGAATAACCATTAAATCTAGGTATGGATCTTCATCTCTTTCAAACCCTAGTGATTTGTGTTGGGGTTTTAAATGTTTATTTCTTGATGCCCATGAAAGGAATGAAGTATGTATGGATCTAGGTTTCATTTTGTTAGATCTACATTATTTTAAAAGAATGCTTAACTCATGATTTAAACCTAGGTACTAAGAAATAATGATTTAATATGTTTTATTAATAATATGTTAAGTTCAAGTTTTAAATGCCTAGAATCTTGCTACATATATTTATATAGGATATCATATAGTTTAAATATGTAATGGTATGGGTTTAGGAAGAAAAGTCTAGCAAAAAGCTTGAAATAATTTTTACCGACGGTTAGAACGTGACTTGTTCGAAGAAATTGCACATTTTGAAATCTATAAATTATTTTTGGGACTTTAAATTTTCTGGTAATATATGGATAAGTTAAGAACAAAACCTAGTTGGAATCATTTAAAAAGAAGTTAAAACGAGTGAGTTATGGATTTTTAACCAAAACACCCCGTTGATGGAAAACATGTATGAACAGTCCACTTTCGGGCTGATTTCAGTGTACAAAACTTGTCCAAATTTACATTTTGATGATGGAATCTTGTAGTTCGGAAAGATACGAGTCCAACGAGTCCGACTGGACCTCAATCGGAGTTGTAGATCTCAAGTTATTCAAGTTTTCGCCAAGGACCCTAAATCTGGAAAAAAAAAGTCCGAAAATACCAAAACCCCCTGCCGGTTCACTATTCACCGAACCGGCGCAATTTTCCGGCGACCGGTTCGGCACTATTCCGGCCGGTTCCGGCGACCCCGTTTGGACCCAAATTTTTCTAAAATCATGTAGAATATTATCATATTTATTTGGTAATTTTTCAGTGTACTTAAGTGATGTTTAGTTTAATTAGTGATTAAAACCTATTTAAATCATTTAAAAATTATTGAATGATAAAGGTTAATACTACTAATTGATTATTAAACTAATTAAATATTTTTTTAGTGTAATTAACTATTTAATTATTATTTAATCAATATTAAGTAATAATTAAATAGAATTAGTGATAATATATTAACTATTTACTATTTAATTAAGATTAAATAATAAATGGGGTTAAATAATTAATCTATTATTATTTGATTAATATCAAATAATTATTAAATAGTGTTTAAATTAATAAACTAATTATTTATTATTTAAATAAGATTAAGTAATAAATAATGATAATTACTCATTTAAATGTTATTCAATTAACATAAAAGTTAATAAATTAATTATTTATTATTTAATAATAAATAATAAATAGGGATAATAATTAATTATTATTCAATGTTAATTAAATAATAATTAAGAAAAATAAAGTTAATAAATTTATTATTTATTATTTAATTAAGATTAAATAATAAATAAGGGGTAATAATTATTTAATTATTATTTAATTAATATTAAATAGTAATTAAATACCAATACAATTAAATTAATTATTATTTAATTAATATTAAATAATAATAGACTAATAAATTAATTATTTATTATCATAAATAATAAATAAGGATTATTAACTAATAATTAAAGACAAATACGACTAATAATTTGATTATTCAAATAATATGTAAATATAATTAGTTATTATTTATTATTAAATAATAACTAAAGGTAATTAATTAATTACTATTTAACTAATATTAAATAGTAATTAAATGAAGATAGAATTAATAAAATAAAGAAAGTTTAAATAACACATTAATTAAACAATTATAATTAATTGTTTAAGGGTTTAATAAGTGTTTAGCACTTAAGAAAAATATTGTTAATTAATTAAATCATCAACCTAAAGATCAATTAAGTGTCTTATATGATTAATGATAGTTTATTAACTTATGTGTGCTATGTGATTTGCTCATTTGCTAAATAAATAGCATAAGTAAGCGTATCGATATACAACTACGCAATGCTAATTGATAGATCGACTTTATCCAATGATAGGTCACTCAAGATCAATTAATTTAAGCTAAATTTATCTGTAGCTGAGCAATCAGGCAAGTTCTTCCTTACTCAACTTTTACATTGAGCAAATTTTTAAACCTTATGCACTATTTCTAATTCGTGCAAAAAGGTATATATATATATTGTTGCAAGTTATTCTTTAAGCTTGAGTTTTTATCTCCAAGCATGCCTTAAGTGGTCTAATTACTTTCAAAATTATTCCACATCTGTATATTTATTGACATTCGCACTCGTGCATTTGAAATTCGTATATTTAAATTCAGGAATTTATAAACCATTCATGATTAAGTCTGAACCCTTGTTCGGTCAGACAAATATGTGAGAATTTATAAAAGCTATCTGAACCAATCAATGGTAAGGATTCTTAGACTGTATGAACACCCCTTTATTTATAGGGGAGTACCCCACGTACCGTATATAAGGTACAAATAGCAGAATTAAATGTTATGCATATACATAGGGTACGCGAGGCTGATCCCCTCAAGTACGTTATTCTGTAGCCAGTAACCAGAGGGTCAACCAGCTATTGACTCCTTTGGAAGTTATCGTTCAAAGTCTATTTGACTATCAATTGTTCTAAAAGCAATTATTGTTCTTGCTTCTGATTTTTCTAATGTTGAAATTCCTTAATATCCCTTCATCATGATATATCCTTATTGTCATACTTTAAACTTGCTGGGCAAACTCGTTGCTCATTCTTGCTATATCATGATCGCATTGCAGCTAAACCCGAGACGTCAGGGAAGAACAAAGGGAAGGAAAAGATGAAGTGATAGACTTCATGTAGCAGGAAATAAAATTATGTGTAGTCAATTACTGTAATGTAATTTAATCCCTGATAGTTATTAGGGTACGGATTGTGTATGTGTTTAAGGTTATTTGTATTCTGGGACTAGTAACACCTTGTAATGAACAACGTATGTTTATTTTATTCCGCATTTTAGTTACCATATGTTGTTAGAGGTGAATGTTTGTATTGGATCGTGATGACCGGATCCGGGTATTGGAGACCCGAATTTGGGGGCGTCACACTGTTGGTCCTTAAAACACAAAATCCAAAATTTGATCGAAAGTGGCGATATTGTAGTCAAATGACCTGACTAGCTAATTGTCAATATCAACCTTCTGCCACAACCCAACATAGAGGGTGTGAATATGATTGGGTCAAGAAATATTAGAATGGACCCGAATCACAAGTACATACGGAGGATTAAAGAGTACCCCCAAAGGAATGGGACAAACATCCTAGGGTGGGAATATCTAGAAGAAAGTAGGATAGTAAGAGAAGAATTGGAGATAATGATGCATCGAACAAATCAGTTAGTTGAGTTGATAGTGCAACAACATCAGGTAACAAGGCAGCTTTTCATTCAACTATCGAAAAGCCAAGAGAAAGAAGAGGTTAACCAGAATTCAAGCCTATATCCCTCCAAGATGATCCAGCTGACTGAAGAAGGTCAAAGTGGGCTGAAAAGGTAGGAAAAATGGAATAATAAAATTACTTGAAGATCTCGCCAGTAGAAAAATCGCTCGGAGGAACGCGAATGCTCAAAGAAGAAAGATCAAACAGCATCCACTAGAGACCGATAATTCACCCCTCTGAACAAGTCAAAGGAAGAAGTGCTGCATCTTCTGATAAGCGAAGGAAAGATTTTAGAGTTGCTACCTTTCACAGATTCCAGGACAAAGAGATACGATCCTACCAAGATATGTCTACCATTCTAACTCACCTGGACATACGATCGAGGAATGTTGGGCTCTGCAACACAAAATCCAGAATCTTATTGATTATGAAAAGCTGAAGATAGAAGTCCCCATGATCAAGAGTTTAAGATGTCCACCCGAGATAGACAGTTCAAAGGAAGCTATCATCATGTCATCTCAAAACAGCTAATCGTTGCTTTGCAGGAAAAGATTAAAAAAACCTCAACACAAAACATTCTGCATTAACATACATCTAAACCTACCGATTCTCAATACTAAACTACGTCCTGTTGCTTTTGTAGATTAGTCCTCGAACCTGACTTCGAGCTAAGAAGGTTAAAACACCACCAATCAAGATGTCTGAATATTCTGCACTTGATTCAGTTCCCGTCTCTCAGGAGGAATTCGAAAGCTTTAAAGAGCTGGTCACCGAAATGGCTAATCTATTGAAGGAACAATGTAAGATGATCCAAGATTTGAAATCAGCCACTCAACTTGAATCTTCTACACAAGGAGGGAGCCAAATCCCAATCAAGATAAACGACACACAAATTCCTTATACGATATTCCAGTTCGGCAGTAAAGCGACCAAAGATGCCACCAGTAAAACAAAAGAGATAATTAAAGTCCCCGAGGATAAGGAAACCGGGGAAGTTAGAAAGAAAATAAGACAAATGGAGGAAACCATCCACTCCATGAAAGGGGTGGGAACCTACGACAGTGTCAACTAGTTAGACCTTTGCATATTTCCTGGTGCTTGCTATCCGGACAAATTTCAAGTACCAAACTTAGAGAATTATAATGGATCAGAAGATCCTTACACCCACCTGAAAGTATACATAGGAGAATTGGGAGCATATGCCGAAGACGAAAGCCTAGAATACAATTTTTTCAAAAGAGCTTAACCGGAGAGGCTAGAATTTTGTATGCTAGACTGGACAATACCAAGATCCACAGTTGGGAAGAGTTAGCCCATGCTTTCCTAAACTAGTACAGCTTCTAGTCCTAGATGGCTCCGGATCAGTATCAAATGACCAAAATCAAGAAGTAACCCTATGAGTCATTTCATGATTATGCCCAGAGATAGAGGCGAATGTCTGCTCAAGTAAGCCCACCCATGGATGAGAATGAAATAGTGATGACTTTCATAGACATTCAAGAAGCACCATACTATGAGAGGGTGTTGGCTGGCATTTGCAAGCCATTTTTCGAAATGATCAAACACGGTGAAATGGTAGAGATGGACTAAAAGCTGGAAAGATCAAAGATTTCACCACCTTGGAGGTGGTAGCTGAACACTTTCAAATCGAGAATTATGGTAATGTTGACTAAAGAAGTCAAAAGAAGAACAAAGAAGATGTATCCTTCATTCTACAGCGGTAATAGAGGAGACCCAATAATAGTCCCTCTATCTGGATGAAGGGAGGTGATCTGCCACAATAACAACATGCCGCATTCAACCAAAGCCAGGAAAGGCAAAGAAAATTTGAAAGAATGAAAAATTGAGAATTCACTCATCTAAGCGATTCTCTCGAGAACATATTGGCATTATTAATTGCCCAGAAGAAAAATTACCGAATTGGCTCCACCTCTGGATCCAAAAAGCAAAAGATACGATCCAAGCAAGAGGTGTGCTTACCACTCAGGGTCTCCAGGATGTAATACACAGGACTGTTGGTCCTTAAAACACAAAATCCAAAATTTGATCGAAAGTGGCGATATTGTAGTCAAATGACCTGACTAGCTAATTGTCAATATCAACCTTCTGCCACAACCCAACATAGAGGGTGTGAATATGATTGGGTCAAGAAATATTAGAATGGACCCGAATCACAAGTACATACGGAGGATTAAAGAGTACCCCCAAAGGAATGGGACAAACATCCTAGGGTGGGAATATCTAGAAGAAAGTAGGATAGTAAGAGAAGAATTGGAGATAATGAGGCATCGAACAAATCAGTTAGTTGAGTTGATAGTGCAACAACATCAGGTAACAAGGCAGCTTTTCATTCAACTATCGAAAAGCCAAGAGAAAGAAGAGGTTAACCAGAATTCAAGCCTATATCCCTCCAAGATGATCCAGCTGACTGAAGAAGGTCAAAGTGGGCTATCTTGATGCTTAATTTCCTGTTTATCACCAAAAAGAAAAAAATGATTTCTAAACAAAACGAAAAAGATCTTCTAAAATCAAATTCAAATCGCTCGGGTTAGTAAGACCAACTTAAGTTAAAATTAAAAGTAACAAAGAATTTCAATTCCTATTTAGCAAAGGGTTTTAAAATCGAGTTTGATGAGTGGGTTTTATACCTATGAATTGAGTATGTTTGACTTGATAATTTATGAGTTCTTAAGTATTTTAAGTTAGTATTATATATTTATAGTGTTTTTATATTATTTTGTAGGAATGAGCAAGGAAACGCAATTCGAACATCTTTTGGAGTACAATAAGCAAGCAAACGCAAAAAGGGAAGATTGCAGGGCTTTTAACACTAGGTTGGATGTATGTTCTTGGTTTGGAACTTAGATTGTATTGTAGAGCTACTCCTTAGCTTTCCAAAACATCTTGAATCGTCACAATCGGAGTTCGGATGAGAAAGTAATGATCGTTTTACCAACGGACGTTGAACCTCAAAGTTTGGAGTTGTCATTTGCATAACACTCACTTCAAGCCCAATTTTGACTTTGATCCAGTCTGAATCTCTCAATTCTCAAAGAATGAAAGTTGTAGATCTCGTCGAAAGAAGCGTCTCGACAAATTATTTTTGTAAGCTGCTGTGTCATGCTTGGAAATGACGAAGTGATTTGTCGTGCTTCAGAGTTAATATAATATTATATTAACTGATAAAAATCTAAAATAAGTTAACTAAGGTTTAAAATGTTAAACTAAATTAGAAACCCTAATTAAGAAACCCTAATTGGTAAAAGTTATCCGAATTGGCTAACCTAAATCCTAATTACTACATAAAAAAATCTTAATTGATATAATTAGATTCTAACTAATGAATCATAATATTAATTATGAATCATTGAACTTATATTAAAACCCTAAACGAAAGATTGAAACCCTAATTGTAGGATTGAAAACCCTAAACCCTAATTCAGAATCCTAAAACCCTAATTTGATTCAAGAACACTAAATTATGAATTGATAAACCTTGATTATAATATATTAGCTTAATTAAGGTATTACTAAACATGATTAAACACCCTAATCATGATTAGCAAAAATCTAAGTTTAATTAGTAAGTAAATTGATAGGTGCAAAATATTCTATGTTTTTAGTTCCCTTATGCTTAGTATTATTATATGTTTTCTGTGTTTATGAGCTTAATTAAGGTGTTTATAGATTTTATGAAGAATTGATGTGATTTTGCAAATATGGAGTTTAATGCTAAGTTTTATGTTGTTTTGCAGAATACTCTACGATCGTTGGGTGAAGGCTTTACGTTTGTAGTGTTACAGTGGAAGCCTGACAGCTCTACGATAGCAGGAAGGTTAAGTCAGAGTCACACGACGATTTGATTTAGTACTCTACGTTTGTAGAGTGGGAGCTATATGGCTAGGAGGCTGAGGACTCTACGACCAGGCACGACACTCTACGTTTTCAGTCGAGCGAGCGAAGTTACTTTACGTCTGGCTGAGAACTCTATGATTGGCAAGTTTACTCGGTAGCTAGTTACTCTACGATTCCGAGGTTTACTCTACGATTCCGAGGTTTACTCTACGATCGCGATAAGTGTTAGTACGGAGTATACTCTACGTTTTTGGTCGACATGCAGATTTTCAATTCTGAGTAGGATTTGAAACATTAAAGTTTAAAGATATGATTCCTAACAGGATTTGGAGATGAAGTTACATTCATACATGGAAAGTATCTCTGACTATGGGAAGTAAAGTTTGATATGGAATCTGAGTTGAAGATACATATGGAAATTGATGCTGAATTAGAAAAGGAAACGGAAGAAGACTTGGATTTGGAAACTAAATCTAATTTGAAAAGGAAACTACTTAAAGCTAGATTTCAGAGATTGAGAAGGATTTAGAATCCTACCATATTTGCAGAGTGAAGACTTCCGAAGCAGAATTGGATTAAAATTCTTCTAGGTTTTAGATATTTATCTATAAATACTTGTAATTGTTAGAATTCAATCATCACATCATAGAGAGAGTTTTATCATATTCAGAGAGTTCATAGAAACATGTCAAGCTAGTTTTCTTTATTCAGTTCGAAGGGGACGTGGATCCTTAGTAACAGTTTATGGTTTGATTAAATATACAATATTTATTCCTTCTTATATGAAGCTTATTCTGATAATCTGTTTTAATTGTTAAATATTATTTGATTAACTGATTTGGGTTCTGCAAGATTAAATTGGTTAGTTGATAATATATGCTAGATTCAGGAATAGTATTATGTAATTGATATTATTTCTAATCATAAATAGCAGTTAGCGATACTGATTGTGGTCAAGCTTTTGGTTTATTGCTATGGTTATCAGGAGACAGGTTAAACAAATCGAGCTTATGTGTTTGTTGCTTGGAATAGTCTAATTCCTTAGTTCTTAATGCTGCTGTCATATTAAATCTAAAGAGCTTGTTTTAGGTTATATGATAGTTAGAATCTTGTGAAGAGCTTATTTCATTAAGTGACAATCTACGAGGAATTTCAGATAACAGAGCTTGTTGTTATCTAGAACTATTAGTTTCATTGAAGAGTGAATATTATTATGCTTAATTGATCTATTGTTGTTAAAAGGTGAAATTGAACTGGAAAACTGAAGTTTTAATTCACTGGTTAATTTCATTATTTTTAAATCTATTTTTGTTAATTAGTTAGACAAATTCAAAACCCCCAACCTTTTATTTACTATTAAAACTGTTAGAAGCATTAGGATAAATTAAAAATCAACATTGTTCTCTGTGGGATCGACCATTGCTACTGCTATACTGTGCTTAGTTTTGAGTTCGTAGAGTTAAGTAAGGTTTTTATTTTTGGTTTGCTTGACGACAACTTCCCATAAATAAATCAAAAATAAAATGTTAAACCAATGAAAATGAAGCTAGGAGTGTGCAAGCTTGTGCTTAACACACTCCAGCATAAGCATGTCAACAAGATCAGATTGCAAGCAACACAAGTATCAATGCCAAGATATTTTGGAGGGCAAAAATGGAAAATAGATAAAGAAACCCTAATTTGCAAATGCTATAAATAGAACATCAAGCTAACCATTAGACCTACGAATTTGCAAAGCTTATACACCTACAATCATACCATATCAAGCCATTGCAAGTGTAGAATCAGAATCAAAAGCCAGAGATAAAAATTTGAAGAAAAAAGGTGCAAAACCCTAATTTTATGCTAGATCTTCAAGCCTACAAAAATTTTATGTTTTAGATGTTTAGGATTATGCGTAAACATGTTATTTGATGATCTGGGTTGGTTAAACAAGTATCCATAACGTTTAAAGGGTCGAATTTGATCAAAAACCCAAACTGTTCTTGGCAGTCAAGAACAGTCTGACAGACTATTTTGTTAGAGCTTTTGATCGGCTTAAATTGTTTGTTTGATGTGTTTTAAAGCATAAATTTGTAGTATGTCATGTTAACTGTAATATCCAATTGGTGGAATGGTTAAATTATTTCTAGGATGAAAGTTATAGGTGGTCAAAACCCATTGACCGACCATGTTGGACTGTTTCTGGGTAACCCAGAAACCTTCAAGCAACTCTGACAGTTTACTGACAAGGTTTGCTGCGTTTATATCTGGCACACATGATATAATTTATAAGGTGTTAAGGTTTCTATCTGTTCTTTGCCATGAAAGCTACAAGTACAAAGCAATTAAACACATTAAGCTAACCTAGAATCCAAGTTATTAGCAGTCAAACTACTTTGACCGACCATGACTGAATGAGTTTCTAGGTAACCCAGAAACTCAAGAACAGCATGAACCGCCCGTTTGACCATGAATTTTCTAGCATGATATGATATTGTATAAGCTAAGTTAATACACATCGTTATACCCTGCCATGTTGGCTACAACAACAAACAAAAATCAAACACAAACGTAATACAAACAGGATTTAATTTGAGGTCAAATGTCCCTGCCCGACATTGACCAACTGTTCTTCAATGAAGAACACCTTTAGCGACAGTCTTCATCCCAAACCCAGAAAACTAAAACTCTATGCAGTCCGTCGCTAAAGCCCTTTTGCGACGGTTTTAAATAAAAATTAATTAAATTAAATTATAAATAAATATTAAATAATAAATAAATATTAAATAATTATTAATAATTAATAATTATATTCGAAAATTCATTTTAAATTATAAAAATTTATTTTTAATATTTTTACATAAATCTGAATTATTATTTAATTTAATTAAATAATAATAATAAATATAATAAATCATTTAATAATTATCTTAATTATTTAAAAATGATATTAAATCATTTAATAATTATATTAATTATTTAAAAATGATATTAAGGTAAATAAAATTATCATTTGTAATAATTAAATAAAACATTAAATATTTAAATATTATTAATGATAAATAAATAATTTAAATAATATATTAAGTATTTAAAAAATATCATAAATGTTAATTAGATCATTTAAATATTAAAATAAGCTTTGGGAAATTATTATAAGTAATAATTAAATTATTGTAATCATAACATAAATTCTAAAAATATTATTAATGATAAAATAAATCATTTAAATAATATTTTAAGTATCTAAAATTATTCTAAATGATAAATAAATCATTTAAATAACATATTAATGTTTTAAAAATATTCGAAATGATAATTAAATCATTTAAAAATATTCCTAAGCTTGTAAAATTATTTAAAAATATTACCAAGCTTGTAAAATTTTTTTAAAAATAATATTAAGCTTATAAACATATTATAAATGATGATTACATTATCTAAGCTAATATTTAAACTTCCAAATGAAGTTTTATCGAACAACTTATGTGTTTAGCTGTCTAAAGTCGCGACCGAGATACCGAATCAACGTTGGACCTTAACGAAACTTGTCTAGATTAGCGTAATACATGTTAATATAAGTTCTAACGCTTATATTTGACAACGTAGACCACGTATGCTGACACCTTGTGTGAAATTGTGTTAAACGAACTACGCTAAGGCAAGTGTTCTAACCTTACTCAACTTATATTTAAGCAAGTATTATACATCTTGCTATCAATTGATACAAAGTTATTGCATTTTGTTCAGCATAACTTAAGAAATAAATCATTATTCATATATTGTTTATTTGAGCTTAAATTGTTGTGTCAAACCAAATTGTTTTGGTACGACATCTTATACTGAGAAATGAAACACCTTGATGTAAGGTGAACTGAAAAACCTTAATATAAGGTGGTGACCATTGATTATATATCGACATAAAATTGTAGGATGATATGCATACTCCTAGGATATTGGTTAGGCTGATCCCCTACCAAATATCCGAAATCAAGCGGTTCTAAGTTATTGAAGAGTGATAGAACTAATTGAAATATATGGTTCATGTACAGAACCCTCAGTTATACATCATTAACATCTTTCAAATCAAACACATCGTGTTTACATTTTTCAAATGAACTTGTTGAGCATTTGTAGCTCATTCTTGCGTATATCTTATTTGCAGTTTTAAATGATAATCTCGACACTTCTGGGACAGACAAAAGAAAAGGACATGTTTACTAGTTTTATTTACTATTTTTGAATAATTCAAGCCTTTTATAAGGCTTTGTTGTAATAACTTAGTACTGAGAACGATGTAACCGAACTTAATGATATGTAATATATTATCATCCTTTATTACATCAAATCCGTTATACTCTGATCTTTACTTTCTTTAGCATAGTTGTACTAAGTAAATACAGTATCTATACGAACTATACATCTAAATGAGGGTATTTGAATGATGTTAAAAGTCCTATAAGCTATGAGGTTACACTTAATGAGCGCCGGTAAGGTGCAATCTTTACAGAATGCGCCTCTCAGTTCTATGGACAATCTTATCGTTAATACTGTGAATGTCAGATAGATAGGGAATATCGATATGAAAGAGGTATTCATGAGATATGAATCTATACATCCAAGTAAGGGTATCCAAACACAGATAACGTTCTGGCAGGAATTATCATCTGTTATGGGATACTGTGAACCTTGGATAGATAGAAGTCATATTTTATTGAATATTTATAGTTGTATAGTTTCACGTGAGCACCAGATCTGCTATAGGGAAATGTAGAGAATTTAGGGGCGTCACAGTTTAATTGGTTTGTACTTGTAGTCTTCATGTCAAGGAACAATGGCATGTATTAATATAGCCTTAACTATAACATATGAACAAGATCTAGGTCGGTCAAACCTTGTCAATAACCTGTCAGAGCTGTTCTTCGCTTTTCTAGGTTGCCCAGAAACAGAACGTTCGTCGTCGGTCAACGGGTTTTGACCATTAATATCTTTCAACTCAGTGATTTGTTTGGTATAATTCCAATTCTATATTACTAACCTCATGGCAGACTACAAATACAACCTTTAAAACAGATCCAACAAATAATTTAAGAGGATCAAAATATCTGACAAAAAGGCTTGTCAGACTGTTCTTCACTACATGAACAGTTTATTGTTTTTGATTAATTCTCATATCTAGGTGTTATGTAAACATGATTTAACAACCCAGATCACTTAATAACATGTTATTAAGCATTCCTCAACACTAAAACATAACATCTAACAAAGCTTTAAAGATCTAGCATAAAATTAGGATTTTGTACCTTTTTAAGCTAATTCTTTATCCGATGCTTAGGATCTGATTAGGAATCCACTTGGAGTTTATTTGACTATATTTAGGAGTGTATGAACTTGTGAATTCGTAAGTCTAATGGTCAGAGGCTTGGGCTATTTATAGAATTGCAGGATTAGGGTTTTTATGGACTTTTCACACATTTTTGCCTCCACAAATATCTAGCAATTGGACTTGTGTTGCTTGAGATCTGATCTTAGCCTCATGCTTGTGCTGGAGTGTGTTGGAATGTGTTGGACACAAGCTAGCACACTCCTACAACTTTTTTAATTGGTTAGTTTACTAATCTAGGTTTACTTCACATTAATCTTGATTAGGGTTTTGAAATTAAGGTTTAGGATAACTTAATTAGGTTAGTAATAACTTAATTAAGCTTAAGTTTCATAACTAAGGTTTTAGAATCTCATAATTAGAGTTAAGGTTTCCTAATTACGGTTAGAGTTTCCTAATTAGGGTTAAGGTTTTCTAGTTTATGATTTAGGGTTTTAATCCTTCAATTAAGATTTAATTTTAAATTTAATGATTTATAATTTATATTATATTTCATTACTTAGGATTTAATTATATCAATTAGGGTTCTTGTGCACCAATTAGGGTTTCGGTTCACAAATTTAGTAAACAATTGTCAATTAGGATTTTATAATTAGGGTTTATAATTCAATTTATCATTTTTAACCTTAATTAACTTATTTATCATTTTTAACCTTAATTAACTTATTTAGGTTTTTATTAGTTAATATATTATTATATTAACTTCGAAGCATGACAAATCACTTTGTCATTCCCACGAACGACACAGTAGCTTGCTGAAAATAATTTGCCAGGATACTTCTCGATGAAATCGTGGAAAGCACGACAAATTATTTTGTCAGTGTAAGCACGACTAAGCAGCTTCAAATTTTTTTTATTTGACCTAATCTTTTATTAAAATATACAATCACATAACACAGAGTCGGAATAAGAAATTTCATTTAATAAACACATAATTTATATATACGTATCTTATTAAGGTCTGGAATATCACATTTATTTTGGGCGTGTGCGGGCGTCATAAAGTCATGTTAGTGTAATGGGGGGATAACCATTAGATCATTATTGAAGGAACACCAATTCTTAGTATAAATAGAGGGGAAATGAGAGCTAATACACTTTTCTGGCATTTGTGAGATTAGAGCTTTTGAAGAGAGAATAAAGCCCTAGTTTCCTTCCGACAGTAGATTCAGCGTTGATTCATCTTCAATCTTCAAATCTCCTCTTATTCTCAATAAGAACCTTCTCATCTTCTTGTTTTCACTTTCCATTATTTACAAATAGCTAATTCTTCCCAGAATTTAGGCCCGTCTTCTTCCTCCCATGTTGAGGAAGAAGTTATAGTGGCTATTGATGAGTAGGTTTCATACCTACTAATTGGATATCAATTGACTATTTTATTGTTGAAATCCTTGAGTTCTAGTTACTTTTCATGTGTTTTCTGTGTTTTTGTAGGTATTTTGCATTTAAACCAAAGTTGATGGAAATTGAGTACTGAAGGAACCAAAGTCAGAAGTACTGAGGAGCTGCGCGGCCGCGCCGTTAAAGTGAAGGAAATCAGCGCGCGCGTGCTGGGCGCCAGAGTAAAGTTTTGCTGAGGGACTGCGTGGGCGCGCCAGATTTGTGCTAGGACCTAGCGCGACCGCGCTAGGTTGGGAGTTGACCAGGAGCAGAGTTTGACTAAGCAGTTTTAGATTAGAATTTGATTTGTAATCAAACTTATTTTCTTCTACGTGGTTTTGGACGATTAGTAGGTACTATAAATAGTTAGTTTTTAGGGGTTTTTATTTATCTAGGAATTAAGAGACTTATTCTTAATTTTTAATCAATTGGAGACTTGAAGCAATTTGGATAGCACATAAAAATTATTGTAGGAGCTAAGGAGAGATTGGAGGCTACTTTCAGAGTTTTATTTCTCTTCTCTATCTCCTAGTTTATAATTTTGAATGCTATTTAATTTGTGGATTATGGATTTCATTTTAACTATGAACTAATTCTCTTTTAAGATTGCAATGGATCTTAATGTGTAGTTTTTATCAATATACTTCCTGATTAATTATTGATATGTATTTTCATATTGTCTATTATGATTTGAGTTTAATTGTTTAATTACCTGGCCAGTAATTACCGTGATAATCTATATGAAGTTGAGAGATGGATTATAGATTTAGATCTGATCATAATAGCATGTGATTATGTTTTCTACTTACGTTTGAGACTCATAATTTGTGTTTAGGATAGAGATATACCTACACACCACATGTAATCTGATAAGGAACCTGAGCTTTAAATCCTTTTTAATTGTAATTCACATAGAGATATAGTGAATTAGTTATTTAGGGTGTTCAACTTAATTCTAACCGTCGTAGATTTGGGTTGATTTGTCTAGGATATACTGAGAAGTGGTTTTAGATAATGATGAGTTCCTGATTAAGAATCTGATGTGTCTATCATAATTTAACAGGAAGTATATGGATTTAAATGAAGCAATAAGTGAAATTGTAATCTTAAGTTTCCAATACTATATGTTTTCGAAATTTATTTATGTAGTTTTATTAAAAGTTTCAACCCAACACACAATTGATCTCTTGTTTACTTAATTGAGTTAGTATAGAATTGATTTTTATTATTATAAATTGCATATTGTCCTCGTGGGAACGATACTCTATTACTCTTTATTACTTATGGACTGCGTATACTTGCGTATTTTTGCTAGTATATAATTAGGCAAACAAGTTTTTGGCGCTGTTGCCGAAGACAATTTTTGTGTTTATAATTTTTAATTGTCAGTCTAATTGATTCAATTTTAGTTAAACAACATTCACTTTTATTTTTTCTTTTATTTTCTTTTTCAGAGGATTCTGGTTCGCTTATGCAAACTAGATCAAAACAGCCGGAACTTGTGCAGTGTGAGGACGATCTTGAAAACAAGTTACACAAGTTGAGGAAATTCTGCAAAGAGACACTTGAGAAAGTGAACATGGATAACGAAGAGCAGAAATTATTGAGGGAATATGCCATGCCTAAGATAGATAAGATCAAGTCAAGCATCACAAGGCCAACGATCACTACAAACACTTTTGAGATTAAACCGGGAATGATTCAGATGATCCAGAATTCGGTGCAGTTTGGGAGTTTGGCCACTGATGATCCGAATGAACATTTGGTGAGCTTTCATTTGTGATACATTCAAATATCACAATGTTTTGGATGATGCAGTTAGACTACGTCTATTCCCATTCACTTTGAGGGATAAAGCAAAGAGTTGGTTGCACTCGCCACCGTCGGGATCCATCACGACCTGGGATGACTTAGCTGAGAAATTTCTGGTGAAATTCTTTCCGCCAGCTAAAACTGCCAAATTGAGGAATGAGATTTCCACTTATGAGCAACAACATGGAGAGTCACTGTATGAGACTTGGGAGAGATTCAAGGACTTATTGAGAAAATGCCCACACCATGGATTACCCAAGTGGCTACAGGTTCAGACGTTTTACAATGGGTTAAGTGGTAATACTCGATCCAGCATAGATGCAACCGCAGGAGGAGCACTTATGGATAAAAAGTTTGATGAGGCTTTATGAACTGTTAGAGATAATGGCTGCCAACAATTATTAATGGCCGACTTCCAAAACGAATCAGCACAAGGTAGCCGGGGTTTTAGAAGTTGATGCAGTCACAACATTAGCAGCTCAGATGGCAGCTATGTCGAAGAAGATCGATGCTATAGCAGAGTCAAAAACTTAACAAGTTGCTTATGTATGTGAGCTATATGCGGGATCACATCATACTGATTATTGTCCCATTAATCTTGAAGCAGTGCAGTTTGTGGGTAGCTACCAACGACCACCAAACCCTTACCAAAATGCTTATAATCCGGGGTGGAGAAATCATCCGGGTTTTTCGTAGAGCAACAATACACAAGCTCAAAATCAAGCTCCAAGACCACAAAATCCCCCAGGGTTTCAAAATCAAGTTCCACAACACGTAGAGAGGAAACAAAGTTTGGAGGACTGCTTGACAAAATTTATTACAACTTCTGAGAGGAGAATGAATGATCAGGATAAGCTGTTAAACCAAGTAGATATGAATGTGAAAAGTCAAGCAGTGTCGATTAGAAATCTAGAGAATCAGTTGGGACAATTAACTCATGTTTTGAATTGTCGACCTCAAGGAGCATTCCCAAGTGATACTGAGGTTAATCCGAAAGGAGATGGGAAGGAGCACTGCCAAGCTGTCACTTTGAGAAGTGGAAAACAATTACTGCCAACAGGCGTGACTGCGCCAGAAGTACACGGGGACACAGCGCGGGCGCGCATTCCACCAGAAAATGAAATTGCAGAGCTTTCAAACGAGGAAGAAAAGAAGTCCAAAATTGAACAAAAAGAAAAAGGAAAGGAACCAACAACATCACCCATGATATATCCCCCAATTCCATATCCACAGAGACTTTATAAACAAAAGATAGATAAGCAATTCTCCAAGTTCCTCGAAATTTTCAAAAAGTTATAAATTAATATACAATTTGCGGAAGCTTTAGAGCAGATGCTAAGTTACGCTAAGTTTATGAAGAAAATCTTCTCAAGGAAGAAAAAGCTTGAGGACTATGAAACAGTAGCCTTGACTAAAGAATGTAGTGCTGTACTCCAAAAGAAATTGCCACCAAAGTTGAAAGATCCTGACAGCTTTACTATTCCTTGCACCATTGGTAACTTGTCATTTAATAAATGTTTGTGTGATTTGGGAGCTAGTATCAACCTTATGCCTTTATCGATATACTCTCATTTAGGTTTACCTGCACCGAAACCTACAAACATATCTCTTCAGCTGGCAGATAGGTCTGTTACATACCCGAGAGGAATTGTGGAGGACATACTTGTTAAAGTTGATAAATTCATATTTCCAGCTGATTTCATCATATTGGATTACGAAGAAGACAAGGACATTCCTATCATACTTGGGAGACCATTCTTAGCAACCGGTAGAACACTCATTGATGTGCAGAAAGGAGAATTAACTATGAGGGTTCAAGACCAAGAAATGAAGTTCAATGTGTTTAAGGCTATGAGGTTTCCTACGGACGAAGAGGAGTGTTTCAGAATGGATATGGTGAAAAAAGTCGTGGATGATGAATTTTTGAAGCTGATGATTAGGGATCCATTGGAGACTACCTTGTCAGGGGAGGAAGATTTAGATGATGCTGAGATTATTGATTATCTTCAGAGGTTGGATGCATTGCCTAGGGTACACCGATTCAAAATCCCATTCGAACCATTGAAAAGCACAGAGCAACCCTTCGAGCGATTGGAGCCATCTCTAAAAATACCCCCAACACTTGAGCTTAAACCATTACCTAATCATCTCAGGTATGCTTATTTGGGTGATTCATCTACTTTTCCTGTTATCATTGCATCTGTACTTAACGAATTGCAGGAAAGTAAGTTGATACCAGTTCTCCGGGAGTACAAATTGGCAATTGGTTGGACCATCGTGGACATTAAAGGAATTAGCCCCTCATTTTGTATGCATAAGATCCTTTTGGAAGATGATGCCAAACCAATAATTGAGCAACAAAGGAGGCTGAACCCAATCATGGAAGACGTGGTGAAAAAGGAAATTTTGAAGTGGCTTGATGTAGGTATCATTTACCCCATCTCTGATAGCAGTTGGGTGAGCCCAGTACAGTGCATACCTAAAAAGGGTGGTATGACAGTTGTGGAGGACGAAAATAATGAATTAATACCGACAAGGACAGTGACCGGATGGAGGGTTTGTATGGACTACAGAAAACTAAACAAAGCAACCCGCAAGGATCACTTTCCTCTACCCTTCATTGATTAGATGTTAGATAGATTGGCTGGACACGAGTTTTATTGCTTATTGGATGGTTACTCAGGCTATAATCAGATAGTGATTGCCCCCGAAGACTAGGAAAAGACTACCTTCACTTGTCCTTATGGTACTTTTGCTTTTCGAAGGATGTCTTTTGGATTATGTAATGCACCAGCGACGTTCTAAAGATGTATGATGGCTATTTTCTCAGATATGGTCGAACGCAATATGGAGGTATTTATGGACAATTTTTCAGTGTTTCGCGATTCCTTTGGTAGTTGTTTGGAAAATCTGGTCCCGGTTTTGAAAAGATGTGTGGAAACCAATTTAGTACTCAATTGGGAAAAATGCCACTTTATGGTGAAAGAGGGGATCATTCTTGGGCACAAGGTGTCATCAAAAGGGTTAGAGGTAGATCGAGCTAAACTAGAGACAATTAAAAATCTACCTCCACCATCTACAGTAAAGGGAATCCGAAGCTTCTTGGGACACGCCGGGTTTTATAGGAGATTCATAAAGGACTTTTCTAAAATCTCTAAGCCTTTATGCAGTCTATTGGAGAAAGATGTTCCATTCAAGTTTGGCGATGAATGTTTGACGACTTTTGAGGTGTTGAAGAAAAAATTGACCACGGCGCCTGTGATAGTAGCACCAGATTGGTCAATGTCGTTTGAGTTAATGTGTGATGCTAGCAATTATGCTATTGGGGCTGTTTTGGGTCAACGAAAGGAAAAGGTTTGTCAAGCCATCTATTATGCTAGCAAAACATTGTCCGATGCCCAACTCAACTATACAACTACCGAGAAGGAGTTGCTAGCGGTAGTGTATGCTTTTGATAAATTTTGCTTATACTTAATCAGAATGAAAGTGGTGGTGTTCACGGATCACTCAGCTATACGATATCTGATTTCGAAGAAAGATGTGAAGCCAAGGCTAATTAGATGGATTCTTCTACTCCAGGATTTTAACTTAGAAATTCGGGATAGGAAGGGGACGAAAAATCAAGTGGCAGATCATCTATCGAGGTTGGAAAACGATGAACATGCAAAGCATGATAAAATAGTGATCAATGAATATTTCCCGGATGAACAATTGTTGGCGATAAACTCAGAGATTCCATGGTATGCAGATTTTGTCAATTATTTAGTGAGCAACGTCTATCCCCCAGATTTGACAAATCAACAGAAGAAGAAGTTCTTACATGATGTTAAGAGGTACATATGGGATGAGCCATTTTTATTCAAACAGTACGCAGATCAGATTATACGACGGTGTATCCCTCAATGCGAAATAGATAGCATTTTACATCATTATCATGACTCATTGCATGGAGGACACTATGGAGGTGAGAAAACAGCGGCTAAGGTGTTACAAGCAGGATTTTACTGGCCCACATTGTTCAAAGATGCCCATCAATTCGTATAAAGATGTGATAGATGCCAAAGGATAGGTAACATATCAAAACGTAATGAGATGCCCTTAAACATGATTGTAGAAGTTAAAATTTTTGATGTTTGGGGTATTAATTTCATGGGTCCTTTTCTAAAATCCTTTAACAATGAATACATTCTACTGACAGTAGATTACGTGTCGAAATAGGTAGAAGCAGTTGCTTTACCTACGAATGATGCCAAGGTGGTGTTAAAATTTCTCCAGAAGAACATATTCACAAGGCTTGGCACACCCAGGGCAATCATTAGTGACCAAGGGAATCATTTTTGCAACAAATCTTTCACAGTTATCTTGACCAAATATGGAGTGAAGCATAGAATTGCTTCACTCCATATTCTTGAGAAGGTGGTGATCCAAATTGGAATGATTGGTCATTAAAGCTAGATGACGCTCTTTGGGCTTACCAGACTGCGTTTAAAACTCCGATTGGGATGTCACCATACCAGCTTGTGTACGGTAAAGCATGTCATCTCCCAGTTGAACTTGAGCATAAAGCGTACTGGGCTATCCGAAAATTGAATTTTGATCTACAAGCTGCAGGCGAAAAGAGACTGTTACAGGTCAATGAACTGGATGAATTCCGCTTGCAAGCCTATGAGAATGCTAGAATCTACAAAGAGAAAACTAAAAAATGGCACAATCAAAAGATCATACAGAGGAAGTTTGAACCGGGGCAAGCAGTGCGGCTATACAATTCAAGACTGAGATTGTTTCCTGGGAAGCTAAAATTAAGATGGTCAGGCCCATTCATTATACAACATGTCTTCCCACATGATGCGGTTGAGATAGCTAGAACTACGTCGGACAAGCCATTCAAAGTCAATTGCCAGTGCTTCAAGCATTATTGGGGTGGTGATTACAATCGCCAGAAATCCTCAGTTATTCTCTCTGATCTGGAATGAAACAAGAAGTAGTCAGGCTGAAAGACTTAAAATCAAGCGCCCAATGGGAGGCAACCCATTTATTGTTTAGTTCATTTTCTTTTATTTATTTTTTTAGGAATTAGAGTAGTTGATTTATTGTTTTAGGAGTATAATATGTGAACGTTTCTTTTGCAGGTTGCATCTTGTCAAATTAGTGGTCATGCGGCCAGAAGGAAAAAGAATAACAACAACAAGATGTAGGGCAGCACGGCCGCGCCAGGATTACATAGCAAAACAGCGCGGGCACACGGTCTGCCAGAGAAAAATTTGGGCTCTCTGCCACTTCGGCGCGGGCGCACCATTTTTATACTATACAACTGCGCGGGCGCGCCGCGACTTGGGCACAAATACTCAATGTTTTAACCCAACCCGATTGTGTCCTACTTATTACTACATACCAGTCATTCGACACTACACTCCCAATCCAAATCAAATTCGAATTTCTTCCCCATTCTCCTAAGTCTCATCTAAACAAACTTCCATTCATTTAAATCCAATTAAACCCTAACTTTCTTATTCCCATTCTCCTATTCTCATTCACATTCTTCATCCTAAACCTTTTCTCTCATCTTCGAAACCCTAACTTCCGCCCTACAAAGTTTGTTAGTTATCTCCATAACTTAAACCTCTCCACCACTATTCGTACGTTCCGACGCTACAGTTCAAGAGAATTGGTGCACAATTGGGATTTCTCTGACCACGTTCTAAGTTTTGGTATTCTCTTTTAAACTGCTTTCTGCTACATTGGGTTATTTATCTATTTGTAGTATAATAAAGATTACTAGCACTTGGGATTACTGTATTGGGTTACATTGTTAGAGTTCTGTGATAATTGCTAAGTTGTTACATTGTGAAATATATTTGAATGACATCCAAGAGAGCTCGTGTGGTGTCCTCATCGAGTAGTAGTGATGAGGAAATTGAGGTTAGGGATGTGTTGGACACGCATAGGTTTGTGAATCTTTCTGCTCAACATAACTATTTGGATATCTGGCTTGGCAAGAATTTTGTTGTGGAAAAATGATTAAAGCCTAGTGATGATGATGGAATGATAAAGAGACAGATTATAGAGCATGGCTAGGCACTATTTGTTGATTCACCTATGCCTGCACCGATGGCAATTGTTCGTGAATTTTATGCTAATGCTCGTGAAACACAAAACGGAATATCTTATGTGCGGGGCATGGAAGTGAGATATGATAAGAAAGCCATCAATAATTTATATCGACTGCCAACACTCCCTGAAGATGGTACCGACTGGTTGGCCTACAAGAGTTCTGATATTGATTTAGATAGGCTCGTCTTCATGATGTGCAAGCCCGATGCACAGTGGACTACCAAGGTCAGAACTACCCAGAAACTTCATTTCCCACACACTGCTCTAAATCGCTACGCCAAGGCATGGTATGGCTTCATATGTGCGAGTATGCTTCCTACGATGCATCAGAATGATGTTATAAAAGATAGAGCTATACTGTTATTTGGGATTCTCAAGGGCAAATTGTTTGATGTGGGAGCCCTCATTTACTCCTCCATGCTGCGATCTATGTGAGGGAGTACATCTGGAGGAATCCTACATGCCTCGATTGTCAGTCGTCTTTGTCTAGCGGCTGGGGTTACATGGGAGAATGAGACTTTATTGCTACCAATGAAGAATATAGATCATAATCACATCAAGCGGTACGTAGTATGGGATGGTGGCGAGTCTTATCCTAGAGGGCTTAGATTTCTTTTGGGGGATGAGGAGGAAGAAGAAGAAGAAGCGGCGACTTTAGTACCAGTGACGACTACTATATATGCTCACTAGGTGAAGGATATGCGTCGTCTCCAGCGGAGGATGGACTTTTTACATGCCGACTTCCAGACTTATTCTACTGCCTTTTCTGGAGCATTAACGCAGGCTTTCGATCAGTTGGGCGTGCAGGTTCAGTTTCCAATCTTTGGTTCTACCAGTTCATACCCACCACCTGATACTCCTCCCGAGCCTAGTGCGGGAGATGATGATGCTGCTACTTAGGGGAGTTTCCTTCTTTCCCCCTGTGCTTTAATTTTCCAATGAGGGCATTCTTTATCATGAGTTTGGGGGGGGTTTAGTTATATCTGTTAGTTTTTACTTTGTCAGTAGTTGTGTGCATGTAGTTAGTATGTGTTTGCATTTAGTTAGGATTGGATGAATCCAATTGATGAGTTGTATGCTATTGACCAGGCCAATGATGAAGTTGTGATTATTTGTTAACCTAAATAGCATTGATAGTTCATATGGAGTCATAGTTCTGATCATGAGGATAGTTATGCCTGTCTGAAACTTAGGTTACCGATTAGCACCTACATTGATTGTTATGCTCAGCTTTAGTTCAAGGGTTATATAATTATTTTTCTAATTTAGAATATTCTTGGAAGTAAAAGAAAGAAATCAGTGACTTGGCGATGAAGGTGAAAGTTGGGTAAAAGCTTAAGTTTGGGTGTATCTATGAGGTAGTATTTAGTTTTAAAAAAACTGAAAAAAAAATTTGTTTATATAACTAAACTTGAATTGTAGTTGGGTTTGATGGTTAAGGATCACACACACACAACTTGGGTGATGACAGGTTTGATTTATTTGATTGGTTGGGATCAGTATTCTATATTGATTTGATTTGCTGTTGAGTTTTTATGTTGACATCTCTGAGGCTTGGGATGATTTGCTACTTACCTATTTGTTGGATTCATAGGATTGATAGTTTCTAGTTTACATTCATTGTGTTTTGTTCTTTTGCATTGTGTTGCATTGCTTGGGGACAAGCAATAGTTCAAGTTTGGGGTCTATGATGAGTAGGTTTCATACCTACTAATTGGATATCAATCGACTGTTTTATTGTTGAAATCCTCGATTCTAGTTACTTTTCATGTGTTTTCTGTGTTTTTGTAGGTATTTTGCATTTGAACCAAAGTTGATGGAAATTGAATACTGAAGGAACCAAAGTCAGAAGTACTGAGGAGCTGCGCGGCCGCGCCGTTAAAGTGAAGGAAATCAGCGCGCGCATGTTGGGCGCCAGAGTAAAGTTTTGCTGAGGGACTGCGCGGGCACGCCGGATTTGTTCTGGGACCTAGCGCGGCGCGGCCGCGCTAGGTCGGGAGTTGACCAGGAGCAGAGTTTGACTAAGCAGTTTTGGATTAGAATTTGATTTGTAATCAAACTTATTTTCTTCTAAGTGGTTTTGGACGATTAGTAGGTACTATAAATAGTTAGTTTTCAGGGGTTTTTATTTATCTAGGAATTAAGAGACCTATTCTTAATTTTTAATCAATTAGAGACTTGAAGTAATTTGGATAGCACATAAAAATCATTGTAGGAGCTAAGGAGAGATTGGAGGCTACTTTCAGAGTTTTGTTTCTCTTCTCTATCTCCTAGTTTGTAATTTTGAATGCTATTTAATTTGTGGATTATGGATTTCAGTTTAGCTATGAACTAATTCTCTTTTAAGATTGCAATGGATCTTAATGTGTAGTTTTTATCAATATGCTTCCTGATTAATTATTGATATGTATTTTCAGATTGTCTATTATGATTTGAGTTTAATTGTTTAATTACCTGGCCAGTAATTACTGTGATAATCTATATGAAGTTGAGAGATGGATTATAGATTTAGATCTGATCATAATAGCATGTGATTATGTTTTCTACTTAAGTTTAGGACTCATAATTTGTGTTTAGGATAGAGATATACCTACACACCGCATGTAATCTGATAAGGAACCTGAGCTTCAAATCCTTTTTAATTGTAATTCACATAGAGATATAGTGAATTAGTTATTTAGGGTGTTCAACTTAATTCTAACCTTCATAGATTTGGTTGATTTGTCTAGGATACACTGAGAAGTGGTTTTAGATAATGATGAGTTCCTGATTAACAATCTGAAGTGTCTATCATAATTTAACAGGAAGTATATGGATTTAAATGAAGTAATAAGTGAAATTGTAATCTTAAGTTTCCAATAATATCTGTTTTCGAAATTTATTTACGTAGTTTTATTGAAATTTTCAACCCAACACACAATTGATCTCTTGTTTACTTAATTGAGTTAGTATAGAATTGATTTTTATTATTATAAATTGCATATTGTCCTCGTGGGAACGTTACTCTACTTACTCTTTATTACTTGTAGACTGCGTATACTTGCGTATTTTTGCTAGTATAGAATTAGGCAAACAGTTATGAAGGAGATTCTAGAGGGGCAAACGTATAAACTCCTTATTGTAGAGCATTTCATAACTCCTAAGAACGTAGAAGCACACAATATGGCCAAATATGCTAGGTATATTTATAGAACAACGAATACCCCCTTAGAGATCTCTGAGGCAGACATAGAACTGCTGAAGATTGAGTTTTACATCCCTGAGGAATATGAAATTAAGAAACCCAATGAGAAAGATAGGATGTACTGGCAACCCAAAGGTGGGTGGATCACCATGTCAAGGCACCTCCTTTTATTCGGCTTGTGCTTTCCTCTTCAGGAGTTTGTTCTTGAACTCCTTTATACCACCAGCCTCAGTTTGAACTAACTGGTGCCAAACTCTTACATTCATTTTCATAGCTTCAAGACATTTTTTCATGATCAGGGTGTTAAACCCTCTTTAGATTTTTTGTACCAAATTTTTCTCCATTGGGGCTTGCAAGGAAAAGAGGTTATACCAATTTAACAAACAAATAAGTAGAGATGTTCTGATGGGAATCCCTTAGAGCAATAAGGGATGGCATAAGGATTGGTTCTATGTAAAGGGACTAGATACTAAGCTAATTGGGCCATGGGCATAGCCAAATCGGTCCCAATTAAGCCCTGTACTCCAAGAGACCCTCAACCAGGGAAGATAAAGAGGTTCTGAATGATAAGGACTGGTTGTCCAACCATAAGTATGAGTGTCAATTCATACTTGTTCATATAAATGTTCTGATCTTTTCTGACTTTCTCAACTAATGTTGATCTACCTGTATTGCAATGGCCAACCAACCAAAAAAGGTTTTAAATGAAGCTATTTTGAAAGCGATGGGGATATCGAGGAAACCCATGACCCCTGCCGAGAATCTCATGCTGGCTCGACAGCACAAAAGGAAGGCAACAGTGTCAACAACTGCCTCTATTGTCGAGCTCATGGCTACACCTCATCTTCCTTCCCCTCCTCATGTGATAGAGGAAAACGTCTCAGTCCTCCTCGCTCTCATCCAATCATCATCATGGACGAGCCCCTTCATGTTCAACTACTTAACGAGGTGGGGGCGAACTCAGAGGCTGAAGTCACTAGGAGAAAGAGAAAGAGAAAGAGAAAAGGAAGGCCCTTACGCAGGATGCAGGGGATTCTAGCTTCCAATCTGTAATAATTAGAAATACTAGGTCACATTGTAAATGAGAATATTAATTATTTAGCAACGAAGTGAATGCCTTGTGACTTATATAGAGTATGCATGTGATTGAATGTATATGTATGTGTATATTTATTAATCATATAAGGGTAATGAAAAGAAAAGCTTTGTAACATAATTATCTAGGTTGAGGATTAAAATAACCTAAGTGTTATATTTATTGAAGAGTCTAAGTATTTAAAGTATATACTAGTGGACTAGCTAAGAGATTTAATTTAATATCTTAACCCATTTTAGTAGCAAATCTAATTGGTTTATATAAATAAATCAATGTAGGTAACTATTCAACCCCAACCGTAAATGAACTAGTAAGGAATAAGGGGAAGGGACTGCTGAAGTGAGAGGAAGGCCACATGGGGTAAGGTTGCTTCATCTTTACTGAATGGATACAGGTTGTTCACCAACTCCTACTAACCCTTTGTCCTTACAAGCAAGAAATCCCCAAAATTGTGGGACAATATGGATAAGAGATAAGATGAGTTAGTAAATATGTATAGATATACATAGTGTAAGTATTGGTTTTGGTGTTTATAAATATGACCATTCGCTAGTGCTAGAAAAGGCTGGCTTCATCTTATTTACTAAGTATTGTGAGTTGAGAGATAAAAGAAAATCCTGGAGAGACTCTTATGGTTCGGTAACCTGAGGAGTTTGGGAGGAGAGGTGAGAGTGTACAACTTACATAAATCTCGCTTCAAGAAGGTATAACTCTATTACCTTAAGTATTTCCTTTTCAATTCGTTCAATTAGTACCTTATGAGTCGGGTTGCATGATATGCATGAGTTGGGTATGAGGTTGTAATAAAGGAATAACATTAACCTCTCTAGTCCCATAGTAGTTTTACAGAAACTACCTGTTATATATATGGGATTGGATAAAGATTTAAACTAGAGTCGTAATAATGGCCTTAGTCATGTTAACTAGTTGATATCGAGAGTCGATATACAGTCAGAACGAATCTAAGACTTCAAGTTTACTGTTGACAGCTGGATTTATGGCCGAATCCTAGTTAACCAATATAAGGTGTGGTCTATGTCCGAAAGGGATATAAAGCCTGTCTAGCAAAAAGGTGTAATAATGAGTAATAATAGGGATGTTGAAGTCGTTCCGATGAGGTTCGCCACCTTACTTCGAACGCATGTACCTTAGTAACGGGGTTAGACATAGGATTGTCACCCAACCCCGAACTATGAAAATGATTCCAAAGTGGAATCCATAGTCGAACCCGAAGGCTTTGGTAGCCATTATGGGTTTGGTTCAGTACTGAGCCCGAAGCCGCACCCCTAATGCCAGTAAGACTCGAACATGACTCCTGAAGTCACAAATCCAAAGTTGAAGTTCTAAATGTCATGGTGACCCAAACCTTCGACTTCCAGAAGCTGAACATGAGAATACCATCTGACCTCGAAGAGGACCCCCAAACTACGAGAGGTCCCTAAACTACAAAAAGTTCCGAAGTGGAGCCGAAGTCAAAATCTTGTAGGCAGCGGGTCAGTTAGGCCTAAACCATGTTTCTAAAAGTGTATGACCTCAGACCAATCAACCAAGGGATGTTCCTTAAGCTAAAATCTTGAATTAAGCCTTGGTCCCAACAAATTATAGAAAGGAATTTACAATCGGAGAGTGACTTCACTCTGATCGTAGATCGCATTTATGAACCGTAGAGCTTCATCAGCCAATCGTAGAGTCAATTAGTTAAGTCAGTCAGGGACTGTAGAGTGAACCCTACGATCATAGAGCAACTCTGCCGATCGTAGAACTTTACTGGCACATCATAGAGTAAGTTGGGTAAGTCCTAGCATCGATCGTAGAGCTTTGTTAGTGATCGTAGAGTTACTCCCACTGGTCGTAGAGTGACTCCACCGACCTTAGTAAGGCTCCACAACTCGTAGAACTGTTATGACCGACCATAGGATGGTTAAATGGACCATAAGACAGAGTCTTTTTAGCAAGTTTATTTAATCCATTATTGATGCTTATCTATGACTAATCAGAGGGTAAATTATAATTACTGTAGGATACTGGCAAGGCAGAAACGTAGAATAATTATTAAGCAGCAACCCAGATAAGTTTCTCTGACGCTACTTAAACAGTCTTTTTGAATGCGAGTTCTATCTTACTCAATCTTTATATTGAGCAACTTCTTTAGCATACACGGTCTTGTATATTGTGCCATTACTTCAGTTGAACAAGCCAAATTACTGTTCTACCATTATAGAAATATTTTGCAAGTTTCCTAACTTAACTTGAGTTATTATTTTTCAAGCATGTTGGTAGATAATTATTGTTGATTATTCCACATTTATAATTATTGTTGATTATTCCACATTTATAATGATTATTGATATTCGCACTTAGTGCAATTGATTTCCTGTTCTATTATTTGAACTATGAAATAATTTAAGTTCTCTTATTCATGAACTGTCTATGAGCTAGATCTATGCTAGTTGTAACGGCTAGATCAAACATGTTTAAATTTGTTATTAAGAATACGTTTAAATTACATCAGATAACTTAATAACTTAAAAGGTTTAAATTTGTTAATGAATTGATTTGGTAAGGACTCTTACACTAAGAAAAAGAACAACTTTTATTAAGGCAGTATATTGGAAAACAATTATTTGCCCGTTTATTAAGTGATTATACATATTTACCGGGTATGAAAGGTTGATCTCCTTGATTACCAAAACTTATTAAGAGGTGATTTACCTCCGTACTTGTTCATGGTCATTGCCGACTACTCAATATTATTTATTCAATTATTCAATTATTGAAACTTGATTCATGTTCTTTCATAATCATTATCTATTGTTGATAATTCAAAGTCTTATTCTTTTTCAATCATGATATATTATTCTTGTATTTAAACTTGCGGAGCGAATTAGTTATTCACTCTTGTTATATCATGATATTATTTCAGTTAGGCCCGAATGTTCAAAGAAGAAAGACAAAGGCAAGGGCAAAGTCCAAGAATAGTTTATTATGAACGTCTAATTAATAAGTTATGTGATGTAATTTATTATGTAAACTTTTTGTATTACTAAGGGTATGTTTTAAGTTAAGGTTATTAGGCCTTGGGAATTTAATGTAGAACATTATGTAATGAACAATTTATGTCTATTTATTCTGCTTAGTTTATAGAATGTGTATGAAGATGATGGATCGTGAGCACCAAATGCTAAGGTTATGGAACCCAGATTTGAGGGTGTCACACAATCAACCATCAAGAGGTAGAAGGTAACTACTTGGAAGATGCAGTAGAAGGTGAGGTCTGATGCCTCATACTTCGGGGACTTCAAACACTTCCCCATCGAAATGTACCATGGCTTCAAATTGCTAGCTAGTGAGCCAAGGTACAAGGAATGGACTTGGAAACTCTAATTGTGTTACAAGTGTGACGCCCCCAAATTCAAGAACCTCTACCTCGAACTTGGTGCTTCACGATACAACTCATAACATAACTAAATACCATCTCACAGCGGAATAATACAATGATTAATATAATATCATAACACAATCCCAGGTTCTCCACAACCTTTACTCTTAAATAATATAACATAGTACATTGAGTTAAAATACCAATATAAGTCTTAGTGCAAACGGCTAACATTGCCTCTTAATAGTTAACAAAGTAAAGTTAATCTATAGCCTTGCCCTTTCCTTTGTCCTTCCCGGAACCATTACCCTGCTCGGCCTTAACTATAAAGTTTATGGTAAAGCAAGGGTGACCAATGTTGACAGATTTCACAATTAATAAAATACATGCAAGTGTACACGGTCCACAAGTAATATAAAGTAAGTAGAGTGTCAAACCCACGAGAAATTATGTCAAATAACTACCAATTATCAATATCATAACAAGTTGATCTTATTTAAACAATGATGATTTAATAGGAATTTGTTGATAATAGGAATTAATAAAGACAATTAAAAAAGCAAGAATTAAATAAAACACGGAAAGAATTCAAGATAGGAAGATCTAAGATTACAATTTCCCCCAATTCTTCATTTGAATATCATGACTCTCTCTTTTTCAACTAGTTAGAACACAAGAATTGTCATCTGAGAAATCACATTTATATAAAAGCCTCTCTCAATGGTCAAATACGTATTCCCTAATGCGGTGTATAGATATATCTCTATTCTACACATTAACAAGAAACCAATATCAAGAATAATTAACAAGATACATGTCACGGTAAATCTCATTAACTACTCTCTCAATTACTAACTTTCGCAATAGAAATCATTAAGCATAGAATCTCAAATGGATGCATGTGGTATTTAGGTATATGTCTATCCTAAATACAATTAAATTATCTATTCTAGAGGATAATAAATAAGACTCACGTTACATAATCTCATAAATTACCTATAAGAATATTCAACTTTCACATGAATTCATAACTATGTCTTAACACTATATTCCATTTCTCAATTTTATATAGGTTACCAAGGTAATTACGGGCCAAACAATTAATCCATAAGCATAGGTTATGAACTTCAATTCACAAACTAACTAATATTCAAAGAGAGAGCATTCAATACAAACTATGAGTTGGGTTCCATTGGAATCTTAGAAATAAAAGTTTAGTTCATGATAGCTCTAAATAACATCATATTCAATTTACATCATGGTTTTGCAATTACAAAATAAGAATGAAATGCTAGAAAATAGAATGATAAAACCCTTTTTAGTATGATTCCTGAATTGCTTGCTTGGTAATATCTTCTCTCCTAGCTTTCCTTCTGAAAATTGCATTCCTTAGCTCCTTGGTGATGTTATGGTGGTTCTTCTTTCTCTCTTGTTCTTCTCCTTGTTAGTTTGAACCCTAGCTTGAATGATAATTTTTAATGATTTGAATGCTAGCTTCCATAATCTGATTTGCACTCCTTGTATGCTCAATAGTTCGACCATTCTCTCTCTTCAAGTCTCAATCAAGCTCCTGAATTTCCTCCCAAGCTATCCCACTATGTCAGAACAGGACAAATCCAGCCATTGATGAAATCCAACGAGACCACCCCAATGCCAGTTTTGGCCTGGGTAGCTCGCCCCGGTGCGGAACAAAAGGGAGCTCGCCTCAGCGCCAAATTTGGCTTAGATTTCGCGCCCCGGCACGGGCCAATTTTCCAGATTTACGAAAATGCCACTAAAGTCAAAAAATTCCATAAATGTCCATCCGAAGCCGCTTGCTACAAAATAAATGAAATAACAAGTAAAATAATACTAAAAATACTTAAAGATAGCAGAGAATTGAGCTTAAAAGATATCCAATTTGTAGGTATAAAATCCAATCATTAAATACCCCCAAACTTAAGACTTTGCTTGTCCTCAAGCAAAAATAAGAAAAATAAAAATGCACAAAGCAACCTAACTACATGAATGCAAATGCATGATCTATAAACCTACAACAACAGATCAATATAGGAAATGGATATTAGGCCTCAATCAAAAGGAATTAGCATTTCAACAAAACTTCAAATTCATGCTTGTTAGAAATGTAGCAACACACCAATCTCATCAAATATTTAACCCTTACGTGAGTGTGTATAGTCAATATATCAAACTAATCAAGATCTTATTTCAATCCATGAACCACAATGCTTGAATAAAGATAAGAGAATAAATAGACAACTATTAGCACCCCTCTTATTCACTTGTTTTCACTATTTTTTTAATGAGTGTATTTTACGATCCATCTCATTGATTATTATTCTTATTCTTGACTGTGCAATGTCTATCTTTATTAGGCTATTCAATGTCACCATGTAGTAAACTTTCCACCGATGACTCCCAAACCAGATGGTTTTAGGGCACCGAGCGTAGAGACACTCTAAAGGGCTTACTCGTTCGAATGACAAAGGCCATAAAAATAAACTAGTTAAGATTTGCTCATATCTGTCTATTATTCTCATTTTGTCAATTTCTACTTTTTCTTGCATTTCAGACAAACATCAAAGCATTATTCAAATTTTTGTGTTCCAACAAGTGATAGAGGTTTTCTTATCCTTAATGAGCACTAGATTCATAAAATTGGACTAAAATCTAACCAGTTCAAAGCATTGACTTGTGCAATATATGAATGCAACTACCATGATAATACATTTAAACATGACTAACTATATGATATAATCCACCCCCAAACTTAAATTGGACAATGTCCTCATTGCCTATAAAGTACAGAATTGAAAACTGAGGACTTCCCTAATAGGTCAAGCGTCATGCTCGACCGACTTCTTCATCATCAGAGTCAGTAGGTGGATAAGGAGGCAAGGGTTGAGGTACTGGAAACTAGACTGGAGGGGCACCGGGGTTCAACCTTGCAAATTGCTCGGCTAATGTTGCGTTAAAGCTCGTATAGTAGCTGAACATATGCTCCTGACACTCTGCTAGTCTCTTGTTCTGCCTCTCTAGCCGCTTAGTACGCCTGTTCGTGTATTAGCTGTAAATTCTGGAACTGAGTACTAAAATGGGCCTTAGGCTGTGAGTTGGAAGCTACCGATGTATCAGGATCCTCCTCGTCCTCGGAACTAGAATTAAGGATAAAACCTCGTCCCCTCAGGTGTGACTCAACTCCTGTAACGATCGGGAATTTTAGATTTCCTTGTAACCCGAGTTATGTATGAATAAAATGAATTATTATTATTATTATTATTTTTATATTAATCTATAATACGTGTTTAGAATTGTGTTACAGCCTAGAAAATGTGCATATGTTAAATTTTATGTGTTGTTGTGTCGTTAGAGTGAATATATTGATTTTGCAAAAATTCATAAAATCACTATTAGCGGGACCCGCTTCCCGAGGCACTATTCACGAGCACTATTCACACCCAAACTTTTTCGTCTATTTCGATTTTTATTAATTTAGATGAGGCATATATGCTGAGGAATAATTTTTCCAAGTGTCAGAAATTTTATTGGGGTTGATACGTGATTTAATCTGTATCCGAAATGTATATTATAGGTGTTCCGAATAAATGGACAAATCCCATAATAAATATTTTTGCGTGTTCCAATAATTTATGGGAGTACCCATTATAATTTTGGGTAGAGTTATTTACCAAATTTGGTACAAAAGTGGGAATATTCGGGTATATTTATCTGTATATTCGAATTAATTGGTGAGACATTTAAGCCTCAAACCAATTGGGGGAGGCCACGTGTATATTGAGAGCCAATTGGGGGGAAAAGAATAAACATGCACAGTACACCATATATGGGAATGTTAACTTCACAAAGCATGCTCCTCAAATTCATTTTCAAGAGCTCGGGCATCCCATTTTCTGCATATCAAAACATTCCTTCCGAAGCCACCTTAAACCTCCCATCAGCTCATCTTCTTTCTCCTTCAAACCATCAGCATACTTCCCATTTGCAAGTAAGGAGAGAGTTACAGAGAGCTACGTAGAGAGAGAGAGAGGGAAATATAGAAGAAGAATAAGCAAGCTACGGGAAGAAGAAGAAAAGCAAGGAAGGAGGAGAAAGGAGAGAAGGGCACCAAGAGGAAGGAGAGCAGCACTCTAGCAACCATTTCACCCTACACGAAGCTAGCAACAAGAAGGTAACCATGAACCACAACCATTTCTTCTCCACTTGAAGCTTTCATGAGTTTTTACGCTTACATGCTTGAGGGTTGGATTTTTTGCTAATTTTTTTGTTGATTGGTTGTGTTGAATCTATCATGGAGGTTCTTAAGAAGCTATATAAACCATAAACACCCTCAAAGTGGAACAAAAACAAGTAAAGATCCGAACCTTGGCTTAAAGGATGAACTTTGGACATTTTTGGACTTTTGGACATTCGGACTGTTAGAGGACTGTAAAGCCTTGATGGTGTGATTATTTTGATTGTTTGTTATTGGAATATTGTACTTCTATCAGTTGTGAAGATATACCAATTTGAATGAACCAAAATGATGCTAAAATGAAGTCACAGTAGCCATTTGTGTGAGATATTTCATGGTTGTGAAAAACAGAGCATGCAGTTTATGTTTTAGCTCAGGATTTGGTCATGTTAATGATTATGGGTCGTCTTGAATTTGTGATATGTTGTAGCCTTGTGTCTTAGGGATCCATAGAGTCCGTAAGGGATGAAATTGATCGAGTGTAGGGGGAGATATAGCAGCTGGAGCAAGGCAAGGTATGACTGTGTCGCTGCTTGCAGAAACAGCAGTTCGCTACTGCAACTGCTACTGCATGGCGACTGGTCCGGGTCGGGTCGGGCCGGACCGGGTCGGGTCGGGCCGGATCGGGTCGGACCCAGTAAATTTTTCCCGCGAGTCTAAAACTTATATTTTTGTACAAAATGATTAAAAACGCTTATATCTTGTTAAAGCTTTATGTGCTTAATTTATACCCGTGTCGAACTAAACGATGTTGTCCTAAGGCGTAAATTGAATTAACGGATTACAAATTACCCCCGACTGGGTAAGCGTAGTGGCAATCAATGTATTTTAATGAGGTGATGACTGTAATGAACCTAGTTCTTTTGTGGCAAATATTTATGACGATTTTAATAAACTATGTAGGATATTTTGTTGACGGACGATTAACGTCAAGTATTAACGCACGTACAAGGCAAGTTTCCTAACTCATACAACTCCTATTTAATTGTGCGAGGTTTCCTTACTCGATTCATTTATTGGGCAAGTGTCGAATTCATTTATCTATCGAGCAAATATTATTTATTGAGCAAGCTTATTGAGCTTCTTGACTCCGTTCAAATTACTTATCAATTTAGCAATTAATGTGCTAGTATTCATACTTCTATTCAAGTATTGCAATGAAAGCCCATTTCATGCAATGTTATATATTGTGTGATTCCAAAGATTATGAATTTTTATTCATTCAAGATATTTTTAAATGCTATAATGCATGTTGTTGAACCTTAAAGTTCTTTATTCCATAGACTGTTTAAAAGCTATGTCAAGGCTAATTGTTTCAGCTAGACACTTATTGATTTGGTTACTAGAGCGAGGTTAAAGTCCTCCAACTATTATTATTGTTAAGTAAAATTGTCCGATCAAATTGTTTTGGTCTGGACTCCCATGTAAAGCTGAGTGGAACAACCCTCACAGCAGGGGAAATTGTATAAACGTCGGGAAACCGACACGCGCGTAAATGGAAAATGTAAGGCTTATGCATAACGCTAGGTATTTTAGGCTGATCACCTATTGTACCAGTTTTGTGGATTATCGGATGAATTTCCAGTAATTCTAGAATAGAGTTCTGTGCCTTGGTGCACCCTCAGTATTGAATAGTTCCCTTCTTTGGGAAACTTTGAAATCCTTGAATACTTCAGAAATCCTTCGGTCCTTAGTGGCCACTATAACGGTGATGAAAGAAGTTGTTTATTTCCTTGTGTTAGCTAAATTTTTACTCCTGAGAGCTATAAAGTTATTCATGTGATTATTCACTGCTATTATACTTGCGGGGCAATTTGTTGCTCACCCTTGCTTTCCTTAAAACATTTCAGTTAGTGCGGCACGTGGCGAGAGCTCAGGAAAAGATAAGGGAAAGGAGAAAGCTACGGAGTAGTTGTATTTTGTTGTTCTAGAATTACCGTTTGTATTAAGACATATTTACCCTTTTGTATTATGTTATGTTTTGTATTAGTATTGGTTTCGAGACTTGGGACAGGTTTATTTATGTTATATCAATGTAAATATTCCTTTATTCCGCTTTAAGTTATCGATTGTATAATTCTTGTTTTAGATAGTGGCGAACCAGGTCCGTGGCTCAGGTGACCCGGATTTGGGGGCGTCACAACTCCATCCCAGACCTTGTATCGTTCAATAAGCTTATGGTCTAGAAGCTACAATGGATGTTGAGCTACCTCATCATTAGCCCACCGAATGCCTGCCACCAGGCATAGTCTACAAATAAGGGATGGGTGAGGCAACCCTCCCTGAATGTGACTCCTCAAGGATCTGCGAATGCTGCCCTCGATGATGTGGCCCATATTGATGGTATAGTCCATCACGATGGCATATAACAATGGTGCCCTGTCTCTAGTCACATCATTGAGGTGCTGGGATGGCATGAGCTTCGCACACAAGAAAGCATACCAGATCTTTCCATATAAGCTCAGATCCTTGCTATGGAAAAGTGTGGCACCCCTGCTGCCCTTAGATACCGAAGTGGTCCCTGATTTGCATAAGTTTGCTAGAATCTTGTGATAATCAGGGTTTAAATGCAAAAATTCTGAATATTGACACACCTCAGGAGTCACCAAATTATAGTTGTTGTCGCCGGGGCGCAGATTTTGCACTAAAATTGCCGCCAGGGTGCGCTTCTCTGATTTTCCAAAAAAATTGATTTTTTAAATTCCAAAGCAGCACTCAACCTCAATGCACCTCACCTGTAGTATTGCAACATACCAAGCATAAATTAGACATATTGAGCGAAAGATGAGGCCATAGATCAAATCGAGTTCAAAAGCTAAACTACGAAAAACACAAATGTATTGAAAAGTTAGAAAACTTAAAATTTTGAAACTTGCAGCTGATGAGTGTGTCTTATACACACAATTTGGGTACTTTTGGCCTTGATAATTTGTAAGTCTTTAGGTACTTTATGTGGTTTCATTGTATTTTTATCTTATTTTTAGATATTATGGTTTTAAATTGCTTTTATATGTTTTATATTGTTTTTATGTCTTTTTACTTAGTTTTGTAGGAAATAACGCAAAGCCATTTGAACGTCAACGCTTGGGTGCCTTGTTTGCCATATTTGAGCTTCCGATTGACGCAGTAGCTGCTTGTTTGCCAATTTCACCCATGATCCAATCCGAATCTCGCAAAACTCAAAGAACCAAAGTTGTAGATATTTGTCTTAGCTTTCCAGAATATCTTGAATCATCTAATTTGAAGTTCGTATGAGAGAGTTATGGCCATTTTACCATCGAATTTGGCAGAATTTTACACAGCAGTTGCTTCGGGCTCAATTTGAGCCTTCCTCCGGCGCTTATCTCGTCAAGCTCCAGTTATGAAAGTTGTAGAGCTACTTCTTAGATTTCTATAGCCTACTTAATCTCCTCAATTCGAGTTCAAACGAAGAAGTTATGGCCATTTTACTAACAGAGGTCAAAGATGAGTCGGGTTACAGCACGCTGACGTGGGCGCACCAAGCTGCTGAGCAGGGCCAGGTTTCACGATTTTGAGCCCCTTTTGTCATTTTTGATGGGCTAAGCTAGGGTTTTGCATTGGGCACTATAAATATAACATGTAGCTTCCATTTTATCATATCCTAGAGTTCCAAAATCAGATTTAGAGAGAGAAAGAGAGGAGGCTTGGAGCAAAAAGAGGGGGGCCATGGCCATTGGCCATGGTTCTTCTAAAGCTTAGAGGAGCTTCAATGGAGTTTTATCCAACAACAATGGGGAAGTCATCCTTTATCTTTCTTTTTCTTTTTCCTCTATGTAATTAGTTTTTAATCTAAGATTGTAATTGAACCAATTGCCTATTTGAATTGATTTCTCTTCCTTTGATTATTATGACTCATATGAATTGGTTATCATAACCTATACTTATAGATTAATTGCTTGGCTCGTAATTACCTTGGGAACCTATATGAAATTGACAAATGGATTATAGTGTTGAGACCTAGTAATGATATCATGCGAAAGTTAAAGATTGTTGTGGGTGATTAATAAAGATTTAGTGGCGTGTGTCTTGTTGATTATCCTCAACGATAGGTAACTTGATAGTATTTAAGATAGACATATACCTAGATACCGTGTACAACCAATTGAGAATCTAATCTTAATGACTTCCTATGTGAAAGTTGGTAATTGAAAGGGTGGTTAATGAGATTTAGTGACATGTGTTTTGTTAATTATTCTTGAAATTGGTCTCTTGATAGTGTGTAGGATAGACATATACCTACATGTCGCATTATGAAGACTCGTAATTGACCATCGACTGAGGGTCTTACGTAATTATGATTTCTCGGATGTCAATTCTATGTGGTTATTTGTTATAAAAGGGGAGTTAAGATATTTTAACAAAGCATTGCACACCAAGTGTTTGACAAAATGCTTGAATGGGGGAAATTGCAATCTTAGATCTTTATCTATCTATTTTTGTTATTTATATGACATGCAATTTAGATGTAACCTTTATCTATCAGTTAAATCAAAGAGTTTGATTTAGATCGAGTCGATATTGAGTTAGTAATTGGGGATACATTAGAGTTAATTCCTTGTGGGATCGACAACTCTCTTATCATTATATTACTTGTTGACCGCGTATACTTGCGCGTATTTTTCTATTACAAAATCGATCAACAAGTTTTTGGCGCCGTTGTCGGGGAATTAGTCTTCTAATGTTTTTCCAATATTAATTTCAATTGACTTGATCTTAATTTGAACATGTCTTTCTATTTTAAATAAAGTTAGGCCGAGGACTATGAACAAAGCGCTTCTTGGGAGGCAACCCAAGCTTATTGTTTTGCTTTTTTGTTGGATTGCATTTTAGGTTGTTTAATTGCATTTTAATTTCTTTAATTGTTTTTAGGTACCGAGTACTAAGCAATTTGGATTGCGCCTCCAACTTTGAGGACTTGAAAGATGATATCAATGACGCTTAACATGTTCTCAGGGAAGTTCTTTATTTTACTTTTTCATATCTTAGACATTGAGGACAATGTCAATTTTAAGTTTGGGGGTAGTACTTAGTGTTTGTGCGTTTTTAATTTAGTACTTATGTGTTTTAAGTGTGTTTTTCGTATTAAAAAGAAATTGTTTATTTTTAGGAAGTGTCCCTTGAGCATTGATTTAATTTGACTTATCTATGGTCAATGATAGCAACTTGTTTTAATTGATTCTAACTCATGGGAAAGGGACATATGTTGCTTAGTTATTGTGCTTAATTTTGTTGTTGGTTATTGTTTTGCTCATGCATCCTTTCACTTTAATGCACTTACCCATGAATATTGAGCTAGTCGTATGCTTAGAGAAGGCTTTTATAACCGAATGCTTGTAGAATATATCTATAAACTCTAGCACTCGTTTAAACATCACTTGAAGTAAGGTATCCAAATTTATTGTGTTTGATTTGTTGGTCATGTGGTGAGTTGAGATGGAGCATAAAACACACTCACTCATGGACACATGCTTAGGGGAGATAAAGCGTAAAACGCACTCTCTTATTTTTGTGACAAAAGAAAGAAAATGTTGTATTGCAAATCTTGCAGGGGGTTGAGATAGAGCGTAAAACGCACTCGCCCATATGAGTGTGCTTAAGGTTGAGATGGAGCATAAAATGCACTCACCTAGAGCCCTTGAGTCTCAAAATTTTTGGAATTGTGATTTGTATACCTTTGTATTGAGTGATGTGTTAAGCATGTTATTTTAGGGTTTATGTTGATTATTTCATAAGGCAATGTGGTTGCATAAGTTCATCCAAGCTTGGTTGGTTTAGTGCTATTGGGTACTCACACAGACACGGAAGGAACCTAAAGCAAGATATGACTAGCTAATTGATATTTTAGACTTGTAACGTTTTGTTTATTTTCTTGAGTTTCATGTGTTGATGCCTTTGAGACTATTGTCGGTTTATTAATTCATTGCTCAAATTAGGTTGTATTAGAAGTGTTTCAATTGTATAGTTTAGGTTTGTTTTGCTTGAGGACAAGCAAAGATTTAAGTTTGGGGGTATTTGATGAGTGTGTTTTATACACACAATTTGGGTACTTTTGGCCTTGATAATTTGTAAGTCTTTGGGTAATTTATGTGGTTTTATTATATTTTTATCTTATTTTTAGATATTTTTTTTTAAATTGCTCTTATATGTTTTGTATTGTATTTATGTCTTTTTACTTAGTTTTGTAGGAAATAAAGTAAAGTCATTTGAACGTCAACGCTTGGGTGCCTTGTTTGCCATATTTGAGCTTCCGATTGACATAGTAGCTAGTTGTTTCCCAATTTCACACATGATCCAATCCGAATCTCTCAAAACTCAAAGAACTAAAGTTGTAGATATTTGTCTTAGCTTTCCAGAACATCTTGAATCATCCAATTTGAAGTTCGTATGAGAGAGTTATGATCATTTTACCATCGGATTTGGCATTAAGTTTACACAGCAGTTACTTCGGGCTCAATTTGAGCCTTCCTCCGGCCATTATCTCGTCAAACTCCAGTTATGAAAGTTGTAGAGCTACTTCTTAGCTTTCCATTGCCTATTTAATTGCCTTAATCCGAGTTCGGACGAAGAAGTTATGGCCATTTTACTAGCAGAGGTCAAAGCTGAGTCGGGTTACAACACGTTGGCGCGGGCGCACCAAGCTAGGGTTTTGCATTGGGCACTATAAATATAACATGTAGCCTCCATTTTATCATATCCTAGAGTTCCAAAATCAGATTTAGAGAGAGGAAGAGAGGAGGCTTGGAGCAAAAAGAGGGAGGCCATGGCCATTGGCCATGGTTCTTCTAAAGCTTGGAGGAACTTCAATGGAGCGGCTTCAATGGAGTTTTATCCAACAACAATGGGGAAGCCATCCTTTATCTTTCTTTTTCTTTTTCCTCTATGTAAGTAGTTTTTAATCTAAGATTGTAATTGTAACGAATGCAATTTTTGAGAATTAATAAAAATATTTATTGAATAGTATAAATATTTTTGTTAATTTATTGAGTTAATATATAATTTATTAAGCTATTGTGAAATAAGTTTATGTTGAGTTAATTGTGTTAATTGTTACTTGAATATGATTTGTGATGATTATCCTAATTTAATTGTTAATTAAATTAGATGATGAAAAGAATTATTTGAATAAATGATTTATGTTAATAAATAATTTATTTGAATAATATAATTTATTTGGTGTTATTGTTAATGGTTAAGTAAATTTATTATTTGAGTTAGTAAGGTTTAATTGAATTTATTTAATAATAAGTTCAATTAAATTAAATGTATGACATTTTAAACTATATGTTATATTGGTTTATTAAAATAAATGAGAAAGTGGTTAATTTAGTTTTATCAAACAAGGCCCTATGATCTTTGTTTGGGAATAATGGATTATTTTATTTGTGTTTTACCAAACAAGGCCTTAAGACCTTTAGTTAGGATAATGGGTTATTTTATTTTGTATTTGCCAAACAAAGCCTTATGGCTTTTGAAAATCCTAACTGATGATTCAATTTATGGATTTTACGTTATTATTATTTAAAACATCAGTTTATATTTTTAAGTTATCAGATTTTTTTTTCTTTATTCTATCAGTTTTATTTTTAAGTTACGTCAGTTGTAAAAGAAAAGAAAAGACAAAAGAGAAAGAAAAGAACAGAGTGTTGTTGAGAGCTCTGTGAATTAGAAAAGAGAGAACAGAGTTTTTAGAGTTGAGAGAAAAGAGAGAAGTTGAGGAGAAGAACTTGGAGATTGGAGAGGAGAATTCCAAAACCAAAGGAGTATTAACTAAGTTTTCTTTGATAGAAGGTATAACTTTTCACTGTATTTTATTTTTAGTTCTCTGTATGTTATTGACTTGCTAAATATATGAATTACTTGGTTATAATTGTTGGAAAACATGTGTTAGATGATTATGTGATGATTATAGATTAATTGGAATGATTAATCCATAAAAGCATGTTTAGAATAGAGTTTTTGAGTTTTACAGAGTTTATTTCCATGAGTGGTTTATATGTATGAAGTTAATATTCAAATTATTTGTTAATTGGTAAAATTATCATTTGTTTATGATTATTTGATGAAAAACAAGAATAATGCAAGAAGAATGGTTTTAATTGCTTGAAAAATGAGTTTACAGAGTTTGATTTTATTAAAATGGTTAAAACTTGAATATTTGGTTTTAACAGTGAATTTTGGTTTAAATTGGTTAATCATGTGTTTTATAATGCTTAGATTGATTAGAAACATGTTGGGTAAATGTTTTGTATCTTATATGATCTCTAGATATACTTAATTTGTTTTCTGGATGGTAGAATTCGGAAAATTTTGGCCAAATTTGGCCTAAGTTTTCACTGGTTCGCGAGCTGGGGAAGACGACAGTCAAGTCTATCGCCCCGGCGATAGAAATGAACTGATTTCTTCGCCCCAGCGACAGAGTCACCCCGGCGACAAAATTGTTAAGCATAACGCTGCCCCGGCGACAACCTCGCCCCGGCGACTAATGTATTACCAAGATGGTTGCTAAACTAGTATTTGTTGACTATGGTACGCTAAATGAGATAAAAAGCGAGCCTTAAATGCTTTTAATGTTGTGACTAATTATGTTACTATTTTATAATTAAATGTTTAGGTTGTTTAAGGATCGTGAATTACTTAAATTTGTAATCTACGCTTGAGGCAAGTTTTCCTCCCTTAAACTTGAAAGTTATTTATAGCAAGTTCCTTATCTCAACTTATTATTTTATGTTGAGCAAGTTTTCCTATCTTAAACTTGTTATTTCATTTAAAGCAAGTTTATTTATATTGAGCAAGCTTATTAACCTTAGCATATTGATATTCAAGCAAGGTTACTATCATGATTATATACTTAAGTTTTATTCCAATCATTGTTTATTATTCAAACTTCGAGTACAGTTTCTATTGAGCAAACTCTATTGATGATTTAGGCTAGCAAACCCTTATTGATTCAGCTAGTCCTTAGTTGATGTGCGTTTCAAAGACTTAGAATATTTTCTATACTTGTTCCAAGCCAATTTTCTTTTTGGTATGGATTCAGACGATAAACTGAGATGAACAACCCTAATATAGGGGATTACTTACGCGACAACGTTAAAATGTTTGTGCACAATACATTGTACAAAGGGCTGATCCCCCTGAGTACGAGATGTTGGTCCATAGTCTATATGACTGTTAAAGGTTACAGTAGAAATACTTGTCAACCTAGGACATAGTTCGAGGTCTTGTGACCTTCAGATATTATTTCTAAATCTTGAAATCTATCTTTCCTTGAATCGAGCATTCTAACGAGCTTTTAGACTTTAATCATTTATTGGTTGAGAATCATAAAACTATTATTCCTCAGTTGAAATCATTTCGTTTAAATATTATTGTTATCATACTTGTGAGCAATTGTTTGCTCACTCTTGCATTAATCATTGCAGCTAAGGCTGAGAAGTCGGACGAGCCGTCCACGAGCAAAGGCAAGGGCAAGATGCATAAATAGCTAAAGTCCTGTTATTTATTTGATGATTGATTGTAATAAGACTTATTTAAATTATGTTTATTCCACATTTGATGTATTAAGGTTAAGATAACCTGGGATTTGAATGTTTAATAGTTTGGAGATGTAGCCCATTTTGGGTAGATGTTTCTTTAAGTTTGTTAAATTGTTCTTTATTATGGGTAGTTAGATGTGAATGAATGAGATAGTGAACACCAAATTAGTGAGAATTAAGTACCTGGATTTGGGGGTGTCACAGGTTGGTATCAGAGCTGTAGGTTATGAATCTTTAGGTGGGGAAAACCTTAGGGTAGTAGCCTTTTAGAAGATAGTGAATATAGGTGATAAACTCTTATCGAGTTCTAAGGAATGAATTACGGAAATTCATAAAAGACAATAAAATGATTATGTGCTATGTGCTTATTTGATAACAAACTTATGTGCTCGCGAGTATTATCGATTAGTAATTAAAACTTAAAACTTTGTTGTCAGGATGACTAATAGAGGCGAGCCTAGCCAGACTAGAGAGGAGGAGCCCCGAGATATTCACGTAGTTCATGAGCAGCTAGTGCAGAGGGAGCCATCTCCATTGGTTACAGTTATAGGTCACGAGTATGAGCCTGAGACTGATCCTGAGGAGGACCCTGAGGAGGATCCTGAGGAGGACCCTGAAGAGGTTGAGGAGGAGGAGGAAGACCCTGAGGGGATATCACTATCTACTTTGGGTGTTCAGATGTACGAGCAGGTGTATGATCGCAACATAGAGTTGCAGGATAGAATGGAGGAGTTAGAGAGGCAGCTGGCGGAGCGACATACTGCTTTGGAGCAGAAGAGCAGTGAGATCGTGGAGCTAGATATACGTCTTGGAGACGTGGAGTGGAAGCTGGTTCATGTAGAGAGTGAAAAGGAGGAGTTAGAGGAACAGGCTGCATAACGTCAAACCACTCTAGAGCAGAAGGATGCTGAATCCAAGACCTTTCTTCACGTCTTGCAGAGGCTGAGCAGAGGCTGGCACAGTCTGAGTATCGACGAGGACAGCTGATAGCGAGGAATGAAGTTGTAAGAGATGAGTTGAGAGAGGAGTCAACTAAGCGGGCGAGAGCTGAGACAGCTTGACTGAGGGAGGCTGATCGCGCAGACCGTGTAGAGTGTGAGATGCGGTCAAAGATGGCCAAGATTGATGAGATGGAGTATATTTTTCATACTACCATAGACAGAGCTCAAGATCGAGCTAATCGTCATCCAGATGTGATGGATCGTAGGATGATGACACGTATTATGGAGCAGGAACGCCAGGAAGCTGTGCGTCGTGGGATGTCATCATAGATTATGATTAGTTATGTTATTATGAAATTTATGAGTTAATAAGTTGTAAATCCCAGTTTCTATATAATGGGATAGAATAATGATGTAATCCTGGAACTTTGTGATTTCAGGATAGATGATTTGATGTAAATAACTACGATGTTATCCTTATTATATTTTGAAGCAGTTAATGAATAAAATGTGGAAGTTTATCAGATGTGTTATGTGTTTAAGAGTTGTTAATAAATGTTTAAGTTAAAACTTAAATGTTTAAGTAATTGAACAATAGTTTAATAACGAGAATTTTAAATAGAAGATGCCGCCAAGAAGACAACCAACACGTCAACAGACCCTAGAGGGATCTACCAATAATGAAGAAGTCAACGCTAATCCGATGCAGCAGTTGGTGAATTTGCTAACGGGAGCCTTTGCAAATCAACCACAAGTTCATGCCACGACCTTCAAGGATTTCAAGGCTGTCGGACCTCCGGAATATCACGGGTCTATGAATCCGATAGAGGCTCAAACATGGGTCATGGAGATGGAGAAGGTGTTTGATGTCGCTAGGGTCAATGAGGATCAGAAGACGGCATTTGCAACCTTTATGCTGAAGTCAGAAGCTAGTTATTGGTGGCAAGCAAATAAGACTCGAGGTGGCCAAGGAATTATTCCATGGGAGCGATTTAAAGAGATGTTTTTCGAGACCTACTTTCCGGCAAGTGCTCAAAATCAAATGGAGGTGCAGTTTCTGGAACTGAAGCAAGGTACCATGACGGTACCTGAATATGCTGCAAAGTTTAATGAGCTGGCGCGATTTGCGCCATATCAGGTCAACACGGATGAGCGGAAGGGCAGAAGATTTGAGCAGGGATTGAAACCCTGGTTATATAGTAGAGTTTCGTTGTTTCAACTGAACTCGTTTGCGGCAGTGCTGGAAAAGGCGATTATCGCTGAAGGAGGCAGTGATGCTCTGTCCAAGTATAACCAGGAGTAGAAGAAAAAGAAGAATGAGAATGAAAACAAGATAAGTAGTAGCCATGGGGGCAGTGGCCAGAAAAGGAAATGGAATGATAGTAACTCTGCGGGAAGTCAGCAGGGTAATCAGAAAAAGAAGATAGAGGTGTGCAACAACTGTGGAAAGAGCCATATGGGTGTTTGTTTGAAGGGTAAGCGGGTGTGCTTCAACTGTGGACAAGAGGGTCATATTTCACCAAATTGCCCTAATCCGAAGAAAGGAGCATGTTTCATCTGCGGGTCGAAGGATCACTTTGCTCGGGAATGCTCTAAGAAAACAACTACGGGTGGAGCCAATTCGGGAAAGGGAAATAGCGGTGGTGGAGGCAATCTTATTATCACAGGACCCACGCAGCCCAACTGACCTACTGCTCGAACATTCAACATGACGGTGCAGGATGCTGTGCAGTCAAAGGATGTAGTGTCAGGTATCATTCCAGTCAATAATGTTAATGCTTATGTATTGTTTGACTCGGGTGCTACTTGCTCATTTATATCTGATGATTTTGCTAGAAAATTAGGGTTACCCCAGGAAGAGTTAGATTACCCCATGAACATAGAAATTGCGAATAGGGAGGTGATTCCTGTTAAGTTTGTTCACAAGAACTGTCAAGTAGAAATTAAGGGTCATGTGATGACTGTCAACTTGATCCCAATTCGTCTTGGGGAGTTTGACGTCTTTCTGGGAATGGATTGGTTGTTCAACCATGGGGCAGTTATTGATTGTTAAAAGAAGTGTGTGAACCTTATGACTCCGTCAAAGGTAGTGTTTTATGGCAGCAAGTCGCCTAGACAAACGAGCTGTCTGACGATGGTGCAGGCCAGAAAGATGTTGAGACAAGGGTGTGTAGGATATCTAGCCTACATAGTTGATACCCGTAAGGTGGGTGCAAAACTGGAGGAGATACCAGTAGTAAGGGATTTTGCGGACGTATTTCCTGATGATTTGCCAGGATTACCGCCAGATAGGGAAATCGAGTTTGTAATTGATTTAGCACCAGGAACGGCCCCTATATCGAAAGCCCCGTATCGAATGGCTCTGGTAGAAATGAAGGAATTAATGGTGCAATTACAGGAATTGCTGGATAAGAAGTATATCCAATCGAGCGTTTTGTCGTGGGGAGCACCGGTATTGTTTGTTAAGAAGAAGGATGGGTCAATGCGTCTTTACATTGATTATAGAGAGTTGAACAAGGTCACGATTAAAAACAAGTATCCGTTGCCAAGAATTGATGACCTGTTTGACCAACTGAAGGGAGCAAGATATTTTTCGAAGATAGATCTGCGAAGTGGATACCATCAGTTGAAGGTGAGGAAGGAGGATATACCAAAGACGGCATTTCGAACCAAATATGGTCACTATGAGTTTTTGGTTATGTCGTTTGGTTTAACGAATGCACCTGCAACATTCATGGACTTAATGAATAGGGTGTTCAAACCATTCTTGGATAAGTTTGTAGTGGTATTTATAGACGACATTCTGGTCTATTCCAAAACTCAAGAAGAACACGTGTTGCATTTAAGGGTGACATTGGAGGCGTTAAGAAAAGAGAAATTGTATGCAAAATTTTCAAAGTGCGAATTTTGGTTGGAACGTGTTCAATTCCTTGGGCATGTTATCGATAAGGACGGGATTTCGGTGGATCCAGCGAAAGTGGAAGCTGTGATGAACTGGGATCAGCCAAAGACACTGTCGGAAGTAAGGAGTTTCCTTAGTTTGGCAGGATATTACAGACGTTTTATTTAAGATTTCTATAGAATCGCCACTCCGTTGACGAATTTAACAAGGAAATCAGTGAAGTTTGTTTGGACGGAGAAGTGCGAAGAGAGTTTCCAAGAACTAAGGAAGAGACTAAGTTCGGCACCTGTGTTAACTTTGCCAGATGATACAGGAAATTTTGTGGTGTACAGTGATGCATCACATAAAGGACTTGGTTGTGTGTTGATGCAGAATGGTAAGGTTATTGCATATGCATCGCGCCAACTAAAAGATTATGAAAAAGGGTATCCGACTCATGATTTGGAGTTAGCAGCCGTGGTGTTTGCTTTAAAAATTTGGAGGCACTATCTCTATGGGGAGAAGTGTGAAATATATACGGACCATAAAAGTCTGAAGTATATTTTCACGCAGAAAGACTTGAATATGCGGCAGAGGAGATGGATAGAATTGATCAAAGATTATGACTGTGAAATTCTATACCATCCAGGGAAGGCTAATGTGGTTGCCGACGCTTTGAGTAGAAAAGGTCGGGAGAAACTGTTTATGTTAACTGCTCAGGAGGAACTTGTGGCGGAAATGGCTAAGATGGAATTAGAGGTGAAAAATCTGGCAGAGCCTAACGAAAAATTGTTCCAGATAAAAACTCAACCAACTTTGGTGGACAAAGTCAAGGAAGCGCAACTCAAGGATGAGGAGTGTATTAATATTCGAAAAAGAGTGCTTGAAGGTGAAGAGCTTAAATATAAAAACGATACCGAAGGGTTACTGAGATTTGAAGGCAGAATCTGGGTACCGTCAGTATTGGCAATCAAAGAGGAGATTTTGAACGAAGCTCACAGTTCACGATTTTCGGTTCACCCGGGAAGCACAAAGATGTACCAGGATCTTCGCCAACATTTTTGGTGGCCAAACATGAAAAGAGAGGTTGCCGAATGCGTTGCGAAATGTCTCACTTGTCAGAGAGTCAAAGCGGAGCATCAACGACCAAGTGGTTTGCTACAGCCCTTGGAGATACCAGAATGGAAGTGGGAGCATATCACGATGGACTTCGTGGTAGGACTTCCAACTACTCAGAAAGGTTATGACGCGATATGGGTTATAGTTTACAGATTGACGAAATCAACGCATTTCTTGCCGATCAAAATCAGATTTACTTTGGATCAACTGGCAAAGTTATATGTCAAAGAGATTATTTCGAGGCACGGAGTTCCAGTATCAATCGTATCAGATCGAGATCCACGATTCACATCAAAGTTTTGGAGGAGTCTACAAACTTGTTTGGGGACGCAGTTGAGAATGAGTACAACCTATCATCCTCAAACCGATGGCCAGAGCGAAAGAACAATTCAAACGTTGGAGGATATGCTTCGAGCATGCGTTATGGATTTTAAAGGTAACTGGGATGATCATTTACCTCTGGTCGAGTTTGCTTACAACAATAGTTATCACGCTAGTATCGGCATGCCGCCCTACGAAGCATTGTATGGAAGGAAATGCAGAACTCCATTATGCTGGGATGAGGTTGGTGAACGACAACTATTGGGACCCGAGCTGGTACAACAAACTGCTGAAATTGTGAAGGTGATAAGAGCCAGACTGATAGTCGCTCAAGACAGATAGAAGAAGTTTGCTGATCAACACCGACAAAATCGCGAATTTGACGTCAGGAGCTTTGTGTTTCTTAAAGTCTCTCCCTGGAAGGGAAAGATCAGATTTGGTAAAAAGGGTAAGCTGAGTCCGCGGATTATTGGACCCTTCGAAGTGCTGAAACGGATGGGTGAAGTAGCTTATGAGGTAGCTTTACCTCCTGAGTTAAGCCATATTCACAATGTCTTCCACATATCGGTGCTACGACCATATAAGTCTGATTATAAACATGTCATAGAGTATGAACCGATAAAGTTTGAGCAAGATTTATCTTATGAAGAAATACCGGTTCAGATAGTGGACAGGAAGGAGCAAGTACTTAGAAATAAAGTGATACCTTTTGTAAAGGTAATCTGGAGGAACCACAGTGCTGAAGAAGCAACGTGGGAACTCGAAGAGCAAATGATGCAGAATTACCCTCAATTGTTTGTTTAATTATTATATTGCGATTCTGAGGACAGAATCTTTGTAAGGAGGGGAGAATGTTACGGACGACTTTAATTGCGTTGTGATTCTGGGGACAGAATCCTTTTAAGGAGGGAAAGATGTAACGAATGCAATTTTTGAGAATTAATAAAAATATTTATTGAATAGTATAAATATTTTTGTTAATTTATTGAGTTAATATATAATTTATTAAGCTATTGTGAAATAAGTTTATGTTGAGTTAATTGTGTTAATTGTTACTTGAATATGATTTGTGATGATTATCCTAATTTAATTGTTAATTAAATTAGATGATGAAAAGAATTATTTGAATAAATGATTTATGTTAATAAATAATTTATTTGAATAATATAATTCATTTGGTGTTATTGTTAATGGTTAAGTAAATTTATTATTTGAGTTAGTAAGGTTTAATTGAATTTATTTAATAATAAGTTCAATTAAATTAAATGTATGACATTTTAAACTATATGTTATATTGGTTTATTAAAATAAATGAGAAAGTGGTTAATTTAGTTTTACCAAACAAGGCCCTATGATCTTTGTTTGGGAATAATGGATTATTTTATTTGTGTTTTACCAAACAAGGCCTTAAGACCTTTAGTTAGGATAATGGGTTATTTTATTTTGTATTTGCCAAACAAAGCCTTATGGCTTTTGAAAATCCTAACTGATGATTCAATTTATGGATTTTACGTTATTATTATTTAAAACATCAGTTTATATTTTTAAGTTATCAGTTTTTATTTTCTTTATTTTATCAGTTTTATTTTTAAGTTACGTCAGTTGTAAAAGAAAAGAAAAGACAGAAGAGAAAGAAAAGAACAGAGTGTTGTTGAGAGCTCTGTGAATTAGAAAAGAGAGAACAGAGTTTTTAGAGTTGAGAGAAAAGAGAGAAGTTGAGGAGAAGAACTTGGAGATTGGAGAGGAGAATTCCAAAACCAAAGGAGTATTAACCAAGTTTTCTTTGATAGAAGGTATAACTTTTCACTGTATTTTATTTTTAGTCCTCTGTATGTTATTGACTTGCTAAATATATGAATTACTTGGTTATAATTGTTAGAAAACATGTGTTAGATGATTATGTGATGATTATAGATTAATTGGAATGATTAATCCATAAAAGCATGTTTAGAATAGAGTTTTTGAGTTTTACAGAGTTTATTTCCATGAGTGGTATATATGTATGAAGTTAATATTCAAATTGTTTGTTAATTGGTAAAATTATCATTTGTTTATGATTATTTGATGAAAAACAAGAATAATGCAAGAAGAATGGTTTTAATTGGTTGAAAAATAAGTTTACAGAGTTTGATTTTATTAAAACGGTTAAAACTTGAATATTTGGTTTTAACAGTGAATTTTGGTTTAAATTGGTTAATCATGTGTTTTATAATGCTTAGATTGATTAGAAACATGTTGGGTAAATGTTTTGTATCTTATATGATGTCTAGATATACTTAATTTGTTTTCTGGATGGTAGAATTCGGAAAATTTTGGCCAAATTTGGCCTAAGTTTTCACTGGTTCGCGAGCTGGGGAAGACGACAGTCAAGTCTATCGCCCCGGCGATAGAAATGAACTGATTTCTTCGCCCCAGCGACAGAGTCTCCCCGACGACAAAATTGTTAAGCATAACGCCGCCCCGGCGACAACCTCGCCCCGACGACGATTTTGTTAAGTTTTTCTCGCCCCGGCGAGAAACGCTACTGTTTAAAAAAAAATTTAAATTATTATTTTCTTTTCTGGGGAAGTTATGATGCATAATTAAACTTATATTAATGTGACTAATGTATTACCAAGATGGTTGCTAAACTAGTATTTGTTGACTATGGTATGCTAAATGAGATAAAAAGCGAGCCTTAAATGCTTTTAATTTTGTGACTAATTATGTTACTATTTTATAATTAAATGTTTAGGTTGTTTAAGGATCGTGAATTACTTAAATTTGTAATCTACGCTTGAGGCAAGTTTTCCTCCCTTAAACTAGAAAGTTATTTATAGCAAGTTCCTTATCTCAACTTATTATTTTATGTTGAGCAAGTTTTCCTATCTTAAACTTGTTATTTCATTTAAAGCAAGTTTATTTATATTGAGCAAGCTTATTGACCTTAGCTTATTGATATTCAAACAAGGTTACTATCATGATTATATACTTAAGTTTTATTCCAATCATTGTTTATTATTCAAACTTCGAGTACAGTTTCTATTGAGCAAACTCTATTGATGATTTAGGCTAGCAAACCCTTATTGATTCAGCTAGTCCTTAGTTGATGTGCGTTTCAAAGACTTAGAATGTTTTCTATACTTGTTCCAAGCCAATTTTCTTTTTGGTATGGATTCAGACGATAAACTGAGATGAACAACCCTAATATAGGGGATTACTTACGCGACAGCGTTAAAATGTTTGTGCACAATACATTGTACAAAGGGCTGATCCCCCTGAGTACGAGATGTTGGTCCATAGTCTATATGACTGTTAAAGGTTACAGTAGAAATACTTGTCAACCTAGGACATAGTTCGAGGTCTTGTGACCCTCAGATATTATTTCTAAATCTTGAAATCTATCTTTCCTTGAATCGAGCATTCTAACGAGCTTTTAGACTTTAATCATTTATTGGTTGAGAATCATAAAACTATTATTCCTCAGTTGAAATCATTTCGTTTAAATATTATTGTTATCATACTTGTGAGCAATTGTTTGCTCACTCTTGCACTAATCATTGCAGCTAAGGCTGAGAAGTCGGACGAGCCGTCCACGAGCAAAGGCAAGGGAAAGATGCATAAATAGCTAAAGTCCTGTTATTTATTTGATGATTGATTGTAATAAGACTTATTTAAATTATGTTTATTCCGCATTTGATGTATTAAGGTTAAGATAACCTAGGATTTGAATGTTTAATAGTTTGGAGATGTAGCCCATTTTGGGTAGATGTTTCTTTAAGTTTGTTAAATTGTTCTTTATTATGGGTAGTTAGATGTGAATGAATGAGATAGTGAACACCAAATCAGTGAGAATTAAGTACCTGGATTTGGGGGTGTCACGGTAATTGAACCCATTGCTTATTTGAATTGATTTCTCTTCCTTTGATTATTATGACTCATATGAATTGGTTATCATAACCTATACTTATAGATTAATTGCTTGGCTCGTAATTACCTTGGGAACCTATATGAAATTGATAAATGGATTATAGTGTTGAGACCTAGTTATGATATCATGCGAAAGTTAAAAATTGTTGTGGGTGATTAATAAAGATTTAGTGGCGTGTGTCTTGTTGATTATCCTCAATGATAGGTAACTTGATAGTATTTAGGATAGACATATACCTAGATACCGTGTGCAACCAATTGAGAATCTAATCTTAATGACTTCCTATATGAAAGTTGGTAATTGAAAGGGTAGTTAATGAGATTCAGTGACATGTGTCTTGTTAATTATTCTTGAAATTGGTCTCTTGATAGTGTGTAGGATAGACATATACCTACATGCCGCATTAGGAAGATTCGTAATTGACCATCGACAGAGGCTCTTACGTAATTGTGATTTCTCGGATGTCAATTCTATGTGGTTATTTGATCTAAAAGGGGAGTTAAGATATTTGAACAAAGCATTGCACACCAAGTGTTTGACAAAATGCTTGAATGGGGAAAATTGCAATCTTAGATCTTTATCTATCTATTTTTGTTATTTATATGACATGCAATTTAGATGTAACCTTTATCTATCACTTGAATCAAAGAGTTTGATTTAGATCGAGTCGATATTGAGTTAGTACTTGGGGATACATTAGAGTTAATTTCTCATGGGATCGACAACTCTCTTATCATTATATTACTTGTTGATCACGTATACTTGCGCGTATTTTTCGGTTGCAAAATCGATCAATAGCAGCAAATTAAAATATAACAACTGAACATAAAGAATACAGATAGAGCCAATGGGTTGCCTCTCATCAAGTGCTTGGTTTAAAGTCCTCGACCTAACTAGCTCCCTGTTTCATTTCAGTTTGGCTCAATTGCAAAAATGACCATAGCATGCCTCCTCGCTGTCATTTCTTTGATTTGCATGGCATGACCCCCGAACTCAAATTCATCCATTGGTAAAAAGAAACTTTCTCCATCCGCTTCATCCGTTAGTAGTGGTGAAACAATTGAGGGCATTGCTTCAGTGAGGGCCATTGTCTCAAGCTCACCTAGCTTGTTATTCTTATATAAATCCTCCTTTATGAACTGAAAATAGCTAGGATCCTGCTCTATTGTGTCTGTGAATGACATGGTGAAATTACGTTTCTCAAACACAAGTGGATCCTCATCTATCTTTTCATGAACCTCTACTTCATCACACCATGGCTCAAATTGTATACTAGCTCCCATGTCACATAGAGCTTTGCCAACGACATGACTACCCAATGGGCATGAGACTGCAAAACCACCCAGATCCTTGAGCTTTGGTGGAGAAGGCATATGGGGCATTATCAAAATTGGCTCATCTACGTTGGAACTCAAGGCAGGATCTTCCTTAGCCTTTATTTCCTGCTCCCAACTTGTCTTCTCCCTCATAGATTCCTCAAATAATGGCACGGTTGGTTGCAACTTTGGCGTGGGTAGTCCATCAATCTCGGGAACCATGTCATTGGGCCATTCACCTTGAGGGTGAATGTCAATAGCGTTGATAAGTTCTCCTATTTGGTTCTCAAGATTTCGAATCGATATCTCCTGACTTTTCATAATCTCATCATTCGAAGCCATGAACTTGTACAAACGTTCCTCAAAATTTGACATTCTTTCTTCTTCAGTAGGAGCTTGATCCTGAGATTCAAGAGTGTATGAGGAGTTTGGAGTAAGGGTTTGATCTTGAATGTTGTCACTCCATGAAAACTCTAGATGATACCCCTCATCTAGATGATAATTATTGGGATATGTGTAGCAGTTGGGGTAGTCGCTGAAATTACCACCATACAGTGTCGCCTCGAAATTGATGGAGCAAATTTGACTCGAATGGTTTCCAGCACAATAATCACACATCACTGCCATATTTTGAATATTTTGTGCTTCTAAAGCTTCATACGATGGCATACCGATACTCGCATGATAACTATTATTATACGCAAATTCCAATAAAGGTAAATGGTCATTCCAATTTCCCTTAAAGTCCATCATGCACGCTCGAAGCATGTCTTCTAGTGTTTGAATAGTTCGCTTACTCTGGCCATCAGTTTGAGGATGATACGCAGTGCTTAACCTCTGTTGCATTCCCATTTGTTCTTGTAGGCTTCTCCATAATTGGCACACCATGTCGTGACACGATCTCCTTTATATACAACTTTGCTAGTTGATCTAAGCTAAATCTCACCTTAATTGTCAAAAAGTGAGCGGCTTTAGTTAACCTATCTACGATAATCCATATCGCACCATAACCCTTCTGAGTAATAGGAAGTCCTACTGCAAAATCCATTGTAATGTGCTCTCACTTCCATTCTGGTATGTCTAACGGTTGAAGTAAACCACTTGGTCTCTGATGCTCGGCTTTCACTCGTTGGTAGGTCAAACCCCTGCTGACGTACTCTGCGACTTCGCGCTTCATGTTAGCCCACCAAAAATGTTGGCATAAATCTTGGTACATTTTTATGCTTCCTAGGTGAATAGAATACGTCGAGCTGTGCGCTCCTTGCAAAATTTCTTTTCTCAGCTTGGACACCGCCGACACCCACACTCGATCTTCAAATCTCAAAATCCCGTCTCTATTCATCTTGAATTTCTCTTCCCTACTCTCTGTTATTATTTTTTTTATCCGTTTGCACTCTTCATCATCCACCTATGCCTCTTTTACTTTGTCCAATAATATTGAATGAGCTTCCATTGCATATAATTTCCCTCCCGACTCTCTCGGACTCCTCACTTCAATTTTAATCTCGTCATCTCCCTTATTAGCTTTCCTGAGCTGTTAACATCATCAACTTCTCCTTACCCTTTCGACTTAACGTGTCCGCTACCACATTCACTTTTCCTGGATGATAGAGTATTTCGCAATTGTAATCCTTGATCAGTTCTAGCCATCTCCTTTGAAACATGTTCAACTCCTTCTGCATGAAGATATATTTCAGACTTATATGGTCCGTATATATTTCACATTTTCCCCGTAAAGGTAGTGCTTCCAAATTTTCAAAGCAAAAATAACTGATGCTATCTCCAAATCATGGGTAGAGTATCTATTCTCGTACTCCTTCAGCTGTCGTGAATCGTATGCAATGACCTTGCCGTTTTGCATTAGCACACAGCTAAGTCCTTTATGCGATGCATCACTGTACACCACAAACCCTCATGTGTCATCCGGTAGAGATAACACAGGGTCCTCACTCAATCATTTCTTTAATTCTCAAAAACTTTCCTTGCATTTCTTTGTCCACACAAATTTCACTGTCTTCCTAGTTAGATTGGTCAACGGGGTCGCTATCCTAAAGAAATCTTAGATAAACCATCGATAGTACCTAGCTAACCCTAAAAAACTTCGTATTTTTGTTCGCGTCTTCAGTTGTTCCCAATTGATCACCGCCTCCACCTTCACAGGATCCACTGATATACCTTTCTTATTAATCACATATCCTAAGAATTATATCCTCTCCAACCAAAACTCACACTTAAAAAACTTTGCATATAACTTCTCTTTCCATAGCATCTCCAGTACTACCCTCAGATGTTCGACGTGCTCTTCGTTAGTCTTCGAGTAAATCAAGACGTCGTCGATGAAAACTACCACAAACTTATCCATAAATGTTGCTGGCGCGTTAGTCAAGCTGAATGACATCACCAAAAATTCGTAAAGTCCATATCGGGTTCTGAATGTCATCTTCGGTACATCTTCCTCCCGTACTTTCAATTGATGATATCCCATTCTCAGGTCTATCTTTGAAAAACACTTGGCTCCCTTCAGTTAATCAAAAAGATCGTTGGTTCTCAGCAAAGGATACTTATTTTTGATCGTTACTTTGTTCAACTCTTAGTAGTCGATACAAAGTCGCATGGATCCATCCTTCTTTTTAACAAATAAGACTGGTGCTCCATATGGAGACACACTCGGTCAAATATATCCTTTATCTAGCAACTCTTATAACGGTACCATCAATTCCTTCATTTCTACGGGCGCCATACGATACGGAGCCTTCAAAATCAGTGTCCTTCCTGGTACTACTTTTATCACAAATTCGAACTCCCTATCTAGAGGAAGACCAGGCAAGTCATTCTGGAAACACATCTGGAAACTCTTTCACTACCGGCGAACTATTTTTTTCTACTCCCACTTTTTGAGTATCCATGATATGAGTTAGGTAACCTACACATCATTATCAGACAACACGATTGTCTAGGCGATATGCTACCATAAAACACTACCTTAGACCGATTTTGGGTCTGAAGGTGCACGTTTTTCTTCTGGCAATCAATTACTGCCCCATGGTTATATAACTCGTCCATCCCTAGAATTACGTCGAACTATCCCAACCTTATCGAGATCAGATCTACACTTAGCTTATGTCCCCTAATTTCTGCAGAACAATTTCTATGTATAGATTCTACGGGGATCACTTCGTTATTTGCCACTTCTATATTCAGCGTATACCCTAATCGGTCTTGGGGTAAGTTCAATCGTTTAGAAAACTCTTCAGACACAAACGAACAGGTAGCTCCCGAATTAAACAACATGTAGGCATTTATATCCTTAATCGGGATAATACCTGATACAACATCTTTTAAAGCCACCGCACTCTGAACGGTCATGTTAAATGTCCTTGTAGTCAGTCGGTTAGGTTGGGTTGGTCCCCCAATCATTAGCTTGCTGGTGCCTACCTTGTTGCTGCTTCCACTGTTTGTCCCCTTCTTCAGGTAGTCCCTGATTTGGTGCTCTGTCGATCCACAAGCAAAACATTCCCTTTTCTTTTTCGGTTTCGGGCAGTTAGGAGAGATATAATCCTCCTGCCCATAATTGTAGCAAACACTCTTGCCCTTCCAGCACTCCCCTAGGTGGTTCTTTCCACATCTTCTGCACTCCTCACCCCTCTTCTTAAATCCTCTTTGTTTACTTCCTGATTGGTTATTGTTAACGCTGTTGTCCCACTTTCTCTTATTAGTGTTACCTCCCCCACTACTTCCTCCCTTGTTGTCTCCTCCAGACTTCTTATTCTTCTTCTTCATATGGTATTGGCTTAGTGCCTCACTTCCTCCTTCAGCAATAATGGCCTTCTCCAATAGTGTATTGAAGGCAACGATCTAAAAAATGGACACCTTATTATACAACCATGGCTTCAGCCCTTGCTCGAAACATCGTGCCTTTTGGTCTTCCGTATCTACTTGGTGTGGTGCAAAATGTGTAAGTTCATTAAATCTGGCGGCTTATTATGCTACCTTCATCTCTCCTTGCTTTAGTTTTTAAAACTTCATATCCATCCGACTTTGCATGCTCTTTGGGAAAGAGTTCTCGAAGAAAAACTCCTTAAACCTATCCCATGGTATGATCCCTTCTCCAGCTCGCTGCTAGTTCGCTTCCCACCAATAGTTTGCTTCGCCCCTCATCATGTAAGTGGCGAATGCAGGCTTCTGATCTTCTCCCGCTCGAGTAATAATGAAAGCCTTCTCTATCTCCTTAACCCAAGACTGGGCTTCAATTAGATTGGTCGTACCACTAAACTCTAGGGGTTCTACACTCTTAAAATCCTTAAAATTTGTTATGGGTACTGCTAGGGGATTGGAGTTTTCAGGGCCGGTATTTTCGCCTTGGAATGCTCGTTCCAGCAGATCTACCAACCTTTGCATACGGTCCCTTTGTTCCCCTCGTTATTGACTGATTCTTCTTGAGTAGGTTGGGCTTGTTGTCTACGTCTTGGCGGTATATTTTGTTTAATAGAAGAGGACTTAATATTAATATTATTGTCTCATTATATTCTTTAATAACCATATAAACTGTAACACATCTAAAGAAAATGTTTATATTCATATGTCATTGATCAGTACATCATACATTATCTTCTTATAGCATACTATTATAAACGTCATCATCATCTATCTCTTAATATACCAAAAAGGTGGGGATTCACACACATACTACCCCGCTATCAGATACAAAAGTTGGGGTTTACAATCACTATCCCATCTATAACTTAAAAAACTGGGATTTATATATATATATATATATATATATATATAGCCACCTATTACTAGGCACATAAACTTAAATGGTCTACCTGAGCATACCACGCTCCACAGCACTTCCATATTCCAACTGACCCATACAAATCATTAAGTCTCAACTCCAGGTGTGGCAAGTCTGTCCCTCATTGGCTGGGTAATGATATACACCATCCACCCATCTTTCGATTACTATGTGAAACGCATATCCCATCCTATTCATCTTACTTCTCTTTCCTTTTAGTTCGTTCTCTAGATCACCAACCCGCTGCATAGCATCGTCCCACTGTTCCTCAACCTGGACTCGGTCTGCTACCTCCTCTTCCAATTAGGCTTGTAGAGCCTCCTTCTCCATTTGCAGGCCCTCCACTAGCTGCTCTAGTCTACCAACCAACTCTACATTCCTCGCCAAGAGGTGATGTATCATGGCCCCTAACTGAGTAGCAGCCTCCTGTCGCCCCAAAATCTCTGTCATAGTTCCTCTATCCTGAAAGTAGTATGCACACAAGCCAATCATATTTGATATGATGTAGCATATACTTTGTAATCTTATTCATTTATTAATAAAAGAATTGATTTTCTTAAAAGGCATTTTACATTATCTACATGGTGCTGTTATATTAAATGTGATAAACCCATAGTTTTGAGTAATGCTTTTAGAATCATGATGGTGATCATGCTAATGAGATCTAAATTCTAGATAGCTCATAAATAAAATCGTTCTTAATCGTTAGATTACTAGAAAGGGGATTAGTTAATCCAGATAGATTAGTACATACGTTGCTTGCTCTTAAGAAGAGGATGATTGATCTCATAAACATTTGTGTGGAGACACTAAAGCAAGTATGTAGGTGTTTATTGGAGAATAAGTTCACTGAATGTGGCTCGCTAAGGAATACCTAATGGAGTTTTACTCGCTTGTCAATAGGAATTCCTCTAGTGACAGTAGTACAAGTGATCCTTAGACTTGAGATCATCATATTATCTTGTGTATGTTGAGTTATACTTTGACATGTCCCTTAAGACCTTTAGGGTATATCAAAGGGTATGATTGGGTATAATAAGTTGTATATGGAGATAGGTGAATGATCAACAAAGAATCTGTCACGTCTAGTAAAAGATGTGAATGTCCTATGTGATTCGATAAATGACAACTAAGTAGTCCTTGGCCAAGGCAGAATGAAATTAGAAAGGAGTTTCTAATTTGCATTATTTAGAGTTGTGCATTTGGGAATCGAAATACATATAATTAAATAAAATAAGACTTGACAGTAAATCCATGTCTTATATTTAATTGGGACATTGTATGGTAGAAGGATTGAATTGTACGGTAACTATGCACTGAAATGTTCTTTTGTGATTAATGTTGAAATCTATATTATCTAGAAAGTCGTTGATTGCTAAGGGGGCTTACCCTTATTGTAGAATAAATACTATTTATTTAAATACATTAAATAGTTTAATTTATTTATTTAAATATAATTAGAATTGTTCTAATTGATTTATTCACAACCGGTTTAATATGGAGAACCCCTTTGGTCACACCGTAAAAGGAAAATATTTATTTAAGAAGTAAATGACATAATTGTAATAATAAGTTAAGTATATTTAATTTAGTCTATGGAGATAGAATAAATTAAATAGCTTAATATTTATTATTTAATATTTTGAAAATATTAAATATAAATTAATAAGAGGAGTCTTATTATTATTATTACTATTACTATTATTTAAATCCTAATAGGAATTGAGAATTAATTAAGAGAAGTACTCTCTCATGAATTCCTAATTGGATTAGGAGTATAATTAATTAAAGGAGTTTAATTATAATAGATTCCCTAATCCTAAATAGTTTAGGGAAGGGTTTTATTAATTAAAGAGAAGTCTTGTCATAGATTAGGGTTACACACTATTGCATTAGATTGTGGAGAGTACTTGTAATTTCTATAGAGATAGAAACTAGGGTTTTACCAACACCCATTGTGACAACCCGAATTTTCAGAAATTATTAAATAAGAATTTAATAAATAAAATTCTTATTACGAGACATTTTGGGTTTGAATATGTGTATATATATGTTTCATAATATGAAATATGTGGTTCCGTGTGAAAGAAATTATATATTCATGTAATAGGGAAGAAATGGTTTAATAATTAATTAAACCATTAAAAAGAGTAAATGAAATTGTCATGAGAAGGAAATTAGTTGAATAATATTAATTAATTTAATTAAGTTAAAATTATATTGGGAAATAATATAATTTGATTGTTATGTCTGGTGGACAATGGAAATTATTGTGAATTAAATTTCATAATAATGTGAGTGATTCATTTAATTAAAATAGTGAATTGATGTGAATATATTTGTGTGTGAAGTGTTGGTGCGTTTTTTAGTACGCTAATGTGATTAGAATATTATAATTTTATTAAAAAATTAAATTAGAGGATTAATATTTTATTGAATAAAATGATTTATTTAATAAAATTATAGTTTGGCTAAATTGAATTATAATTTGGTCAGTAAGGTTTTAAATGAAATTATTAATAAGTTTAATTAGATTTATTAATATAATAAGTTTAATTAAATAAAAGTGTGACAAATATGTATTATATTATAAGAAGGCTATTAAAATAAATTAAAAGGGTGTTTTAAAGCGTTAGCCAAACATGGCCTTGTGACCCTTGGTGTTTGTAACTGCTGAGCCCCTTGATTGTATAACTGCTAAGCCTTTTGGTTTATACGTTAAAAACAAAAACTCAGAAGAAGGGAGAAAGAGAGGAATGGAGAGAATTCTCTGTAAATTGAAGAAGAAGAACTCTAGAGAATCAAAGAAGGAGGATAATCATGCTCCTAGTTGTGTATCTAAACTTAGAAGGATCAAAGGTGAATTCTAAAATTTATAGTTCTTATTTTCTAAAACTAGTTCACTATAATAAGTTTTGATAATAAGTTAGTGGAGGAATCTGTTATATATGTTCTTGGGTATATATAATTTGTTCTATGTGGTTTATAATTGAATTTCTAGTAATCAAATCCATGTAATCATGTTAAACAAGAAGGAATTAAGTTTTCTTTGGTATATGTACGTTTTGGCTTGTTTTGGAGTCAAAATTGATATTCAATTTGAGTAATAATCTGTAATTGATGATGGATTATTGTTATGCGTTTAAAAACGAAAACAACGGAAGTTGAACGGACCAATTTGGTTGAGTAATGAATCTGTAGCAGTTGATTACGCTAAAAGTTGTGAAATATGAAAAAATAGTATGAATTGTTATTTTTAAGCCTTTAAAATAGTTGTTTAAGTTGTATAAGATGTTAGATTCACTGTTTACATGTTGAATTTTGTTTTTACAAAGATTATAAGATTTGGCTATGTCTAATGTGTTGATAAAATGAAGAAATTTGGTGTTTTTTTGGCTTTGGAACTGGTTCGCGAACTGTAGGAGCTGACAGTCGGGTCTACCGCCCCGACGGTAGGAATGAGCTGGTTGTGTCGCCCCGGCGGTGTCGTCGCCTCGGCGGTGTCGTCACCCCGGCGCCCAAATTGAACTAACTTCATCGCCCCGGCAGTAGCCTCGCCCCGACGCTAGTTTGTGAACGATTCTACCGCCTCGGCGGTGGAACAAAAAATGAAAATTTTCTTCTTTCTTTCTGGTCATGTTATGTTATCGTAGACCTACCTAAAGCTTAAACTAATGTATGAAATGAATATTAAGATATTGTGATGGGTGGTAAGCATATACCCATTGATTATCCGGTGATAATTGAGATATTAAAATGAAAATTTGATGAGAATGAATCCTGAAGTATTTATAATACTGTAACTAATCATTGTTACTGCCTTATAAACGGAATATGTAGGTTATTTTCTAAGTGTTGTTATGTAACTAATAAATATTGTGCATGATTATATATCGTGTAGGATACGTGAAGTACATATAAGTATAGGCTAATTATGGTAATTGGTAATCTACGAACCAGACAAGTCTTTTAGTTCCTATTTGTTATGTGAACCAAATGATTAATTATTTTAAATCTATGATGTAAAAGCATGATGTATTCTGTGTGTTATATGTATGAAACGACAAAGTCAATTTATGACAACGTCCATTGAGTTAAAATGTTGATTGAGTTATGGAACTCAATTTATCACTTGGTAATTGATGTACAGTATGTATGATATGTTTAGCCAAATGTTTATGATGGATATGATGAGTATGTTATCTATGTGTTATGTGATGTATGTAAACTGTTAGATTTTGCTGAGCTGTCGAGCTCATTCTTGCAAATAACCACTTTTGCAGGTTAAAGATACAAGATAACGTTATGTGCTACCCAAATGACATGGATCAAAATGATGCATGAAGATTAATTATTTTAGTTGAAGTTATTACTTAAATTATGTTAAGTTCTCGATAAATGTATTTATGTTGAGTTGTAAAGTTTGTATTGAGGTGTAAACTTTTATAATAAGTTCGACAAGGCGAATCAAGATATTAACATGATTGTAAGATATTTAGATGTAAAGGTTGAAAATTTTGGGATCGAGAATGATTTCTAATAGAAAAGTTTAAATTATTCCGCATTTTTATTAAGTTTAATACTGGATATTGTTGTAAAGTCAGAACGACGATGTATTGATAACGACCGATGTTGAGAGTTGAATTGTATGAATTTTGGGGTCGTTACAGTTGGTATTAGAGCTGATAGGTTAGAAACCTTTGATACGAGTACCTTAGGCTATAACCTTAGAAAAGAGAGGTGAAGATGATAGAGTTTAGAGAATAATAAGTTAAGTATAATTATGGTGCAATCGTATTCTTTAATGGTTGATGTATGGTATCTGGGCTAAACAATTCTTTTAGAGAGCGGAGGTTGATACGAACTAGAAACCGATCTAACTCGCTGTGAGAGATAGTGTAGACGAGACGGGAACTAGTTTGTTGGTTGTTTGTGGAAAACCACTCAAGTGCTATACTGAACACTATTAGAGACTCGAGGTGTACCGAGTATAGAATTATGGATGCGTATGATTAGGAAGTGATTCTTTTTATATAGATAGATGCATGAGATGAGTTAAGACCTAGAAATGTTACAAGAAGAAGATGTGAATGACGCGAAGTGAACTCAAATAAAATATTGAATAATATGAATGAAGTTAGAGATTCTTAAAGGAAAAATTGATATATAAACAAGAAGATTTAAAGAAGAATCTTGAAGAGTTATAAAAGATGAGAACCAGGAGTTACCTGACTCTAGTAATAAAGATGGTGTTAATAAATAGATGATGTTTATAAGATGAGAATGATATTAATGATAAGGATGAACTCAAATAGAATTTAGAGAATTCATGTGAGACAAGATTATGATAAAATGATTAGTTTCAAAGAAGAACCTGAAGAGCTAAAAGAACAGGGAATACCTGAGTTAATTACTCATAAGATAACGTGATTAAAGAGAAGAATAAAGAAGATCGTAGGATGAGACGATCATAAGATAAGAAAGAATCCTAAGAAGAGTTGATGATAGAACGAGATCACGACGTGATCTGTTAAAGTTGTACAATGTCAGATGATCTTAAATGATTGAATAGTTGTAGCATGATGCTATAAAGAGATGGTACTATGAAATAGTACGAGGTAAACTCACGAGGAGTTATGGATGATGTAATACGAGTATTTCATATCAAGCAAAAAGTAAGTTAAGGGCAAGATGGAATTAGGTGGGATTTCAATGGAGGACTCATGTTAGTGGCTGAGTTGTAAAATTCCTTGTATGGGCGGGGAATTTGTGCTTGGTTTGAGAACCACTTAGCTTCCTATATTGACAATTCATTGCAATTTTGGAATCGCACTATCACTATACGTATGACGAGAAGGTGATTCTTTTCTCATATTTATATTTGATAGTTATAGAATATTAATATTAGGTACGGTTCTTAAAACTCATACTTATGGTAAGTTCGTGACTCATAATCGTATGGTTGAACCCCTCAGCGAATGGACGATTTTGGTCTGACTAGGATAAGTTCCTAAACCCATATGATTGTGGTAAGTTCCTGAACTTCCAAAGTATGGTAAGTTTGATGAACTATATTGGGTATAGAAAAGTTATAGTATAGAGAGCATTGATGATATTGAAGAATGATAGAATGAATGAGTTATGAAGTAATGGAGTAAAGATTGAAGTTGATGGAGAAAATGGAGATTCTAAATCTTCTAGCTATGCTAGATTTTCGAAATTTATTGACATCGTGCTGATATTCACAATTTTGAATTATCAAAAATATATTGGGTCAATGTTTGAACCAATAAGTTTTAAAAAGGTACTATTATTCGTACGTCTACGCTAATTGTTTCAGCTAGACAAAAATGATTTAAAATTATCAAAATATATTTTGAACGATGGAGTCATCAATGCAATTAAACCTAGTGTTGGATGTGATCGAAGGATTGTCAGCCCATTATGGTATGATGTAGTATGACAAAGTCCTAAAATGACGGCATCCTCAACGTATTATTAAGATGATACGGTATCATGACGTCATAAAAGAATTTTGGTTTTTCTGTTAAGCTATGAAAAGATATGCCAATTGAGTTGGCTAAAAATGTTTTGACTGATGTCTGAATTGTTGCTCAAGGTCTAAGCTAATTGATTCGGCTAGACGACTATTGAAAGATATTTTACAAGATTCAATCATTCTTTGAGAATTTATGCCAAACCAGATTGTTCTAGTGCGGAATTTGTATTAAGTCTGAGGTGAACCAACCCTATAATGGGGGGCTACGCAATAGCATTAATATGTATGTGCACAATACATAGTACAAAAGGCTGATCACCTGGAGTACGAGAAGAGATGGTTCATAGTCTTTTGACTGTTAAAGGTTACAGTAGAAATATCTGTTAACCTAGGACAAGGTTCAAGTCTTTACGACTCCTCAGCAGGATATTGAAAGTTTTTGAATGAATATTTAAATTCTTGAGTTATTCATCCTGCTTCCCAATTATTGAATAATTGTGGAAGATTCTTATTCTCTTGAAAGGTGGAAGTGGAAAAAAAATATTCCTTAAGAAGGGGTAAGTTGTAGAATGCAACATGTGGTGATGAGTAAATTAAACAAACTATAATAAATCCAAGAAAGGAATAGAATTCCAGAAAGGGAAGAGATAAATGTAGCTGATGATGAGTAATGATGTGAAAATTTTTTAGAAGAGGAAGATGAGAAGAATGCAATGATCTTAGAAGATCCTTAGAGAAAGAATTGGATTGTAGAACCCAATGAATAAGTAGAGATTAATGTAAAGTCCATTTTGATAGTTAGAAGGAACGAATATTAGTAAATTAAAATTTTGAGGACGAAATTCTTAGAAGAAGGGGTGAATGTGATATCCCGAGTATTTGTATGATGCTAAATCAGGATATTTTATGTTACAACGAGTATGTTATGCAATGATCCTTAGAGAAAGGAAGTGAATGCGTTAAAGGGTGAAAGAATATATAATACTCGAAGTGTTTCAAGTTTAAGTGAAGGTGATGAAATAAAACTTACACTAAGGTAATGCGCTAAGTTATTCAATGATAATTATGAAAGAGATTTAGTGAAAATCAAGTAAGGGAGGTTTCATTGATTCCGAGGACGGAATCCTTATAAGGAGAGAAGGATGTGACAACCCGAATTTTCAGAAATTATTAAATAAAAATTTAATAAATAAAATTCTTATTACGAGACGTTTTGGGTTTGAATATGTGTATATATATGTTTCATATTGTGAAATATGTGGTTCGGTGTGAAACAAATTATATATTCATGTAATAGGGAAGAAATGGTTTAATAATTAATTAAACCATTGAAAAGATTAAATGAATTGTCATGAGAAGGAAATTAGTTGAATAATATTAATTAATTTAATTAAGTTAAAATTATATTGGGTGTGACGAACGAGAATTTTGTAACTTAATTTAAATATTTATTGGATTAAATAAATATTTTTCGATGATTTGATTATTGAATTAATTGATAAATTGATGAAATTGTGGTAGATTAATTTGATTATATGTGTTACATTAATTAAATTAATGTGGAGAATTTTTATATTTAAAGTATGTGTTTAATTGAATTTATTTGATTAAATACATTATCTAAATAAGTATAATATTATTTTTAATTAATTTAATTATTAATTAGAGATTTAATAATTTGTCATTATTAATAAAGAAAAATTTTATTTATGTGACTATGTGATTTAATGTAGAATTATTTTATTTTATTTAATTGATTTAAATGAGATTATTTAATTGATTGATATGTGACATTAAACTATATAATACGTAGTTTATTAAAATAAACCAAAGGGGAGCTTATAAGGACAACCAAACAGAGCCTAAGTGGGGGTTGAAGTTACTTAACCATTATGGGGTTAACTGACAACCATGTACGCCAGTATTATTATTATTAGTTTGTTTTTTTTACGCATTGTGCTTAAACCAACTTAGAGATTAATCAGAGAGAAAAAGAGAGAAATTTGGAGAATTGAAGAAATCATTCATCTGCTTGCATAATTTAAAGCATCTAATTTAAGATAATTCTTTTAATTAAGTTTAAGTTACGTTTTAAATTCTTCCATGATAGTATTCTGTAAGTTTTTTGATAATGGAGTTTCATGTGTAATTGATTATAAATTGTTTATAATTGTTTAAATGCATGTATAATTTACTGTATGATGTTTATAAATTATTTAATTGGATTAATTTATGAGATTACACCTTTAATTGGAAGTTTTGAAAGTTACAGAGTAGTTGTGTACGAACATGGTTTGAATGTAAGAAATTGATATTTGTTTTGCATATTAATCGGTTAAATTGATGACTAATTATGTTTATGCATGTAAAAACGAAGAAAACAAGAGTTTAACAGATTAATTTGGTTAATAAACGAATTCACAGTGAGTAATTGTGTTAACTGTATCAATATGTAAATACATAACATGAACAGTGGATTTTTTAGCCTTTAATTGGTTTGTTTAGGTTGTCTGTAATGTTAAAATCACTGTGTTTGTTATGGATTTTGATTTCATAACATATATGATGAATGTGTAGTAATTTAATCGGTTAATTGTGAAAACTTTGGCCAAATTTGGCATTTTTCTGTGTTCTTCGCGAACTGCAGGAAGTGAGTTTCAGGTCCACCGCCCCGGCGGTAGAAATGAACTATATTTCTCGCCCTGGTGGCAGGCTCACCCCGGCGGTAGAAATGAACTATATTTCCCGCCCCGGCGGCAGCCTCGTCTCGGCGGTAGAAATGTATTACATTTCCCGCCCCGGCGGTAAGCTCGCCCTGACGAGGATTTTGTGAAGAAACCCACCGCCCCGGTGGTGGAACAAAAAAAAATATTAATTGAAGTAAAAAATTTTATTCTTTCTTTGTGATCATGTTATGTTATCGTAGACATATCTAAAGCTTAGGCTAACATATTAATTGAAGTATTAAATGAAATTAGATGAGAATGAGTCCTGAAGTGTTTATAATACTGTAACTAATTGTTGTTACTGTTTTATAAACGGAATGCATAGGTTGATTAGAGAACGTGAGTCTTAAATTTATAGTCTACGCACAAGGCAAGTATCTTATCCGTACTTTTACGTTTATGCAAGTTTTCTACCTTGATCTATTATTTCGTTGAAAGCAAGCTACCTTATACTACCTTGATTTCAATTACGCAAGTTCCTAAATTTCATTATCTTAGAATGCAAGCTTCATAATGCTATTACTTACTCGAGCAAGTTATTATTCCTATTCCATTCAATTTCATGGATTCAATAAGACGTTTTAATTTCCTCTTTGTACTGCTTCAGTTATACAGAACTTATTCAATTGTACCTTTTGTGAGATTTAGTTTTTGATTCTCGAATTACACCTTTTGAACCTTGAGTGACTAGCGAACCCTTATTGATTCGACTAGTCCATAATTGATGAGCGTTCTAAATTCTAAAAACGTTATTTAACTAAATCTAAACCAAACTTCCTTTGGTGCGGACTCTGATGTCAAACTGAGATGAACAACCCTTATACAGGGGATTTTATTTACGCATTAGCGTTAAGATGTTGTGCACATACATGGTACAAAGGGCTGATCCCCTTAAGTACGAGAAGTAAGGTCCATATAGTCTTACGACTGTTAAAGGTTTAAAGTAGAAATACTTGATAACCTGAGACATAGTTCGTAGTCTTAAGACCCTCAGACGTTCTTTCGAATCTTGTCTTATATTATTAACTCAAAAGCTGAATCTTCGATTATTCAATATCCGTTGATTGTTTCGCATGTTATTATTATTATTATGTTGTATTTACTGGGCAATCATTGCTCACCCTTGCATAATAACATTGCAGCTAAAGTTGAAAGAGTTGATGAGCCATCCACTAGTAAGGGCAAAGAAAAGGCAAACAAGTGATGAAGATTTGTTTTATTTGTTTAAACAATATTTATGTAATAGACTTGATTACGTTTTCCGCATTGATGTTATGTTAAGGTTAGATGACCTGGGATTTATTTATTAATGATGTTGTAACCCTTTAATGGGAGATTTCTATTTTAAATTTAGAATTTCCATTGTGATTTGAATGTGTAGTTAGATGTGTTGTGATGTATATGGATAGTGAACACCAAATCCTGAAGAAAACGAAGTACCCGGATTTGGGGGTGTCATATTGGAAATAATATAATTGGATTGTTATGTCTTGTGGAGAATGAAAATTATTGTGAATTAAATTTCATAATAATGTAAGTGATTCATTTAATTAAAATAGTGAATTGATATGAATATATTTGTGTGTGAAGTGTTGGTGCATATTTTAGTACGCTAATGTGATTAGAATATTATAATTTAATTAAATAATTAAATTAGAGGATTAATATTTTATTGAATAAAATGATTTATTTAATAAAATTATAGTTTAGCTAAATTGAATTATAATTTGGTCCGTAAGGTTTTAATTGAAATTATTAATAAGTTTAATTAGATTTATTAATATAATAAGTTTAATTAAATTAAAGTGTGACAAATATGTATTATATTATAAGAAGGCTATTAAAATAAATTAAAAGGGTGTTTTAAAGGGTTCGCCAAACATGGCCTTGTGACCCTGGGTGTTTGTAACTGTTGAGCCCCTTGATTGTATAACTGCTAAGCCTTTTGGTTTATACGTTAAAAACAAAAACTCAGAAGAAGGGAGAAAGAGAGGAATGGAGAGAATTCTCTGGAAATTGAAGAAGAAGAAGAAGAAGAAGAACTCTATAGAATCAAAGAAGGAGGATAATCAAGCTCCTAGTTGTGTATCTAAACTTAGAAAGATCAAAGGAGAATTCTAAAATTTCTAGTTCTTATTTTTTAAAACTAGTTCACTATAATAAATTTTGATGATAAGTTAGTGGAGGAATTTGTTATATATGTTTTTGGGTATATATAATTTGTTCTATGTGGTTTATAATTGAATTTCTAGTAATAAAATCCATGTAATCATGTTAAACAAGAAGGAATTAAGTTTTCGTTGGTATATATACGTTTTGACTTGTTTTGGAGTCAAAATTGATGTTCAATTTGAGTAATAATCTGTAATTGATGATGGATTATTGTTATGCGTTTAAAAACGAAAACAACGGAAGTTGAACGGACCTATTTGGTTGAGTAACGAATCTTTAGCGGTTGATTACGCTACAAGTTGTGAAATATGAAAAACTAGTATGAATTGTGATTTTTAAGCCTTTAAAATAGTTGTTTAAGTTGTATAAGATGTTAGAATCACTATTTACATGTTGAATTTTGTTTTTACAAAGATTATAATATTTGGGTATGTCTAATGTGTTGGTAAAATGAAGAAATTTGGTGTTTTTTGGCTTTGGAGCTGGTTCGTGAACTGTAGGAGCTGACAGTCGGGTCTACCGCCTCGGCGGTAGGAATGAGCTAGTTGTGTCGCCCCGGCGGTGTCGTCGCCCCGGCGCCAAAATTGAACTAACTTCATCGCCCCGGCGGTGGCCTCGCCCCGGCGCTGGTTTGTGAAGGATTCTACCGCCCCGACGGTGGAACAGAAAATAAAAATTTTCTTCTTTCTTTGTAGTCATGTTATGTTATCGTAGACATATCTAATGCTTAGACTAATGTATGAAATGAATATTAAGATACTGTGATGGGTGGTAAGCATATACCCATTGATTATCCGGTGACAATTGAGATATTAAAATGAAAATTTGATGAGAATGAATCCTGAAGTGTTTATAATACTATAACTAATCATTGTTACTGCCTTATAAACGGAATATGTAGGTTGTTTTCTATGTGTTGCTATGTGACTAATAAATGTTGTGCATAATTATATATCGTGTAGGATACGTGAAATGCAGATAAGTATAGGCTAATTATGGTAATTGGTAATCTGCGAACCAGACAAGTCTTTCAGTTCCTATTTCTTATGTGAACCAAATGATTAATTATTTTAAATCTATGATGTAAAAACATGATGTATTCTATGTGTTATATATATGAAATTACAAAGTTAATTTATGACAACGTCCATTGAGTTAAAATATTGATTGAGTTATGGAACTCAATTTATCACTTGGTAATTGATGTACAGTATGTATGATATGTTTAACCAAATGTTTATGATGTATATGATGAGTATGTTATCTATGTGTTATGTGATGTATGTAAACTGTTAGATTTTGCTGAGCTGTCGAGCTCATTCTTGCAAATAACCACTTTTGTAGGTTAAAGATACAAGATAACGTTATGTGCTACCCAAATGACATGGATCAAAATAATGCATGAAGATTAATTATTTTAGTTGAAGTTATTGCTTAAATTATGTTAAGTTCTCGATAAATGTATTTATGTTGAGTTGTAAAGTTTGTATTGAGGCGTAAACTTTTATAATAAGTTCGACAAGGCGAAACATGATATTAACATGATTCTATGATATTTAGATGTAAAGATTGAAAATTTTGGGATCGAGAATGATTTCTAATAGAAAAGTTTAAATTATTCCGCAATTTTATTAAGTTTAACACTGGATATTGTTGTAAAGTCAGAACGATGATGTATTGATAATGACCGATGTTAAGAGTTGAATTGTATGAATTTTGGGGTCGTTACACCCATTTTCTTGAACAACTATTCTTCCTTGGTGGATCACCTCTAGAGGCCAAACACTTGGGTGGCTAACGTTGATCAAGCGAAGGAATTTAGTCGGTGGAATTCAAAGAGAACGCGAAGGAATTGGAGGTGAACTTGTATCCGAGGAAGCTTTGAGTCACGAGGGTATAATTTTTTATCTCTATCTCTTTTGCTAATTGATAATTGAACACAAGGAAAGATTATGGTGATGGTTTGTATGAAAGATTTGAAAATTCGTTTTATCACGCTTCCGCCCTATTTATGTAATTTGATTGCATGCTTGCGTTATATACAAACCTAACAGTGGTATCAGAGCCTAATCCTTGTGTTAATTATTGATTTTGATGATTCCATGTATGAATTGATATGCGATACGATCGAATTTTGGGCAGAAATGTTTTTCCTGAATCTGCATCGCGGCGCGGCCGCGCCGCTTCCAGTTCATTCTAGAGTGCGCCCACGCCTGAACCTAGAAAACGTTTCCGGGGGTGCAGCGCAGCCGCGCCGCTCCTAGTTCAATTTGGAGCGCGGTCGCGCCGTTATGCAGAGTTTGAAAAATTTTGTTTTTCTCAATTAACATAAATGGTTTATTTAATTGATAAAATTTTAAAATAAAGATGTTTATTTTATCTGAAATATGATTCCAGATTGCTAAAATTAAAGGAGTTTAATTTGGATTTGTTTTTTTTTATTAAAATAAAAGAGTTTATTTTGTTTTAAAAACTAACTATTAGCAATACTTTTGCCCATTAATTGATATCAATGTTTATATGGAATGGTTTTATTATTCATGAGATGAATGTTATTTATTGATGCATATGGAGATATGTATGATAATAAATAGGGATTGATTATGGACTATTGGCCAATGTGTGATTGGATTTATTTTAGAAGATACTTGAATGTATGGGTTTTTATAAATGGGGTCTGCGTATCTCGTCTTCTCTAATTTTTCTTAATATAAATTCTATCTCCCTCCTATGTACTTCCCTTTGACTACTGATCAAGGTTTCTATTATAGTAAATAGCTTATGTATTAGGATTAGTTAGAATTATTTTGAAGAATTGGAGACAAAGGAGCAAAGAGCGCTTGAAGACCCGTTTGTAATGGAGCCCGGGTTTAAATGTAATAGTTATATTTAAATTTAATTCTTGCACCCTAGGTTTGACCTTTTGGTTCACTTGGTGGCTCTAGTGAACCAAAGTAGAATAAAAGTCCATAATCAATCCGGGTAGAATATAGTACTCTATATGTGCATGCTTACTATATATATATATATATTATCCAACATGCTTTGCATGTCAAATAATATGACGCGTATTATATATATATATATATATATATATATTTATTTATATATATATATATATGCATGCACGCTAAACAAGATGAGACTAATAATAATAAACCCCTCAAATAAATTATATTAAGTCCTAAGCGTTCAAAGATATTTGGAATATCGAACGTCGCCTTCTAGCATGGTAAAGCAATAGAGTATTAAATATTTAATATGAGTTTGTTGTGTCACCACAAGGCAAGTATTAAATATTTAAGATGTTGCCTTATCACATTTGATGCTTATTAAGGAATTGAACATTACTGTTTTGTTGTGTCACCACAAGGACGATATTTTTCTCTTCACATATATGGAAGTGCTAGGATGGACTTAACTTAGATAATTTTGATTCGGATGTATCACCACTAGATCAAAATAATCTAAGAGGCAAAATATAAGGAGTTACACAGTGATGTAATTGACAATAGTTGTCTACCTATTTATTTATATATCGTTTGTTGTGTCACCACAAGACTATAAACATTTGAAATAGGATCCTTAGTCTCACTAGCAAATTTTTAATTAGAATTATCGAACTATATAATGAGGGTAATATAGTTTGATGAAAAGTGAGAGATACCAATTTAAAATAAAGACCTAATTTATTTTGGTAATTAATTAAATGAATGTATGCTAAAATGTTGTCTATTTCACATGCAGAATTTAAAAATGTCAAACTCACTATCACTGCGTAGCATACTTAATACTAACAAACTGACCGGACCGATTTACACGGACTGGTTAAGGAATCTGAGAATTATTCTCACTGCTGAAAAGATTTCTTATGTCCTAAATTTGCCAGTCCCTGTAAATGTTGCAGAAATAGCCTCTGAGGAAGAGATTGCTACTTTTAGAAAGTGGCAAGATTATGCAATCTTGGCTCAATACATCATGCTCGCATCCATAAGTAACGAGCTTCAGTGTCAACATGAAATTATGGATGCTCCTACTATATTGTTGCACCTCAAGGAGTTGTATGGTGAACAAAGTAGGACTGCTAGATATCATATATCTAAGGAGCTCTTCCGATCTCGTATGACCGAGGGCACTACCGTCGAGACTCATGTCCTTAAGATGATCAATCTGATTGAACAACTTGGACAGCTTGGGTTCGGGATGGATGAGGAGTTTGAAAGTAGTATGCTCACAAGCCAATCATATTTGATATGATGTAGCATATACTTTGTAAACATATTCATTTATTAATAAAAGAATTGATTTTCTTAAAAGGCATTTTATATTATCTACATAGTGCTGTTATATTAAATGTGATAAACCCATAGTTTTGAGCAATGCTTTTAGAATCATGATGGTGATCATGCTAATGAGATCTAAATTCTAGATAGCTCACAAACTAAAATCATTCCTAATCGTTGGATTACTAAATAGGGGATTAGTGAATCCGGATAGATTAGTACATACGTTGCTTGCTCTTAAGAAGAGGATAATTGATCTCATAATCATTTGAGTAGAGACACTAAAGCAAGTATGTAGGTGCTTATTGGAGAATAAGTTCACTGAACGTGGCTCGCTAAGGAATACCTAATGGAGTTTTACTCACCTGTCAATAGAAATTCCTCTAGTGATAGTAGAACAAGTGATCCTTGGACTTGAGATCATCATAGTATCTTGTGTATGCTGAGTTATACTTTGACATGTCCTTTAAGACCTTTTGGGTATATCAAAGGGTATGATTGGGTATAATTAGTTGTACATGGAGATAGGTGAATGATCAACAAAGAATCTACCTCGTCTAGTTAAAGATGTGAATGTCCTATGTGATTCGATAAATGATAACTCAGTAGTCCTTGGCTAAGGCAGAATGAAATTAAAAAGAAGTTTCTAATTTGCATTATTTTGAGTTGTGCATTTGAGAATCGAAATGTATATAATTAAATAAAATAGACTTGACAATAATTCCATGTCTTATATTTAATTAGGACATTGTATGGGTAGATGGATTGAATTGTACGATAACTATACACTGAAAGGTCCTTTTATGATTAATGTTGAAATCTATATTATCTAGAAAGTCGTTGATCGCTAAGGAGGCTTATCCTTATCGTAAAATAAATATTATTTATTTAAATAAATTAAATAGATTAATTTATTTATTTAAATAAGATTACAATTGTTCTAATTGATTTATTCACAACCGGTTTATTATGGAGAACCTAAAGGGTCACATCGCAAAAGAAAAATATTTATTTAAGAAATAAATGGCATAATCGTAATAATAAGTTAAGTGTATTTAATTTAATCTATGGAAATAGAATAAATTAAATAGCTTAATATTTATTATTTAATATTTTAGAAATATTAAATATAAATTAATAAGAGGAGTCTTATTATTATTATTACTATTACTATTATTTAATTCCTAATAGGGATTGTGAATAAATTAATAGTAGTACTCTCTCATGAATTCCTAATTGGATTAGGAGCATAATTAATTAAAGGAGTTTAATTATAATAGAATCCCTAATCCTAAATAGTTTAGGGAAGCGTTATTCCTACATCTATAAATAAGAGAAGTCTTATCATAGATTAGGATTACACACTCTTGCATTAGATTGTGGAGAGTACTTACAATTTCTATAGAGATAGAAACTAGGGTTTTGTTAACATCCATCTTCTTGAATAACTATTCTTCCTTGGTGGATCACCTCTAGAGGCTAAACACTTGGGTGGCTAACGTTGATCAAGCAAAGGAATTTAGTCGGTGGAATTCAAGGAGAACGCGAAGGAATTGGAGGTGAACTTGTACCCGAGGAAGCACGGTTCTACGAGGGTATAATTTTTATGTCTATCTTTTTTCGTTTATATCGTTAATTGAGCACATAGGTTGATCATGGTGATAGTTTGTATAAAATTTTAAAATTCGATTTTATCGCGCTTCCACTTTATTTATGTAATTTGATTGCATGTTCGTGTCATATACAAACCTAACAGAGTTAAGCCAAGATTTGATCTTGCAGTCACTCCCGAACACCTTCTCACAATTTCTTGTGAATTTTCACATGAATAAGTTGGACATCAGCTTGCCTGAGTTAATTAACATGTTAAAAATTGCAGAAGGTCACTTCTCATCCAACAAGAACCAAGTCTTACTAGTGGATGATTCTTCCAAGAAAAAGAAGAGACCCAAGGTATCTTCTTAAAGGAAGAAAAACAAGAAGGCTAAGGGCTAGGCGAAGAGAAAGGATAAAAAGAAACTTGATCCTGATAGCAAAGGAATTTGCTACCATTACAATAAGCCGGGACACTGGAAGAGGAACTGTAAGGAGTATATTGCGGACCAAAAGAAGCTTGGAGAAGCTTCGACTTCCGATCTATGTTTGTTCATGATTGAAATTAATTTTTCTGAAAGTCAAAATTCTACTTGGGTATTGGATACCGGGTGTAGTTCTCACATATGTAATAATATGTAGGGACTAAGCAGAAGTAGAAAGCTGAACAAGGATGAAGTCGTCCTACGAGTCAGAAATGGAGCAAAGGTTGCTGCATTAGCTATAGGGACTTATTGTTTAGCACTGCCTTCGAGCAAGTTCATTAGTTTAAATAATTGTTATTATGTTCTGACACTCATTAGAAACATTATTTCAATTTCTGTATTAGATATGGATGGTTTTGATATTATAATAAAGAACAACAGATGTTCTATTTATAATAAAAATATTTTATATGGTGTTGGGAACCTACTGAATGGACTTTATATACTTGACTTGCATGAAAATATACTTCAAATTGAACAAACTAAGAAAAGAAAAAGAGATGATGTTAATTATACCTTTATGTGGCACTGTAGACTCGGTCATATCAATGAAACAAGATTATCCAAGTTGCATAAAGATGGGCTTTTAGAGCTATCTGATTACGAATCATATCCAACTTGTGAATCTTGTCTCATGGGTAAAATGACTAAATCTCCTTTTACTGGAAAAGAAGAAAGAGTTAAAGAGTTGTTAGTGTTTGTACACACAGACGTATATGGACCTATGACAACGAATGCACGAGGAGGGTATTCTTATTTTATTACTTTCACTGATGATCATTCTAGATTTGGATATGTGTATTTAATGAAATACAAATCTGAATCGTTTGAAAAGTTCAAAGAATTCAGAACTAAAGTAAAGAAGCAAACTGGTAAGAGTATTAAGATTCTTCGATCGGATCGAGGAGGGGAATACTTAACCAATGAGTTTCTCAATTGTCTCAAAGAAAATGGTATAATCTCACAATGGACTCCACCAGGGAAGCCACGGTTGAATGGTGTATCTAAAAGGAGAAATTAAACATTGTTAGACATGGTTCGTTCCATGATGAGTTTTACCGACCTTCCAGTATCCTTCTGGGGTTATACCCTAGAATCGGCTGCATACCTACTTAACAAGATATCTACCAAATCCGTCCCAAAGACCCTATATGAGATATGGACAGGGAGGAAACCAAATCTTAAGCATGTTAAGACTTGGGGTTGTCCAGCTTATGTCAAAAGGTTTGAGCATGATAAGCTGAAGACTAGATCCGACAAATGTAGATTCGTGGGACACCCTAAAGAAACATCAGGGTATTATTTCTATCATCCTATTGATCAAAAGGTGTTTGTTGCAAAACACACTGCCTTCTTGGAAAAGGAGTTTATCCTTGAAGGGGTCAGTGGGAGTAAGATATATCTTGAAGAAGTTCAAGAACCACAAAATACTACAAATCAAAGTCAGGTACCTGACCAAGTAGAAGAACCTACTTTACCACTACCTATTCGTAAATCTGGAAGAGTACCGAAGATACCTGATAGGTATGGATTCATCATAGAGGATGATGATGAGGTACGCATCATAGATGATGATGATCCATTGACTTACGAAGAGGCTATGAGTAGTGAAGACTCAGAGAAATGGCTAGAAGCCATGAAATCCGTGATGGACTCCATGTATGAAAAACCAAGTATGAACTTTGGTTTCACCACCTGAGAGCATTAAGCCTATTGGGTGTAAATGGGTCTTTAAGAGAAAGACTGGAGCAGATGGCAAGGTAGAGACCTATAAGGCCCGACTGGTTGCAAAAGGTTTCAAACAAAGACAAGGAGTTGACTATGATGAAACCTTCTCACCAGTAGCTATGCTTAAGTCCATTAGGATTTTGCTTGTAATTGCAGCTTATTATGACTACGAGATCTGGCAAATGGACGTGAAAACGGCCTTCCTCAATGGAGAGCTTGAGGAGAATGTATATATGATACAACCAGAGGGTTTTGTTTCAACGGTTGGAATAAACCAAGTCTGTAAACTACAACGATCCATTTATAGATTGAAGCAAGCTTCTCGAAGATGGAACATCCGTTTTGATGAGATAATCAAAAGGTTTGATTTTATCAAAAATGAGGATGAACCTTGTGTGTACAAGAAGGTTAGTGGGAGCGCTGTTTCATTCCTTGTATTATATGTTGATAATATATTACTAATAGGGAATGATGTTCCTATCCTACAGTCGATCAAAATATGGTTATCTAAGCACTTCTCCATGAAGGACTTGGGTGAGGCATCCTATATTTTGGAGATAAAGATCTATAGAGATAGATCTAAAAGGATGCTGGGCTTGACCCAAGGAAAGTACATTGACTCGATGCTAAAGAAGTTTAGCATGGAAGATTCCAAGAGAGGTCTCATGCCGATGAGCCATGTAATACATCTCTCCAAGAAACAGGCCCCAAAGGCACCTGAGGAGAGAGACAATATGAGTAAGATTCCTTATGCTTTCGCAATAGGATCTATTATGTACGGTATGATATGTACTAGACCAGATGTCGCTCATGCACATAGTGTAACAAGCAGATATTAGTCGAATCCAGGAGAAGAGCACTAGAAGGCAGTGAAAAACATCCTAAAGTACTTGAGAAGAACTAAGGATGTATTTCTTGTCTACGGTGGGTCTGAATTGAAACTAGAGAACTATACAGACTCAAGTTTTCAAACGGACCAAGATGACAGTAAATCCGTTTCAAGGTATGTGTTTACCTTAAACGGTGGCGTGGTGAGTTGGAAGAGTTCCAAGCAGCAAACAGTTGCTGATTTAGTGACAGAGGCAGAGTACATAGCTGCAAGTGAAGCTGTAAAGGAAGCTGTTTGGATGAAGTAGTTCATAACTGAACTTGGAGTGGTTCCTAGCATTAGAGGAGCCGTACCTTTATTCTGTGACAACAACGGAGCTGTTGCACAGGCTAAGGAACCCAAGTCTCATCAGAAATCCAAACACGTGTTGCGGCGGTTTCATTTGATTAGGGAGATCATTGAAAGAGGAGATGTCACCCTGGAGCGTGTGGACTCTCAAGAAAACATTGCAGATCCATTTACTAAAATTTTAACACAACAACAGTTTGATCGTCACTTAGAGAAGATGGGTATTAGATACCATGACGATTGGCTTTAGTGCAAGTGGGAGATTAAAAGTAGTATGCACACAAGACAATCATATTTGATATGTGTAGACACCCAAATTTTACGTTCCCTGTACTAACCATGACAGGAGGGCGAAATCGTCAATTAAACCGGCTTGGGGGAGCGAAGGAATGGGCACAAGTGCGAACGCCCAACACCACCGCAAGGATTGGCGACCAAGGCTGACGTGGCAATAGGGCTGTCCGATTTGAGCATGCCCGAATGATGTGGCACGTCTCCCAGTGATTCTCGGACTGCAAAATGCAAGCCTTTCAGCAGAAACCAATGATCCGACACGAGAATCGAGGTGCGGTTCGAAAAATGAGAAATTCAGCCCACCCAGCCGCGGATTGATCTGCGGCCAAACGATTAAAATAATGGTAGTGCGCGAGACGGCTGAAGTGCGGGGCGAGCACGGGGAAACCGAGGCCAGCCCATTTTGCATACAGAAACAAAAGAAGAGAGAAGCAGCGGCAGCAGCTGGGAAGAAGGCGAAAAAGAAGAAGAAAACAATAGAAATTAAGGGAGAAAAGAGTGAGAAATAGTGAGCAATTGTATCCATTTTGTGAGATTACATCTCATATTTTCTACTCTATTCAATATACAAATTCATACATATTGTGGGGATTATTTGCAAGGTGAAAAATCCTTTGTTTTAGCATTTTGTTTTACCATTTTTGTTAAGCTTTTTGTCATCCAAATTATATTAAATGTAGTTGTTCTTGTATATTGTTGTGAATCCATGGATTGAGGGCTATTAGTGAGGGTTCCCAAATGGAACGAAATTCCTCCTAATGGCCCGATGATATCCACTTGGTGAATTTTAGCTCGTTGTAATGATGTATTATGCATAGTTTATTTAGATTGTTATTTTTAGGATCTTGTTGGTGTGTAGCGATTTTGGATGTGAGCCTAGGAGCGCGACCCCGTGGTCCAAATCCGACGATGGACATCTTTTGATATATGTAATAAATTCGATGTACCTTTCATTGTAAATATGTAATCGTCGGGCCTTAAAACGACGCCAAGGCGAGAATCGTGTTTAAGGCCCCGAAATAGTGAAACTTGTGATTGTAGGCATTTGGGGTTATTTTGATGGCTTACATGCCCATGAATAGCCCCGACGTGTGTTTATGCTCGATTTGATTTATGAGATGAAATTGATTTCAAAGCTAAAAGATAAGATTTTCATAAAATAAATCAAACTAGGCTATTAGCATCACGAGGTTAATAAATGAGAAGTGCTAAGGAATGTCGATTCCTATTTAACGATAAAGCTAAAGAAAATCGTTTTCAAACATCATAAAATGATTTTATAAATAAGTAATGTTTTATTAAACCTTTGTGCATAGGGTTAAAGAGATCCTAGAAATTGCCCATCATTTGAGTTACGAGGGCAACGTATAGATCTCGATTCCTATTTTAACGAAAGTTTAAAACTCTTGTTTTTTGCCAAAACGACACCTAATGAAAATCTCATAGTTTTGACAATTAAAATCAAACATTTCTCAATAAAGCTTTCTTGTATAAACCGAAGGACATTCTAAGGCATTATCAAAAGAAAGCACGACTTTCCCTAAAAATCCAAATGATTCTTTCATACAAACTCACCACAACATTCACATAGGCACACACACACACACGCGCGCATATACACACATTCATGAATTAAAGGATAGAAAAAGCATCAAGATTGCGGTAACCGTGTTTCACGGAAGTCGGGGGGTGCCTAACACCTTCCCCTCGCTTAAGCAAGCCCCCGAACTCTATGAATCTCGGTTCGCAGACCAATTAATTCGAAGTCACATATGAGCCAGCGATTACGAAAACGAAACTCGGATGAGTTGGTACATCCATTTCAAATATACCAACTGGCGACTCTGGTTAATTGGCTCATCATAAAAAACGATCTTTCAAAACCCCGTCGACACTCAAGCCGACCCTTTTCCCCAAAATCACCTAATCAAAAGGCAAAAAATCGGAAAAGGCCAACAAATCGCATAAGCGGATAAAACCGGCGTCGACAACTGGCGACTCCGCTGGGGACATTAGAGGGCTTAAGCCGCGTTCAAATCTTGATGCTATCCTATCCTTTAAAATTCATGAATATGTGTGTGCATGCGATATTTTGATCATTTTTACTTTTGTTGTGTGAATGTGTGTTTTGTCCAATAAGTGAATGATTGAATGGGATTGCTTTAGTTTAAAGTAAAATCATTTGCATACGGTGAGGACGATGAATGTGAATGTATGTTGAGAGAGTACCTCCTCCTGAAGCGAACCTGTCGGTTGCTTATTACTGGACTCGAAGGGGCTGCTCCCCGGAGATGGCTCAGGAAACGCACCACCCAAATCCGCTCCAATCGAAAGGATTCAGACGAGTAGATTGCGAAGATTTAGGGACCTTCATGCCGAAAAGCCCGTGAGAGTAACCCTAAGGTAGGTCAGCCTCTGATAAACCTAACGAAGGGGAAGCTTCTTCATGACCTTTTATCGTTCAGTCAAATAAATAAATGTCATGTAAATGGCATACAACTGTTATACCGTCATCATCGTAATAAATATGTCATGTATCATGTGATTACATCACCTGCACATATAAAGATAATACTGACATGGTTTTTTTGCAGGAAGGCAATCCATACCACGTACCAGGGTTTTCTAAAAACTTCTAAATACTATCCTGTCATCAAACACTGACCTTGTTTTGCAGGATAAGATTAGAGAACCGTGAATGCGTGGCATAACGATCACAAAGAACCCGGAGTAGGGGCAAATTCGACCACAAAAAAAAAGGAAATAAAAAAAAATCTCAAAAAAAAAAATCCCCAAACCTTTCAACAAGTCAAAGGACCGGATCTTTTGTCAGCCCAGCGAGATACCGATGCAACCAGTACGAGGGAGATCATAAGAAAAGCAAACTTAACACTGGGGCATTTGTCACTACCCAGGAAATGATGATGTGCAAATTGGCACCCATGCAACAATCCCATCAACATGCACCATCATCATCAAATGCCACATCATGTCAATTCAATCTTCAACGGTACGATCATCTGACATTTGTCAAGCATAGTTTTCCCGGGATATGATGACCCGCGTGAAAGGGGGATTTTATTTGACTTGATAGGAATCGGATCAATTCTGACAAGCAACCGTGGAGCATGATCGTGAGTATGATTAGATGAAGAAGGCTATTCAACCTTTTGATCAGGTACAAAGCCTTAATTCAAAGCAACGTTTGTGACAGAATTGACCTCATGTGACAGCCTTCACTTTGCATTTGCACAAGCTTTCAGTTGTGGGGTATAAAACTATGACGACGTTGATGGCAATTAACATGTAGTCATACAGTCAATAATTATCAAGCTAATATCAAGAAGTCAGACGATAAATGATTATCAAGCTAATGTCTCGAATCGTGGCCTGGGTTATTCGAGTAATTAAGCCGAGGGGTGTCTCCACACCTGGCGCCCTAAAGCCATCTGGTTTGGGAGTCGCTGGCCCAACACTCGTTACATGGGTAACTCAGAGCCTAAGAAAACGAGCATTACAGTAGAGGAGGCCCGAGCAGATTCGAATCGTGGCATGGGCTACTCGAGTAATTAAGCCTAAGGGGTGTCTCTACATCTGGTGCCCTAAAGTCGTCTGGTTTGGGAGTCACCGACCTAACACTCGCTACATGGGTAACTCAAGCCTAAGAAAACGAATCTGCGCAAGGTCAAGCAAAGAATGAATGGTGCATACCACCAGCTTGTCTCGAACCGTGGCCTTTGTTACTCGAGTAAATAAACCCGGAGGGGTGTCTGTACACCTAATGCCCCAAAACCGTCTGGTTCGGGAGTCATTGGTCCAAAACTCGTTAAATGGGTAACTTTGAATAGCCTAAGAAAACGAGACGAGTGAAGTGGGCTGATAAAGAGAAAAGATAATATGAAAAAAAAAAAAACTCTCGGCCTTAAAACAAAAAGTCATGAAAGAGAAACCCCTACTGAATGCTGCATCGCACAGTGCATTTGTCATATGACGTCAATCCTGCTAAGGACGTTGTCGAGAATGGAGACAGAGTGCCTTTGACGAGGGAAGGTAGTTCTTTTGAATTCGACCTCACTCACGTACAGTGACCATGAATGCTTGAAGGTGTTCTTACGATTTCATAATTCGTCAAATAGAAAATCATCAACTCACGAGGGATTGAAAAAAAAAAAAAAAAAAAAAAAACTTCCAATCTAGTACATTCACGGTTCACAACTTGCTAGATTGTGCGATCAATAGATATTCAATTTCATGTGCTTTAACTGCATTTTTGTCGAGATTATAATATCTTTGTGTTGAACTAACACTAGCGGCCCGAGCTTTCAAGTTTTGGCATTTGTTAGTCATCTAATATGCAGGATCTTGCAGAGCTGTGGATAACTCAGCACGGTCAACATCGCGAGTTTTCGATAGAAATTCTTGGTAGCGACACGCTCCAAGGCAGGGGCAGTTAAGAATCGTGAAATGGAAGGAAGCTGAGGCTGTACAGAGCTTCTCGTCATTGGGCCTCTTCCCAATCCTGACTATCACTGCCTCGACATCCAAATGATCCACATGCATGAGCATATACGAGGATGATATAATGCAGGACAGCAGCATATCGGCCAACAGAAATGATCAAAAGGCCAAGGAGCCCAACATAGCTGTCGATCATCACAGAGAGCGAAACAGACTGCCTCAACTCGATGAAATGAAGACGACCAAGAACAGGCAGAGTACAAAACCAATGTTGAAGTCTAGAAACTACACTTCACGACGAGGCGTGATCCAGTCAAATTTTGGCAAACAGCGACGATTGTCAAATCGTATCATTTGACTGAACAGGGGTCATTTCTGTCTAAACATATGTGGTGCACATGCATCTGTCCATAACATATCTGCCAGATCATGCATAACATCTTTTTCATGCATGCAGGTACGATCAAAATGAAAATCTTCAGGAAAGAACAAGCACGTCGCTTTCAACCTCACAAATGATCAGAGTGATGGCTTTTGCGGCATGGTACGTGGACGATGTTGGTGGGAGATCCGGGACAGAAGCCGATCGCACATCCCACTTCAAGAAATCCCTCAAAATCAAATCAAAAAAAAAAGAAAAAAAAAAGAAAAAAGACAAAAAACAACAAACCCTGGGAAGGGCTGAGATCCACGCGAACCACAACAAGATGGTGAGCACCCATGGGAAGGGCTGATATCCACAAAAAGAAAAAAAAGACAAAAAACAACAAACCCTGGGAAGGGCTGAGATCCACGCGAACCACAACAAGATGGTGAGCACCCCTGGGAAGGGCTGATATCCACAAAAAGAAAAAAAAAGACAAAAAACAACAAACCCTGGGAAGGGCTGAGATCCACGCGAACCACAACAAGATGGTGAGCACCCCTGGGAAGGGCTGATATCCACAAAAAGAAAAAAAAGACAAAAAACAACAAACCCTGGGAAGGGCTGAGATCCACGCGAACCACAACAAGATGGTGAGCAACCCTGGGAAGGGCTGATATCCACACAAAAAAAGACAAAAAACAGCAAACCCTGGGAAGGGCTGAGATCCACGCGAACCACAACAAAGATGGCGAGCAACCCTGGAAGGGCTGATATCCACAAAAAGAAAAAAGACAAAAAACAACAAACCCTGGGAAGGGCTGAGATCCACGCGAACCACAACAAGATGGCGAGCAACCCTGGGAAGGGCTGATATCCACAAAAAGAAAAAAGACAAAAAATAACAAACCCTGGGAAGGGCTGAGATCCACGCGAACCACAACAAGATGGCGAGCAACCCTAGGAAGGGCTGATATCCACAAAAAGAAAAAAGACAAAAAACAACAAACCCTGGGAAGGGCTGAGATCCACGCGAACCACAACCAGATGGCGAGCGACCCTGGGAAGGGCTGATATCCACAAAAAGAAGAAAAGACAAAAAACAACAAACCCTGGGAAGGGCTGAGATCCAAGATAACCAACTGGCGACGATAACCGGGGGTTACGAGATGGGTGACCGGCGACGATACCCGGCCCCGACGAGACAATCGACCGGCGACGATAACCGGCGATTACGAGATGGATGTCCGGCAACGAAAATCGGCTCCGACAAGATAACCAACCGGCGACGATAACCGGGGGTTACGAGATGGGTGACCAGCGACGAAATCCGGCCCCGACGAGACGATCGACCGGCGACGATAACCGGCGATTACGAGATGGGTGACCGGCGACGAAACCCGGCCCCGACGAGACGATCGACCGGCGACGATAACCAGCGATCAACGAACCCCTGGGAAGGGCTGGTATCCAAACAATCAACGACCCCTGGGAATGGCTGAGATCCAAGCAAACCCCGACAAACGGTGACACTTGTAGAACCATATCAAAAGACTGTACATGGGTCATTTTTCATCAAATTTACATTTTAAATGTTGTGTCACATGCATTGAATAAATGATAATTCTGTACGTGATCCATGCAGATCAGGTGTCAAGGTCCTAGCCTGTCAGAGTCAAAAGCAATGGTTGCCAAGAACGATGTACGAGGACGAATTCCAAGGATGCCCTTCAAGGCTAGTCAGGAGAATAACTTCCTTTGATGACAATGGGATGGAGTAAGGTGATTACGAGAGGGGTGATCGGATAACGAGACCCGGCACTTACAGGACAATCGACCGGATACAAGACCCGGCGATTATAAGACGAGCGACAGGTCAGGGATTGATGCATTGACACCTTTATGAATGTTTTGCATGCCTTACATCTTGCATCGTATCATAAGTTGTATGTGTTGCATCATGCATGTATTGTCATTTTTGTGCACTGTCATTCATGCATCGGGTGTCTATTTCTTTATCCTGTTCATTTCATTCAAACATTCCATAAACATGATAAAGAGGGGCAGCTGTAGACACCCAAATTTTGCGTTCCCTGTACTAACCATGACAGGAGAGCGAAATCGTCAATTGAACCGGCTTGCGGGAGCGAAGGAATGGGCACAAGTGCGAACGCCCAAAACCACCGCAAGGATTGGCGACCAAGGCTGACGTGGTAATAGGGCTGTCCGATTTGAGCATGCCCGAATGATGTGGCACGTCTCCCAGTGATTCCCGGACTGCAAAATGCAAGCCTTTCAGCAGAAACCAATGATCCAACACGAGAATCGAGGTGCGGTTCGAAAAATGAGAAATTTAGCCCACCCAGCCGCAGATTAATCTGCGGCCAAACGATTAAAATAATGGTAGTGCGTGAGACGGCTGAAGTGCGCGGCGGGCGCGGGGAAACCGAGGCCAGCCGCAGATCAATCTGCGGCTGCCTAGGGCAGCCCCTTATCAGGCCATTTTGCATACAGAAACAAAAGAAGAGAGAAGCAGCGGCAACAGCTGGGAAGAAGGCGAAAAAGAAGAAGAAAACAGCAGAAATTAAGGGAGAAAAGAGTGAGAAATAGTGAGCAATTGTATCCATTTTGTGAGATTACATCTCATATTTTCTACTCTATTCAATACACAAATTCATACATATTGTGGGGATTATTTGCAAGGTGAAAAATCCTTTGTTTTAGCATTTTGTTTTACCATTTTTGTTAAGCTTTTTGTCATCCAAATTATATTAAATGTAGTTGTTCTTGTATATTGTTGTGAATCCATGGATTGAGGGCTATTAGTGAGGGTTCCCAAATGGAACGAAATTCCTCCTAATGGCCCGATGATATCCACTTGGTGAATTTTAGCTCGTTGTAATGATGTATTATGCATAGTTTATTTAGATTGTTATTTTTAGGATCTTGTTGGTGTGTAGCGATTTTGGATGTGAGCCTAGGAGCGCGACCCCGTGGTCCAAATCCGACGATGGACATCTTTTGATATATGTAATAAATTCGATGTACCTTTCATTGTAAATATGTAATCGTCGGGCCTTAAAACGACGCCAAGGCGAGAATCGTGTTTAAGGCCCCGAAATAGTGAAACTTGTGATTGTAGGCGTTTGGGGTTATTTTGATGGCTTACATGCCCATGAATAGCCCCGACGTGTGTTTATGCTCAATTTGATTTATGAGATGAAATTGATTTCAAAGCTAAAAGATAAAATTTTCATAAAATAAATCAAACTAGGCTATTACCATCACGAGGTTAATAAATGAGAAGTGCTAAGGAATGTCGATTCCTATTTAACGATAAAGCTAAAGAAAATCGTTTTCAAACATCACAAAATGATTTTATAAATAAGTAATGTTTTATTAAACCTTTGTGCATAGGGTTAAAGAGATCCTAGAAATTGCCCATCATTTGAGTTACGAGAGCAACGTATAGATCTCGATTCCTATTTTGACGAAAGTTTAAAACTCTTGTTTTTTGCCAAAACGACACCTAATGAAAATCTCATAGTTTTGACAATTAAAATCAAACATTTCTCAATAAAGCTTTCTTGTATAAACCGAAGGACATTCTAAGGCATTATCAAAAGAAAGCATGACTTTCCCTAAAAATCCAAATGATTCTTTCATACAAACTCACCACAACATTCACATAGGCACACACACACACACGCGCATATACACACATTCATGAATTAAAGGATAGAAAAAGCATCAAGATTGCGGTAACCGTGTTTCACGGAAGTCGGGGGGTGCCTAACACCTTCCCCTCGCTTAAGCAAGCCCCCAAACTCTATGAATCTCGGTTCGCAGACCAATTAATTCGAAATCACATATGAGCCAGCGATTACGAAAACGAAACTCGGATGAGTTGGTACATCCATTTCAAATATACCAACTGGCGACTCTGGTTAATTGGCTCATCATAAAAAACGATCTTTCAAAACCTCGTCGACACTCAAGCCGACCCTTTTCCCCAAAATCACCTAATCAAAAGGCAAAAAATCGGAAAAGGCCAACAAATCGCATAAGCGGATAAAACCGGCGTCGACAATATGATGTAGCATATACTTTGTAATCTTATTCATTTATTAATAAAAGAATTGATTTTCTTAAAAGGCATTTTATATTATCTACATGGTGTTGTTATATTAAATGTGATAAACCAATAGTTTTGGCAATGCTTTTAGAATCATGATGGTAATCATGCTAATGAGATCTAAATTCTAGATAACTCATAAACTAAAATCATTCCAAATCGTTGGATTACTAAAAAGGGGATTAGTGAATCCGAATAGATTAGTACATATGTTGTTTGCTCTTAAGAAGATGATGATTGATCTCATAATCATTTGCATGGAGACACTAAATCAAATATGTAGGTGCTTATTAGAGAATAAGTTCACTGAACGTGGCTCGCTAAGGAATACCTAATGGAGTTTTACTCACCTGTCAATAGTAATTCCTCTAGTGATAGTAGTACAAGTGATCCTTGGACTTGAGATCATCATAGTATCTGGTGTATGATGAGTTATACTTTGACATGTCCCTTAAGACCTTTTGGGTATATCAAAGGGTATGATTGCGTATAATTAATTGTACATGGAGATAGGTGAATGATCAACAAAAAATCTACCTCGTCTAGTTAAAGATGTGAATGTCCTATGTGATTCGATAAATGATAACTCAGTAGTCCTTGGCCAAGGCAGAATGAAATTAGAAAGTAGTTTCTAATTTGCATTATTTTGAGTTGTGCATTTGAGAATTGAAATGTATACAATTAAATAAAATAAGACTTGACAATAATTCCATGTCTTATATTTAATTGGGACATTGTATGGTAGAAGGATTGAATTGTACGGTAACTATGCACTGAAAGGTTCTTTTGTGATTAATGTTGAAATCTATATTATCTGAAAAGTCGTTGATCGCTAAGGGGGCTTACCCGTATTGTAAAATAAATATTATTTATTTAAATAAATTAAAATTGTTCTAATTGATTTATTCACAATCGGTTTATTATGGAGAATCTAAACGGTCAAACCGTAAAAGTAAAATATTTATTTAAGAAGTAAATGACATAATCGTAATAATAACTTAAGTGTATTTAATTTAATCTATGGAGATAGAATAAATTAAATAGCTTAATATTTATTATTTAATATTTTGGAAATATTAAATATAAATTAATAAGAGGAGTCTTATTATTATTATTACTATTACTATTATTTAATTCCTAATAGTGATTGGAAATTAATTAATAGAAGTACTCTCTCATGAATTCCTAATTGGATTAAGAGCATAATTAATTAAAGGAGTTTAATTATAATAGAATCCCTAATCCTAAATAGTTTAGGGAAGGGTTATTCCTACATCTATAAATAAGAGGAGTCTTATCATAGATTAGGATTACACACTCTTGCTTTAGATTGTGGAGAGTACTTACAATTTCTATAGAGATAGAAACTAGGGTTTTGTCAACATCCATCTTCTTAAATAACTATTCTTCCTTGGTGGATCACCTCTAGAGGCCAAACACTTGGGTGGCTAACGTTGATCAAGCAAAGGAATTTAGTCGGTGGAATTCAAGGAGAACGCGAAGCAATTGGAGGTGAACTTGTACCCGAGGAAGCACGGTTCTACGAGGGTATAATTTTTATCTCTATCTTTTTTCGTTTATATCGTTAATTGAGCACATAGGTTGATCATGGTGATGGTTTGTATAAAATTTTAAAATCCGATTTTATCGCGCTTCCACTTTATTTATGTAATTTGATTGCATGTTCGTGTCATATATAAACCTAATAGAGTTAAGCCAATATTTGATCTTGCAGTCACTCCCGGACACCTTCTCACAATTTGTTGTGAATTTTCACATGAATAAGTTGGACATCAGCTTGCCTGAGTTAATTAACATGTTAAAAATTGCAGAAGGTCACTTCTCATCCAACAAGAACTAAGTCTTACTAGTGGATGATTCTTCCAAGAAAAGGAAGAGACCCAAGGTATCTTCTTAAAGGAAGAAAAACAAGAAGGCTAAGGGCAAGGCGAAGAGAAAGGATAAAAAGAAACTTGATCCTGATAGCAAAGGAATTTGCTACCATTATAATAAGCCGGGACACTGGAAGAGGAACTGCAAGGAGTATTTTGCGGACCAAAAGAAGCCTGGAGAAGCTTCGACTTCCGATCTAGGTTTGTTCATGATTGAAATTAATTTTTTTGAAAGTCAAAATTCTACTTGGGTATTGGATACCGGGCGTAGTTCTCACATATGTAATAATATGCATGACTAAGCAAAAGTAGAAAGCTGAACAAGGATGAAGTCGTCCTACGAGTCGGAAATGGAGCAAAGGTTGTTGCATTAGCTGTAGGGACTTATTGTTTAGCACTGCCTTCGAGCAAGTTCATTAGTTCAAATAATTGTTATTATGTTCTGACACTCATTAGAAACATTATTTCAATTTTTGTATTAGATATGGATGGTTTTGATATTATAATAAAGAACAACAGATATTCTATTTATAATAAAAATATTTTATATGGTGTTGGGAACCTACTGAATAGACTTTACATACTTGACTTGCATGAAAATATACTTCAAATTGAACAAACTAAGAAAAGAAAAAGAGATGATGTTAATTATACCTTTATGTGACACTGTGGACTCGGTCTTATCAATGAAACAAGATTATCCAAGTTGCATAAAGATGGGCTTTTACAGCAATCTGATTACGAATCATATCCAACTTGTGAATCTTGTCTCATGGGTAAAATGACTAAATCTCCTTTTACTGGAAAAGGAGAAAGAGTTAAAGAGTTGTTAGTATTTGTACACACAGACGTATGTGGACCTATGACAACGAATGCACGAGGAGGGTATTCTTATTTTGTTACTTTCACTGATGATCATTCTAGATTTGGATATGTGTATTTAATGAAATACAAATCTGAATCGTTTAAAAAGTTCAAAGAATTCAGAAGTAAAGTAGAGAAGCAAACTGGTTAGAGTATTACGATTCTTCGATCGGATCGAGGAGGAGAATACTTAACCATTGAGTTTCTCAATTGTCTCAAAGAAAATGGTATAATCTCACAATGGACTCCACCAGGGAAGCCACAGTTGAATGGTGTATCTGAAAGGAGAAATCAAACATTGTTGGACATGGTTCGTTCCATGATGAGTTTTACCGACCTTCCAGTATCCTTCTAGGGTTATGCCCTAGAATCGGCTACATTTCTACTTAGCAAGGTACCTACCAGATCCGTCCCAAAGACTCCATATGAGTTATGGATAGGGAGAAAACCAAATCTTAAGCATGTTAAGACTTGGGGTTGTCCAGCTTATGTCAAAAGGTTTGAGCATGATAAGCTGGAGACTAGATCTGACAAATATAGATTCATGGGATACCCTAAAGAAACATCATGGTATTATTTCTATCATCCTACTGATCAAAATGTGTTTATTGCAAAACACGCTGCCTTCTTGCAAAAGGAGTTTCTCCTTGAAGGGGTCAGTGGGAGTAAGATATATCTTGAAGAAATTCAAGAACCACAAAATACTATAGATCAAAGTCAGGTACCTGACCAAGTAGAAGAACCTACTTTACCACTACCTATTCGTAAATCTGGAAGAGTACCGAAGATACCTGATAGGTATGGATTCATCATAGAGGATGATGATGAGGTAAGCATCATAGATGATGATGATCCATTGACTTACGAAGAGGCTATGAGTAGTGAAGACTCAGAGAAATGGCTAGAAGCCATGAAATCCCTGATGGACTCCATGTATGAAAACCAAGTATGAACTTTGGTTTCACCACCTGAGAGCATTAAGCCTATTGGGTGTAAATGGGTCTTTAAGAGAAAGACTGGAGCAGATGGCAAGGTAGAGACCTATAAGGCCCGACTGGTTGCAAAAGGTTTCAAACAAAGACAAGGAGTTGACTATGATGAAACCTTCTCACCAGTAGCTATGCTCAAGTCCATTCGGATTTTGCTTACAATTGCAGCTTATTATGACTACGAGATCTGGCAAATGGACGTGAAAATGGCCTTCCTCAATGGAGAGCTTGAGGAGAATGTATATATGATATAGCCAGAGGGTTTTGGTTCAACGGTTGGAATAAACCAAGTCCGTAAGCTATAACGATCCATTTATAGATTGAAGCAAGCTTCTCGAAGATGGAACATCCGTTTTGATGAGATAATCAAAAGGTTTGATTTTATCAAAAATGAGGATGAACCTTGTGTGTACAAGAAGGTTAGTGGGAGCGCTGTTTCGTTCCTTGTATTATATGTTGATAATATATTACTGATAGGGAATGATGTTCCTATCCTACAGTCGATCAAAATATGGTTATCTAAGCACTTCTCCATGAAGGACTTGGGTGAGGCATCCTATATTTTGGGGATAAAGATCTATAGAGATAGATCTAAAAGGATGCTGGGCTTGACCCAAGGAAAATACATTGACTCGATGCTAAAGAAGTTTAGCATGGAAGATTCCAAGAGAGGTCTCATGCTGATGAGCCATGTAATACATCTCTCCAAGAAACAGGCCCCAAAGGCACCTGAGGAGAGAGACCGTATGAGTAAGATTCCTTATGCTTTCGCAATAGGATCTATTATGTACGGTATGATATGTACTAGACCAGATGTCGCTCATGCACTTAGTGTAATGAGAAGATATTAGTCGAATCCAGGAGAAGAGCACTGGAAGGCAGTGAAAAACATCCTAAAGTACTTGAGAAGAACTAAAGATGTATTTCTTGTCTACGGTGGGTCTGAATTGAAACTAGAGAACTATACAGACTCAAGTTTTCAAATGGACCAAGATGACAGTAAATCCGTTTCAAGGTATGTGTTTACCTTAAACGGTGGCGTGGTGAGTTGGAAGAGTTCCAAGCAGCAAACAGTTGCTGATTTAGTGACAGAGGCAGAGTACATAGCTGCAAGTGAAGCTGTAAAGGAAGCTGTTTGGATGAAGTAGTTCATAACTGAACTTGGAGTGGTTCCTAGCATTAGAGGAGCCGTACCTTTATTTTGTGACAACAACGGAACTGTTGCACAGGCTAAGGAACCCAAGTCTCATCAGAAATCCAAACACGTGTTGCGGTGGTTTTATTTGATTAGAGAGATCATTGAAAGAGGAGATGTCACCCTGGACCGTGTGGACTCTCAATAAAACATTGCAGATCCATTTACTAAAGTTTTAACACAACAGCAGTTTGATCGTCACTTAGAAAAGATGGGTATTAGATACCATGACGATTGGCTTTAGTGCAAGTGGGAGATTGAAAGTAGTATGCACACAAGCCAATCATATTTGATATGATGTAGCATACACTTTGTAATCTTATTCATTTATTAATAAAAGAATTAATTTTCTTAAAAGGCATTTTATATTATCTACATGATGATGTTATATTAAATGTGATAAAACCATAGTTTTGAGCAATGCTTTTAGAATCATGATGGTAATCATGCTAATGAGATCTAAATTCTAGATAACTCATAAACTAAAATCATTCCTAATCGTTGGATTACTAAAAAGGGGATTAGTGAATCCGAATAGATTAGTACATATGTTACTTGCTCTTAAGAAGAGGATGATTGATCTCATAATCATTTGCGTGGAGACACTAAAGCAAGTATGTAAGTGCTTATTAGAGAATAAGTTCATTGAACGTGGCTCGCTAAGGAATACCTAATGGAGTTTTGCTCACCTGTCAATAGGAATTCCTCTAGTGATAGTAGTACAAGTGATCCTTGGACTTGAGATCATCATAGTATCATGTGTATGATGAGTTATATTTTGACATGTCCCTTAAGACCTTTTGGGTATATCAAAGGGTATGATTAGGTATAATTAGTTCTACATGGAGATAGGTGAATGATCAACAAAGAATCTACCTCATTTAGTAAAAGATGTGAATGTCCTATGTGATTCGATAAATGATAACTCAGTAGTCCTTGGCCAAGGCAGAATGAAATTAGAAAGGAGTTTCTAATTTGCATTATTTTGAGTTGTGCATTTGAGAATCGAAATGTATATAATTAAATAAAATAAGACTTGACAGTAATTCCATGTCTTATATTTAATTGGGACATTGTATGGTAGAATGATTGAATTGTACGGTAACTATGCACTGAAAGGTTCTTTTGTGATTAATGTTGAAATCTATATTATCTGGAAAGTCGTTGATCGCTAAGGGGGCTTACCCTTATTGTAAAATAAATATTATTTATTTAAATAAATTAAATAGGTTAATTTATTTATTTAAATAAGATTAAAATTATTCTAATTGATTTATTCACAACCGGTTTAATATGGAGAACCTAAAGGGTCACACCGTAAAAGAAAAATATTTATTTAAGAAGTAAATGGCATAATCGTAATAATAAGTTAAGTGTATTTAATTTAATCTATGGAGATAGAATAAATTAAATAGCTTAATATTTATTATTTAATATTTTGGAAATATTAAATATAAATTAATAAGAGGAGTCTTATTATTATTATTACTATTACTATTATTTAATTCCTAATAGGGATTGGGAATTAATTAATAGAAGTACTCTCTCATGAATTCCTAATTGGATTAAGAGCATAATTAATTAAAGGAGTTTAATTATAATAGAATCCCTAATCCTAAATAGTTTAGGGAAGGGTTATTCCTACATCTATAAATAAGAGGAGTCTTATCATAGATTAGGATTACAAACTCTTGCATTAGATTGTGGAGAGTACTTACAATTTCTATAGAGATAGAAACTAGGGTTTTGTCAACATCCATCTTCTTAAATAACTATTCTTCCTTGGTGGATCACCTCTAGAGGCCAAACACTTGGGTGGCTAACGTTGATCAAGCAAAAGAATTTAGTTGGTGGAATTCAAGGAGAACGCGAAGGAATTGGAGGTGAACTTGTACCCGAGGAAGCACGGTTCTACGAGGGTATAATTTTTATCTCTATCTTTTTTCGTTTATATCGTTAATTGAGCACATAGGTTGATCATGGTGATGGTTTGTATAAAATTTTAAAATCCGATTTTATCGCGCTTCCACTTTATTTATGTAATTTGATTGCATGTTCGTGTCATATACAAACCTAACAGAGTTAAGCCAAGATTTGATCTTGCAGTCACTCCCGGACACCTTCTCACAATTTGTTGTGAATTTTCACATGAATAAGTTGGACATCAGCTTGCCTGAGTTAATTAACATGTTAAAAATTGCAGAAGGTCACTTCTCATCCAACAAGAACCAAGTCTTACTAGTGGATGATTCTTCCAAGAAAAGGAAGAGACCCAAGGTATCTTCTTAAAGGAAGAAAAATAAGAAGGCTAAGGGGAAGGCGAAGAGAAAGGATAAAAAGAAACTTGATCCTGATAGCAAAGGAATTTGCTACCATTGCAATAAGTCGGGACACTGGAAGAGGAACTGCAAGGAGTATCTTGCGGACCAAAAGAAGCCTGGAGAAGCTTCGACTTCCGATCTAGGTTTGTTCATGATTGAAATTAATTTTTCTGAAAGTCAAAATTCTACTTGGGTATTGGATACCAGCTGTAGTTCTCACATATGTAATAATATGCAAGGACTAAGCAGAAGTAGAAAGCTGAACAAGGATGACGTCGTCCTACGAGTAGGAAATGGAGCAAAGGTTGCTGCATTAGCTGTAGGAACTTATTGTTTAGCACTGCCTACGGGCAAGTCTATTAGTTTAGGTAATTGTTATTATGTTCCAACACTCATTAGAAATATTATTTCAATTTCTGTATTAGATATGGATGGTTTTGATATTATAATAAAGAACAATAGTTGTTCTATTTATAATAAAAATATAAATACTTGACTTGCATGAAATTATACTTCGAATTGAATGAACTAAGAAAAGAAAAAGAGATGATGTTAATTGTACCTTTATGTGGCTCTGTAGACTCGGTCATATCAATGAATCAAGATTAATTAAGTTGCGTAAAGATGGCCTTTTAGAGCTATCTGATTACGAATCATATTCAACTTGTGAATCTTGTCTCATGGGTAAGATGACTAAATCCCCTTTTAGTAGAAAAGGAGACAGAGTTACAGAGTTGTTAGCGTTGGTACACAGAGATATATGTGGACCTATGATAACGAATACACTATGAGGGTATTCGTATTTTATTACTTTCACTGCTGATTATTCTAGATTTGGATATATGTATTTAATGAAATACAAATCTGAATCGCTTGAAAAGTTCAAAGAATTCAGAAGTGAAGTAGAGAAGCAAACTGGTAAGAGTATTAAGGTTCCTCGATAGGATCGAGGAGGGGAATACTTAACCAATGAGTTTCTCAGTTGTCTCAAAGAAAATGGTATAATCTCAATATGGACTCTACCAGGGACGCCACAGTTGAATGGCGTATTTGAAAGGAGAAGTTGAACATTATTGGACATGGTTCGTTCCATGATGAGTTTTACCGACCTTCCAGTATCCTTCTAGGGTTATGCCCTAGAATCGGCTACATTTATACTTAGCAAGGTACCTACCAGATCCGTCCCAAAGACTCCATATGAGTTATGGACAGGGAGAAAACCAAATCTTAAGCATGTTAAGATTTGGGGTTATCCAGCTTATGTCAAAAGGTTTGAGCATGATAAGCTGGAGACTAGATCTGACAAATATAGATTCGTGGGATACCCTAAAGAAACATCAGGGTATTATTTCTATCATCTTACTGATCAAAAGGTGTTTGTTGCAAAACACGCTGCCTTCTTGAAAAAGGAGTTTATCCTTGAAGGGGTCAGTGGGAGTAAGATATATCTTGAAAAAATTCAAGAACCAAAAATTACTACGGATCAAAGTCAGGTACCTGACCAAGTAGAAAAACCTACTTTACCACAACCTATTCGTTAATCTGGAAGAGTATCGAAGATACTTGATAGGTATGGATTCATCATAGAGGATGATAATGAGGTACACATCATAGATGATGATGATCCATTGACTTACGAAGAGGCTATGAGTAGAAAAGACCCAAAGAAATGGCTAGAAACCATGAAATCCGAGATGGACTCCATATATGAAAACTAAGTATGGACTTTAGTTTCACCACCTGAGGGTATTAAGCCTATTGGGTGCAAATAGGTCTTTAAGAGAAAGACTGGAGCGGAGGGTAAGGTAGAGACTTATAAGGCCCGATTGGTTGCAAAAGGTTTCAAATAAAGACAAGGAGTTGGCTATGATGAAACCTTCTCACCAGTAGCTATGCTCAAGTCCATTCGGATTTTGCTTGCAATTACAGTTTATTATGACTACGAAATCTAGCAAATGGATGTGAAAACGGCCTTCCTCAATGGAGAGCATGAGGAGAATGTATATATGATACAGCCAGAGGGTTTTGGTTTAACGGTTGGAACAAACCAAGTCTGTAAGCTACAACGATCCATTTATGGATTGAAGCAAGCTTCTCAAAGATGGAACATCCGTTTTGATGAGATAATCAAAAAGTTTGATTTTATCAAAAATGAGGATGAACCTTGTGTGTACAAGAAGGTTAGTGGGAGTGCTGTTTCATTCCTTGTATTATATGTTGATGATATATTATTAATAGGGAATGATGTTCCTATGCTACAGTCGATCAAAATTTGATTATCTAAACACTTCTCCATGAAGGACTTGGGTGAGACATCCTATATTTTGGGGATAAAGATATATAGAGATAGATTTAAAAAGATACTGGGCTTGATCCAAGGAAAGTACATTGACTCGATGTTAAAGAAGTTTAGCATGGAAGATTCCAAGAGAGGTCTAATGCCGATGAGCCATGTAATACATCTCTCCAAGAAACATGCCCCAAAAACACCTGAGGAGATAGACCGTATGAGTAAGATTCCTTATGCTTCAGCAATAGGATCTATCATGTACAGTATGATATGTACTAGACCAGATGTCGCTCATGCACTTAGTGTAACAAGCAGATATCAGTCGAATCTAGGAGAAGAGCACTAGAAGGCAGTGAAAAACATACTAAAGTACTTGAAAAGAACTAAGGATGTATTTTTTGTCTACGGTGGGTCTGAATTGAAACTAGAGGGCTATACAGACTCAAGTTTTCAAACGGACCAAGATAACAGTAAATCCGTTTCAGGGTACGTGTTTACTTTTAACGGTGGCGCAGTGAGTTGAAAAAGTTCCAAGCAGCAAACAGTTGTTGATTCAGTGATAGAGGAAGAGTACATAGCTGCAAGTGAAGCTGCAAAGGAAGCTGTTTGGATGAAGAAGTTCATAACTGAACTTGGAGTGGTTTCTAGCATTAGAAGAGCCGTACCTTTATTCTCTTATAACACCAGAGCTGTTGCGCAAGCTAAGGAACCCAGGTCTCATCAGAAATCCAAACATGTGTTGCGACGGTTTCATTTGATTAGAGAGATCATTGAAAGAGGAGATGTCACCCTGGAGCGTGTGGACTCTCAAGACAACATTGCAGATATATTTACTAAAGCTTTAACACAACAACAGTTTGATGGTCACTTAGAGAAGATGAGTATTAGATACCATGGCGATTGGCTTTAGTGCAAGTGGGAGATTGAAAGTAGTATGCACACAAGCCAATCATATTTGATATGATGTAGCATAGACTTTGTAATCTTATTCATTTATTAATAAATATATTGATTTTCTTAAAAGGCATTTTACATTATCTACACGGTGCTGTTATATTAAATGTGATAAACCCATAGTTTTGAGCAATGCTTTTAGAATCATGATGGTAATCATGCTAATGAGATCTAAATTCTAGATAACTCATAAACTAAAATCATTCCTAATCATTGGATTACTAAAAAGGGGATTAGTGAATCCGGATAGATTAGTACATATGTTGCTTGCTCTTAAGAAGATGATGATTGATCTCATAATCATTTGTGTGGAGACACTAAAGCAAGTATGTAGGTGCTTATTAGAGAAAAAGTTCACTAAACGTGGCTCGCTAAGGAATACCTAAGATCACTGTGACGTGATCCTTGGACTTAAGATCATCATAATATTTTGTGTATGATGAGTTATACTTTGTCATGTCCCTTAAGACCTTTAGGGTATATCAAAGGGTATGATTGGGTATAATAAATTGTACATGGAGATACGTAAATGATCAACAAAGAATCTACCACGTCTAATAAAGATTTGAATGTCCTATGTGATTCGATAAATGACAACTCAGTAGTCCTTGGTCAAGGCAGAATTAAAGTAGAAAGGAGTTTCTAATTTGCATTATTTAGAGTTGTGCATTTGGGAATCGAAATACATATAATTAAATAAAATAAGACTTGACAGTAAATCCATGTCTTATATTTAATTGGGACATTGTATGGTAGAAGGATTGAATTGTACGGTAACTATGCACTGAAAGGTTCTTTTGTGATTAATGTTGAAATCTATATTATCTAGAAAGTCGTTGATCGCTAAGGGGGCTTACCCTTGTTGTAGAATAAATATTATTTATTTAAATGAATTAAATAGTTTTATTTATTTATTTAAATATAATTAGAATTGTTCTAATTGATTTATTCACAACCAGTTTAATATGGAGAACCTAAAGGGTCACACCGCAAAAGAAAAATATTTATTTAAGAAGTAAATGACATAATTGTAATAATAAGTTAAGTGTATTTAATTTAGTCTATGGAGATAGAATAAATTAAATAGCTTAATATTTATTATTTAATATTTTAGAAATATTAAATATAAATTAATAAGAGGAGTCTTATTATTATTATTACTATTACTATTATTTAATTTCTAATAGGGATTGAAAATTAATTAATAGAAGTACTCTCTCATGAATTCCTAATTGGATTAGGAGTATAATTAATTAAAGGAGTTTAATTATAATAGAAACCCCAATCCTAAATAGTTTAGGGAAGGGTTTTCCTACATCTATAAATAAGAGAAGTCTTGTCATATGTTAGGGTTACACACTATTGCATTAGATTGTGGAGAGTACTTGCAATTTCTATAGAGATAGAAACTAGGGTTTTGCCAACACCGATCTTCTTGAATAACTATTCTTTTTTGGTGGATCACCTCTAGAGGCCAAACACTTGGGTGACTAACGTTGATCAAGCGAAGAAATTTAGTTAGTGGAATTCAAGGAGAACGCGAAGGAATTGGAGGTGAACTTGTACCTGAGGAAGCTTTGATTCACGAAGGTATAATTTTCTATCTCTATCTCGTTTGCTAATTGATAATTGAACACAAGGAAAGATCATGGTGATGGTTTGTATGAAAAATTTTAAAATTCGTTTTATCACGCTTCCGTCCTATTTATGTAATTTAATTTCATGCTTGCGTTATATACAAACCTAACATATCCTAGCCAGTTGCTCCTAGACCTCTCCTTCCAACTCCTGGATCCTACCTACCTGTTCAAGAATATGGTCGGCATATTCATCTAACAGCTCAAATTCGAATATGGTGTCAGTATGGGGCACCTCCTCTGGATCATCTATAGGCTCACTCTCCATCAAGTCCTCCTCGGGATCAGACTCTAACTCATATTCTTCTTTAGTAGGAGTTACTGCTGAAATGGGTGTAGCTACAAAGGGTGTCTTGGACACCACATGGATGTCATGTAACTCCTCCCCTACAACTCTGCTAGGCTCACCTATAACTGCCATCCTACAACCACAACACAAAGCAAACAACCTTTATTAGTATACCATAGTAAAATATAAATTCATTGTATGAATGAGAATATATTTCACGACTCTACTAACTCTCTATGCCCAGTCTATAACACATAAAACTCTACATAAGTTTTTATCTCCTTCTATTTCCTCTATCTTCTCTAAGGTTATAGCCTAAGGATCCTCTTTTACTGAGGTTTATAGCCTATAGCTTTGATACCAACCTGTGACGCCCCCAAATTCAAGTACCTTTACCTCGAACTTGGTGCTTCACAATACACCTCATAACATAACTATATACCATCTCACATCAGAATAATACGATGATCAATATAATATCATAACATAATCCAAGTTCTCGACAACCTCTACTATTACATAATAGAACTTAGTACATTGAGTTCAAATAACAATATAAGTCTTAGTACAAATGGCTAACATTGATTCTTAATAGTTATCAAAGTAAAGATAATTTGTAGCCTTGCCCTTTCCTTTGTCCTTCCCTGAACCACTACCCTGCTCAACCTTAATTGTGAAGTTTATGGTAAAGCAAGGGTGAGCAACGAGTTGGCTCAGCAAGCATAAAGCCAATAATAGATAATAGTGTTCAAGGTTCAATAATTTCAGAAGTTTTATCAACTGGACAACAGGGTATGACATGGACTAAACAAGATAACAGCAGATGAATGTCACGGTTTTAATGTCAAAAACACTTTCATTACTGAATGATCATGAAGGACCATGAACACATAGAAGGAAAGACAGTTGTTCCACTACAAACCTCTGAAACAGGCACATGAGATGATCAGCCCCGTAGTACCCACATTATGCATAACGTTCAAACATAGCACGCGAGTCGGTCCCCCGACATAAATAAAATAAATCTACTATGAGGGTTGTTCATCTCAGCATATTTTTCAGAGTTCGTATCAAGGCAATTGAAGTGGACAACATTCTCAAGGAATATAAGTAATTAACACTTTGTCTAATTTCTTAGTCCAGCCGAATCAAGTTGCATAGACATACTCTTCAAAATGGCTCAAAATCAGTTAGAGCTTTGGTTGTCATCACTGAAGGTTAATGCAAAAGCTTATAAAAATAAACAATTAAGTCTAATATGAAAAAGATTTCTAGAATCACAGTAATGACATAGTAAAGATACATAAGTTTAGAGGTCTTGTAATAGATCAGGGGCTTTGCAAATGTAAATTAGTTAATACAACTTAAGGAATATGCACAATGGGCAGAGTTTATACAACAACAGTTAATTTGTTCAAACGAGGGGAACTTGCATAATATATGAGGTTGCATAAGTTAGGAACTTGCCTAATCTGGTGCTACAATTTAACTCTAAATCTCTCTTTTTCAAGTAAGCTACATTAATTATAAGCACTTTATTGATTAATTTTTGCTGAACATCATATAATAATCTTAGTGGATCTAACCTATATAATTTTAACGTTTAAACTTTACAAATAGCACAGTCTGTCCTAATGGTTCATTTAACCATCTCTCATTAGTGACATAACACATTAATTGAGATTTCTTGAGTCTTTTAATACCCTTTTTTGAATACCCATTACTTATTTTATTACCGTTATTAAGTTTGGTCATGTCAATAACCATCAAATTATGACAGTTGTGGGGTTTATTCTCTAAAGGTCATGACTGATATTACATTGTTCTTTTATCTTAGCTCACCTTTATCACTTCAATTAGTCACACACATTATGGTCGGATATGTATTTATTTTAGGAGTGATTAGGGAAGTGATTTAACAAGTGTGGAGTAAGAACTCCAGTGTTTAGTCATTATGTAGAAGCACTCTATAATTTACGTACCCACTCTACAATCAATGAATAAGGCTCTACGATCGGTTAAGTAACCCTACGATCAGTGGGGTTACTCTACGACCTGGCAAAGTCACTTTACGATCGCCTGGAATCACTCTACGATTTAGCAAATAAGGCTCTACAATTTTATTCTTTGACTGATTAGTTTACTCTACGATGGTCCGGTTTACTCGATGATCGGAGTGAAGTCACTCTACGATCGTAGGGTTCACTCTATGATCACTTCCTACCTTAACCGATTTAGTCCATGGTTAGGGAGTGGGATCTATGATCGGAGTGAAGTCACTCTACAATTGTAGAGTTCACTCTACGATTTCATTCTAACTAAGGAAAGACGTTATGACTTTCACCTAGAAGACACCTTCTGACTTATTATTTTAAAGATCATGTTCTTTGGTGTGGACTAACTATAAATATAGGACTGAGTTTGTTATAAAGCATTAACTTACTAGTTAGGTTATTGACAACAACCCAATCTAGCATATTGACAGATAGTCTGGACTGTTGCGGATGAAAATTACTACATATGTCAATGTCATTATTGATCACTTGTTTTACTAGGATTAGTTTATAAGTTCATTATCCAACATGTGTAGTCTGCATAACCATGAACCATAGAGCACTATGCTCGTTCACAACTTCTGTTCTAATTTTGAGGTTATCTTAGTAAGGTATCTTATATTGTTCTTTTCATTCACTTTATGTTGTTTACACACTTTAACACATTTCAACATGTAATCTCCATCAATAGCCACCTTATAACTTCAAAATCCACTATTATTCCCACACAGAATCCTCCTACAACAAGTATGCATGACTATAACTGATTCATACTAGAATGTACTAGCTGACGAAACAGAATCCAACTTTCTAAGGTTGAGGGATTATACCTTCTTGAAGCAAAGAACTCACATAGCTGTTCATTTCCTCCTCCTTTCCTAGACTTATTTGATCCACCGAACTACTAGAGTCCCTCTGGGTTTTTCTCTTCTTTATCACTCAAACTCTCTATCTCTCTAAATACTAGTATTCAGCAGATGATAGTAACTTGTAAAAAGAATTGGAAGCTCCTATTTATAGGAGAATTCCTGTACGTAGAATATCCACCTACTAGTATCCATACGAGTATTAGTCCAGAATAAGTTAGTTTTACCCAAAGGTTAAAGAAGAGTTGGTAGAAAGTCACTTACTAACCCTGTGACGCCCCCAAATCCGGGTACCTGATGAGTGGGTTTTATACCTACGAATTGCTTATCTTTTAGGCTCAATTCTCTATTGTCTTTAAGTATTTTTAGTTTATTTTACTTGTTATTTCATTGATTTTGTAGAAAACGACTCTAGATGGGCATTTGTGAAAATATTGAACTTTAGGGGCAAAAGAGTAATTTCAGTAGAAGGTGCCACCGTCGGGGTGGCAAACCCGGGCTAATTTCATCGTCGGGGCTAACTAACCGCCGGGGCGAGCTCCCCTGGCTATTTCTACCGTCGGGGCGAGCTCGTCTGGATTTTTCAACGGCTGGCTTTGTCTTATCTACAGATAGTGGGTATTCGTTGGAGGAAATTCAGGAGCTCGATTGTGACTAGAAGAGAGAGAATGATCAGTGTATTAGGCATCCAAGGAGTTGAATTCGAATTATCCAAGCTTGGTTCTACACATTGGGAGATAGGGTTTGAGCTAATTCTATTTCCTAGCATTTCATTCTCACTTTGTAATTCCAAAGCATGTATTGTAAATTAAATATGGTGTTACTTAGAGCTATCATGAGCTAATTCTTTAATTCTAAGATTCAATGGAACCCAACTCATAATTTGTTTTGAATGCTCTCTCTTTGAATATTAGTTAAACTCTTATAAATTGGACTTCATAGCCTATGTTTATGGATTAATTGCTTGGCCTGTAATTACCTTGGTAACCTATATGAAATTGAGAAATGGAATATAGTGTTGAGACCTAGCTATGAGTTCATGTGAAAATCGGATATCCTTATGGTTAATGTATGAGATTATGTGACGTGAGTGTTGTGTATTATTCTCAAGGGTAGATAATTTGATTGTATTTATGATAGACATATACCTAAACACCACATGTATCCATTTGAGAATCCTTGCTTAATGATTTCTATTGTCAAAGTTGGTAATTAATAGAGTAGTTAATGAGATTTTACGTGACATGTATTGTAACGAATGCAATTTTTGTGATTAAATAAAAATATTTATTGAGTTATATAAATATTTTTATTAATTTATTTATTGAGTAAAATAAATATTTATAAGTTATGGTGAAAGAATTTTTGTTAAATGTTATTTGATTGTGATTGGATGTGTTTATTCTAATTTAATTTAATAATTAAATTAGATGATTAAATGATTTATTTGAATAAAGAATTTATTTAAATAAGATAATTTATTTGTTGTTATTATTATTGGTTAAATGGTACTATTATTTAAGTTGGTAAGGTTTAATTGAATTTATTTAATAATAAGTTCAATTAAATTAAAAGTGTGACAATTAAAACTATATGTTATAATGAGTTATTAAAATAAATAGAAAGAGTTTTTATTTCCATCAAACCAAACAAGGCCTTATGACCTTTGATTGGAAATAATGAGTTATTTTAATTTTATTTTGCCAAACAAGCCTTGGTGGCTTTTGAATTGCGTAACTGATGATCTGATATTAAAACACGTGATTATGCTTCATCAGTTTTTATTTGATGCTTTATCAGTTTATTTGCTAACTTAGAAAAAAAGAAAGAAAGAACAGAGCTTTTGAGAGAAAAGAAAAATTGAGAGTTTGAGAGAAATTTGAGAGAGAAGTTTGGAGATTGGAGAAGAAAATTCTACAATCAAAGGAGAATTAATCAAGTTTTATAAGCAATAGAAGGTATAATATTCTTCACTACATTCTTTTAATTTACTTTACTATATATGAAGTTAGTTGTTCAAAGCATGAAATTATTTGATTATAATTGATTCTAAGCATGTATTAGAGATTATGTGATGATTATAGATTAATTTGAATGAGTTTATCCATAAAATCATGCTTTAGAATGAAGTTTTTGGTTTTACAGAGTCTTATTTCATGTATGGCATATATGTATGAAAATTGGTGTTCAATTTGATTGTTAATTGGTAAATTGACTTTTGGTTATGATTAGAAAATGAAAAATGAAAAGAATGCAAGTAGAAAGGATTAAAATGGTTGAAAGATGAAGTCACAGTGTTTAATTTCATTAAAGTGGTTAAAGTATGAATATTTTTCATAAACAGTGAATTTTGGGTTTTAATTGGTTGATTATGTGTTTATAATGGTTAAATTAGTTAGAAACATGTTGGGTAATTGTTTTCTAGCATAGTTGATGTCTGGGTAAGTTTAAATTATGTATTGGATGGTAGAATTCGGAAAATTTTGGCCAAATTTGGTCTAAGTTTTCACTGATTCGCGAACTGTAGAAGGTGTCAGTCGCGTCTACCGCCCCGGCGGTAGAAATGAGCTAGAACTATCGCCCCGACGGCCTTGTCGCCCCGGTGGCATATTTGAACTATGTTTGTCGCCCCGACAACAGACTCGCCCCGGCGACGGTTTCGTTAGGAATTTCACCGCCCCGGGGGTGGAACAGTAATTAAAAACAATTATTAAATTAAATTTTATTTATGTGTTTTGTGAAATTGCTATGTTGTTATACGTATGTTTAAAACCTATATTAAGGTAATAAATGACCAATGAGTTACCACGAGGGTTGTTAGCAATTATTTGTGGAATATTGAATGTCAATCGTGATTGTTCAATAAAATAGGAGAAGAACGAGACTTAAAATGTATATGAATCTGTAATTAATTATCGTTATCGTTTTGTAATCAAAATGTATAGGGTAATTAAGGGACGTGCACTATTTAAATCTGTAATCTACGCTCGAGGCAAGTTTTCCACCCTTAATCTTATTATTTCGTTTGAAGCAAGTTCCTTATCTCAATTTATTACTTTTACGTTGAGCAAGTTTTCCTTCCTTAAACTTGTTATTTCATTTAAAGCAAGTTAATTTTCATTGAGCAAAATTATAAACCTTAGTTTATTGTTATTCAAGCAAGGTTGCTATCATGATTAAGAGCTAAAGCTTTATTCCAGTTATTAATTGCTCGATCATTGATCATTATTCAAACTTTGAACAGAATTTCTATTGTACAAACTTTATTGATGAATCAATTGTTTAGTGACTAGCAAACCCTTATTGATTCAGCTAGTCCTTAGTTGATGAGCGTTCTAAAGACTTAGAATATTTTAGAATCTTTCCAAACCAAGTTCTTTTTGGTACGGATTCTGATGCTAAACTGAGATGAACAACCCTAATATAGGGGATTAATTACGCGACAGCGTTAAAATGTTTGTGCACAATACATTGTACAAAGGGCTGATCCCCCTGAGTACGAGATGAATGGTCCATAGTCTATAAGACTGTTAAAGGTTACGATAGAAATACTTGATAACCTAGGACATAGTTCGAGGTCTTGTGACCCTCAGATGCACTTTTGATCCTGAATCTATATTCAGTTCTTGAGCTAAGCTTTCTATTGGGCTTTCAGATCTTGACTAGTTATTGATTGAATTCAGAAAAAACTATTATACCTCAGTTGAAATCTACTTCATTAGTTTTTCAATTGTTATTGTTATCACACTTGTGGGCAATTGTTTACTCACTCTTGCGCTAAAACATTGCAGCTAAGGCAGAGAAATCGGACGAGCCGTCCACAAGCGAAGGCAAGGGCAAGATGCCAAAGTAGCAAGAGATTTATTATCCACTGGATGTTTATTTGTAACAAAGACTTATTTAATATTATGTTTTATTCCGCACTGATGTTGTAGACACCCAAATTTTGCACTTCGTATACTAACCTTGACAGGAGGGCAAATTCGTCAAATGGACCGGCCTGCGAGAGCGAAAGATGGAAAAAGTGCAGACGCTCGACGCCACCATGACAATGTGCAACCGAAATCGACGTGACGGCAAGGCTATCCGAATTTGGCATTCCCGGAAGGTGTGGCACGCCTCCCAGTGATTCCCGGACTGTAAAATACGAACCTGTCAGCGAAAAGTAGCGTCACGGCATGAAAATCGAGGCGTATCACGAGAATTGAGAAAGTCAAGCCAGCCAGCCGCGGATTGATCTGCGGCCAAGTGGGTGCGCCAGCACGGAAACTAGGAAATCAGCACTATCAGCTGAGTGCGATGGGAAGTGGGCCAGCCAGCCGCAGATGGATCTGCGGCCAGCCGTAGATCAATCTGCGGCTGGCTCTGGCCAGCCTATTTCAACCCAGTTTCGTGCAGCATACAGGAGGTTCAGCAATTTGAAAAGAATTGGGAAGAAGAAGGAAATTCCAGCAGCAAAAGAGCACGGAAATTGAGAGGAAAAAGAGAGAAATTTTGCAATCAAATAGGAAGAAAAGAGAGAAAAAAAGAGAGAATTCAATCCTTTTGATTTTGATTGTATCAAATACACTCCTTATCCTATTCAAATACACAAGTTCATATCCATTTGAGATCAATTGCAAGGTGAAATTTTCTATTTGTTCTAGCAATTCATGTCATATTGATTGGGTAAATTAGATGTAACTTTCATGTATCTTGTTGAACAATCATGGGTTAGGGATTATTGGTGAGGGTTCCATCGGAACAAAATTCTTCCTAATAACCCGAGGATATCCAATTGATGAAATTTCTAGCTTGTTTATGGTGATTCATTGGGTGTAATTTATTTGGATTGTCATTTTCGGATATCATGGTGTATTAGATAAATCCGAGTTGGTTAATTATGTAGTATTCATTTTGTGGGCATGTCATAATCTCGTGTGAGCCTAGGAGCGCGACCCGTGGTTCAAATCCGATGATGGACGTTTTGATGTATGTAATAGATTCAAGGTGCTCATTTTTGTAACATGTAAACCGTCGGGCCTTAAAACGACGCCAAAGCGAGAATCGGGTTTAAGGCCCCGTAGTAGTGAAATATGTGATTGTTGGCGTTTGGGGATATTTTGATGGCTGACATGCCCCGTGAATACCCCCCGACGCGTGTTTACGCTTGATTAGATTCCGTGACACCAAAATGATTCCAAAAGATTAAACGATAAAGATTTTTCTAAAACCAATCAAAGTAGGACATTAGCATCACAAGGCTAAAAATTTGGAAATGCTAACGAAAGTCGATTCCTATTCTACGAGAAAGCTAAAAAGAAGTTGTTTTCAAATGTCACGAAAAATGGGTTTTATAAAAGAAATTAAATATTTTATTAAACCTTGATGCATAGGGCGAAAGAGATCCTAGAAATTGCCTATCATTTATGAAAGCAACGTACAAATCTCGATTCCTATTTTGGTTAAAGGTTTAAAACTCTTGTTTTTGCCAAAAAAGGCACCTAATAAAAACCTCATAGTTTTTGATAATAAAAAAATCAAACCTTTTCTCATAAAGCTTTCTCGTGTATGCCGAAAAGACATTCCGAAGCATTCTCAAATTGAAGCACGGCATTTCCTAAAAATCCAAATGATTCTTTCATACAAACTCACCATAACATTCACATAAGCACACACACACACACACACACACCTGCATGTATACATATTTCATGAATTAAAGGATAGGACAACATCAAGATTGCGGTAACCGTGTTTCACGGAAGTCGAGGGGTGCCTAACACCTTCCCCTCACTTAAGCAAGCCCCCGAACTCTATGAATCTCTATTCGCAGACCAATTAATTCGGAGTCACATATGAGCCAGCGATTTATAAAAAACGAAAACTCGGATGAGTTGGTACATCCATTTCAAATATACCAACTGGCGACTCTGGTTAATTGGCTCATCATAAAAAACAATCTTTCAAAACCCCGTCGACCTCAATGCCGACCTTTTCCAAAAAATCATCTAAACCAAAAGGCTAAAAATTGGAAAAGACAAAAAAGGACAAAGCGGATAAAACCGGCGTCGACAGATGTAATAGAGGTTAGATAACCTAGGATTTGTTTATTTAAGAGATTTGTGATGTAACCCTTTTTGTGGGAAGATGTTTCATTCAGTTTAATTATGTTATCTTTAACATGGGTAGTTAGTCTTGAATGTATGGTATAGTGAACACCAAATCTGTGGAGTTGAAGTACCCGAATTTGGGGGTGTCACAGGTTGGTATCAGAGCCAATTTGGTTATGAACCTTTAGGTGGGAAAACCTTAGGGTAGTAGCCTTTTAGGACATATAGAATATAGAGGTGATAAACTCTTATCGAGTTCTAATGAATGAATTATGGAAATTCATAGAAGATAATAAAATGATTATGTGTTATGTGCTTATTTGATAACAAACTTATGTGCTCGCGAGTATTATCGAGTAGTAATTAAAACTTAAAATTTTGTTGTCAGGATAACTGATATAGGAGGACCCAGCCAGGCTAGGGAGGAGGAGCCCCGGGATATTCACGTAGTTCGGGAGCAGCTAGTGCAGAGGGAGCCATCCCCATTGATCACAGTTGTAGGTCCCGAGTATGAGCCTGAGACTGATCCTGAAGAGGATCCGGAGGAGGAGGAGGAGGAGGAGGAAGACCCTGAGGGGATATCACTATCTTCCTTAGGTGTTCAGATGTACGAGCAGGTGTATGATTGCAACATAGAGTTGCAAGATAGAAAGGAGGAGTTAGAGGGGCAGCTGGCTGAGCAACAGACTGCTTTGGAGTAGAAGAACAGTGAGATTGAGGAGCTCGATATACATCTTGGGGACGTGGAGTGGAAGCTGGTTCATGTTGAGAGCGAAAAGGAGGAGTTAGGAGAACAGGTTGTGGAACGTCAAGCCGCTCTAGAGCAGAAGGATGCTGAGATACAAGACCTTTCATCACGTCTTGCAGAGGTTGAGCAGAGGCTAGCACAGTCTGAGTATCGATGAGGACAGTTGTTGTAATATCCCGAATGTTTATGAGTTAGTAAATCATGATATTAAATTATTATGATGATTGTGTCATACAATGATCCTTAGAAAAGGGAATCGATGGGTTAAACATAGGATAATACTCAGAGTATGATTGAGTTGATAAATGTTATAGAATAAAACCTACTAGAATCTGTTAAGAAAGAGGATTAAATAGGCGATGAAAAACCTATGATATAGTAATGCGTTGAAATAATTCAACGACAAAATTTTGGGAGAAGGTTTACGCAAACCGAGTAAGAGAGGTTTAATATTTGTGATTCCGAGGACGGAATCCTTATAAGGAGGGAAGGATGTGACAACCCGAATTTTTGTGATTAATTATAATAAGAATTTAATTTAGAATAATTCTTATTATGATTCAAGTTGGAATATATATGTGTTATATACATTTATGTGATTTATTTGGTGAGCTTAATATGTATATATATAAATGTAATATATATACATAGATACAAAATGAATGAGTTAATAGTTAATTATGGTAACGACCGCGAGTCGTGGATAGCTTGGTAATTCGAGCTTATGGATATTATTGAATAAAATAGACTTTTATTAATAATATTATGTGTTAAGCGTTTAAAAGTTATATTATGACCTAGATTGTGTGTAGACGATGATTAGTATGTATGAAAGTTTTCGAATAAGCTAATTTGGTGGTTTCGAGAAATATCGCTAGAGTACTATTTATTAGATTAAATAAATAGTTGAAGAATAATATTATTGGACGAGCTATTTATTGTAAAGACGCTAACCCAAAATATGGGTGGGAGATATGTACGTTGATGTATATGTTTATGGGGAGTTAATCGTCAAGAGCAGCGATTGCGAATCGTGAATACCCTGGTAATTTGGGTTTATTAATATTATTAAATAGATTAAATATTATTTTTATGTGACATGTTTAAAGGTTATTTTATAACCTGGATGATGTCAACGTATGAAGTTTTATGCGTTATTGAATCGTAGGAGTGAATAATTGATTTTGCGAAAGATCGCAAAATCACTATTTACGGGGCACGTTTCCCGAGGCACTATTCACGCCATAAAATTTTTGTGTCTTTTTTCGATGTCGAATAATTTCATAAATAAGTGAACGCGTACGAATAATTTTTCCAAGTGTCTGAAATTTTATTTGAGCTGATACGTGATTTTATCCGTATCCGAAATGTATTATATGGGTGTTCCGAATAATTAGACAAATCCCATAATAATTATTTTTATGAATCCCAATAATTTATAAGAGTACCCATTCTAATTATGGATATAGTTATTGTGCAAATTTGGTACAAAAGTGGGAGTTTGTGGATATATAAGAGAGAGTATTCGGGTACATATATTTGTATGTCACCCGAATAGTATTCATTAAATTGAATTTCGCCAATAGGGGAGTGACAACAGGGGGTGCTGCGGCAAGATGTTGGGCATTAACTATAACCAATGCCTAGAGAATCCATATTGCAAAACATTCCTCCTTGAGAGGCCACCCGAGGAGCCTTGTAGACCAAACCCATTTCATCTCCCCAAAACCTTTCAGCAGATAATTTCTTGCTCTAGCCATCTGCTCCTCTTACATTTTATCTTCCTAGTTGTTGCTGGTATAGAATATATGCAGAGAGAAAGAGTGTGTAAAGGAAGAAGAAAGAAGAAGGAGAATGAAGAAAAAGAAGAAGAAGGAGAAAGAAGCATACGGGAAGAAGAAGTAAGAGTGCGTGAGCAAGAAGAGGGAAGAAGGAGGTCCCTAGCTAACTCAATAATCTCTAGTAGCAGATAGTATGAGGTAATCTCCTCTCCAAATGATTTTCCTTCCCTTTTTCCTCCATTGATGAACCTTGGAGCTTTCTTGCTTGAGTTTACTTTTCTGGCGATTTCTGGTTGCTTTTGTTGTTTGTGGTTGTTTGTATATGTTGTTAAGAGAATTTATAAGCTATTAATAACATTAAAGTGGAACCAAAATGCCAGAAATTCGTACCTATGCTTAAGGAGGATGAAGAACATGAAGAACATGAATATTTTGGACATTTTTGGACAATATGAACATTCGGACGAATTTTAGAGGACTATGTAGCTATGATTTTGTGTGTGTCTCATTTATTTGTTATTATGGTATTGTAGTTCCATGGGTTACAAAGTTAACCCAATTGGAATCGAGCAAAAAGGTGTAAAAATGAAGATTTGGTGATGATTTTAGTGAAGAACACTAAGAACACCAAAAACAGAGCATGAGTTGATACTTTGGCCTAAGATTTGGCCATGTTAATGTTGATGGGTAGCTCTGAATTTTTGATATGTTGTAGCTCTATGTCTTACGAGTCCATAGAGTCCGGAACGGACCAATTTGAAGGTCTAGAGAAGAAGTTATGAGGTTTGGAGTGAAGGAGGGTCAAAATCGCGATGTCTGGCAAGGGCCATCAGGCCACCCGTGCGCCCGCACCAAGGCCTCGGGCGCCCGCGCGCGCGCGCTGCCGCACGCCGTGCACCTGGTGCCGCCCGCCCGCGTGTGCGCTGCCCGACTCAGCTTCGACGTCCGTTGGGAAAATGACCATAACTTTCTCATACGACCTCGGATTTGGGCGATTCAAGATGATCCGGAAAGCTTAGAGATAGACCTACAAATACATTAATTAGAATTGAAATTTTCTAACTAGAGAAATTTTGAAATTGACCATTTTTAGGGCTATTGTGCAAACGATAGGCGTTGGTCATGCGCGTGTACAAGTATAATGCTCCCGACATTGTTAAATGATGTTCTAAGTTCTAAAATATGATTATTATGATTTATAATGATACTCAACATTAACCTTTGGGTATTATACAATTTGAATGGTTGTGCTAGGCGTACGCAATTGCGTGTCGCTTGGGCGTTCGAGTAGACAAGTTTGGTGTATGGGCGTGCAAGCGTCGTAACGTCGTGACAAGTGTGTATAACCTTATTTAATATTTTGTTTCTAATAATAATGAAACATGATAGAGTGTTATAACCCAATGTATGAGTATGCTAAGCATATTCTAATGAGGCGAATTAGGCGTGAGACGTGTAAACGTCGAAACGCCGTGGCAGGTGTTAAAGAACTTAAATAGTGTTTCGATTCAAATGAAACGAACATTATAAGATACGAAATAAGGTTAATGTAACCAATACGTATTGATGATGTTAAGGGTCGTAACGTTTTCAAACGACGCGACACAGAGTAACGTTTTAGAGTTAATCACATTTATTAATTTATAATATGTGAACATTATGAGATAAGAATTATTATAGTTTAAACCATTATATGAAGCCGTTTTAGTGGTTAATTGGTATTTTATTGTTAAATAAATTGTGTAGGATATTTGAAGGACGAGCCATCATAATTTGGCAAGGAACGCTTAAAGGCAAGTTCTTTCAGTAACTTGTTAACTTGTTTAAATGTATTGATGTACATGACTTGATTACTAAATCTTTCCTTATTATGTGGATTATATGCGAGCATGATTAAAGTGTGAACAATGTACAATTATGTGACTATATCGTTCTACGTGGAACTTGAACTACTGTGAATATACAATGTGAGATGCATGAAGTATGCTATGAGATACATGATGCATATATATAGATGAATTGCATAAGTTTTATAATGAATGAGTAAGATGCATAGTATGAGAATCATGATGCATGGATAAATGCAAACTTATGTGTTACGTGAAGCATGAAATGTGAAAACTATTAGTTCTTGCTAAGCCGTCGTGCTCATTCTTGCAAAATTAAAACTTTTGCAGATTTTACGATGCAATGCAATTATCTTGATATCGTGGTGATAAGGATTAGAGAGGCATGGAAACAGAAAGGTTGCTAAATATTTATTTATTGTAATTACATTCTTGTAGTAAGATCATGTTTTAGTTATGGTTTCGAGGCTTGGGAAGACAATATTTATATTATATCAATGTAAATATGTTATTTTTCCGCATTAAGTTATTGTTAGATGATGTATGAGTTGCATAGTGATGCACCAAATTCGTGGATAAGGTAACCCGGATTTGGGGGCATCACAGGTTGGTATCAGAGCTATAGGTTACAAACCTTAGGTGAGAGAACCTTAGGCTATAACCTGAGGGTAGAAAGATGAGAATGATAAAGAATAAACTCGGAAAGAGTTATAGATGATGAAACGCGAATTAAATTCATGTTGAGCAACGAGTAAGCTAGGATTGGGGGTGATTTCAATTGAGGACTCATGTTAGTGGCTGAGTTGTACAATTCCTTGTATGGGCGGGGAATTCGTGCTTGGTTTGAGGACCACTTAGCTTCCTATATCAGTATAGTGGTTGAGTTGAACAATTCCTTGTATGGGCGGGGAATTTGTGCTTGGTATAACAACCGCTTAGCTTCCTATATTGATTAGTGGCCGAGTTGATCGATTCCTTGTATGGGCAGGGGATTGTGATGGGTTCGACAATCACTTAGCTTCCTATATTGATAATCATTGGAACCTGGTATCGCGCTATCGCTATACGTATGACGAGAAGGTGATTCTTTTCTCATATTTATATTTGATAGTTAGAGAATATTAAGATTTGGTGCGAGTTCTTTAAACTCACACGTATGGTAAGTTCATGACTCATAATAGTATGGTGGAACCCCTCAGCGAATGGACGATTTTGGTCTGACTAGGATAAGTTCCTAAACCCATATGATTATGGTAAGTTCCTGAACTCATAATGTGTAGTAAGTTTGATGAACTATATTGGGGTATAGAAAGGTTGTGGATTGAGAACTGTGAATTCTCAATATGATGAGTATTGATGGAGTTAGAAATAGATAGAATTATTAAATAGTGGAGAAATGGGAGAAGTTGAAGTTGATGAGGAGACATGGATATTCCAAATCTTCTAGCTATGCTAGACTTCGAAATTTATTGACTTCGTGCTGACATTTGCACTTTTGCTCTTCGAAAAATGTATGGGGCCAGATTTTTGGACCAAGGATTTTTAAATGTACTATTGCTCATATGTCTATGCTAATAGTTTCAGCTAGACAAAGTTGATTTGAAAATATCAAAATGTATTTTTAAATTGTCATCAATGCATCATGGAACCTGGTGTAGAATGACAGATGATGGAGTCATCAATGCAGATTAACCTAGTGTTGGATGTGATCATAGTATCGTCAACCCACTATGATATGATGTAGTATGACAAAATCACGAAATGACGGAATCCTCAACGGACTGTAGAAACAGTGCGGTATCATGACGTCATAAAATGATGTTTGTTTTCTTTAAAGTATGCCAATTGAGTTGGCTAAAATATTTCGATTGATGTCCGAACCGTTGATGTGAGTCTAAGCTATTTGATTCGGCTAGACGAATGTTAAAATGTGATTATGAAATTCAATAATTCTTTGAGAATGCTTTCCAAACCAAATTGTTTTGGTGCGGGCTTTTATATCTGCTGAGGTGAACAACCCCCATAGAAGGGGTAATATTTTGATGTCGGGAAAATCCGACTGCGCGCGCAAACAGTATGTAAAAGGGGTTATGCATGACCTCGGGTACAGTAGGCTAATCACCTATTGTATTAGTATGTTGGGTTATCAGATGAATTTCTGGTGATTCTAGTATGTTGGGTTATCAGATGAATTTCTGGTGATTCTAGTATGTGTTCTTGGTACTTAATGACCACTCAGCATCCAATATTGGTAATTCATGTAAGAGATAAGTGCCATGGTGGCCACTCAATGATTCATATCGCTTCACAATTATCGAACAATTGTTGAAGACTCCTGAAAGATGTTCCACTATTCTGGAAACTGAATGTGAAAAGGGTAATTTTCCCTAGAAAGAAGTAGTCGTAGAATGCGACGATTCTAAATGAATCCTTGAAGAAGGAAAGCGTAAAGCTTTGTTGAAAGTCTGTATGAATGAATGATATGAGCATGATAGTATGTATGGGATTAATATTTCCTAGAAGGAGCGAATGAAATTCTGAAAAGAAGAAGTGAAATTCTTAGAGAGAATGATGAGTAGAATGAGCAAATATGATTAAGTTGTAATTTCGAGGACGAAATTCTTAGAAGAAGGGGTGAATGTAATATCCCGAATGTTTATGAGTTAGTAAATCATGATATTAAATTATTATGATGATTGTGTCATACAATGATCCTTAGAAAAGGGAATCGATGGGTTAAACATAGGATAATACTCAGAGTATGATTGAGTTGATAAAGGTTATAGAATAAAACCTACTAGAATCTGTTAAGAAAGAGGATTAAATAGGCGATGAAAAACCTATGATATAGTAATGCGTTGAAATAATTCAACGACAAAATTTTGGGAGAAGGTTTACGCAAACCGAGAAAGAGAGGTTTAATATTTGTGATTCCGAGGACGGAATCCTTATAAGGAGGGAAGGATGTGACAACCCGAATTTTTGTGATTAATTATAATAAGAATTTAATTTAGAATAATTCTTATTATGATTCAAGTTGGAATATATATGTGTTATATACATTTATGTGATTTATTTGGTGAGCTTAATATGTATATATATAAATGTAATATATATACATAGATACAGAATGAATGAGTTAATAGTTAATTATGGTAACGACCGCGAGTCGTGGATAGCTTGGTAATTCGAGCTTATGGATATTATTGAATAAAATAGACTTTTATTAATAATATTATGTGTTAAGCGTTTAAAGGTTATATTATGACCTAGATTGTGTGTAGACGATGATTAGTATGTATGAAAGTTTTCGTATAAGCTAATTTGGTGGTTTCGAGAAATATCGCTAGAGTACTATTTATTAGATTAAATAAATAGTTGAAAAATAATATTATTGGACGAGTTATTTATTGTAAAGACGCTAACCCAAAATATGGGTGGGAGATATGTACGTTGATGTATATGTTTATGGGGAGTTAATCGTCAAGAGCAGCGATTGCGAATCGTGAATACCCTGGTAATTTGGGTTTATTAATATTATTAAATAGATTAAATATTATTTTTATGTGACATGTTTAAAGGTTATTTTATAACCTGGATGATGTCAACGTATGAAGTTTTATGCGTTATTGAATCGTAGGAGTGAATAATTGATTTTGCGAAAGATCGCAAAATCACTATTTACGGGGCACGTTTCCCGAGGCACTATTCACGCCATAAAATTTTTGTGTCTTTTTTCGATGTCGAATAATTTCATAAATACGTGAACGCGTACGAATAATTTTTCCAAGTGTCTGAAATTTTATTTGAGCTGATACGTGATTTTATCCGTATCCGAAATGTATTATATGGGTGTTCCGAATAATTAGACAAATCCCATAATAATTATTTTTATGAATCCCAATAATTTATAAGAGTACCCATTCTAATTATGGATATAGTTATTGTGCAAATTTGGTACAAAAGTGGGAGTTTGTGGATATATAAGAGAGAGTATTCGGGTACATATATTTGTATGTCACCCGAATAGTATTCATTAAATTGAATTTCGCCAATAGGGGAGTGACAACAGGGGGTGCTGCGGCAAGATGTTGGGCATTAACTATAACCAATGCCTAGAGAATCCATATTGCAAAACATTCCTCCTTGAGAGGCCACCCGAGGAGCCTTGTAGACCAAACCCATTTCATCTCCCCAAAACCTTTCAGCAGATAATTTCTTGCTCTAGCCATCTGCTCCTCTTACATTTTATCTTCCTAGTTGTTGCTGGTATAGAATATATGCAGAGAGAAAGAGTGTGTAAAGGAAGAAGAAAGAAGAAGGAGAATGAAGAAAAAGAAGAAGAAGGAGAAAGAAGCATACGGGAAGAAGAAGTAAGAGTGCGTGAGCAAGAAGAGGGAAGAAGGAGGTCCCTAGCTAACTCAATAATCTCTAGTAGCAGATAGTATGAGGTAATCTCCTCTCCAAATGATTTTCCTTCCCTTTTTCCTCCATTGATGAACCTTGGAGCTTTCTTGCTTGAGTTTACTTTTCTGGCGATTTCTGGTTGCTTTTGTTGTTTGTGGTTGTTTGTATATGTTGTTAAGAGAATTTATAAGCTATTAATAACATTAAAGTGGAACCAAAATGCCAGAAATTCGTACCTATGCTTAAGGAGGATGAAGAACATGAAGAACATGAATATTTTGGACATTTTTGGACAATATGAACATTCGGACGAATTTTTAGAGGACTATGTAGCTATGATTTTGTGTGTGTCTCATTTATTTGTTATTATGGTATTGTAGTTCCATGGGTTACAAAGTTAACCCAATTGGAATCGAGCAAAAAGGTGTAAAAATGAAGATTTGGTGATGATTTTAGTGAAGAACACTAAGAACACCAAAAACAGAGCATGAGTTGATACTTTGGCCTAAGATTTGGCCATGTTAATGTTGATGGGTAGCTCTGAATTTTTGATATGTTGTAGCTCTATGTCTTACGAGTCCATAGAGTCCGGAACGGACCAATTTGAAGGTCTAGAGAAGAAGTTATGAGGTTTGGAGTGAAGGAGGGTCAAAATCGCGATGTCTGGCAAGGGCCATCAGGCCACCCGTGCGCCCGCACCAAGGCCTCGCCCGCGCGCCCGCGCGCGCGCTGCCGCACGCCGTGCACCTGGTGCCGCCCGCCCGCGTGTGCGCTGCCCGACTCAGCTTCGACGTCCGTTGGGAAAATGACCATAACTTTCTCATACGACCTCGGATTTGGGCGATTCAAGATGATCCGGAAAGCTTAGAGATAGACCTACAACATACATTAATTAGAATTGAAATTTTCTAACTAGAGAAATTTTGAAATTGACCATTTTTAGGGCTATTGTGCAAACGATAGGCGTTGGTCATGCGCGTGTGCAAGTATAATGCTCCCGACATTGTTAAATGATGTTCTAAGTTCTAAAATATGATTATTATGATTTATAATGATACTCAACATTAACCTTTGGGTATTATACAATTTGAATGGTTGTGCTAGGCGTACGCAATTGCGTGTCGCTTGGGCGTTCGAGTAGACAAGTTTGGTGTATGGGCGTGCAAGCGTCGTAACGTCGTGACAAGTGTGTATAACCTTATTTAATATTTTGTTTCTAATAATAATGAAACATGATAGAGTGTTATAACCCAATGTATGAGTATGCTAAGCATATTCTAATGAGGCGAATTAGGCGTGAGACGTGTAAACGTCGAAACGCCGTGGCAGGTGTTAAAGAACTTAAATAGTGTTTCGATTCAAATGAAACGAACATTATAAGATACGAAATAAGGTTAATGTAACCAATACGTATTGATGATGTTAAGGGTCGTAACGTTTTCAAACGACGCGACACAGAGTAACGTTTTAGAGTTAATCACATTTATTAATTTATAATATGTGAACATTATGAGATAAGAATTATTATAGTTTAAACCATTATATGAAGCCGTTTTAGTGGTTAATTGGTATTTTATTGTTAAATAAATTGTGTAGGATATTTGAAGGACGAGCCATCATAATTTGGCAAGGAACGCTTAAAGGCAAGTTTTTTCAGTAACTTGTTAACTTGTTTAAATGTATTGATGTACATGACTTGATTACTAAATCTTTCCTTATTATGTGGATTATATGCGAGCATGATTAAAGTGTGCACAATGTGCAATTATGTGACTATATCGTTCTACGTGGAACTTGAACTACTGTGAATATACAATGTGAGATGCATGAAGTATGCTATGAGATACATGATGCATATATATAGATGAATTGCATAAGATTTATAATGAATGAGTAAGATGCATAGTATGAGAATCATGATGCATGGATAAATGCAAACTTATGTGTTACGTGAAGCATGAAATGTGAAAACTATTAGTTCTTGCTGAGCCGTCGTGCTCATTCTTGCAAAATTAAAACTTTTGCATATTTTACGATGCAATGCAATTATCTTGATATCGTGGTGATAAGGATTAGAGAGGCATGGAAACAGGAAGGTTGCTAAATATTTATTTATTGTAATTACATTCTTGTAGTAAGATCATGTTTTAGTTATGGTTTCGAGGCTTGGGACGACAATATTTATATTATATCAATGTAAATATGTTATTTTTCCGCATTAAGTTATTGTTAGATGATGTATGAGTTGCATAGTGATGCACCAAATTCGTGGATAAGGTAACCCGGATTTGGGGGCGTCACAGGTTGGTATCAGAGCTATAGGTTATAAACCTTAGGTGAGAGAACCTTAGGCTATAACCTGAGGGTAGAAAGATGAGAATGATAAAGAATAAACTCGGAAAGAGTTATAGATGATGAAACACGAATTAAATTCATGTTGAGCAACGAGTAAGCTAGGATTGGGGGTGATTTCAATTGAGGACTCATGTTAGTGGCTGAGTTGTACAATTCCTTGTATGGGCGGGGAATTCGTGCTTGGTTTGAGGACCACTTAGCTTCCTATATCAGTATAGTGGTTGAGTTGAACAATTCCTTGTATGGGCGGGGAATTTGTGCTTGGTATAACAACCGCTTAGCTTCCTATATTGATTAGTGGCCGAGTTGATCGATTCCTTGTATGGGCAGGGGATTGTGATGGGTTCGACAATCACTTAGCTTCCTATATTGATAATCATTGGAACCTGGTATCGTGCTATCGCTATACGTATGACGAGAAGGTGATTCTTTTCTCATATTTATATTTGATAGTTAGAGAATATTAAGATTTGGTGCGAGTTCTTTAAACTCACACGTATGGTAAGTTCATGACTCATAATAGTATGGTGGAACCCCTCAGCGAATGGACGATTTTGGTCTGACTAGGATAAGTTCCTAAACCCATATGATTATGGTAAGTTCCTGAACTCATAATGTGTAGTAAGTTTGATGAACTATATTGGGGTATAGAAAGGTTGTGGATTGAGAACTATGAATTCTCAATATGATGAGTATTGATGGAGTTAGAAATAGATAGAATTATTAAATAGTGGAGAAATGGGAGAAATTGAAGTTGATGAGGAGACATGGATATTCCAAATCTTCTAGCTATGCTAGACTTCGAAATTTATTGACTTCGTGCTGACATTTGCACTTTTGCTCTTCGAAAAATGTATGGGGCCAGATTTTTGGACCAAGGATTTTTAAATGTACTATTGCTCATATGTCTATGCTAATAGTTTCGGCTAGACAAAGTTGATTTGAAAATATCAAAATGTATTTTTAAATTGTCATCAATGCATCATGGAACCTGGTGTAGAATGACAGATGATGGAGTCATCAATGCAGATTAACCTAGTGTTAGATGTGATCATAGTATCGTCAACCCACTATGATATGATGTAGTATGACAAAATCACGAAATGACGGAATCCTCAACGGACAAACCCGTCAACAGACCCGGAGGGATCCACCAATAACAATGAAGAAGTCAACGCTAATCCAATGCAGCAACTGGTAAATTTGTTAACGGGAGCCTTTGCGAATCAATCCCAAGCTCAGGCTACGACTTTTAAAGACTTCAAGGCTGTTGGACCTCCGGAATATCACGGCTCTATGAATCCGATCGAGGCACAAACCTGGGTCATGGAGATGGAGAAAGTGTTTGATGTCGCTAGGGTCAACGAGGACCAGAAGACTGCATTTGCAACGTTTATGCTCAAGTCAGAAGCAAGCTACTGGTGGCAAGCTAATAAAACCCGAGGCGGGCAAGGGGTAATACCGTTGGAGCGATTTAAGGAGATGTTTTTCGAGACCTACTTTCCGGCAAGCGCGCAAAATCAAATGGAGGTGCAATTTTTGGAATTGAAGCAAGGTACAATGACAGTGCCTGAGTATGCTGCAAAATTCAACGAGTTGGCGAGGTTTGCGCCATACCAAGTCAACACGGATGAGCGAAAGGCTAGAAGGTTTGAGCAGGGACTGAAGCCCTGGCTGTATAGCCGAGTTTCGATGTTCCAATTAAACTCATTTGCGGCAGTTTTGGAAAAGGAAATTATCGCTGAAGGAGGCAGTGATGCTCTGTCCAAGTATAATCAGGAGTAGAGGAAGAAGAAGAATGAAAGTGAAAGCAAGGTAAGTGGTAGCCATGGGGGCAGCGGTCAGAAGAGGAAGTGGAGTGATAATAACTCTGCGGGAAGTCAGCAGGGTAATCAGAAAAAGAAGATAGAGGCATGCAGTAACTGCGGAAAGAGCCATGTGGGTGTTTGTTTGAAGGGTAAGAGGGTATGTTTTAACTACGGTCAGGAGGGTCATATCGCACCGAATTGCCCTAATCCGAAGAAGGGCGCATGTTTCATCTGCGGGTCGAAGGATCACTTTGCCCGAGACTGCCCTAAGAAAATAACTACAGGTGGAGCCAGTGCAGGAAAAGGAAATAGCGGTGGTGGAAATCTGACTATCGCAGGACTGACATAGCCCAATCGACCTACCGCTCGAACATTCAACATGACGGTGCAGGATGCTGTGCAGTCAAAGGATGTAGTGTCAGGTATCATTCCAGTCAATAATGTTAATGCTTATGTATTGTTTGACTCGGGTGCTACTTGCTCATTTATATCCGATGATTTTGCTAAGAAATTAGAGTTACCTCAGGAAGAACTAGATTACCCCATGAATATATAAATTGCAAATAGGGAAGTGATTCCTGTTAAGTTTGTCCACAAGAATTGTCAGGTAGATATTAAGGGTCATGTGATGACAGTCAACTTAATCACAATTCCTCATTGGGAGTTTGACGTTATTTTGGGTATGGATTGGTTGTTCAACCATGGGGCAGTTATTGATTGTCAAAAGAAGTGTGTAAACCTTATGACTCCATCGAAGGTAGTGTTTTATGGCAGCAAGTCGCCTAGACAAACGAGTTGTCTGACGATGATGCAGGCCAGAAAGATGTTGAGACAAGGATATATAGGATATCTAGCCTACATAGTCAATACCTGAAAGGTGGGTGCAAAGCTGGAGGAGATACCAGTGGTTAGGGATTTTGCATACGTGTTTCCTGATGATTTTCCAGGATTACCGCCAGATAGGGAAATTGAGTTTGTAATTGATTTAGCACCGGGTACAACCCCTATATCAAAAGCCCCGTACCGAATGGCTCCGATAGAAATGAAGGAGTTGATGGTGCAATTGCAAGAGTTGCTGGATAAAAAGTATATCCAACCGAGCGTTTCGCCGTGGGGAGCGTCGGTGTTATTTGTCAAGAAGAAGGACAGATCAATGCGTCTTTGCATTGATTATAGAGAATTGAACAAGGTCACAATTAAAAACAAGTATCCGTTGCCAAGGATCGATGACCTGTTTGATCAACTGAAGGGAGCAAGTTATTTTTCAAAGATAGATCTGCGAAGTGGGTACCATCAGTTGAAGGTAAGAAAGGAAGACATACCAAAGACGGCATTTCGAACTAGATATGGTCACTATGCGTTTTTGGTTATGTCATTTGGTTTAACAAACGCACCTACAACGTTTATGGACTTAATGAACAGAGTATTCAAACCATTTCTGGATAAGTTCGTAGTGGTGTTCATAGACGACATTTTAGTTTACTCCAAAACTCAAGAAGAACATGTGGAGCATTTAAGGGTGACATTGGAGGCATTAAGGAAAGAGAAATTGTATGCAAAATTTTTGAAGTGCGAATTTTGGTTGGAGCGTGTTCAATTCCTTGGGCATGTTATCGATAAAGACGGGATTTCAGTGGATCCAGTGAAAGTAGAAGCTGTGATGAACTGGGATCAGCCGAAGACACCGTCAGAAATGAGGAGTTTCCTAGGATCGCCACTCCGTTAACGAATTTAACAAGAAAATCAGTGAAGTTTGTTTGGACAGAGAAGTGCGAAGAGAGTTTCCAAGAACTAAAGAAGAGACTAAGTTCGGCACCTGTGTTGTCTTTGCCAGATAATACAGGAAATTTTGTGGTATATAGCGACGCATCACATAAAGGACTTGGTTGTGTGTTGATGCAGAATGGTAAGGTTATTGCATATGCATCGCGCCAACTAAAAGACTATGAAAAAGGGTATCCGACCCATGATTTGGAGTTGGCAGTCGTGGTGTTTGCTTTGAAAATCCGGAGGCACTATCTCTATGGGAAGAAGTGTGAAATATATACAGACCATAAAAGTCTGAAGTAAATTTTCACACAGAAGGATTTGAATATGCAGCAGAGAAGATGGATAGAATTGATCAAAGATTATGATTGTGAAATTCTATACCATCCGGGAAAGGCTAATGTGGTTGCCGACGCTTTGAGTAGAAAAGATCGGGAGAAACTATTTTCGTTAACTGCTCAGGAGAAGCTCGTAGCAGAAATGGCTAAATTGGAGTTAGAGGTGAAGAGTTTGGCAGAGCCTAATGAAAAATTGTTTCAGATGGAAACTCAAACAACTCTGGTGGACAAAGTCAAGGAAGCGCAACTCAAGGATGAGGAGTGTATTAATATACGCAAAAGAGTGCTTGAAGGTGAAGAGCTTAAATATAAAATCGACACCGAAGGGTTGCTGAGATTTGAAGGTAGAATCTGGGTACCGTCAGTATTGGCAATCAGAGAGGAGATTTTGAACGAAGCTCATAGTTCAAGATTTTCGATTCACCCGGGAAGTACAAAGATGTACCAGGATCTTCGCCAACATTTCTGGTGGCCAAACATGAAACGACAGGTTGTTGAGTGTTTGCGAAGTGCCTCGCCTATCAGAAGGTCAAAGCGGAGCATCAACGACCAAGTGGTTTGTTACAGCCCTTGGAAATACCAGAATGGAAGTGGGAGCATATCACAATGGATTTTGTGGTAGGGCTTCCAACTACTCAGAAGGGATATGACGCAATATGGGTCATAGTTGACAGATTAACAAAATCAGCACATTTCTTGCCCATCAAAATCAGATTCACCCTGGATCAACTAGCTAAGTTATACGTCAAAGAGATTTTCTCAAGGCACGGTGTCCCAGTATCAATTGTGTCGGACAGAGATTCACGTTTCACATCAAAATTTTGGAAGAGTCTGCAAGCGTGTTTGGGGACGCAGTTGAGAATGAGTACAACTTACCATCCTCAAACCGATGGCCAGAGCGAAACAACAATTCAAACGTTGGAGGATATGCTTCGGGCGTGCGTCATGGATTTTAAAGGCAACTGGGATGATCATTTACCTCTGGTCGAGTTTGCCTATAACAATAGTCATCACGCGAGTACTGAAATGCCGCCATATGAAGCGTTGTATGGAAGGAAGTGCAGAACTCCATTATGTTGGGATGAGGTTTGTGAACGTCGCCTATTGGGACCCGAGCTGGTACAACAAACTGCTGAAATTGTCAAGGTGATAAGAGCCAGATTTTTAGCGGCTCAAGACAGGCATAAGAAATATGCGGATCAGCATCGTCAAAATCGCGAATTTGAAGTCGGGAGCTTTGTGTTCCTCAAAGTATCTCCCTGGAAGGAAAAAATCAGATTTGGTAAAAAGTGTAAACTCAGTCCGCGATTTATTGGACCCTTCGAGGTACTGAAACGAGTAGGCGAGGTGGCTTATGAGGTAGCCTTACCTCCCGAGTTAGACCACATTCACAATGTCTTCCACATATCGGTGCTACGACCGTATAAGCCTGATTATAAACATATAATAGAATATGAACCACTACAGTTTGAGAAAGATTTATCCTATGAAGAGATACCTGTACAAATAGTGGACTGGAAAGAGCAGGTTCTCAGAAATAAAGTGATACCTTCTGTTAAGGTAATTTGGAGGAACCACAGTGCTGAAGAAACTACGTGGGAACTCGAAGAGAAAATGATGCAAAATTATCCTGAATTATTTGTTTAATTTTTATTTTTATCGCGATTCTGGGGACAGAAACTTTGTAAGGAGGGAAGAATGTAACTGACGAATTAATTACGTTGTGATTCTGGGGACAGAATCCTTTTAAGGAGGGAAGGATGTAACGAATGCAATTTTTGTGATTAAATAAAAATATTTATTGAGTTATATAAATATTTTTATTAATTTATTTATTGAGTAAAATAAATAATTTATAAGTTATGGTGAAAGAATTTTTGTTAAATGTTATTTGATTGTGATTGGATGTGTTTATTCTAATTTAATTTAATAATTAAATTAGATGATTAAATGATTTATTTGAATAAAGAATTTATTTAAATAAGATAATTTATTTGTTGTTATTATTATTCGTTAAATGGTACTATTATTTAAGTTGGTAAGGTTTAATTGAATTTATTTAATAATAAGTTCAATTAAATTAAAAGTGTGACAATTAAAACTATATGTTATAATGAGTTATTAAAATAAATAGAAAGAGTTTTTATTTCCATCAAACCAAACAAGGCCTTATGACCTTTGGTTGGAAATAATGAGTTATTTTAATTTTGTTTTGCCAAACAAGCCTTGGTGGCTTTTGAATTTCGTAACTGATGATTTGATATTAAAACACGTGATTATGCTTCATCAGTTTTTATTTGAAGCTTTATCAGTTTATTTGCTAACTTAGAAAAGAAAGAAAGAAAGAACAGAGCTTTTGAGAGAAAAGAAAAATTGAGAGTTTGAGAGAAAATTGAGAGAGAAGTTTGGAGATTGGAGAAGAAAATTCTACAATCAAAGGAGAATTAATCAAGTTTTATAAGCAATAGAAGGTATAATATTCTTCACTGCATTCTTTTAATTTACTTTACTGTATATAAAGTTAGTTGTTCAAAGCATGAAATTATTTGATTATAATTGATTTTAAGCATGTATTAGAGATTATGTGATGATTATAGATTAATTTGAATGAGTTTATCCATAAAATCATGCTTTAGAATAAAGTTTTTGGTTTACAGAGTCTTATTTCATGTATGGCATATATGTATGAAAATTGGTGTTCAATTTGATTGTTAATTGGTAAATTGACTTTTGGTTATGATTAGAAAATGAAAAATGAAAAGAATGCAAGTAGAAATGATTAAAATGGTTGAAAGATGAAGTCATAGTGTTTAATTTCATTAAAGTGGTTAAAGTATGAATATTTTTCATAAACAGTGAATTTTGGGTTTTAATTGGTTGATTATGTGTTTATAATGGTTAAATTAGTTAGAAACATGTTGGGTAATTGTTTTCTAGCATAGTTGATGTCTGGGTAAGTTTAAATTATGTATTGGATGGTAGAATTCGGAAAATTTTGGCCAAATTTGGTCTAAGTTTTCACTGATTCGCGAACTGTAGAAGGTGTCAGTCGCGTCTACCGCCCCGGCGGTAGAAATGAGCTAGAACTATCGCCCCGGCGGCCTTGTCGCCCCGGTGGCATATTTGAACTATGTTTATCTGTTTTGTGAAATTGCTATGTTGTTATACGTATGTTTAAAACTTATATTAAGGTAATAAATGACCAATGAGTTACCACGAGGGTTGTTAGCAATTATTTGTGGAATATTGAATGTCAATCGTGATGGTTCAATAAAATAGGAGAAGAACGAGACTTAAAATGTATATGAATCTGTAATTAATTATCGTTATCGTTTTGTAATCAAAATGTATAGGGTAATTAAGGGACGTGCACTATTTGAATCTGCAATCTATGCTCAAGGCAAGTTTTCCACCCTTAATCTTATTATTTCGTTTAAAGCAAGTTCCTTATCTCAATTTATTACTTTTATGTTGAGCAAGTTTTCCTTCCTTAAACTTGTTATTTCATTTAAAGCAAGTTAATTTTCATTGAGCAAAATTATAAACCTTAGCTTATTGTTATTCAAGCAAGGTTGCTATCATGATTAAGAGCTAAAGCTTTATTCCAGTTATTAATTGCTCGATCATTGATCATTATTCAAACTTTGAACAGAATTTCTATTGTACAAACTTTATTGATGAATCAATTGTTTAGTGACTAGCAAACCCTTATTGATTCAGCTAGTCCTTAGTTGATGAGCGTTCTAAAGACTTAGAATATTTTAGAATCTTTCCAAACCAAGTTCCTTTTGGTACTGATTCTGATACTAAACTGAGATGAATAACCCTAATATAGGGGATTAATTACGCGATAGCGTTAAAATGTTTGTGCACAATACATTGTACAAAGGGCTGATCCCCCTGAGTACGAGATGAATGGTCCATAGTCTATAAGACTGTTAAAGGTTACGGTAAAAATACTTGATAACCTAGGACATAGTTCGAGGTCTTGTGACCCTCAGATGCACTTTTGATCCTGAATCTATATTCAGTTCTTGAGCTAAGCTTTCTATTGGGCTTTTAGATCTTGACTAGTTATTGATTGAATTCAGAAAAAACTATTATACCTCAGTTGAAAAATACTTCATTAGTTTTTCAATTGTTATTGTTATCACACTTGTGGGCAATTGTTTGCTCACTCTTGCGCTAAAACATTGCAGCTAAGGCAGAGAAATCGGACGAGCCGTCCACAAGAAAAGGCAAGGGTAAGATGCCAAAGTAGCAAGAGATTTATTATCCACTGAATGTTTATTTGTAACAAAGACTTATTTAATATTATGTTTTATTCCGCACTGATGTAATAGAGGTTAGATAACCTGGGATTTGTTTATTTAAGAGATTTGTGATGTAACCCTTTTTGTGGGAAGATGTTTCATTCAGTTTAATTATGTTATCTTTAACATGGGTAGTTAGTCTTGAATGTATGGTATAGTGAACACCAAATCTGTGGAGTTGAAATACCCGGATTTGGGGGTGTCACAGGTATCTTGTTAATTTTTCTTGATATGAGATTCTTGCTAGTGTGTAGAATAGAGATATATCTATACACCACAATAGGAAATGCGTATTTGACCATCGAGATAGGCTTATATATACTTGTGATTTCTCGGGTAACAATTCTTGTGTTCTAACTAGTTAAAAAAGAGAGAGTTGTGATTTACAAATGAAGAGTTGGGGGAAATTGTAATCTTAGATCTTTCTATCTTGAATTTTATCCGTGTTTCGTTTAATCCTTGCTTTCTTAATTATCTTTATTGAATTTTAATCAACAACAAAATCAAATCATATCATCATTGTTTAAATAAGATTAATTTGTCATGCGATTGGTAATTGGTAATTATTTGACATAATTCCTCGTGGGTTTGACACTCTACTTATCTTATATTACTTATGGACCGCATATACTTGCGTGTGTTTTATTGATTGCAAAATTGATCAGCAAGTTTTTGGCGCCATTGCCGGGGAATTATTTTACAATAATTTTACCAATATTGATTATAGTCATATTGATCTTAATTTAGACTTGTGTTTAATATTTCATTTTATTGTGTAGGTACTCTTGATTTGTATGCGCCGAGCACAAAGTCGAGAATTATTTCCTTACGATCCCGAGATCGAGAGAAATATTCGAAGACTACGAAGAGAAAGAATTAGGGGCTCTAACACTGAAGATACTATGGCGGTAGAGGAACAAAAAGCATTGAGAGACTATGCAACGCCGCAGTAAATGATTTGCAATCTAGTATCACAAGGCCAACAATAACTGCAACTACCTTTGAAATTAAACCGGGAACAATACAAATGGTGCAAAACTCGGTACAGTTTGGGGGTATGGCTAATGATGACCCTAATGAGCGTTTGTTCAGCTTCATTGAGATTTGTGAAACTTTCAAATTTAATGGAGTGACAGATGATGCTTTGAGACTTAGACTTTTTCCATTCACATTGAGAGATAAAGCTAAGAGTTGGCTTCACTCATTGCCACTAGGTTCCATCACTACATGGGCAGACTTAGCACAGAAAGTTTTGGCAAAATTCTTCCCTCCTGCAAAGTCTGCTAGATTGAGAAATGAAATTGCAACCTTTGAACAACATCATGGAGAATCATTGTATGAGGCATGGGAGAGATACAAAGATTTTTTTCGAAGATGCCCTCATCATGGATTACCTCAATGGATGCAACTGAATACCTTTTACAATGGATTGGGATCTCACACTCGGTCTTGCATTGATGCAGCTGCTGGAGGATCTTTCATGGCTAAGAATTATGGAGAAGCACATGATTTATTAGAGGTCATGGCTGCTAATAACTACCAATGGCCAACTTCCAGAATGAATCAGCAGAAAGTGGTCGGGGTATTAGAAGTGGATGCCATCACGTCCTTAGCAGCTTAGATGGCAGCTATGTCAAAGAAATTGATTCCATGGTTGATTCAAAAGTATAGCAGGTAGCCATTGTTTGTGAGTTATGTGCGGGAACACATGGCACCGACCATTGTCCCATTAATCCCGAGGCAGTTCAATTTGTGAGTAGCTACCAAAGACCACCAAATCCATACCAAAACACTTACAATGCCGGAAATAGGAACCACCCTAATTTTTCTTGGAGCAACAACCAAAATCATCAACAAGCTCCAAGACCATACCATCCACCAGGGTTCCAAAATCAGCAACAACATCATGCAGCACAAACTTCACAACCAAAGAGAAAGTCCGACTTAGAAGAGATCATGATAAAATACATGGCCAACAATGATGTTCTGCTAAAAATCCACGCTGCGACAATCAAAAGTTTAGAAACTCAAGTTGGGCAAATGGCTAGTTTGTTGTCAAATAGACCCCAAGGATCTCTTCCTAGTAACACAGAAACTAACCCTAGGAGAGAAGGGAAAAAGGAGTGTCAAGCAGTAACACTTAGAAGTGGAAAACAAACCCTACAGGAACCTGAGGTGCAAAAGGAGGCAGCCTATTCATGTCCTTCTCCAACCTTGAATTATGCAGAATTTTCTAAGGAAATGGACAGCAATGTGCCATTTGAGCCAGAACAGAGAGATACCACTGATAAAGCCAATGTTGTTCCTACACCGAAAGTGTTTCCACTAGTTCCATTTCCTGAAAGACTGCAAAAACAGAAATTAGACAAGCAGTTTGCCAAATTCCTAGAGGTCTTTAAAAAGCTACAGTTTAACATTCCTTTTGTAGAGGCTTTAGAACAAGTCCCAAGCTATGCTAAATTCATGAAGGCTATTCTATCTAGAAAGAAGAGATTAAATGATTTTGAAATAGTGGCTTTAACTGAGGAATGTAGTGCACTGTTACAAAGAAAGCTACCTCCCAAATTGAAGGATCGAGGCAGTTTTACTATACCGTGCACTATTAGTAGCCTATCGTTTAGCAAATGTTTATATGACTTAGGTGCTAGCATAAATCTCATGACTTTGTCACTATATACTCAGTTGGGACTTCCTGCACCAAACCAACAAACATATCTCTTCAGCTTACCGATAGGTTAGTTACCTATCCAAGGGGGATTGTGGAGGACATTCTTATAAAGGTGGATAAGTTCATCTTTCCGGCTGATTTTATCATCTTAGACTATGAGGAAGATAAAACATCCCTATTATTATTGGGAGACCATTTCTAGCCACTGGGAGAACTCTAATCGATGTGCAAAAAGGAGAGCTTACTATGCGGGTTCAAGACCAAGAGGTCACATTTAATGTATTTAAGGTTATGAAATTTCCTTCAGATGAGGAAGAATGTTTTCAGGTGGATGTGATTGAGCAGGTTGTGAATGATGAACTTTTGAGTGTTTTGAACAATGATCCATTGGAGACCACTCTCTTGGGAGAGTTTGACATGGATGATCCAGGTTTGGTTGAATATTTATAGATTTTGGATACAATACCACGGGGAAGCAAGTTTCAAATCCCGTTTGAATCTCTGGAATGTGTTGAGAATTCTACAGATCGTTTAAAACCAACTCTTGAGATACCTCCTTAACTTGAGCTCAAACCATTGCCTAATCATCTCAGGTATGCGTATTTGGGTGAATCATCTACTTTACCTATTATAATTGCATCTGTACTTAACGAATTTTAGGAAAGTAAGTTGTTGTGAGTTCTTCGTGAGTACAAAACTGCAATTGGATGGACCATTGGTGACATCAAGGGAATAAGCCCATCATTCTGTATGCACAAAATTTTGATGGAGGATGATAGTAAACCCACTGTAGAACATCAAAGGAGACTCAATCCAATTATGAAAGAGGTGGTAAAGAAAGAGATTTTAAAATGGTTAGATGCTGGAATTATATACCCCATTTCTAACAGTTCTTGGGTGAGTCTGGTCCAATGTGTACCAAAGAAAGGGGGTATGACTGTTGTAGCAAATGAAAACAATGAGTTAATTCCGACAAGGACTGTGACCGGTTGGAGGGTTTGCATAGATTACCGAAAATTGAATAAAGCGACCCGAAATGATCATTTCCCACTACTTTTTATTGATCAGATGTTAGATAGACTGACAGGACATGGGTACTATTGCTTGTTGGATGGTTATTCGAGCTACAATTAGATTGCAATTGCCCCAGAGGATCAGGAAAATACCACATTCACTTATCCGTATGGTACTTTTGCCTTTAAGAAGGTCTCGCTCAGATTGTGTAATGCACCGGTAACTTTTTAGAGGTGTATGATGGCAATTTTCTCGGACATGGTGGAATGCAATGTGGAGGTTTTCATGGATGACTTTTTAGTATTTGGGGACTTATTTGACAGTTGTTTGGAAAATCTAGTCATGATATTGAAAAGGTGCGTGGAAACTAATTTGGTGCTCAACTGGGAAAAGTGTCATTTCATGGTGCAAGAATTGATCATCCTCGGGCATAAAGTGTCATCAAAAGGTTTAGAAGTAGATAGAGCCAAACTTGAAATAATTGAAAATTTACCACCACCAGTTTTAGTGAAGGAAATTCGCAGTTTTTTAGGAAATGCCGGGTTTTACCAAAGATTCATAAAGGACTTTTCCAAAATCTCAAAGCCATTATGCAGCTTATTGGAGAAAGATGTCCCATTCAAATTTGACAAAGACTGTTTATCAGAATTTGAGCTATTAAAGAAGAAATTGACCACAACACCAGTGATAGTTGTACCAGATTGGTCAATGTCATTCGAATTGATGTGTGATGCTAGTGACTATACAGTTGGGGCTGTTTTGGGATAGCGCAAAGAAAAGGTTTTTCATGCCATTTACTATGCTAGCAAAACCTTAACTAATGCACAGCTCAACTACACGACCACTGAGAAAGAGTTGCTTGCAATAGTTTATACTTTTGACAAGTTTTGGTCATACTTGATTGGAACAAAGGTGGTGGTATTCACGGACCATTCAACCATTCGGTATCTGATTGCGAAGAAATATGCTAAATCGAGGTTGATTAGATGGATTCTACTGCTGCAAGAATTTGATTTAGAAATCCGGGACAGAAAGGGGACTGAAAACCAAGTAGCTGACTATCTATCTAGATTAGAGAATCCGGGTCATGATAATGAAGACAGAGTTCTAATCAATGAGTCTTTCCCGGATGAGTAGCTGTTTATGGTTCAGGGCGAAGTTCCGTGGTATGCTGATTTTGCTAACTACTTGGTTAGTAACACACTTCCCCGGACTTGTCTTGGCAGCAAAAGAAAAAGTTTCTGCATGATGTGAAGAGGTACATGCGGGATGAGCTGTATCTGTTCAAGCATTGCTTATATCAAATGATTCGACGGTGTGTTCTGCATAGTGAAGTTGAGAGCATCTTGCATCACTGTCATGATTCACTATATGGAGGACACTACGGCGGTGAAAAGACAGCTACTAACGTGTTGCAAGCTGGATTTTTCTGGCCAAAATTGTTTAAAGATGCCCACCATTTTGTTCAGAGGTGTGATAGATGTCAAAGAATGGGGAACATCTCCAAACGTCATGAAATGCCATTGAACACAATCTTAGAAGTTGAAGTCTTTGACGTTTGGGGAATAGACGTCATGGGGCCATTTCCCTCCTCTTTCAACAACCTATACATTCTTTTGCCAGTTGACTATGTCTCTAAATGGGTGGAGGCAGCTGCATTGCCTACAAATGATGCCAAGGTAGTGCTGAAATTTCTACAGAAGAATATTTTCACAAGATTCGGTACCCCAGGGGCAGTGATCAGTGATGAAGGGAGCCACTTTTGCAATAAGTACTTCGCAGCTCTCTTAGCAAAGTATAGGGTCAATCACAGAATTGCTACCGCCTATCACCCTCAGACCAATGGTCAGGCAGAGGTCTCTAACAGGGAAGTGAAGAGAATTCTTGAAAAGATCGTCAATCCTATAAGAAAGGATTGGTCAATGAAGCTGGATGATGCACTTTGGGCTTATAGGACGACATATAAGACACCTATTAGCATGTCACCGTACCAGCTAGTATATGGCAAGGCGTGTCATCTTCCTGTTGAACTCGAGCATAAGGTATTCTAGGCCATAAGAAAGATAAATTTTGATCTCACACCTGCAGGAGAGAAAAGGCTTATCCAACTCAATGAACTTGATGAGTTCCGACTGCAAGCTTATGAGAACTCAAAATAGTAAAAAGGAAAAGTTAAGAAATGGCATGATAAGAAGATTATTGACAGGAAATTTGAGCCAGGCCAAACGGTACTGTTATATAACTCTCAACTGAGGCTTTTTCCAGGAAAGCTCAAGTCACGGTGGTCTGGGCCTTTCACTGTCAAGCATGCACTACCTCACGGCGCTGTTGAAGTTTATGGTAATAATCAGGGGAGTCATTCAAAGTTAATGGACAACGTCTTAAGCATTATTGGGGTGGAGGCTTCAATCGCCAGAAAACCTCGATTACTCTAGCTGATCAAGCTTGAAGCAATGAGAAGTCAGGCCGAGGACTGTAAACCAAGCGCTGGATGGGAGGAAACCCATTATCTATATCCGTATTCTTTATGTTTAGTTGCTATATTTTAATTTCACAAGTTTCGCATTTTCAAGTTTCGAAGTTTTCAATTTTTGTGCTTTGGATAACTTAGTTTGTGCACTCGATTTGCTCTAAAGGCCAATTTTTTGCTCAATATGGCTAAAATATGTTTGGTATGTTGTATTATGACAGGTTAGGTGTGTTGAGAATGGCCTTGGAATTGAATTGTGAAAAATCAGTTTTTGTGGATAGAGGGGGTTACCGCCCCGGCGGTAAGATTTAGTTTGTTTTACTGCCCCGGCGCTGAGCTCACCCCGACGGCAAAAAGCAAGCTTATTTTACCGCCCCGGCGGTTGGTGTGCTATCGCAAACAACCAAAAATAAAATTTTATTGCAAAAGATAATAATGTAGTAGTGCAAGTAAGAGTCGATCCCACGGAGAATGATTAGTCTAAATTTATGCTTTGTTTACCAAAAGGGGAGAATTTATAATTTGATTTCACTAATTAACAAGAACATAATTTAAAGTGATAAGAATAACCAATTAATTAAAGATTTCAGTTCTTCCGGTTCAGTATCACCTTTTTACAACAATAGAATAATTAAGCAAAGCAATATTTATCCTTCAATGAAATTAATAACCATAGGTAGTAACAAGCTCTACTACCCGAAACTCCCCTTAGATTATCACTTAATGAAACAAGCTCTTCACAAGATTCTAACCATTATACAACCTAGAATAAGCTCTCTAAATTTAATATAATAATAGTATTAAGAACTAGGGAATTAGAATAATCCAAGCAACAATCACACAAGTTCGGATTATTAAACTTGTCTTCCGATAATCATAGCAATACTCAAAAGCTTGACCACAATCATGTATCACTAATTGCTACTTATGATTAGGAACAATATCAATTACACGTAATACTGTCCCTTAATCTAGCAGATGAGATTAATCAAATTGACTTAATCAATCACATTAAACTAATCGGAATAAATATCATTTAATAATTAAAATAGATTATCAAGAATGAACTTCATGTAAGAAGGAATAAATAGTTTATACTTAATCAAACCATTACCTGTAAACAAGGTTCAACATCCCTTCGAACTGAGTAAGGAACTAGCCTAACATAATAAGTCCAATGAATACTTTCTTGATTTATAAAAGGGTGAGGACAACAACCTCACTATGGAGGTGATCCTCTTTCCCTACTAAATTATTAAAGGGGTGAGGACAACAACCTCACTATACAGGTGATCCTCTTTCCCTACTATTTACACTAGAGTTTGGAGAATATGGAGAATTGTGTGTGAATTAGCAAAAATACAAGCCAAGCTTCACTTGGTATTTATAGGAACTCATGGTGTGCTAACCTATCATCATAAGTCAAGATTAAACACCCAATCTACTCATGTGCATCAACCAACCATGGAAGAAGCCAGTCCGAACAGGAATCCAGTCCATGCGGGATTCGGATCAGCTGTCTATAAAGTAATGTTTGGAGGCCCAAATGAACTCAAAATTTTGCTCATCATACCATTCTAGAAAGCTTGAGAAGTCCACTAAAAACTTCAAGAAGACCACATTGTCATTTGAAAACTCTAACACAATTCAAATCGCAAACAAAACCCCAAAGGTCAATCTGTCCAAAAGCCAAATAATCTAAAATTTTTAACTTCGACGTCCGTTGGTAAAATGGTCATAACTTTCTCACCCAAGCTCTGATTTAGGCGTTTCAACATGTTCCAAAAAGCTAAGAAATAGACTTACAACTTTTCTTCTTTGAGCTTTAAGAGATATTGGTTGGACGAAGGACAAAATGGAGCCTCAAGTGGACGGACTGATTTCAAAACAATCCAAAAGTGCGGAAATAACTCATTTTTTATTTAATAGCTCCATTTGCAACCTAAATAAAAATATTAGAATAGTGAGTATATTTAGGTGCCAAATAAATATAAAAGACTAGACATTAAGCGATAAAAACATAACATATTTTATACTTATCAAATTCCCACATACTTGTCTTCTGCATGTCCTCGGGCAAAACAAAAATAAACTATAAAAAAAAATTCAACTAATCAAACTTGACAACCGTGAGCCACAAATTAAAATGACCTTCAACATTGACCTCAAAGATTCAAAATAGTAACTCTTGAAAAACTTGAAAATACTACTCCATCTAAAATTCAAGCTTAATTATCAATCTTACTCTACTCTTAACCCTTCGTGTGTGTGTGAATCCACATGTATCAAACCAATTAAAACTCAGAAAAATTTATGAAATCAAAGCCTTGAAGGAGAAAGAAAAACTCTAAATACCTATTTTCACACTACTCTCAGTTAACATAAGCAAATAACAGTAGAGGATCAAGAGGCTTTTTCTTCCTTCGGTAAGTGCATTTTATGCTCCGTCTTACCAACGAGTGCGTTTTACGCTCCATCTCGCATGCCACGTGATTATGAATGAGTGCGTTTTACGCTCCATCTCAATTCACCACATGAATCATAATTTTTCTTTTTTTTTTATTAAATCAAGCATCTAACTTTTGCCTAAATCATTTCCCCTTTCTTCAATAAAACCTCATGTTTACTTCAAGTTATGATCAAACAAATGACAGAGTTCAAAATTTTTCCCCTAGACATTCAATCAAAATAAATAAATAAATAAAAAATCCTTTCCAAGTTAAAACTAGGCCGACCAAAGGGACAAGTGCAAAAACAATTGAAGGGTGTCAAATAAAGTAAAAATCAACAAAGAAAACCAAATTCAAACTACACAACGTCTATCAATTTTTCAAAATGTTATCAACGAGAATCAAGATTTTATCATTAGTCAAAAATCAAAATCCAAATTAACTCATTGCTCAAGTGACTTATTTTAAAAATTATCACATTTTCGTAGGAAACACGATTGCACTTAGCATGTACAACAAGCCTTTAAACCCCAAGGTTAACCCATGTGGACGAGTTTTGTCTCGTGAGGGTTTGCAGAGAATATACCCACAAAATTCAAAATTCAAACTAACAAAAACAAACTTAAATTTTTTTTTTATTATATGTTTTTTTTAAAACACCCTAAATCCTTCCCCCACACTTAAAACTTACATTGTCCCTAATGTAAAGTAAAATGCAAACAAAAGAAAAACAATATAACCGAAATATAAATGCAAAAATAAAAAGAAATGAACTCTCCTTGAGTTGCCTCCCAAGCAGCGCCTTTGTTTATTGTCCTTGGCTTGACATTAAACTTCTCAATCTTCATAAACTGGATCCACCAAATCCAACAGCTCAATATTCTCCATTTGATATCATAGAAGGGTTTGAGCTTGTGACCATTCACTTTAAAAATCTTTCTTGTGCTTGGACTTTGAATTTCCACTGCACCATGATTAAAAATGTCAGTAACAATAAAAGGCCCGACTCAATGGGAGCGCAACTTACCTGGAAATAATTTTAGCATTGAATGATAAAGGAGAACTTTCTGTCCAACAACAAAGTTCTTCCTAGTAATCTTCTTGTCATTAAAGGCTTTTGTTTTCTCTTTGTAAATTTTAGAGCTCTCGTATGCACCATTCCTCAATTCCTCTAGTTCTTGCAACTGCAACTTCCTATGGACTCCAGCTAAATCTAAGCTCATATTACATTGTCTAACTGCCCAAAAAGCCTTGTGTTCTAACTCCACTAGTAGATGACATGGTTTCCCAAATACTAACCTATAAGGTGACATACCTATTGGAGTTTCATAAGATGTTCTATAGGCCCAAAGTGCATCTTCTAACCTCAGACTCCAATCTTTTCTACTCGGCTTCACTACTTTTCCAGAATGGACTTGACCTCCCGGTTGGATACCTCAGCCTACTCATTACTCTGTGGATGGTAGGATGTAGAAATTTTATGCATCACATTGTATTTCTTGAATAGTGTCGCTAGCATCCTATTGCAGAAGTGGGTTCCCTTATCACTGATTATGGCTCTTGGCGTTCCAAACCTGACAAATATATTAGACTTGATAAAATCTGCAACAACTTTAGAGTCATCAGTCCTGGTGGCTTTAGTTTCCACCCATTTAGAAACATAATCAATAGCCAAAAGAATGTAAACATTACCATAAGAAGCAGGAAATGGTCCAATAAAATTAATACCCCAAACATCAAAAATTTCAACAATTAAAATAGGTGTTTGTGGCATTTGATTCCTACTTGATATATTTCCTGCCTTTTGACAATCTTCACATGACTTACAGAACTGATAAGAGTCCTTAAAAATAAAAACTCATTCTAAAACCTTGTGTGCTGTTTTTTAGGTCCAAAATGGCCTCTACAAGCATAAAAGTGACAAAAAGTTAGAATAGATAAAAACTCACTTTTGGGCACATACCTTCTAACTATCTGGTCAGCACAAATATTCCATAAGTATGGATCATCCCATATATAATATTTGGCATTACTCTTAAGCTTTTCTTCTTGGAATTTAGAGAACTCACTAGGAACATAGGCACTCACTAAGTAATTCACGATATTGGCATACCAAGGTATAACCTCATTAATGGAAAATAAATGCTCATCTCAAAAAGAATCATGCAATGGTAGCGCCTCTTCATCCTTAATCAGCCTGCTCAAGTGATCCGCCACCAAGTTGTCCGCTGCCTTCTTATCCTTGATCTCCAAGTCAAATTCTTGTAGCAATAGAATCCGTCTAATGATTCTTGCTTTGGATTCCTTCTTGGTTAGTAAATACTTGAGAGCAGCATGGTCAGAATAAACTACAACTTTAGTACCAAACAGATACGATCTAAACTTATCTAAAGCAAATATAACAGATAAGAGTTCTTTTTCAGTCGTAATGTAATTAATCTGAGCAGCATTTAGAGTCCTAGAAGCATAATATATGGCATGGACAACTTTGTCAACCATTTGGCCTAAGACAGCTCCTACTGCATAGTTGCTTGCTTCACACATGATCTCAAATGGCAACTTCCAATTTGGTGGTTGTATTACCGGTGCTGAGGTCAATAGCTTCTTTAATTTGTCAAACACCTCCTTACACTCGTCATCAAATTGGAATTCCACATCCTTTTGCTGCAACTTACATAATGGCAAAGTTATTTTCGAGAAGTCCTTGATAAATCTACGATAAAAACCTGTATGACCAAGGAAAGAACGAATCTCCCGCATACTTACGGGGTAAGGCAGAGCAGTAACAATTTCTATCTTAGCTTTATCCACTTCTAATCCTTTAGCTAAAACTACATGGCCAAGTATTATACCTTGCTCCACCATAAAGTGACACTTTTCCTAATTAAGATCAAGATTAGTTTCTAAACATCTATCTAGCACACGAGCCAGATTATCGAGGCATACATCTAAAGAATCACCATGTATTGTGAAGTCATCTATAAATACTTTAATGCAGTTTTTAAGAAAATCAGAAAAGATGCTTACCATACAACGTTGGAAGGTACCTGGTGCATTACACAGTCCAAAGGACATTCTACGATACACAAATGTACCAAAAGGACATGTGAATATGGTCTTTTCTTGGTCTTCGGGTGTAATCACAATTTGGTTATAACCTAAAAAACCATCTAAAAATAGTAATAAGTATGCCCAGCTAATCTTTCCAACATTTGATCAATAAAAGGAAGAGGAAAGTGATCCTTTCTAGTTACAATATTTAACTTCCTGTAATCAATACAAACTCTCCATCCCGTCCGCATACGTGTGGGCACCAACTCATTATCATCATTTTTGATGACTGTGATTCCAGATTTTTTTGGTACTACCTATACTGGACTTACCCATGGACTGTCTGAGATTGGGGTAGATTATGCCTGCATCAAGTAATTTCTGCACCTCCTTCTTCGCCACCTCCATCATGGGTGGATTAAGTCTTCTTTGTGCGTCTCTAGTGGGCTTGGCTCCATCTTCCAAAAGAATTCTATGCATGCATGTAGCAAGACTTATACCTTTGATATCTGCTATAGTCCAACCAAAGACTGTTATATGGTCCCTTAAGACTCTGAGCAGGTTGTCCTCTTATACTTTGGTTAGATTATTAGCATTAATCACTGGTAGCGTCTCATTCTTCCCTAAGAATGCATACTTCAAGTGTGCAGGTAATGGTTTCAGTTTTAAGGTTGGGGCCTGCATAACAGATGGTAATAACTTTTGGTGAGAACTAGGCAATTGAATAGAATAAACTGCATATTTAGCTGAGGTTTTAGGTAAAGAATGTAATGCGGCTACAGTCTCTTTCAAGTCCTGATTCTGCTCAATCTCTTCTTCTTTATCTAATTCCAGACTGTTGGTGATGGCGACCTCCAAACTTTCCCTTTGTGTTTGTTCAAAAGACTTCTGCACTAAAGAGTCAAGTACATCAATAGAAAAAATAAGGTGAATATCACTAGGGTACCTCATGGCCTCATATATGTTGAATTGTATCTTTTCACCATCAAACTTCGTGGTTAAGATTCCATTGTGCACATCAATCATAGTCCTTTTTGTTTTCAAAAATGGCCTCCCTAAAAGTATATGTGTAGGATTTGGGGATTTATCATCATCTATATCCACTATGTAAAAATCTACATGAAAGATTAGTTCATTTACCTGCACCAGGATATCTTCAATTACCCCTTGGGGGTAAGTGTTAGTACGATCAGCCAATTGAATAATAACACCAGTTTGTTTCAAAGGACCTAGATTTAAAGAAGAAAAAATAGATAATGGCATGACATTAATTGAAGCTCCTAAATCTAGCATAGCTTTCTCAAATATGGTATTACCTATTCTACATGGAATTGTAAATATGCCTAGATCTTTACATTTAGGGGGCATTTTTCTTTAAAGGACTGCCGATACATTCTCACCAACAATGACTCTTTTATCATTTTTTAATTTTCTTTTGTTAGTGCATAATTCTTTCAAAAATTTTACATACCTGGACACTTGCTTAATTGCATCTAGTAAAGGAATATTCACCTCTAGCTTCCTGAAAGTTTCTAGAATTTCTTTTTCTTGCTCATCCTTCTTTGAAGTTTTGGGATTCCTAGGAGGAAAAGGTAAATGATTAGTCTTTAGCTGAACAGGAGTGTTAGGTTTTACCTTTGACATTTATGCATCCTTTTTAGCCTTATCTTCCTCAAATTCACCAGTAGCTTTTGGTGCTTCCAATTGTTTTCCACTCCTCAAAGTTATAGCACATGCATTCTCTCTCGGATTGACAATAGTTTGAGAAGGTAGCTTCCCTGAACTTTGAGAGTCCAATCGACCAACTGTCGTAGTAAGTTGACTCATCTGATTTTATAGATTGTGGATGGAAGTCCTTGTCTCTTGCTAGAATTATTGTGTTTAATTCATGAATGCCTTGAACATGTCCTCAAGAGATGTTCCAGAATTAACAGGAGCAACTTGTCTAGGTTGGTACTGTGGTTGAGCTAGTTGAAAACTTTGCTGCCCATTTGGGAAAACACCTTGCACTGGTAGCCTAGTACCTCCATAGCTCAAATTGGGATGATCCCTCCATCCAGAATTATAAGTGTTAGAGTAGGGATCATATTTTCTCTGGGGTTATCCTTGCTAATTCCCCACTGCATTTTCATGTTGCATATTATCATCCTCTTGTAGTGTTGGGCATACATCTGTATTGTGATTTGTTAACAAACAAATACCACAAGCTTTTGCTGCTGGCATGTTTCTTGTAGTCATTTAACGAACAAGAGAAGTTAGACTTGCAATTTGTTGTTCAATAGTAGAAACTTTTACCTCATTCACATTCCTAGGTGAGAAATCAAGTCAACTGCCAAATTGTTGAGAATTAGCTGCCATATTTGCAATGAGATTTCTTGCAGCCTCGGGAGTCCTGTCCACCAGAGCTCCTCCACTAGCAGCATCAATCATGCTCCTATCTGTAGATAAAAGACCTTCATAGTAGTATTGGATGAGGAGTTGACCACTAATTTGATGATGGGAGCAGCTTGCACATAGTTTCTTAAAACGTTCCCAATATTCGTATAGGGTTTCTCCATTATTCTGCCTCACACCACAAATTTCTTTTCGAATGTTGGCTGCTCTTGAAGCCGGAAAATATTTTTCTAACAATAATCTTTTCATCTCTTCCTATTTTGTGATACTTCCGGAGGGTAAATAATAAAGTCAATCCTTAGCCAAATCTTTTAGAGAAAATAGAAACGCTCTCAACTTGATTTGTTCTTCCGTTACTCCGGTAGGCTTCATACTTATGCATACCACATGAAATTCCTTCAAATGTTTGTGAAGGTCTTCACCTGCCAAACTATGAAAAGTAGGTAAAAGATGTATTAGTCCAGATTTTAATTCAAAATGAGTATTAGCATCTAGATTAGGAAAGGTTATGCATAAGGGTTGTTGATTCAAATTAGGGGCCGCAAGCTCTTTCAAAGTTCGGGTTTCTGCCATGGTGTCCTTCTCTTCATAATTTTTTCGAGCTACCGTCCTTAATCTGCGAATGGTTCTTTCTATTTCTGGATCATACTTTAAATCACCTTGATTAATAGATCGAGTTTTAGACATAAACAGCCAAATGAAATTCAAATTACCTGAGTACAATAAAAAAATAATAAATAAAGATAAAAATAATGATAACAAAGAAAAATAAGCTAAAATCACTCCCCGGAAACGCCGCCAAAATTTGGTGTGCTGTCGCAAGCAACCAAAAATAAAACCTTACTGCGAAAGATAATAATGTAGCAGTGCAAGTAAGAGTCGATCCCACATAGAATGATTTATCTAAATTTATGCTTTGTTTACCAAAAGGGGGGAGGGATTTATAATTTGATTTCACTAATTAACAAGAACATAATTTAAAGTGATAAGAATAACCAATTAATTAAAGATTTCAGTTCTTCCGGTTCAGTATCACCTTTTTACAACAATAGAATAATTAAGTAAAGCAATATTTATCCTTCAACGAAATTAATAGCCCTAGGTAGCAACAAGCTCTACTACCTGAAACTCCCCTTAGATTATCACTTAATGAAACAAGTTCTTCACAAGATTCTAACCATTATATAACCTAGAACAAGCTCTCTAGATTTAATATAATAGCAGCATTAAGAAATAGGGAATTAGACTAATCCAAGCAACAATCACACAAGTTCGGATTATTAAACTTGTCTTCCGATAATCATAGCAATACTAAAAAGCTTGACCACAATCATGTATCATTAATTGCTACTTATGATTAGGAACAATATCAATTACACGTAATATTGTCCCTTAATCGATCACATTAAACCAATCGGAATAAATATCATTCAACAATTAAAATATATTATCAAGAATGAACTTCATGTAAGAAGGAATAAATAGTTTATACTTAATCAAACCATTACCTGTAAACAAGGTTCAACATCCCCTTCGAACTGAATAAGGAACTAGCCTAACATAATAAGTCCAATGAATAATTTCTTGATTTATAAAAGGGGTGAGGACAACAAACTCACTATAGAGGTGATCCTCTTTCCCTACTAAATTATAAAAGGGGTGAGGACAACAACCTCACTATGGAGGTGATCCTCTTTCCCTACTACTTACACTAGAGTTTGGAGAATATGGAGAATGCTGTGTGAATTAATGTGTGAATTAGCAAAAATACAAGCCAAGTTTCACTTGGAATTTATAGGAACTCATGGTGTGCTAACCTATCATCATAAGTCAAGATTAAAACCCAATCTACTCATGTGCATCAGCCAACCAAGGAAGAAACCACCCAAAAACGTGTCCATGTGATGCACAAATAGTCCAAATCTAACAGCTAAACTAATCAATAACTTGTAAGCCAATTTTGAATTAGCAAACCACCGATTATGGACTTGGGAGAAGAACAACAGTTGTAGCCCTGGAGTTTCTAATGAATTTGGGCTTCCGAATCACCTGATTTGGAGTTGGGAAGCTCAAGTTATGGCCCAAATACTCTAACTAGTCCGAACAGGAATCCAGCCCATGCGGGATTCAGATCAGCTGTCTAAAAAGTAATGTTTGGAGGCCCAAATAAACTCGGATTTTTGCTCACTATACCATTCCGGAAAGCTTGAGAAGTCCACTAAAAACTTCAAGCAGATCACATTGTCATTTGGAAATTCTAACACAATTCAAATCGCAAACGAAGCCCTAGAGGTCAATCTGTCCAAAAGCCAAACAATCTAAAAATTTCAACTTCGATGTCCGTTGGTAAAATGGTCATTGTAACGACCCCAAATCCGGGTCACCTTGACCCCGGGTTCGGTTCGTCACGATACTACATAAACAATACAATTCTTATAACATAAATGTAATCTCTATAATATTACAATACATCTTAATCTACTCCCAGGTTTTCTAACCTTTAATCATACACATCAATCTAAATCAAAGTATACAATACATCAGCTTGTAAATAATACTACGATATTAAAATAATATAATATCACAACATAGACTTCACTTTTTTGTTTAAATGCCTTTCCTGCAGTCATCTTCTTCTGACCATCCAGGTCCTTTTTCGCTAGCTGCAAAAATCAGTTTGTGGCGTGGGTGAGCAACAATGTTGCCCGCAAGTTTAACAGTTACACATAACACATAAATCATGTATCATGCATGTTTCACAATATTTCCATGTATGACAATTATACATGTAAGCATATTAACACGTAAATCACATATAATCGTGTTTTTCATTGCAAAGTATAAAGTTCAAATTGAACGGTTCATATCACATTATGTTATAATATAACATCGCAATAACATATAATAACATTTTACACATAAGAGCAAGTTCTGAAAAACTTGCCTCACTCCGTAGATCATCGCGTATATTATTCGCATCGAATATTTCGTTTTCTTCCTTCGATTGACAACCTAATTTAATGAAATAATATTCACCAATTAAGCACGTTAAATATTATGCTTAAATATTATTAATATAACCATAATACTCCTTATTTGTATATTAATATTATAATTAAATAATATTAATATACTTAAAATAATCCTCACTTATATATTAATATTATAATTAAATAATATTAATATACTTAAAATAATCATCACTTATATATTAATATTATAATTAAATAATATTAGTATACTTAAAATAATCCTCACTTTATATATTAATATTATAATTAAATAATATTAGTATACTTAAAATAATCCTCACTTATATATTAATATTATAATTAAATAATATTAATATACTTAAAAATAATCATCACTTATATATTAATATTATAATTAAATGATATTAATATACTTAAAATAATCCTCACCTTATATATTAATATTATAATTAAATTAATATTAATATACTTAAAATAATCATCACTTATATATTAATATTATAATTAAATAATATTAATATACTTAAAATAATCCTCACTTATATATTAATATTATAATTAAATAATATTAATATACTTAAAATAATCATCACTTATATATTAATATTATAATTAAATAATATTAATATACTTAAAATAATCCTCACTTATATATTAATATTATAATTAAATAATATTAATATACTTAAAATAATTGTCACTTATATATTAATATTATAATTAAATAATATTAATATACTTAAAAATAATCATCACTTATATATTAATATTATAATTAAATAATATTAATATACTTAAAATAATCCTCACTTATATATTAATATTATAATTAAATAATATTAATATACTTAAAATAATCATCACTTATATATTAATATTATAATTAAATAATATTAATATACTTAAAATATTCTTCAATTATATATTACTCCAAGCACTTAATACCATTACTTGGATACTTTTAAGTCTCAATGTTTAGATATACAATTTCTCTTAGGCATTTTATCGAGCATGTTGTATGCATTCATTAACAATTTACATGTTATGAACTACATATAAGCACATAACATCAATATTTATCTATCCTTATACACCGGATTCACTATGATCCCCAACATGTCAATGTATGTCATCACATGACAACATATATCATTTTTCAAAATTTTACTTCAAATAAAATTATAAAATCCATTTTCACAATTTCTTTAACAAAACGTTGTTTTTGTTTTTAACGTAACTCCTTCGTTACATGACTCTTGTTGTTTCTTCTTCTATCAAATTAAACCTTACTTAGTGTACTACAACCTCATCTAGGTCTTAAAGTCAGACCCTTAACCATTTAAAACAGATTCTGAAATTTTATCAACTAGTCTAGAAAATTTTATTTTCTGGACAACTTTAATAAATAATTTATTTCGAACATGATCCGTTCCATAAAATGGCTCAATCTCGCGTATCCAGCTAGAAAACTTCAATATCTACAACTTTACAGTTTTAAGTTTATTCAAATTCCAAACACACGAGGCTGCACATCTCAAGGAATGACTAAATTAAAACTGTTTCGCGTGAAAACTGGCTGACAGACCCTAGCTCACTTAAACAGTCATAACTTCTTCATTTTGTACAATTTTTGGGTGATTCCAGCGGCCACACGAAGCTAACTTCCGTATCTACAACTTTGTCCTACTGAAAATTTTCCAATTCCCAACACATCAATACAGGAATCGCACGTAAGTGGGCTGACCCCAAATTTCGCTGGACAGTTTTGCCTATTACTTAGATTGGTCATAACTTTTTGCTCCGAAGTCGGAATTAGTCCGTTCTAGAGTCTATGGAAAGCTTACTCAGTGTACAATAATATACCAAAAGCCCAGAATTTTTAGAGCAATCTAACTAGCCGCTAATTTTCTAATTTTGGGCAGCAGCTCCCTCGTTCTTCTCTCCTCTCCGTTTGATTTTCATATTTTGAGTTTTACACAACCAAATCAAACGATTTCAAGTTCTATGAACTCGTAACTCATAATATTATAACATATTAAATCTATACAATTTTTCATCTATACCCACTAAGCGGATCTAAGGATCAAAGAGGAAAGTGACGGTTTGGAGTTTTAAGAAATTATTTCTTAGATCCAAGCTTAATAACCAATAAAATCGCTAGATCTAACCATGAATCATCACAGATCATGTAGATCTATCATTATAAATTATAATAACACTAACCCAAAGCTAGATCTAAGCTTAATCATAAGAAAAATGGATAGAGTTTTGAGTTTTACCTTTTTGGATTTCATTTCCTTTTCTTTCTCTTTCCTTCCATGGATCTTCCATGGCTTCCCATGTTTTCTTCTTCCTTCATGGTAGCCAAGCCTTCTCTCTTTTCTTCTCTCTCTATTTTTCTAGCTATTTAGCTTAAAGAAAAGAAATGAAAATGAATGAAATGAAATTGCCAAGCCTTGGTTAATCAACCAAGCTTCTCTCTCCTCTTGCAATTATGCTTGCAATAACATTACATACATAATGTATATCTATTCTTTTCTCCCTCTACTTAACCAAATCTAGGTAACCAAAGGTGGTTAAATAAACTAGGGGACAAGGTATTAATTAAAGTAGATGGGACAGGACATTTATTAAAGTAGATGGGACAAGACATTTGGGGCTACTTTGTAAGAGGTGAGAGGCTAGCTATAGCCCTCTCTTGGCCCAAGATGGGCGGTTTCCCCATGCTCCATTTCCCCACACTTTTGTTTTTTATTATTCATTTAATTTATATATAAGTATACTTGCAATAATATTACATACACATGTGTGTATCTATCTAATCCCTCCACCATTTAACTTAGTTGTAGTTAACTTTCTAACATTTACCTCAAGGTCAGAATTCAATCAACCTTAGTTAGTTATCAACTTATTCTCCTTCTCCCAACAATTAACCAAGGTATGGTTAATTCTCTACAAACATGTAATCCCATGGTTACTTACTAATTCCATGTTGGTCAATTATTCCCTTATAAGAATTAACCTAGAGTGAATTCACTAACTCCACCTTAGTTAAGTCTCATCTATCATGTATACATACAATTATATATTTATACACATTTTGCTAGCAAATAACCAATGCATAGTTAAAGCTTTAACTTAGTTACCACCTAGGGATACGCAATTAAACCATCTATGGTTAATTCTCATCATCACATGCATTCATCTAGCATTTAACCAATGTTTGTTCAATGCCCTCTCTTGTTTACCAACTAGGATTATTCAATTAACCTTACATTGGTTAATTTCTCTACAACCTTTCATTTCTCCAACACAAGCTACTAACCTAGCCCATCATAGCTCTCTTACACTACTTACACACATCACCAACTTGTCACTTTCATTCCCTTTTTGCTCGTACCAATGCAACTTTGGATAAAACAAAAGCAAAAGTCTACCCACTTGTTTTAATTTTTTTTCCCTTTTCTTTTAATAAGAATACTTGCACAATTATATATATGTATAAATATACTAATGCATATATATATAAATACACCAATACATACTCTTCTCTCTCTTTGTTATTTAAACCTTTCATTTATGGAAAGTTTCCAAACTTTTTATTTATGAAAAATTTCTACCCTTCCATTTCTTTAGGGTTCTTTAACTCAAAGTTGGTTAAAATATGGTCAACCTAGTTTACTCATCCTTTGGCTAATTTGTTGGGTTACTCATAAAACCCTAACACATTAAATCCTTACTCATAGCTTGGCTTATAATAAATCCCTCTTGGACTATCAATTATCATACATTTGGGCTTATATTTAAATTATCCACTTCACATCTAGGTAATCCCATATTGGGCTACCATAATTAATCCTCTTATTCAAATTCTCTACATTAATCACGCTAGTTAATTACCTAATGATGATCACCCTTCTCGTTTGCCAATCAAGGCCAACATTCAAGCTATGTTAATTCATAACATAGTTTTATCTTGTTTCTCATTAATTAACCTAATTAATTACTCATCTAGGCTTGGATCATTACCATCCTACCCTTCATCCTACACTTTCTATTTATGGAAGGTCTCTAACCTCTTCTTATTGGTGGACATCTATACACCACAACTTCCCTTTTATAGAGAATTCTCAAACTTTCCATTTATGGAAAGTTTCTCCTCTCGTATTTTTGAATAGTAAATACGCTCTTATACTCCATATAAACGCTATTCGGGAATGTGAAAATTCAAAAAGCGAAGAAGCGTTTCTCGCGTGAATAGTGTTTTCCGCGTTATTTTCTAAGAAAATATTTTTCCTCTACGATTCATTAATACTTATATCGTATCACATAACACATTGATTAGATCGCAGAAATCCATCTTCATTGATCACTTAAAATCATAATACACAAATATGTCATTGCTTCTTTAAACTTTCTACTTATGGAAAGTTTCTAGGGTAGCTTCTCTAACCCCATCTAGCTTATACATGTTTGTATACCCATATTAAGTCCTAAGCGTTCAAAGATATTCTGAATATCGAACGTCGCCTTCTAGCATGGTAAAGTAATAGAGTATTAAATATTTAATATGAGTTTGTTGTGCACACACAAGGCGAGTATTAAATATTTAAGATGTTGTTTTATCACATTTGATGCTTATTAAGGAATTGAACATTACTATTTTGTTGTGTCACCATAAGGACGGTATTTTTCTCTTCACATATATAGAAGTGCTAGGTTGGACTTAACTTGGATAATTTTGATTCGGATGTGTCACCACTTGATCAAAATAATCTAAGAGGCAAAATACAAGGAGTTACATAGTGATGTAATTGACAATAGTTGTCCACCTATTTATTTATATATTGTTTATTGTGTCACCACAAGACTATATACATTTGAAATGTGATCCTTATTCTCACTAGCAAATCTTTAATTAGATTTGTCGAACTATATATTGAGGGTAATATAGTTTGACAAAAATAGTGGAAAATACCAATTTAAATAAAGACCTAATTTATTTTGGTAATTAATAAAATGAATGTATGCTAAAATATTGTTAATTCATTTACAGAATTTTACAATGTGTAAGTTACTATCATTGCGGAGCATATTAAATGCTAATTAACTGGACCAAACAACACGAACTAGTTAAGGAATTTGAGAATAGTTCTCAAGGCTGAAAAGTTATCTTATGTCCTTAATACGACTATCCCCACAATGGTTGCAGACAATGCCTCTGAGGAAGATATTGCTACTTTTAGAAAGTGGCGATATGATGCAACCGTGGCTCAATGCATCATGCTCGCATCCATAAGTAACGAGCTTCAACGTCAGCATGAAACTGTGGATGCTCCTACTATACTCCTGCACCTTCAAGGAGTTGAATGGTGAGGAAAGTAAGCTATTAGATATAAGATATCTAAGGAGTTCTTCCGATCTAGAATGACCAATGGCACTACAGTACAAACACATATCCTTAAAATGATCAATTCGATTGAATAATTAAGATAACAGGGTTTTGTCATGGATGGAGAGTTGATCCAAGATTTGATCTTCTAATCACTTCTGGACTCTTTCTCACAATTTGTTGTGAATTTTCACAAGAATAAGCTATATGTCAGCCTGCCTGAGTTGCTTAAACATGTTAAAAACTGTAAAGAGTCATTTTTCAACAAAGAAAGACCAAGTCTTACTGGTAGGAGCCAAAGGATTTTTTGAAAAGAAGAATAATTCAAAGAAGGTATAAGGAAAGGCAAAAACAAAGGATAATAAGAACAAAAACTGATGCAGATAGCAAAGGAGTTTGTTTTCACTACAATAAGCCTGGACACTGGAAAGGAAACTGTAAGGAGCATCTTGCAGAGGCTAACCAGAAGAAGCTTAGTGAAGCTTCGGTTACAGATATAGGTTTATTCATGATTGAAATAAATCTTTCTGTAAGTTAAGGTTCTACTTGGATATTGGATACCGACAATAGTTCTCACGTATATAATCCAATGCAGAGACTAAGCAGAAGTAGAAAGCTAAACAAAGAGTAAATAATCTTACGTGTGGAGAATGGAGCAATGGTTATTACATTAGCCGTAGGAACTTATAGTTTAGCGTTGCCTACGGGAAGTCTATTAAGTTAATAAGTTGTTATTATGTTCCAGTTCTCTTTAGAAACATTATTACTTTCGTTGTTGGAGAAGAAAGGTTCTAGTATTATATTTAAGAACAATTGTTGTTCTATTTATAATGATAATGTTTTGCTTGAAACTGGAAGATTACTTGATGGACTTTGTAAACTTGACTTACATGAAAAATAAAAATAATTTTGCAAATTGAACAAACTAGTAAAAGAAAAAGGAGATGGTCATTCAAAGAGTTGAATATGTGTATTTGATGAAATACAAGTCTGAATTATTTGAAAGGTTCAAAGAATTCAGAAGTGAATCAAATTGACAAAGTATTAAGATTATTTGATCAGATCGAGGAAGGAATACTTGTGCAATGAGTTTCTAGATCATCTCAAAATGGTATTTTCTTATAATGGACATTTCATGATACGCAATAATTGATTGGTGTATCTAAAAGGGAAAATTATACCATGTAGGACATGGTGCGATCCATAATGATTTTTACCGACATTCCAGTATCCTTCTTGCATAACTACAAAATAAGGTAACCTCAATATCCTGCCCCAAGACTCCATAAAGTTATGGATAGGGAAGATTCCTAGTCTTAAGTATGTTAAGATAAGGGGTTGTCTAGCTTATGTGAAAAGGTTTCAAAATGATAAGGTTGGGATAAAATCTGACAAGTGCAGATTTGTGGGATATCCTAAAAAGGGTTTAGGGTATTATTACTATAATCCTACATGCTGCCTTCTTAGATAAAGGTGTTTATTAATGAAGGATCTAGTGGGAGAATAATAGATCTTGAAGAAGTTTAAGAACTACAAAGCACTTTAAGTCAAACCGAGGAACCAGTAGATAGACCTATTGTACCACAACCGAATCGTAAATTTGGAAGAGTGCCGAATATACCTACGAGGTATGGATTCATCATAGAGGATGATGATGAAGTACACATCATAGAGGATGATGATCTAGTTATATACGATGAGACTATAAGTAGAAGACACTCAGAGAAATGGCAGATAGCCATGAAATCCAAAATTGACTCCATGTATGAGAACCAAGTATAGACTCTAGTTACTCCACCGAAAGGCATAGTGCCTAAAGGGTATAGATGGGTCTTTAAGAGAAAGACTGAGGTAAATGGCAAGGTGGAGACCTATAAGACCAGACTTATTTAAAATATTTCAAATAAAGTCAAGGAGTTGACTGTGATAAAACTTTATTACCAGGTAATGCTCAAGTCCATTTGGATTTTGCTTGTGAGTGCATCTTATTACAAAATCTGGCAACATGGATGTGGAAATGTCCTTCCTCAATGAAGACTTGAGGAGAATGTATATATGATACAGCCAGAGGAATTTGTTTCAAAGGTTGAAGTAAATCATGTTTTAAGCTACAATGATCCATTTATGGATTGAAGCAAGCTTCTCAAATATGGAACATTCGTTTTGATGAGACAATCAAAAGAGTTTGATTTTTATCAAAAATGAGAATGAACCTAGTGTGTACAAAAAGGTCAGTGGGAGCACTGTGACATTCCTAGTATTATATGTTGATATACTACTGATAAAGAATAACACACCAATGCTACAATCAGTAAAGATAAAATTATCTAAACATTCCTCTATAAATAACTTGGGAGGAGCATCTTATAAATTGGGGATATAAATCTATATAGATAGATTTAAAAGGATGTCTAGGATAACACAAAGAAAGAAAAAAAAGAACTAACATTTTCTGCATCTCCCGCTGGGGCGGGAGTTTTCTTCACAAAAGACCGCCGGGGCGGCAAATTTAGTACAATTAGGCCACCGGGGCGAGGATACTGCCGAGGCGAGGATATCGCCGGGGCGGTAAACTTAGTACAATTATACCGCTAGGGGCGGGGACACTGCCGGGGCGATAAACCTAGTGTAATTTCACCGCCGGGGCGATGAACCTGAAACCCAACTTCTGCAGTTCGCGAAGAACATAGCAAATGCCAAATTTGGCCAAAGTTTCATTCAAACGACAAATTTAATTATTACCCATAGGTTCTGCACTTTACAAAAACATATCCCAACAATTATAACATGATTTTATCGACTTAAATCACATAATTACACAATTTAAAACATTTAACTTCACTGTTTTTGGTATTTCGCAAAGTTTCGAGACAATTCATGAAATTCAATGTTAGAGATTGGTTATAACTCCGAATCTGTCCATTTGAACTTTGTATTGTTTATTTAATCATGTATAATCATACCCAACTATCAATTTTAAGTTAAATAAACAATTTAAAGCATACAATTTGTACATAAGAGCCATATACATGTTTTTCATACTTTGTAACATATGAAAATTCAATTAAGGCACAATTACATGGGTTTGATTGTTTTAAAACATGCATATATGATAGAAAACATATATTAACATACACAGAATCATATACTCAATAATCATAAACAATTTTTGTTACAGAGAACTCAAAAATTTTGGTTTTCGTGGAGAATGTAAGAATCGTGAAATTAAACTTGGGTTAGAGAATCATACCCTTACTAACTCTGTTTGATGATGAAAGGAACTTTCAATTCTTGACTTTTCTCTCTTCCCTCACAATTTTTTTTATTTTCTCTCTGAGTTCTCGCTTTAATGGAATATACAAAATAGAAAACTGATATGATATTTAATAGTTTAGATATACAATATACGTATATAATATATAATGTATATAACTGCTAGGTAGTGGTCGTTAGTTAATTCTTATATCTAATTAACTGCTCCCACTAACTTAAGGCCATGTTTAGTTGTTCTTTTATTCCTCCTTTCCACTTAATATAACAAATAGCTTAATATATAGTTTAATGTCACACTTTCAATTAACCAAATAATCTTATTTAAATCAATTAAATAAAATAGAATAATTTCACATTAAATCACATAGTCACATAATTAAAATTCTCATTTATTGATTATGACAAATCATTAAATCTCTAATTAATTATTAAATTAATTAGAATAACATTATGCTTATTTAAATAATGCATTTAATCAAATAAGCTCAATTAAATACATACTTTGAATATAAAAATTCTCCACATTAATTTAACTAATGTAACGCATATAATTAAATTAATCTAACACAAATTCATCAATTAACTATTTAATTTAGTAATTAGATCATCGAAAAAATATTTATTTAATTCAATAAATATTTAAATTAAATTACAAAAATCTCGTTCGTCACATCTTTCCCCCCTTAAAAGGACTCTGTCCCCAGAATCACGACTCAATTACTTTATCCCGTTACATTCTCCCCCTACAAAGATTATGTCCCCAGAATCGCCACACATAGACTAAGCAAATAACTGTGGATAATTTCTCATCATCTGATCTTCGAGTTCCCACGTAGCTTCTTTAGCGTTGTGGTTCCTCCAGATCACCTTAACAGAAGGTATAATTTTATTTCTTAGTACTTGCTCGTTTCTATCAACTATTTGAACATGCTCTTCCTCGTAAGATAAATCTCTTTCAACTTGCAGGGATTCATATTCTATAACATGCTTGTAGTCGGATTTTTATGGTCGTAACACCGAAACATGAAAAATATTGTGAATGTGTTCTAACGCCGGAGGTAAAGCTACCTCATACGTAACCTCACTAACACTTCGTAACACTTCAAAGGGTCCAATAAATCTCGGACTCAGTTTCCCTTTCTTACCAAAATGAATTTTCCCCTTCCAGGGAGACACTTTCAAGAAAACGAAGCTACCGGTCTCAAATTCTCGATTCTTGTAATGTTGATCTGCATATATCTTCTGTCTGTCCTGAGCGGCTATCAATCTTGTCTTGATCAGTTTGACGATTTATGCAGTTTGTTGTACCAGTTCTGGTCCTAGTAATTGACGTTCGCCAACTTCATCCCAGCATAATGGAGTTCTACATTTTCTGCTGTACAACGCTTCATAGGGCGGCATGCCAATACTTGCGTGGTGACTGTTATTGTAAGCAAATTCCACTAACGGTAGATGATCATCCCAATTTCCTTTGAAATTCATGATGCAAGCTCTTAACATATCTTCCAATATTTAAATCATTCTTTCACTCTGTCCATCGGCCTGTGGATGATATGTTGTACTCATACGTAACTGCGTTCCCATGCATTCTTGTATTCGTTTCCAGAAGTTTGATGTGAAGCGCGGCTCCCTATCTGAGACAATTGAAACTGGAACACCGTGGCTCTAAACAATCTCATTCACATACAACTTCGCTAACTGATCCAAGTTGAATCTGATCTTGATCGGTAAGAAATGTGCTGATTTCGTCAGTCAATCTACGATAACTCAAACCGCGTCGAAACCTTTTTGAGTCGTCAGAAGACCTACCACAAAATCCATTGTGATATGCTCCCATTTCCATTCTGGGATTTCTAACAGTTGTAGTAACCCGCTTGGTCTCTTATGTTCTGCTTTAACTTTTTGACATGTCAAGCACTTGGTTATACAATCTACAACGTCCTTTTTCATATTCGGCCACCAAAAATGCTGTCGGAGATGCTGGTATATCTTCCTACTCTCCAGATGAATCGAATATCTTGAATTTTGAGCCTTGCTCAAAATTTCCTCCTTAACCTCTGGTGCTGGCGGAACCCAAATTCTTCCCTCGAATCTCAATACTCCTTTGTTATCAATTTTGAATTTAACTTTATTAGCTTCAGATATTCTTTTCTTGATTTTCTCGCATTCTTCATCCTGAATTTGTGCTTCCTTAACCTTATCCACCAAAGTTGGACCGATTCCTAATTGAAATAATTTTTTGTCAGACTCTTCCGGATATTTCACCTCCAACTCCAGTTTTGCCATTGCTGTAATTAGCTCCTCCTGAGCGGTTAACATAGACAGTTTCTCCCGATCCTTTCTGCTTAAGACGTCGGCCACAACGTTCGCTTTACCCGGATGGTATAAAATCTCGCAATCGTAATCTTTTATCAATTTCAACCATCTTCTCTGTCGCATGTTCAGGTCCTTCTGTGTGAAAATATATTTCAGACTCTTGTGGCCTGTATATATTTCACACTTCTCCCCGTAAAGATAGTGTCTCCAAATCTTCAAAGCAAACACCACCGCAGCCAATTCTAAATCATGGGTAGGATACCCCTTCTTATAGTCCTTTAAAAAGGGGATTAGTGAATCCGGATAGATTAGTACATATGTTGCTTGCTCTTATGAAGAGGATGATTAGTGAAGCTTCGGTTACAGATATAAATTTGTTCATGATTAAAAATAAATTTTTTGTAAGTCGAGGTTCTACTTGGGTATTAGATACCGGTTGTCGTTCTCACGTATGCAATCCAATGCAGAGACTAAGCAGAAGTAGAAAGCTAAACTAAGAGTAAGTAATCTTATGTGTGGGAATGGAGCAAAGGTTGCTGCATTAACCATAGGAACTTATAGTTTAGCATTGCCTACGGGCAAGTCTATTAAGTTAATAAGTTGTTATTATGTTCCAGTTCTCATTAGAAACATTAGAACTTTCGTTGTTGGATAAGGAAGGTTCTGGTATTATATTTAAGAACAATTGTTGTTCTATTTATAATGATAATGTTTTGTTTGAAACTGGAAGAATACTTGATAGACTTTGTATACTTGACTTACATGAAAAATATTTTGCAAATTGAATAAACTAATAAAAGAAAAGGAGATGGTCCTTCAAAGAATTGAATGTGTGTATTTGATAAAATACACATCTGAATTATTTGAAATGTTCAACGAATTCAGAAGTGAAACATATTGACAAAGTATTAAGATTCTTTGATCAGATCGAGAAAAGAATACTTGTGCAATGAGTTTCTAGATCATCTCAAAATGGTATTTTCTCATAATGGACACCTCCTGATACGCAATAATTGATTGGTGTATCTAAAAGGAGAAATTGTACCTTGTTGGACATGGTGTAGTCCATAATGATTTTGACCGACATTCTAGTATCGATCTGGGTTATGCCCTAGAAACGACTGCATATCTACAAAAATAAGGTAACCTCAAAAATCCGAGCCCAAGACTCTATAAAGATTATGGATAGGAAGGATTCCTACTCTTAAGTATGTTAAGATAAGGGGTTGTCCAACTTATGTGAAAACGTTTCAAAAGACAAGTTTGGGACAAAATTTGACAAGTGCAGACTTGTGGGATATCCTAAAGAAAGTTTAGGGTATCATTACTATAATCCTACACGCTGCCTTCTTAGATAAAGGTGTTTATCATTGAAGGAGCTAGTGGGAGGGTAATAGATCCTGAAGGAGTTCAAGAACCACAAGGCACTTTAAGTCAAACCGAGGAACCTGTAGATAGACCTATTGTACCACAACCGAATCAAAAATCTGGAAGAGTACCGAAGATACCTGGGAGGTATGGATTCATCATAGAGGATGATGATGAGGTACGCATCATAGAGGATGATGATCCAATTCTATACGATGAGTCTATGAGTAGAAGACACTCAGAGAAATGGCAGATGGCCATGAAATCCGAAATGGACTCCATGTATGAGAACTAAGTATAGACTCTGGTTATTCCACAAAAGGGCATAGTGCCTAGAGTGTGAATATGGGTCTTTAAGAGAAAGACTGGGCAAATGGCAAGGTGGAGAACTATAAGACCAGACCTGTTTAAAAGGTTTTTCAAGTCAAGGAGTTGACTGTGATAAAACCTTATTACCGGGTAATGCTCAAGTCCATTTGAATTTTACTTGCGATTACAGCCTATTACGAAATCTGGCAAATGGATGTGGAGACGCCCTTCCTCAATGAAGACTTGAGAAGAATGTATGTATGATACAGCTAGAGGAATTTGTTTCAAAGGTTGAAGCAAATCATGTATATAAGCTGCAACGATCCATTTATGGATTGAAGCAAGCTTCTCAAAGATGGAACATTCATTTTGATGAGACAATCAAAAGAGTTTGATTTTATCAAAAATGAGAATGAACCTTGTGTGTACAAAAGGTTCAGTGGGAGCAGTGTGACATTCCTAGTATTATATATTAAAAACTACTGATAAGGTATAACACACCAATACTACAATCAGTAAAGATAAAATTGTCTAAACATTCCTCCATGAATGACTTGGGAGGAGCATCCTATAAATTGGGGATATAAATCTATATAGATAGATTTAAAAAGATGTTAGGCTTGACCCAAGGAACGTATATTTATTTGATGCTAAAGGCATTTAGCATGGCAAACTCCATGAGAGGTCTCATGATGATGAGCCATGGAGTGTATCTCTCTAAAATTGTCCCCAATTGAAAGAGAGATCACATGAGTTACTATCATGTATGCAATGAATATACAAGGCTTGATGTTGATCAGTCATATTCTGGAGATGATCACTGTAAGACAGTGATAAACATCTTTAGGTACTTAACCGGTACTGAAGATATGATCATGATTCATGGTAGGTCTGAATTAAAACTAGAGGGCTAAACAGACTCAAGTTTTTTTTTAGACTGACCAAGACGATAACAAATCCACTTTAAGGTAAATCGTTACCTTGAAAAGTGGTGCAGTGAATTGGAAAAGTTCCAAGCAGCAAAGAGTTGCTGGTTTAGTGACAAAGACAAAGTATATAGCTGTAAATGAAGCTGCAAGTTGATTGTTCATTTGTTAAAGGCATTTTACTTTATCTACATGGTGCTGTTATATTAAATGTGATAAACCCATAGTTTTGAGCAATGCTTTTAGAATCATGATGGTGATCATGCTAATGAGATCTAAATTCTAGATAGCTCACAAACTAAAATCGTTCCTAATCAATGGATTACTAAAAAGGGGATTAGTGAATCCGGATAGATTACTACATACGTTACTTGCTCTTATGAAGAGGATGATTGATCTCATAATCATTTGTGTGGAGACACTAAAGCAAGTATGTAGGTGCTCATATTTGAATAAGTTCACTGAACGTGGCTCGTTAAGGAATACCTAATGGAGTTTTACTCGCCTACAAATAGGAATTCCTCTAGTGATAGTAGTACAAGTGATCCTTGGACTTGAGATCATCGTAGTATCTTGTGTGTGATGAGTTATACTTTGACATGTCCCTTAAGACCCTTAGGGTATATCAAAGGGTATGATTGGGTATAATAAGTTATACATGGAGATAGGTGAATGATCAACAAAGAATCTACCACTTCTAGTAAAAGGAGAGAATGTCCTATGTGATTTGATAAATGACAACTCAGAAGTCTTTGGCCAAAGCAGAATGAAATTAGAAAGGAGTTTCTAATTTGCATTATCAGAGTTGTTCATTTGAGAATCAAAATACATATAATTAAATAAGATAAGACTTGACAGTAATTCCGTGTCTTATATTTAATTGGGACATTGTATGGTAGAAGGATTGAATTGTACGGTAACTATGCACTAAAAGGTTCTTTTGTGATTAATGTTGAAATCTATATTATCTGGAAAGTCGTTGATCGCTAAGGGGGCTTACCCTTATTGTAGAATAAATATTATTTACTTAAATAAATTAAATATTTTAATTTATTTATTTAAATAAGATTAAAATTTTTTTAATTGATTTATTCACAACCGGTTTAATATGGAGAACCTAAAGGGTCACACCGCAAAAGAAAAATATTTGTTAAAAAAGTAAATGACATAATTGTAATAATACGTTAAGTGTATTTAATTTAATCTATGGAGATAGAATAAATTAAATAGCTTAATATTTATTATTTAATATTTTAGAAATATTAAATATAAATTAATAGGAAGAGTCTTATTATTATTATTATTACCATTACTATTATTTAATTCCTAATAGGGATTGTGAATTAATTAATAGAAGTACTCTCTCATGCATTCCTAATTGGATTAGGAGTTTAATTAAAATAAAAAAAATCCTAATCCTAAATAGTTTAGGAGGGTTCCCTATATCTATAAATAAGAGGAGTCTTATTATGATTTAGGGTTAGACAGTTACACACTCTTCCATAAGAATTGGAGAGAGAGAGAGTACTTGCAATTTCTATAGAGATAGAAACTAGGGTTTTACCAACACCCATCTTCTTGAACAATTATTATTCCTTGGTGGATCACCTCTAGAGGCCAAACACTTGGGTGGCTAACGTTAATCAAAGGAAGGAATTTAATCAGTAGAATTCAAGGATAACGCGAAGGAATTGGAGGTGAACTTATACCTGAGGAAGCTTTGATTCACGAGGGTATAATTCTATATCTCTATCTCTTTCGTTTAATTGATAATTGATCACAAGGATGATCGTGGTGATGGTTTGTATGAAAAATTTTAAAATCCGTTTTATTGCGCTTCCGCACTATTTATGTAATTTGATTGCATGTTCGCGCTATATACAAACCTAACATTTCCTCCAAGATACGGAACATCGTTCTGCGATCCAACATATACCATGACAAGTCCTCGAACTGAACTGGATAGTGGAGAACTCGATCCTGAGCCCTATCAATCGCTGTTTGAAAAGTGTAGTCTGTCTCCTCAATCTTAGCTTTCTTTGTCCATTCGCCTTCTTCAGAAATTTCTGCACGTCGAGCGGTATTCATCCAAGAATCCTCTACTCTAGCACGTTTCGCTGATGTAATGATCCGAAATTTTCAAGGTTCATTATTAATTAAATAATGAATTTAATTTCTAATGACTTATTTTGCATCTAGAATTTTTTTTTGGGAACCAACATGAGCTTGGTTGTAATACCCGAGAAATTTTTTAAACTTCGTTATTAATTAAATGTAATATTTAATCTCTAATGAGTTAGTTTTGTACGCTCATTTTAAAACTATGTATGTGATACGTTTATTTTTGTGAGTATGCAAGTTAATTTTGGCTTTAATGGGATTCAGTAATGGTCTGATTAAATTAGTGATCTAACCCTAAGAATTAAATTTCAAGAAAATTGGGAAGAAAATTAATAAATAATTTCATTATCGGATTAAATAATTCGAATAAAGAATTATGGTTAAAATAAATATTTTAAGTAATTAATTAAATTGGGTTAGTTATTTAATTTAAAATATTAGAATTACAAGGTGACTAATTAAATTTGGATCAATTTTCTTTATTTAGATTGGCCCATTGCTCCTAATTATTATTAATTTGAGCCCAAATCCCTTTACTTTTTAACTTCCTTTTTGGGCTGCCTTTTTATTTAATTCAATCGGCCCAACCCTATTGGGTTGAGTCCAACAAAAAACTTTGCCAGCCGGGTTATAACATGGCAAGCGGGTCGATCCAATCAAATTGGGGAAAACCCAATTGGCATACCAATTTGGGGGAGTTCAGTCGAGCCAACGCAATCTCAAACCCTCAAAATCAATTAACCGAGCAAAGAATAGGGGATAACCAAGCTAGGGCACTCAAACACTCGAATCGAACTCTCAAATCAAACCTAGCTAGACCCAACCGAGCAATCAGAGATGGGGGTCACTAGAGCTATCGATTCGAGGAAGTGCCGGCGGAGCTCACAGGCGGCGTGATGGGATCGGTCGGATAGCTCACTTCCTTCCTACCGATGGTTTTTGGCGAAACAATTGAGGTAATACCCAATTATTTGGGTAACCAATTTCCTATAAATTGAGCCCCCAGAACCCTAAACCAAGCTGCTAAAAACATTTTGGCTGTGCAAATAGAGGGAGAAATCGATAGAGAGGGAACAGGGGAGGAGAGCTACTGTAAATGTCCCAAGACTTTGTCACTTATTTCGGTAGGAGGAGAAAAATTGCAGTACGATCGATAGCAAGGTACCTTAGTGCGCAGCTGAGTTTGTTATTTTTTTTATTTTGCTTCTTTGATTGAATAGGTTATACATTGTATTTGTATTGAGTCGTGCTTGTATTGTATTGTACTGTGTTAGTTCTTTGTTGGGAAACTGGTGAACCTTAAAGGTTCTAACAGATGATGGTATTAATTCATACTATACATTTGTTTTGGAATTGTATTGTATTAATGGTATTGGGAAATATATTCTCTGTGTTGGTTTATATCACTGTGTAGTTTTATATCAATGTGTTGGGTTATAGCAATGTGTTGGTTTGTATCAGCATGTTGGTTGTATGTAATACATTGAGTTGTTGGCATACACTGTATTGGGGATGATTATTGGGTCTTTGTATATTAAAGAACCCTAGGGTTCTGGTAGATTAAATCTATACTGTAAACAGGTTGGTGTTAATGGTTGGGAAATGCTCAATATATGCTGTTACAGATTTTGAATAATTATATAGTGGTAATATGGCTGCTATCAGGGACTGGAAATCAGTGTAGCCATAAATCTATTAGGAATCTGCCTATTGGGTCGTGATAATGCCTAAATGAAAACTGTTTCAACTAGGTAGCATATAACTGTCAGCAACATGAGTTATAAAACAAAACCAAACCTTTTTGTTCGTGTGTGATAATGTTTGGGCTAAGTGGTAGGCATAATGAAGTCTATTCGGTTTATTACTATGATCACACAATAACCTAAGGATCAACTATTATTTGAATTAATTATTGACAATAATTATTAATAATAATTAATCATGAGTAAAGTAAATAAAATAGTTATTTATTATTTATCAATAAATAATAAATAGAGATAATAAATATTTAATTATTAATATTCAATAATAATTAAGTATGAACCGAATTAATAAAGTAATTATTATCAAATAATAATAAATAAAGGTAATAAATATTTAACCTTAAATAATAATTAAGTATAAGTAAAGTTAATAAATAATTATTTATTATTTATCAATAAATAATAAATAAATATAATAAATATTTAATTACTACTTAAGGAATATTAAATAATAATTAAGTATGAACAAAGTAATAAATAATAATTGTTCGCCAATAAAGATAATAAATATTTAATTGTCATTAGATAATAATTAAGTATGAATAAGTTAACAAAATAATTATTTATTATTTATCAATAAATAATAAATAAAGATAATGAATATTCGCATATTATTTAGTTTACATTAAATATAATAATAAAGTATGAGTATTATTATAGGTAAAAATAGTAATACCTATTGGTTGTTTAATTAATAATTAAGTGTGTGTGAATAAATTCATTAAGTAGTTAGTTAATGATGAATAAGGAACAAGGCATAATAATTACTCAATTACCCTTAAGGGTGAATGGTAATTAAGAGTAAAACTAAATAAGTGATCGATTGTTTTTTTTTTCTATTGTCATTAGACCGGAATAAATTTATTATTTATCTTATAAATAATAAATAAGGATTTTTAACCCATATTAGAGACGACTAAGGGTAATAATCTGCGTGCTCGAAGGATAAGTGATCAATGATTAGCTATCATCTATTTTCGAAGCTAAAGGTCAGTAATTAATTTCCGAGTAGCTAATGTTAAATAGTAATTAAATATAGATGGTGAGTTGTTGATCTGCTAAATAAATAGCATAAATGGGTGCATCGATATACTGTTATACAATGCTAATGGATAAATTGACTTTACCAAATGATAGGTCATCCAAGGTCGATTAGTTAAAGCTAAAATTTATCTGTAGCTGAGCAAACAAGCAAGTTCATCTTACTCAACTTTTACATTGAGCAAGTTCCTTATACCGAAACTTTGCCTTATTGCAAGTTTCCTTGAACCGAATCTTGTATTTACTCTTATAATGCAAATTCCTCAACCTTACTCATTTTTATTCAAGCAAGTATTATCGTTGTACATGTTTCTTATCTTACCCCTTTCATTATTGAGTAAGTTCTAACTCTTGTTTACTTTAATATTAGACAAGGTTTCGATAGTATTGCAAGTTCCTAATCCAAACCCGAGTTATTATATTACAAACATGTCAGTGGTTTAATTATTAACAATTATTCCATATCCTTGATAATTATTGATGTTCGCACCCTGTGCAAGTTGTTATCGACAGACAAGTTTTCTTTAATCTTACTCCATTGAATATTTAGAAAATTTCTAATCCTTGTTGAATTTGGTATTACATAAGTACTCCGTACTATTACAAATTCATGCACTTATTATTTATTACAAGTTCTCTAATCTAACTGAAATTATTATTCAGTGGGTTCTATCTTACTCGATTTGTTTATTGAGCAAGTATTCTATTATTATCGCAAGTTCCCTATCTGAACAATTTCTTGTGATTCTACACATTCTAAAATTTATGCCTTGTCCCCACTCATGTGCATCTGAGATATTGTCAGATTCTTGAATCGCTTGTACCCAATAGTTTTATTTCGCATAAATTGCATAATAAGTATGGGTCTATACCATTGTTCGGTTAGACCAAGTATTGAAGCATGAATTTTGAATTCATAAATTGTTTGCTAGCTTTCTTTAATCCTACTCATTGTATATTCGAGTAGGTTGTATTGCTATATTACGACCAGTTCTCCAAACCTAAATTGTCGGTCTCTTTATAGATCGTTCTTAACCTTGTACTTTAAATCGTACAATTATTTATAAACTCTAGATTATCCGAGTATATTAGTGGTTTAATTATTGTTAATTAGCCACCTCATTGACGATTATTGGTATTCGCACATAGTGTATTTGTATTTCTGTTCATTATCGAACATCTATTACTTGAAGTTCTTTATTCCTGAACTGTTTGAATAAAAGGCTACGCCACTAGTTCGACTAGTCTTATGCATGAGATCATAAGAATTATTTTAAATGTAGTCTACGCCAATTGTTTCGGCTAGACATTTGTATATTTAAATTCATTTGGTTGAATATTGTTGCAGCTGTCCAAACCATTGATGGTACGGACTCTTATAATCAGACTGAGCAGAACAACCCTTATAAAAGGGGTTTGATGTCGATTTATTCGACTTAGCGCGCACACCAGATAGTTAATGTTATGCATATACATTGGGTACAAGAGGTTTGGCCACCTCGTGTATCCACCTGAGTGTTTACAGTAGCATTAGCTGTTACACTACTCCTGAGTGTTTACAGTAGCATTAGCTGTTACACTACTCCGAGATGCTCAGCTAAGACCTGGGTAAGTTCTCGCGAGGTGCTCCAGGTGAAACGCCTGGTTAAGCCCTCAACCATGTTCAGGGTCTATAGTGACCAACTCAGCAGTAAATACTCTTTACCATTGATTTCGAATATCAATCCTTAAAATTACTCAATCGTGCAAGTGTTGTTTGAAGTTATCATTATTGATATCGCTCTTGAAATTAATATTGTTAAGATCATCAGTTTTTCAGTTAACCTTCTAGCAGCATTACTGTTGACAGTTATTCACAATTACTGTATATTGTAAAATCCAAAGAATTGTATTCTTTTCATTCATGATATATCTTTATTGTCTATTTTAACTTGCTGAGCAATTTGTGCTCACCCTTGCTATATCGTGAACTATTTTCAGTTAAGTCCGAGTTTGTACCAGACGCCAAGGACGATAAAGGAAAAAGACAAAATCTGTGTTTGACTTATGCTTAGTGTATTTAGTTTACTTATGTTGTAAACCCTTTTGTGTTAAGGTTAGAAAACCTAGGATGATTGTAAGTTGTTACCAATAATTATATTCTGCATTTTTATTGGGTAGTTAGAATGTTTGTTAAGATGGATCGTGAGCACTGGATCTGAGGTTCAAGGAACCCGGATTTGGTGGCGTCACAGGTTGGTATCAAAGCTGTAGGTTATGAAACCTTAGGTTGGGGGAAAAACCTTAGGATTATGACCATAGAGAAGTTAAGAAAACTCGTATAGAGTTTAAGAGGTGAGTTGAGAAAATTCATCCCGTATAGGAATTTTATGTTCTATGTGGTTTATAGATTTCACTCGTGGGTTGATAACAAGTTTTTGTTGTTGTTATAGAATTTCTGAAGGAAATGGACTGATAGATGTTCCCATTGTCTGGGAGGGGATGGTGGTTGCACCTGAACCTATAGCCGCTAAGGGCGGACCTGAGGAAGAAGAGTCGGTAGGAAATGTTGAATCAAACGTTGCCGAACCAGAAATAGAATCCAAGAATCATATTGAGGGAGAATTGTATGTGACAAGGGAGTGTATGAATGAGTTAAGTAATGAAAGCTCCGAAACGGAAGAAAAGATACTAGAATTAGAGGAGGAGAATAGAGAATTTCCCATCAGGAATTGGTGGACAAATGAAGGATGGAATGAAACCGTCAAAAGGTTGCTAAAAGCTGAAAAGCAGAGTAAAGCATGGAAGGAAGAAGTGGAAGAGAAGGAAAGAGTGATAGCTAAGCTGAGGAAAGAATTACCTCAGTAGATGCTTAATGTGTGTTTGTACCAAGTAGTAGGAGAGACTAGTAGTCTCAGCTTTTGTTAGTAGGTGGAATGACTTTTGTTAATTCTAACTTCTGGGGTAGGTGGTATGTAGTAATCCCTAAGGTAAATGGGAAATTGTATGTGATGGGATAGCATAATGCTAATTGGGGTGCAAGAAGAAACATATGAGTATAAAGTATTTATGAAATGTGCTTATGAGTAGTGAATCATTATTAAAGATTGATAATGATGTAGTACAATCATGTGTAACATGATTGATAATTGAAATTAATTATAGGATGAGATCACCGAGTGATCATAGTGAAATCTTGGGATAACAGATGATCTGTTAAAAGATTTAGGAAGTGTAAGGTTGTAGATTTCTACTGAGGATTCATCATAGCGGTTGAGTTGTACGATTCCTTGTATGGGCGGGGAAACCATACACTTAGTTCTATCTTGATAATCGATAAAATCTATGTCACGTTGTTCGATGTATTTATGGCCAGAAGGTGATTCTTTTCTCATAAGATATCGGATAAATATAGGATGTTGAGGTTAGATGCGTGTTCTTAAAACTCACACTTATGGTAAGTTCGAGACTCGCAATCGTATGGTGGAACCCCTCAGCGAATGGACGATTTTGGTCTGACTAGGATAAGTTCTTGGACCCATATTATCGTTGTAAGTCCTGAACTCATATTGTGTGGTAGGTTTGATGAACAGTAGTATGGGTAGAGTTGTGTAGTAGTAAAAGTAGAGTAATTATAACTTTGACTTGCGATTAGTTAAGCCATTTTGTGGTTATTTGTTTTATAGGATGCCGCCTCGACGCAATAAGAAAGCTCAACAAGCGGTGGAAGAAGTCAAGAACGAACCTGGGGGACTAAACCAAGATCCCTTTAAACAACTGGTGAAGCTGGTTCTAAAAGCATACGAAGAAGGCACCAATGCGGGTAGGAACAGTTTGGCAGAGAACGATCAAGCCGAAATAGCAATCACTTCAGCAAAAGAAGAAGGGACTAATCAAAAGAACGTCCAAACTGAAGAGGACAACAGTGACAACAACAAGAACTTCAAAAGGAAATGGAAGAACGACAAGTATGAACCAGGAGTCAGTCAACCACGGAAGAAAAAGGCTTTTGCCTGCATTAACTGCGGTAAGAAGCATGCGGGAGTGTGCTTAAAAGGAAAAATAGTATGCTACAATTGTAATCAAGAAGGGCATATGTCTCCCCAATGCCCTAAACCAAAGAAGGGTGGGTGTTTCCAATGCGGAGCACAGGATCACCAAATCAAGAATTGTCCTAAGAAGAAGAGGGTAGTCGGAGGAAATTCAAACTCGGCCAGTCAAGTCGACAAAAAAAAAATTACGAAGAATTTGAGGAGTGTTGCGTCATTGTGGAAGAGTAACACGCTTCAGTAGTATTTATGTATTAACTATATGTTTAGTCTGTTAGCGTATCGGTACGGACGCAAGCTAATCGCAAATTTGCGTATAAGTGCTAGTAAAAGTCCCAGCTCTTGGAAGGTATGGGGTATGTAATAATTATCTCAACTTTTGTGGTTGCAGTGAGATAGCTAAATGGTACTAGTATTGTGCTCAGGAATGTAATATGTCAGCCACAATTAGGTCCATGATTATGATTATGGGTATGATGTATTTTTGGGCAGTGCCCTATTAATGCAGTGTTATTGATTGTTACATGAGTTAGCTGTGGGTATAGTTTTGACGAAATTTAAGAATTTGGAGTCGGATATAGAAAAATATTTGTATTGTTTAAGGCCAAATTTGAGAATTTGAAGATAGAATAAGATGAATAATATATACGTATTGACGACTTCTTGTAAGTGTAAATATTCGAGGTAAGTGGATTAATCGTTTTAAGATGAAATTTTGTGGCTACTTTCTAGTGAAATATTGATAATGAAGGGAAGATCTTTGAGTTTATCGGGCTAAGATTTGCATTAAGAGGGTGATCCATTAACTAAGTAATTTGATAGTAAGTGAAGAAGATTGTGAAGAATCGGGTTACGCGATTAACTTTTTGAAATAATGGAAACGTAGGGTTAGAGTCCTAGGTGTGCTATGCGTGGAGTTATCGCATATGAGCTACACGTCGGTATGAAAATGAGTCACAAGTTGACCATATAAATTTTAAAAGAAGATTGGAGTATGAATCATTCAAATCGACTAGTGTTCTTATTTTTACAATTCCGGGGACGGAATTTTTATAAGGGGGGGAGGATGTAATGATCCGAAATTTTCAAGGTTCATTATTAATTAAATAATGAATTTAATTTCTAATGACTTATTTTGCATCTAAAATTTTTTTTTGGGAACCAACATGAGCTTGGTTGTAATACCCGAGAAATTTTTTAAACTTCGTTATTAATTAAATGTAATATTTAATCTCTAATGAGTTAGTTTTGTACGCTCATTTTAAACCTATGTATGTGATACGTTTATTTTTGTGATTATGCAAGTTAATTTTGGCTTTAATGGGATTCAGTAATGGTCTGATTAAATTAGTGATCTAACCCTAAGAATTAAATTTCAAGAAAATTGGGAAGAAAATTAATAAATAATTTCATTATCGGATTAAATAATTCGAATAAAAAATTATGGTTAAAATAAATATTTTAAGTAATTAATTAAATTGGGTTAGTTATTTAATTTAAAATATTAGAATTACAAGGTGACTAATTTAATTTGGATCAATTTTCTTTATTTAGATTAGTCCATTGCTCCTAATTATTATTAATTTGAGCCCAAATCCCTTTACTTTTTAACTTCCTTTTTGGGCTGCCTTTTTATTTAATTCAATTGGCCCAACCCTATTGGGTTGAGTCCAACAAAAAACTTTGCCAGCCGAGTTATAACATGGCAAGCGGGTCGATCCAATCAAATTGGGGAAAACCCAATTGGCATACCAATTTGGGGGAGTTCAGTCGAGCCAACGCAATCTCAAACCCTCAAAATCGATTAACCGAGCAAAGAATAGGGGATAACCAAGCTAGGGCACTCAAACACTCGAATCGAACTCTCAAATCAAACCTAGCTAGACCCAACCGAGCAATCAGAGATGGGGGTCACTAGAGCTATCGATTCGATCGGACGGGACAAGGGTTGAAGCCGACGACAGTGTGAGCAACCGTTGGACGGAGCGGGGGAGGTAGCGAGCGACCGGGCGTTTGGCGAACGGACCAAGGGTCCCAGAAATTCGGCGACGCGACTGGTGAGGATGTGCGACGTTCGAGGAAGTACCGGCGGAGCTCACAGGCGGCGTGATGGGATCGGTCGGATAGCTCACTTCCTTCCTACCGATGGTTTTTGGAGAAACAATTGAGGTAATACCCAATTATTCGGGTAACCAATTTCTAATAAATTGAGCCCCCAGAACCCTAAACCAAGTTGCTAAAAAAATTTTGGCTGTGCAAATAGAGGGAGAAATCGATAGAGAGGGGAACAGGGGAGGAGAGCTACTGTAAATGTCCCAAGACTTTGTCACTTATTTCGGTAGGAGGAGAAAAATTGCAGTACGATCGATAGCAAGGTACCTTAGTGAGCAGCTGAGTTTGTTATTTTTTTTATTTTCCTTCTTTGATTGAATAGGTTATACATTGTATTTGGATTGAGTCGTGCTTGTATTGTATTGTACTGTGTTAGTTCTTTGTTGGGAAACTGGTGAACCTTAAAGGTTCTAACAGATGATGGTACTAATTCATACTATACATTTGTTTTGGAATTGTATTGTATTAATGGTATTGGGAAATATATTCTCTGTGTTGGTTTATATCATTGTGTAGTTTTATATCAATGTGTTGGGTTATAGCAATGTGTTGGTTTGTATCAGCATGTTGGTTGTATGTAATACATTGAGTTGTTGGCATACACTGTATTGGGGATGATTATTGGGTCTCTGTATATTAAAGAACCCTAGGGTTCTGGTAGCTTAAATCTATACTGTAAACAGGTTGGTGTTAATGGTTGGGAAATGCTCAATATATGTTGTTACAGATTTTGAATAATTATATAGTGGTAATATGGCTGCTATCAGGGACTGGAAATCAGTGTAGCCATAGATCTATTAGGAATCTGCCTATTGGGTCGTGATAATGCCTAAATGAAAACTGTTTCAACTAGGTAGCATATAACTGTCAGCAACATGAGTTATAAAACAAAACCAAACCTTTTTGTTCGTGTGTGATAATGTTTGGGCTAAGTGGTAGGCATAATGAAGTCTATTCGGTTTATTACTATGATCACACAATAACCTAAGGATCAACTATTATTTGAATTAATTATTGACAATAATTATTAATAATAATTAATCATGAGTAAAGTAAATAAAATAGTTATTTATTATTTATCAATAAATAATAAATAGAGATAATAAATATTTAATTATTAATATTCAATAATAATTAAGTATGAACCGAATTAATAAAGTAATTATTATCAAATAATAATAAATAAAGGTAATAAATATTTAACCTTAAATAATAATTAAGTATAAGTAAAGTTAATAAATAATTATTTATTATTTATCAATAAATAATAAATAAAGATAATAAATATTTAATTATTACTTAAGAAATATTAAATAATAATTAAGTATGAACAAAGTAATAAATAATAATTGTTCGCCAATAAAGATAATAAATATTTAATTGTCATTAGATAATAATTAAGTATGAATAAGTTAACAAAATAATTATTTATTATTTATCAATAAATAATAAATAAAGATAATGAATATTCGCATATTATTTAGTTTACATTAAATATAATAATAAAGTATGAGTATTATTATAGGTAAAAATAGTAATACCTATTGGTTGTTTAATTAATAATTAAGTGTGTGTGAATAAATTCATTAAGTAGTTAGTTAATGATGAATAAGGAACAAGGCATAATAATTACTCAATTACCCTTAAGGGTGAATGGTAATTAAGAGTAAAACTAAATAAGTGATCAATTGTTTTTTTTTCTATTGTCATTAGACCGGAATAAATTTATTATTTATCTTATAAATAATAAATAAGGATTTTTAACCCATATTAGAGACGACTAAGGGTAATAATCTGCGTGCTCGAAGGATAAGTGATCAATGATTAGCTATCATCTATTTTCGAAGCTAAAGGTCAGTAATTAATTTCCGAGTAGCTAATGTTAAATAGTAATTAAATATAGATGGTGAGTTGTTGATCTGCTAAATAAATAGCATAAATGGGTGCATCGATATACTGTTATACAATGCTAATGGATAAATTGACTTTACCAAATGATAGGTCATCCAAGGTCGATTAGTTAAAGCTAAAATTTATCTGTAGCTGAGCAAACAAGCAAGTTCATCTTACTCAACTTTTACATTGAGCAAGTTCCTTATACCGAAACTTTGCCTTATTGCAAGTTTCCTTGAACCGAATCTTGTATTTACTCTTATAATGCAAATTCCTCAACCTTACTCATTTTTATTCAAACAAGTATTATCGTTGTACATGTTTCTTATCTTACCCCTTTCATTATTGAGTAAGTTCTAACTCTTGTTTACTTTAATATTAGACAAGGTTTCGATAGTATTGCAAGTTCCTAATCCAAACCCGAGTTATTATATTACAAACATGTCAGTGGTTTAATTATTAACAATTATTCCATATCCTTGATAATTATTGATGTTCGCACCCTGTGCAAGTTGTTATCGACATACAAGTTTTCTTTAATCTTACTCCATTGAATATTTAGAAAAATTCTAATCCTTGTTGAATTTGGTATTACATAAGTACTCCGTACTATTACAAATTCATGCACTTATTATTTATTACAAGTTCTCTAATCAAACTGAAATTATTATTCAGTGGGTTCTATCTTACTCGATTTGTTTATTGAGCAAGTATTCTATTATTCTCGCAAGTTCCCTATCTGAACAATTTCTTGTGATTCTACACATTCTAAAATTTATGCCTTGTCCCCACTCATGTGCATCTGAGATATTGTTAGATTCTTGAATCGCTTGTACCCAATAGTTTTATTTACTCTTATAATGCAAATTCCTCAACCTTACTCATTTTTATTCAAGCAAGTATTATCGTTGTACATGTTTCTTATCTTACCCCTTTCATTATTGAGTAAGTTCTAACTCTTGTTTACTTTAATATTAGACAAGGTTTCGATAGTATTGCAAGTTCCTAATCCAAACCCGAGTTATTATATTACAAACATGTCAGTGGTTTAATTATTAACAATTATTCCATATCCTTGATAATTATTGATGTTCGCACCCTGTGCAAGTTGTTATCGACATACAAGTTTTCTTTAATCTTACTCCATTGAATATTTAGAAAATTTCTAATCCTTGTTGAATTTGGTATTACATAAGTACTCCGTACTATTACAAATTCATGCACTTATTATTTATTACAAGTTCTCTAATCTAACTGAAATTATATTTCAGTGGGTTCTATCTTACTCGATTTGTTTATTGAGCAAGTATTCTATTATTCTCGCAAGTTCCCTATCTGAACAATTTCTTGTGATTCTACACATTCTAAAATTTATGCCTTGTCCCCACTCATGTGCATCTGAGATATTGTTAGATTCTTGAATCGCTTGTACCCAATAGTTTTATTTCGCATAAATTGCATAATAAGTATGGGTCTATACCATTGTTCGGTTAGACCAAGTATTGAAGCATGAATTTTGAATTCATAAATTGTTTGCTAGCTTTCTTTAATCTTACTCATTGTATATTCGAGCAGGTTGTATTGCTATATTACGACCAGTTCTCCAAACCTAAATTGTCGATCTCTTTATAGATCGTTCTTAACCTTGTACTTTAAATCGTACAATTATTTATAAACTCTAGATTATCCGAGTATATTAGTGGTTTAATTATTGTTAATTAGCCACCTCATTGACGATTATTGGTATTCGCACATAGTGCATTTATATTTCTGTTCATTATCGAACATCTATTACTTGAAGTTCTTTATTCCTGAACTGTTTGAATAAAAGGCTACGCCACTAGTTCGACTAGTCTTATGCATGAGATCATAAGAATTATTTTAAATGTAGTCTACGCCAATTGTTTCGGTTAGACATTTGTATATTTAAATTCATTTGGTTGAATATTGTTGCAGCTGTCCAAACCATTGATGGTACGGACTCTTATAATCAGATTGAGCAGAACAACCCTTATAAAAGGGGTTTGATGTCGATTTATTCGACTTAGCGCGCACACCAGATAGTTAATGTTATGCATATACATTGGGTACAAGAGGTTTGGCCACCTCGCGTATCCACCTGAGTGTTACAGTAGCATTAGCTGTTACACTACTCCTGAGTGTTTACAGTAGCATTAGCTGTTACACTACTCCGAGATGCTCAGCTAAGACCTGGGTAAGTTCTCGCGAGGTGCTCCAGGTGAAACGCCTGGTTAAGCCCTCAACCATGTTCAGGGTCTATAGTGACCAACTCAGCAGTAAATACTCTTTACCATTGATTTCGAATATCAATCCTTAAAATTACTCAATCGTGCAAGTGTTGTTTGAAGTTATCATTATTGATATCGCTCTTGAAATTAATATTGTTAAGATCATCAGTTTTTCAGTTAACCTTCTAGCAGCATTACTGTTGACAGTTATTCACAATTACTGTATATTGTAAAATCCAAAGAATTGTATTCTTTTCATTCATGATATATCTTTATTGTCTATTTTAACTTGCTGAGCAATTTGTGCTCACCCTTGCTATATCGTGAACTATTTTCAGTTAAGTCCGAGTTCGTACCAGACGCCAAGGACGACAAAGGAGAAAGACAAAATCCGTGTTTGACTTATGCTTAGTGTATTTAGTTTACTTATGTTGTAAACCCTTTTGTGTTAAGTTTAGAAAACCTGGGATGATTGTAAGTTGTTACCAATAATTATATTCCGCATTTTTATTGGGTAGTTAGAATGTTTGTTAAGATGGATCGTGAGCACTGGATCTGAGGTTCAAGGAACCCGGATTTGGGGGCGTCACAGCTGACTCCTCGCTTAGGTGTTAGGTTTGTATATAGCGCGAATATGCAATCAAATTACATAAATAGTGCGGAAGAGTAATAAAACAAATTTTAAAATTTTTCATACAAACCATCACCATGATCATCCTTGTGATCAATTATCAATTAAACGAAAGAGATAGAGATATAGAATTATACCCTCGTGAATCAAAGCTTCCTCAGGTACAAGTTCACCTCCAATTCCTTCGCGTTCTCCTTGAATTCCACCGATTAAATTCCTTCCTTTGATCAACGTTAGCCACCCAAGTGTTTGGCCTCTAGAGGTGATCCACCAAGGAATAATAGTTGTTCAAGAAGATGAATGTTGGCAAAACCCTAGTTTCTATCTCTATAGAAATTACAAGTACTCTCTCTCTCCAATTCTTATGGAAGAGTGTGTAACTGTCTAACCTTAAATCATGATAAGACTCCTCTTATTTATAGATATAGGGAACCCTCCTAAACTATTTAGGATTAGGGTTTTTATTTTAATTAAACTTCTTTAATTAATTAAACTCCTAATCCAATTAGGAATTTATAAGGGTACTTTTATTAATTAATTCCCAAACCCTTTTAAGAACTAAATAATAATAATAGTAATAATAATAATAAGACTCTTCTTATTAATTTATATTTAATATTTCTAAAATATTAAATAATAAATATTAAGCTATTTAATTTATTCTATCTCCATAGGTTAAATTAAATACACTTAATTTATTATTACGATTATGTCATTTACTTCTTAACAAATATTTTCCTTTTGCGGTGACCCTTTAGGTTCTCCATATTAAATCAGTTGTGAATAAATCAATTAGAACAATTCTAATTTTAAATAAATAAATAAATTAAACTATTTAATTCATTTAAATAAATAATATTTATTCTACAATAAGGGTAAGCCCCCTTAGCGATCAAGACTTTCTAGATAATATAGATTTCAACATTAATCATAAAAGAACCTTTCAGTGCATAGTTACCGTACAATTCAATCCTTCTACCATACAATGTCCCAATTAAATATAAGACATGGAATTACTGTCAAGTCTTATTTTATTTAATTATATGTATTTCGATTCTCAAATGAACAACTCTGATAATGTAAATTAGAAACTCCTTTCTAATTTCATTCTGCTTTGGCCAAAGACTTCCGAGTCGTCATTTATCGAATCACATAGGACATTCTCTCCTTTTACTAGAAGTGGTAGATTCTTTGTTGATCATTCACCTATCTCTATGTATAACTTATTATACCCAATCATACCCTTTGATATACCCTAAAGGTCTTAAGGGACATGTCAAAGTATAACTCATCATACACAAGATAGTATGATGATCTCAAGTCCAAGGATCACTTGTACTACTATCACTAGAGGAATTCCTATTGACAGACGAGTAAAACTCCATTAGGTATTCCTTAGCGAGCCACGTTTAGTAAACTTATTCTCTAATAAGCACCTACATACTTGCTTTAGTGTCTCCACACAAATGATTATGAGATTAATCATCCTCTTTATAAAAGCAAGTAACGTATGTAGTAATCTATCCGGATTCACTAATCCCCTTTTTAGTAATCCATTGATTAGGAACTATTTTAGTTTGTGAGCTATCTAGAATTTAGATCTCATTGGCATGATCACCACCATGATTCTAAAAGCATTGCTCAAAACTATGGGTTTATCACATTTAATATAACAACACCATGTAGATAAAGTAAAATGCCTTTAACAAACGAATAAGATTACAAAGTATATGCTACATCATTTCAAATATGATTGGCTTGTGTGCATACTGTAGACACCCAAATTTTGCGTTTCCTTCTACTAACCTTGACAGGAGGGCGAAATCGTCAATTGAACCAGCTTGCAGGAGCAAAAGAGCGGGCACGAGGGCGAGCGCCCGGCACCGCCGCAATGTTTTGGGCAACCCAAGTTTACGTGACAATAAAGCCGTCCGAGGCAGGCATTTCCGAATGAGGTGGCACGTCTCCGGGAAGTTCCCGGACTGCGGAATACGAGCCTGTCAGCGAAAACCGACGTTGCGGTACGAAAATCGAGGCGTGGCACGAAAATCGAGAAAGTCAAGCCCGCCAGCCGCGGATAGATCTGCGGCCAAGTGGGTGCGCCAGCACGAAAACCGGGAAATCAGCACTACCAGCTGAGTGCGATGGGAGGCGTGCCAGCTGGCCAGCCGCAGATCCATCTGCGGCCAGCCGCAGATAGATCTGCGGCTGGCTCTGGCCAGCCTATTTAAGCCAGCTTCGGCAGCATACAGGGGGTGGAGCAGTTTTTTGAAAGAAGAAGAAGAAATTCAGCAAGAGCAGCAGCAGAAAATCGGGAATAGAGAGGAAAAACACCATAATTTTTGCAACAAATAGGAGAGAAAGGAAGATCAAAAGAGAGGGTTTTTACTCTTTGATTTGATTGTAACACACATATTTCTTCCATTCCAATACACAAGTCTACTTCCATTTTGGTATCAATTGCAAGGTGAAATTTCCCTTTATTCTAGCAATTTATCATATCATTTGGCTAAAATTAATGTAGTCTTCATGTAATTTATTGTGAAATAATGAATTAGGGATTATTTGCGAGGGTTCCATTGGAACAAAATTCTTCTTAATAACCCGATGATATTCACGTTTTGATTTCTTGCTTGTTGTATAAGAGATGTATTGGTTGTGGTTCCTTTAATTTGCTATTTAGGATGTCGTGATATTGTTAGAATTTCCGTGTTGGTTATTTATTGTAATGTTTGATTTGTGAGTACGTAGTAATCGTGGTTGTGAGCCTAGGAAAGCGACCCCGTGGTCCGAATCCGATGACGGACAAATTTTGACGTATGTATTTAGGAATAATGTAATCCTTCGTTGTGAACATGTAACCGTCGGGCCTTAAAACGACGCTAAGGCGAGAATCGGATTTAAGGCCCCGTCATAGTGAAAAGATGGGATTGTATGCGTTTGGGGTTTATTTTGATGGCTTACATGCCCATGAATAACCCCGCGCTTTTTATTGCTTCATTTGAGTTGTGACACCAAAAAAAAATTTGATTTCAAAACTAAAACAATGAAGACTTTCATAAAATCAATCAAAGTAGGACATTAGAATCACGAGGTTAAAATTTGAGAAATGTTAATGAATGTCGATTCCTATCTAACGAGAAAGCCAAAGAAAAAATCGTTTTCCAAAACATCACACGAAATGATTTTATAAACAATTGACGTTTTATTAAACCGTTGTGCATAGGGTTAAAGAGATTCTAGAAATTGCCCATCATTTTATGAAAGCAACGTATAGATCTCGATTCCTATTTAGACGAAGGTTTAAAACTCTTGTTTTGCCAAAACGACACTTAATGAAAATCTCATAGTTTTGGACAATTAAAATCAAACCTTTTCCCATAAAGAATAAAGCTTTCTCGTGTATACCGAAAAGATATTCCGAAGCGTTCTCAAATTAAAACACGATTTTCCCTAAAATCCAAATGACTCTTTCATACAAACCCACCACGACATTCATATAGGCACACACACACACACACGCACACACACACACATTCATGAATTAAAGGATAGGAAAGCATCAAGATTGCGGTAATCGTGTTTCACGGAAGTCGAGGGGTGCCTAACACCTTCCCCTCACTTAAGCAAGCCCCCGAACTCTATGAATCTCAATTCGCAGACCAAATTAATTCGGAGTCACATATGAGCCAGCGATTTACAAAAGAGCGAAAACTCGGATGAGTTGGTACATCCATTTCAAATATACCAACTGGCGACTCTGGTTAATTGGCTCATCATAAAAACGATCTTTCAAAAACCCCGTCGACCTCAATGCCGACCTTTTCCAAACGTCATCTAAATCGAAAGGCTAAAATTGGAAAAGACAGAGAAAGAGAAAAACCCGGCGTCGACAGCTGGCGACTCTGCTGGGGACATTAGAGGGCTTAAGCCGCGTTCAAATCTTGATGCTGTCCTATCCTTTAAAATTCATAAAATGTGTGTGTGTGCGATATTTTGATTTTTTACTTTTGTTGTGCGAATGTGTGTTGTTGTCCAATGAATGAATGATTGAATGGAATGCTTTACTTCAAAGTAATCATTTGCATACGGTGAGGACGATGAATGTGAATGTATGATGAGAGAGTACCTCCTCCTGAGGCGAACCCGTCGGTTGCTTATTACTGGACTCGATGGGGCTGCTCCCCGGAGATGGCTCAGGAAACGCACCACTCAAATCCGCTCCAATCGAAAGGGCTCAAACGAGTAGATTGCGAAGATTTGGGAACCTTCATGCCGAAAAGCCCGTGAGAGTAACCCTAGGATAGGTCATCCTCAGAATAACCCAACGCAGGAAAAGTCTCTTCATGCCTTTTTACGTTTATATGTCTAAATGTCATGATCTCATTCAATATTCATACATCCCTTTTCTATGTCGAAAGAGATTACTAACCGCTGTGAATTGCAGGGAATAGTTGGGGGAGCATAATAAAGCATGTTTAGCATTGGTTATGGCACTAAAGGACTACTAACTTTCTCTTTTGCAGGGAAAGATTAAAGAACCCCAAAACACAAAAAAAGTTATAGCTTTAGCATGCATCCATGTTTTCATTTCCCCAGGACTAAACTTCGAACCATTTGTCTCTGTAGGATTGCTCCTCAAACCCGTTCGCAGTCTAAGAAAGCCCAGGTCTTTACATCTGAAATGGCTGATCTTCCTAACCATAATTCCATATCTCGGGAGGAGTTTGATGATTTTAAAAGACAGATGATGGAAATGGCCACAATGTTAAAGGAACAGTTCTTAATCAGACAGGATCCGGTAAACCAGGGATCGCATAATACTCCACCACCAGGGGATGATCAGAATCCTCCTAAAAATGGTACAAACTTGCTTAAAGAGGACCAACCCCGACTCAAGGACGAGCCAGTCATCCCAAAGCCCGTTCCCATACCTAGCAGGACAGTGATTACTATCCCAGAAGAGGGGGATAATGACGACCTTCGGAGAAAAATGAAACACATGGATGAAACCATCCAATCTCTAAAGGGCATAGGATCCCTGGGCAGGGTTAATTACTCGGATTTATGTGTTTTCCCCGGAGCCAGATATCCAGAAAAGTTCAAAGTTCCCGAGTTTGAAAAGTACAATGGAAAGGGAGACCCCTATACACACTTGAAAATATACATTGGAGAACTCGGGGCTTATGCCGAGGACGAGGGGTTAAGAATGCAACTATTCCAGAAAAGCTTAACGGGGGAGGCAAGAATCTGGTATGCCCGCCTCGACAACGCCCGAATCCACAACTGGGAGGAATTGGCCCATACCTTCTTAACCCAATACAGCTTTCAGGCCCAGATGGCCCCTGACAGGTACCAAATGACAAAGGTTAAGAAACAGCCTAGGGAATCCTTCAGGGAATATGCACAACGGTGGAGGGGCATGGCCGCACAGGTGACCCCCCCAATGAACGAATCAGAGATGGTGATGACCTTTGTAGACATCCAGGAGGCACCGTATTATGAGAGGGTCATCTCGGGGATTGGAAGACCTTTTGCTGAAATGATTAAACATGGAGAGATGGTAGACATGGGGTTGAAGTCGGGTAAAATCCGGGATCTTACTGCTTTAGAAACTGCTGCCGAGCAAATACAGAATGGAAACTATGGCAGCACTTCCCGGAGGGTCCAAAAGAAGAAGGAAGAGGATGTTTCCCTCATCTTGCAGGGGTCATCCAGAAAAACAGAAAATCATCTTCCGGTTCAGGTACAGAGGGGAGGGCCATCCCGTCAGCCAAACTTCACAGATCAAAGGACAGAGGGGCGAAGAAGATATGAGGCCTCGCAAAACCGAGTGTTCACCCCGCTCGGGGAGCCGCTTGAACGAGTATTAGCGGTATTAGTAGCCCAAAAGAAGATAATCAATTTGGCTCCCCCAAGTGACCCGAAGGGAAGGAGATTTGATCCAAGCAAACGGTGCGCCTATCACTCGGGTTCCCCGGGTCACGATACACAAGATTGTTGGACATTGAAACATATAATTCAGAACATGATCGACAACGGGGAAATTGTGGTGGAGCAACCGGACTCCCCGAATGTTAAAGCAAATCCCCTGCCAAGACATGATGGGGGGGGAGTCAATGTGACGGAGGCAAGTGAGGCTGGGGGGCCGCCAAGGTTGAACTATGTGCAGAAAATTGAGGAGATGATCAACGTGATACATGATCATGGGGATGCACGGGTAGCGCCCATCAGGTTGATAGGGGTAAGTACAAATAACATAGAGGGACCTGTCAAGCTGACAGCCCCGAGGCCCATCATCCTTGCAGCAAGGCCGCAACTCCCTATCAGTAGTCTGAAGACTGTACCCTGGAATTACGGGGGAATACCCGAGGAAGCGGCCAGTTGTGCTTCCGTGACGACCAAGGGGAACCCCTTATATCTGCCCGGGCGAGTCCTTGAGAGCCAAAGGAGAAAAAATGAAGAGATTTCTGAGGAAAGGGCCATAGAGTTTTTGAAAAGGATGGATCACCCAGAAATGAGGGGGATCCAGATTTTAAACGAGGAATCAACCCTAACATCAGTCATGGATTTGGTGTTGTCATCCAGTGAGCATTGCAAAACCCTGATGAAGGTTCTGGAGGAGGCATTTGTGCCCAAAGAAATTAGTGAGGAGGGTTTCGGCCGGTTGGTAGGCCACTTATTGGAAACCGATGCAATATCCTTTACAGATGAGGACATTCCCGAAGAGGGAAGGGGGCACCGAAAACCGCTACACATTGCAGTAATCTCCTCAGGATATGTCATGAATGGGGTACTGATCGACGGGGGATCGGCATTGAATATATGTCCTCTCAGTACGCTGAAGAAAATGAACATCAGTCCCAAGCGCCTGCGGGCCAGTCATGTGGTGGTTCGGGCTTTTGACGGATCCCGGAGGGACACCATCGGGGAGATAGAATTGCCAGTGGAGATAGGACCCTGTACTTTTGATATCTCCTTCCAAGTCCTGGATATCACGGCAAGCTACAACCTGCTGTTAGGGAGGCCGTGGATACACATGGCCGGGGCAGTTCCTTCCACGCTCCACCAACAAATCAAGTTGATCATCGATGGGAATCTGGTAACAATCTCGGCCGAATGTGATGACCCTTCTCCTCCCAGGAGTGGCCTACCAGTAATCAATGTGGATGAGTCAGCGGCGCCTGCCAGCTTTCAAGCACTAGAGATTAGCACTCCCCATTATAGATGCCTGGGAGCTCCAGCTGTGAAACCAAGGGTCCCTCCGGAACTCACCTTTGTGGCAAAGGAAATGATTAAAATGAACTTCCAACCTGGACAGGGACTAGGGAAAAGCAGTCAGGGAATCACCGAGCCCATCCACCTACCACAGCAGATAGGCAAAGCAGGATTGGGATACCATGTGGGCGCAGTACGGGGACACCGTCAGGGTGCGACTCCGATTCGACTAGTTGGCAGTCCAGTGACCAAAGTCGACAATGGGCAGGGGATCAGCAGGCCTGTGATTGGGGCAGGGAATGAAGAGTTAACCCCCACACGTAATGAGTTGGCCCGGAGGGAAAGTTTCCTGCAGGAGGTCGCAAAGGAGTTTGAAACCAAATGCTATATCCCCAGACAATCAACAAGCAGTAAGGAGGGGACGAATGTTATCGCACCACCGGGAGCCCAACAAGTTGTGCCTGTCATCGATTGGGCAGGGCTGATTATTCCTGGAGAAGATATGGAGAAGGATTCAGGCGACGTATCCGTAATCATCGGGGAGGTGTCCGATGTGAGGCCCTCCTTTATCCGGCGCATTTCATCTGACCTGACCATCGACAATTGGACCCAGAAACCAGTAATATCCAAAAAAGGGTAAAGCTCGACGTCAGGGTGATTGACCCCAGATGATGGGGGAATGAAGAAGTTTATTTTTGTTGTTGTTTTATTTTTGCATCATTATGTCGTTTCTTCTTGTTATTTGAAAATGCGATCATCGTGAAAAATCGATTTATATATGACAAGTATTTTGTTTCATGTCAGGTGTACCAATTTGAGTAATCCTTGCCTAACAAATGGTCTTTCAAATTTGAATGATGATTATGATTTTGACAGTGAGCTGGATTTCGATTTAATGGGCATTGAACAAGATGAGACAGATTACGACGACGCACCTGACGAGATCAAGGGATGGGTCGAGGATAAACCCAAACCCAACTTGGACCAAACCATCACCATTGATATTGGAACCCCTGACCAGCCAAAGGAACTCAAGATAGGGACGGACCTTACCCCCAGCCAAAAAGTCGAAATGACTGAGTTGCTTAAACAATATGAGGATGTCTTCGCCTGGTCTCATGAGGATATGATTGGCTTGTCCACCGACATTGTGGTACACCGATTACCCATCAAGGAGGGTTTCAGGCCTGTCAAGCAGAAACTGAGGAAGTTGAAACCGGAGTGGAGTTTAAAGGTGAAGGAAGAGATCATCAAGCAGTTCAGGGCGGGAATCATTATGGTATCTACTTACCCGGAATGGCTATCCAATGTAGTCCCAGTAGCTAAGCCTGGAGGAAAGGTGAGGGTATGTGTAGACTACAGAGATCTAAACAAGGCCAGTCTCAAAGATAACTTCCCGGTGCCTTTCATACACATCCTGGTAGATAACACAGCCCAGTACGAAATGTATTCTTTTGTGGATTGCTTTGCGGGGTATCATCAGATAATGGTGGCGGAAGAAGACCGGGAAAAGACCGCATTCATCACCCCCTGGGGCACTTTCTGCTATAGACGACTGGCTTTCGGTCTCACAAATGCAGGGGCTACTTATCAGAGAGCCATGATGGCCTTGTTCCACGATATGATGCACAAGGAGATAGAGGTCTATGTGGATGACATTATCGTGAAATCGAAGGTAGAATCCGATCATATAATTCATCTCAAAAAGCTATTCGATCGGCTCAGAAAGTATAATTTGAAGCTCAATCCAGCCAAGTGCGCTTTCGGAGTACAGTCGGGCAAGCTCTTGGGTTTCCTGGTTAGTGATCGGGGCATTGAGTTGGACCCAGCAAAGATTAAGGCCATTGTGGATATGCCGGCACCTCACACAGAAAAGGAGATAAGAGGATTCCTCGGGAGGATAAACTTTATCAGCCGTTTTATATCCCACTTGACGACCACATGTGAGCCGATTTTTAGACTGTTAAGAAAAGGGGTGTCCCAAGAATGGAATGAGCAATGTCAAAAGGCGTTTCAGACCATTAAAAAGCAATTGACTGAGGCACCAGTGCTGGTACCCCCGAAGGATGGGATCCCTCTGTTTATGTACATATCGGTCAATGCCATTGCGATGGGATGCATGCTGGGACAGAAAAATGAGGCGGGTAAGGAGCAGGCCATCTATTACCTCAGCAAAAGATTTAGCCAATGTGAGCAGAATTACACTCCCATCGAGAAGACTTGTTGTGCTCTGGCCTGGGCGGCAGGGAGATTACAGCACTACCTCCATGGGCATACAACGTACCTGATATCAAGAATGGATCCCCTGAAATATATTTTCGAAAGGCCCATGCTGAATTGTCGACTATCAAGATGGCAGTTAATTTTACAACAGTTTGACATGGTGTACGTGACCCAGAAGGCCATGAAAGGGCAGGGAATTGCAGATCAGTTGGCAGAAGCCCCGGCAGGAGGGATGGAGCCGTTAGAAACTCCTCTTCCGGGCGAGGATATATTTTGGGTATCGCGCGAAAAATGTGATGACGAGGGACAATTCTGGAAGCTGTATTTTGATGGTGCCATGAATGCCGAGGGGGCAGGAGCCGGAGCGGTCCTAGTCTCTATCACCGGAGAACAATATCCCGTGGCCACCAAGCTTCGTTTCAGCAATTCGAACAACACCGCTGAATACGAGGGGTGTATCTTGGGACTCCGATTGGCCCGCGACATGGGAGTGAGGAGACTAGCAGTGTTTGGGGATTCAGAATTGGTAATCAGACAAGCAATCGGGATATACAACACTAAGGAGCTTCGGTTACTTCCATACCATCGTTGTGTCACCCAGCTTATGCAAGAGTTCGAAGATATCGCCTTCCGCCATATTCCTCGGGGACGAAATGATTTTGCCGATGCGTTGGCGACTCTGGCTTCCTTAATCCACGTGATCGGGAGTAGGGACAGTCCACAGATTGAGATCACCGTACAGAATGCCCCGGCATATGAGGAAAATGTGGCAGTGTTATCAAACGAGGTGGTGTTGACAAGGCCGCCCTGGTATCACGACATAAGGGAATATCTGAGAGACAGATCCCTTCCCGATCAGGCAAATCGGACTGAAAGGATGAGAATTCAAAAGATGGCGATGAAGTTTTACCTGAGTGGCGATTCTCTTTACAAAAGGGATGCCGGATTGGGACTGTTGCAATGCGTAGACGAAACGCAATCCCAAAGGATTATGAATGAAATCCATGGCGGGGTGTGTGGGCCACATATGAGTGGACCGATGTTGGCCAAAAAGATCTTGAGGACAGGGTATTATTGGTTAACGCTGAAGGCCGATTGCGATGATCATGTCAAACGGTGTTATCAATGCCAGGCGCACGGTAATGTGATCCATACACCTCCCAATGAACTGCATTGTATGACCTCCCCATGGCCATTTTCAATGTGGGGAATGGATGTAATCGGACCAATAGAGCCCAAAGCGAGCAACGGGCACCGGTTCATTTTCGTCATGATCGATTATTTCACCAAATGGGTAGAGGCAGCTTCTTTCCCTAAAGTAACTCAGGAGGTCATCGTCAGCTTCATCAGGAATAATGTCATTTGCCGATATGGGCAACCTGAGGTTGTAGTCTCCGACAATGCCAAGAATTTAAACAACGCCCTCATGAAAGGACTGTGTGACCAGTTCAAGATTAAGCATCTCAATTCCGTCATTTACCGTCCCAAAATGAATGGGGCAGTGGAGGCGGCCAATAAGAACATCAAGAAGATCATGGCAAAAATGTCTGCTAATCATCGGGGATGGCCAGATCTGTTACCCCTCACCTTGCTGGCATACCGAACATCAACGCGTACTTCTACAGGGGCAACCCCTTACGCTTTGGTGTATGGAATGGAGGCTGTTCTACCAGTCGAGGTTGAGATGGCGTCCCTCAGAATAGTGATCGACGCTCAGATAAGCGAAGAGGATTGGATGCAAAGTCGATATGACCAATTGGCCCTGATTGATGAAAGGAGAGTGGCTGCCATTTGGCATGGTCAGCTATATCAACAGAGGATCTCTCGATCGTACGATAAAAAGATAAGACTTCGGAAGTTCAAGGAAAACGATTTGGTGTTGAAAAGAGTCATGCCTTGTCAAGACGAGGCCAAGGGGAAGTTTGCCCCGAACTGGGAAGGGCCATTTGTGATCAAGAAAGTACTATCCGGAGGGGCCCTCATATTGCAAGAAATGGATGGTGAGGTATTTCCACAACCCCTAAATTCTGACTCGGTGAAGCGGTTCTACGCTTAAATCATCAGTTCCTTTTTCCCCTGACAGCGAACTACGTAGGACCTGATCTTCCAACTTGTGGGGGTACGTAGGCAGCCATCATGGCGCGGTCCGATCCTTTAAAAATAATCCTTTCCCTGACCAAAACCAATTTTCGATAGCCAGATAAAACCTTCCTACACCCTCAAAACCTTCCCGAAACCAACTGCCTAACCAGTTTCATCCCAGAATACATACCCTGATCCAACCCAAACAGTTATCCAAAATCTGAGATTCAATCCGACGAAATCAAAAGGTGTGCGGCAATATCTGTCAAATCTCCATCAAGTCTTGAGGAAAGAAAGAAGGCGAAATGTCAAAATCATGGTCAGTTGGACAAAATGATGATCCAATGGAGGGCAATGATACGACAAAAGGGGAAAATGACTAAATTTAAATGCATGTCTATATATATAAGTCGTTTTATTACAAGATTTCTCTTTCAATAACTGATGAAACCAACATAGTCTATGCAGGAAATAAAATAATCTACAAATCTGAAACTAGCCGAAGCAGGATGGACAGGGTGGTGGATAGATCTGAAGCATCAGCATCTCCTGCAATCTGCTGCCCCATCATATCAATACGATCCAGTAAAGCAGTAGCTCGGCTGACAGTCCCAAAATGAGCATCTACCACTGCCCTGGTCTGAAATACAATGGCCTCTCTATCAGCAATGGCAACATCTCTAGCCCGAATGGCCTCATCTCTCTCGGCAAGGGCGGCATCCCTCTCGGCTTCAGTAGTAATCAGGGCCAGGCGGAGTCGGGAATCCTCAGCGACCCGACTCGGGGCAGAATCGGCTGAAATGGAATGGTCTGTGGTATTTTCTGTGAAAATCACTCCAGAGTCATCAAAGGCCCCAGTCCGACTCAAACTAGCCGAATCCAGGTCTCCACGCAACCACTGTACGTAGGCAAATGTCTGGATGGGACGGCTCGCACTATATTCGGCAAAGATCCTGCAATCCCAAAGTTCGTATACCTGCAATAGATCCCTCTCTGTACAGGATGATATAAGGAATCGGTATGCGGCTGCACCCGCGAAGGGGTGTAAATCTTGTGTCTGATCGAACTGCCCCATAACCGCCAGGGGATGATAGGTCGTCCCGCCCCTTAACCCAGCAATGGGAATGAAATCCATGTCAGGCACATGCGTCAAGAAGCTCATGAAGGAGCAATAGCCCGAGTAAACCAATAGATGAAAGGGGTCCTCAATGATAGACAAAAATGATGTCCAGGAGGCCACATCAGTACAACTCGCGGGACGAAGCGAAAACTGCGTGGTTATGTCATGGCTGAAGCAAAACCCTTGGCGACGGAAATGGCCGATGGGACTAAGATGACTCATGAACCACATGTACAATAAGGTCGAACTCCCTCTGAAGAATCTCCCTCGGAAGGACTGGCAATATGTGGCCGACATGTAGGTATCCGCCAATATCATGGGGAGAATGGTGTGATCCTCCTGAAGGGCCCTAACGGCCGCGACAATCCGCATATCCAAATGATCGGATCCTGCAGGCAAGTACAAAACTGAGATGACACAGGCCATCAGAACGTCCACTCTCAAGGCGTCCCAGCGCTCCTCGGACACGGAAAAATCACCGAGGAAAAGACGGAAACTGTCAGGTGAGCCAAATCGGTCAATCAAGAATTGAAGAGGAACCATATGGTCTGACATGATTACCGGTAATAGGACAGCCCTCCGCAAACCGGTGAAAGTCAAGAATTGACGGCGCATGGAACCAACTGTGACCCTAGCACAAGGGCCGTCCAGCGGCAAGCCGGTAAAGCGAGCATACTCCTCAAGGGTGGGGGTCAGCTCTACTGTCCCAAACCTAAACACCTGACGGGCAGGGGCCCAACAGCTCAGAAGACCATCCACAAAGCCCGCTGGCACCCGGAAGGTTAATAAGGACCAAGAATGTCCCAAAAGACCATCTACGATAACCCTATCTGCTGGCAGTAGACTGTCCAACCAGCGGAAGAGGCTGCCAACCAACCCTGTGGGAAGAGTGGAATCCAAACGAACCACGGCATCTGAGGACGACATCTGTGAAAAAAATAGTATCAAAAAAGACTGTACAGGGGTCATTCTCTACCCATAAATAAAAAGCATGCATCATACAGTTAATAATAAAGCAGGTGAATCCCATAAAGATGAAAAGAAGACTGTGCATAAATAAATAAATGAGTTCAGTACATAGTGCATAAATGAAAAAGAAATCTAAGCAGGTACCGATACAAAAGGCCCTATCCTATCCTGGTCTAAATAAAATCAGTATCATCTATGAAAGCAGGATCCTCGAACTGATCCCCTGGAGTCGTCGAGCTCGGAGGACCAAAGTTCATATCAGGGATGTAGGGATGCGCTGTGGCATCAGATGAACTCGGGCCTGCATCATAACCTGCACCGTCAGGATCGTAGGTGTAAGCCTCCTCCGGGGCCCGGCCCAACCCCCGAATAAACAGCGATAACTGATCTACCTGACGTGTCAATGCGGCGATCTGCTCAGCGTGGGTGGGAGTCCGAACACAGGCAGCCCAATCGGTCATCGTCACCGAGCCTGGAACCATATCTCCAAGAAAGAAAGTGGCCCGAGTCTGAGGACCGATGGTACGGGGCACCCACCATGTACGGAATGCATCACTCGTAGTGGGACCCGTGGAAAGCATCCGACCGTCCTCCCCGGCAAGCATGATCTCCGAGGGCTGAGAATCCAGCGGCCAGAAAGTAGTGAAGGAGAGGGAGTGCGGGATGCGGATCTCCCCAGTGACGCATCTGAATGCGCGCTCTCCCAGATACATCACCCAGCCTCCAACACTCTGCAAAGTGAGGCGACGGGTGGAAAGCTCGAACTCTGGGCCGGAAGGATGCCCGTCAGCAAACCCCACAGTCAGATGCTCGGAGAGGTAGGGAATCCAGACGACGTCGGCAGCCGTGATCAACTCCAGCTGAATACGACAATGTGCAAAGCTGCCCGACACGGGGACCTCCTCCAGAGTACTGTGATGCCATCGCCGACCCCGAGGATAAGTGTCCGGGCCCAGAGTAGTGATAGGCCTCAGACATGGCAGCCGCTCGTAAGCCCAGAACTGTGAATAGAAACAAGGCAAGGCATGAGTCACTATCAAATACAGAAAAGAGATGAAAGGAAAAGAAATACAGTAAGAGAGAGGAGGAGGGGACTCACCAACAGAAAATGGTAGAAGCCGAGCCAGGCATCAGTCTGTCCCTCTGAGCGTAGGCGCATGCCGTGGAGGAAGTAGGCAAAGGTGAATGACCCCCAGTCATAGTCACCGATGCGGTCCACGTCTCTGACCGCTCCTACGACGCTGAAATGAATGGTGGAGGAGTTGTTCCCCAGAAAACAACCCCTCATGATGGTCAGGAACAGGCGTCGTAGCAGAATGTCCCTGGTGCCCTGATCCGCGGGAATGGGCAGTGCGTACAGACCCCCGACTGCATCGACAGCCAAAGCACCAGATCGGATACTGCGGGCCTTAAAGACCCGGTCCTCAACAGCGAAGCCCAGCAAAGCTCGAACCTCCACAGGGGTGATATCAAGATCCAAGGGGACGCGGGACCCGGTAAACTCAATGCCGGTAATGTACCTCCAGTCCCATGGGGTCAACACGACCTCGCAGTCGAGGAGATGAAGAGACTGCGTCTGGTGGAACCATCGCTCGGATAAAGCCCTCATGTAACCCCAGGGGCACTGGCGGGGGATGATAGTGAAGAAATGTCGAAAGCCCCAAGAGTCCACCATCGCCCGATAATCACTGTGCAGGGCCGCGTAAAGGGAGTAGATGTTGAACCAGTTACCCCTCGGCTGGGTAAACTCAGGCACCTGTGAAAATCACCAAGGGGTCAATCCGGATAAAAGGAGAATGGAGAAATTGAGAGTGAAATCAGAATAGAGCTGAAATATACCTCGTTAGCCACGAGAGATGCTGAGGGGTGACGACTGAGATCCCGACCCAAAAGATCGGGTATCTGCACAGAGGCGCCAGAAGGAGCCTGATGAGTAGATGGAGCCGGTGTGCTGGAGGATGGCCCCTCCGCCGCGACCTCCGGAGGAACAGCCTCCTCAACGTCCGGATGACCAGGACGAATGACAGCCTCCGTCAAACGACGAGCCTGACGGGTCCGAGGAGGAACAGGAGTGGGTGCAACCCTACGACGGCGAACACCCGAAGTCCGAGAGGCGGAGGAGCTACTGGGCGCATCACGATCCATAGCTGGAATAGAACGGGCGAAAAAGAAGGTAAGTTTCCTTTTAAAATTATGTAATGAACGTTCTAAATTTCTAGCCTCATCATATGATTAATGCAACATGATGCATGTTAAAAAAAAAAAAAAAAAAAAAAAAAAAAAAAAGGCAGAGTTCCGTTTGTAAATTGAACATCCCAGGCATAAGCCAAACGTGTTTTCCATCAATCAAAGCCTCAAACAGATTTAAATTGCATTCATATATGTAATTACAGCATGTAATGCATGATTTTATTGCAGAAAAGGAATAACAATATGTGGGACCGCCTCATGAACATAAAATAGGACTCACATAGTTGATACATAGCATGTATATATGATGGTACATTACATAGCATTGTAAAGCATACATTTTATCTCTAAACATGCAAATAGTCAAATGTATAGCAAAACATTGACGAAATTGAAAAGTGACCGGTCAAAGTGTTACCTGTAGCGTGTAGATCAATCCTACCGGAACAGTTTTTGCAGGAAAGTTGAAAAAATCGACAAAAAGCCCTTGCGAACAAGAAAAATCGAGAGAATCTCTTTGGATTACAAGTTGAAAGTGACAGATCTGGAGGAGCCGCGTTGGATTTAAGGCCCGATCATGGCCGCAGATGTATCTGCGGCTGGCCGCAGATCCATCTGCGGCTGGCCCTGGTGGGTCCCACCTTGCTCCCTTGCAGCCATTTGACGTGTTGAAGTGAAAAGTTTACGAGATGGGTGACCGGCGACGATACCCGGCCCCGACATGACGATCGACCGGCGACGATAACCGGCGATCACGAGATGGATGTCCGGCGACGATAACCGGCTCCAACAGATAACCAACCGGCGACGATAACCGGGGGTTACGAGATGGGTGACCGGCGACGATACCCGGCCCCGACATGACGATCGACCGGCGACGATAACCGGCGATCACGAGATGGATGTCCGGCGACGATAACCGGCTCCAACAGATAACCAACCGGCGACGATAACCGGGGGTTACGAGATGGGTGACCGGCGACGATACCCGGCCCCGACATGACGATCGACCGGCGACGATAACCGGCGATCACGAGATGGATGACCGGCGACGATAACCGGCTCCGACAAGATAACCGACCGGCGACGATAACCGGGGGTTACGAGATGGGTGACCGGCGACGATACCCGGCCCCGACATGACGATCGACCGGCGACGATAACCGGCGATCACGAGATGGATGACCGGCGACGATAACCGGCTCCGACAAGATAACCGACCGGCGACGATAACCGGAGGTTACGAGATGGGTGACCGGCGACGATACCCGGCCCCGACATGACGATCGACCGGCGACGATAACCGGCGATCACGAGATGGATGACCGGCGACGATAACCGGCTCCGACAAGATAACCGACCGGCGACGATAACCGGAGGTTACGAGATGGGTGACCGGCGACGATACCCGGCCCCGACATGACGATCGACCGGCGACGATAACCGGCGATCACGAGATGGATGACCGGCGACGATAACCGGCTCCGACAGATAACCGACCGGCGACGATAACCGGAGGTTACGAGATGGGTGACCGGCGACGATACCCGGCCCCGAGAGACGATCGACCGGCGACGATAACCGGCGATCACGAGATGGATGACCGGCGACGATAACCGGCTCCGACAAGATAACCAACCGGCGACGATAACCGGAGGTTACGAGATGGGTGACCGGCGACGATACCCGGCCCCGAACGAGATGATAGATTGAAAGAGTGAACCCAAAGACTAACAAACACGGTCAATGGGTTGATACATTGACACTCTTACGAATGTCTTGCATGCATTGCATCTTATGTTGCATCATAAGCTATATGTGTGAGGCATCATGTATGTACTGTCATTCTTACGAACTGTCATTCATGCATCGAGTGTCTATTCTTTATCCTGTTCATTTCATTTATCATTTCATAAACATGATAAAGAGGGGCAGCTGTAGACACCCAAATTTTGCGTTTCCTTCTACTAACCTTGACAGGAGGGCGAAATCGTCAATTGAACCAGCTTGCAGGAGCAAAAGAGCGGGCACGAGGGCGAGCGCCCGGCACCGCCGCAATGTTTTGGGCAACCCAAGTTTACGTGACAATAAAGCCGTCCGAGGCAGGCATTTCCGAATGAGGTGGCACGTCTCCCGGAAGTTCCCGGACTGCGGAATACGAGCCTGTCAGCGAAAACCGACGTTGCGGTACGAAAATCGAGGCGTGGCACGAAAATCGAGAAAGTCAAGCCCGCCAGCCGCGGATAGATCTGCGGCCAAGTGGGTGCGCCAGCACGAAAACCGGGAAATCAGCACTACCAGCTGAGTGCGATGGGAGGCGTGCCAGCTGGCCAGCCGCAGATCCATCTGCGGCCAGCCGCAGATAGATCTGCGGCTGGCTCTGGCCAGCCTATTTAAGCCAGCTTCGGCAGCATACAGGGGGTGGAGCAGTTTTTTTGAAAGAAGAAGAAGAAATTCAGCAAGAGCAGCAGCAGAAAATCGGGAATAGAGAGGAAAAACACCATAATTTTTGCAACAAATAGGAGAGAAAGGAAGATCAAAAGAGAGGGTTTTTACTCTTTGATTTGATTGTAACACACATATTTCTTCCATTCCAATACACAAGTCTACTTCCATTTTGGTATCAATTGCAAGGTGAAATTTCCCTTTATTCTAGCAATTTATCATATCATTTGGCTAAAATTAATGTAGTCTTCATGTAATTTATTGTGAAATAATGAATTAGGGATTATTTGCGAGGGTTCCATTGGAACAAAATTCTTCTTAATAACCCGATGATATTCACGTTTTGATTTCTTGCTTGTTGTATAAGAGATGTATTGGTTGTGGTTCCTTTAATTTGCTATTTAGGATGTCGTGATATTGTTAGAATTTCCGTGTTGGTTATTTATTGTAATGTTTGATTTGTGAGTACGTAGTAATCGTGGTTGTGAGCCTAGGAAAGCGACCCCGTGGTCCGAATCCGATGACGGACAAATTTTGACGTATGTATTTAGGAATAATGTAATCCTTCGTTGTGAACATGTAACCGTCGGGCCTTAAAACGACGCTAAGGCGAGAATCGGATTTAAGGCCCCGTCATAGTGAAAAGATGGGATTGTATGCGTTTGGGGTTTATTTTGATGGCTTACATGCCCATGAATAACCCCGCGCTTTTTATTGCTTCATTTGATTTGTGACACCAAAAAAATTGATTTCAAAACTAAAACAATGAAGACTTTCATAAAATCAATCAAAGTAGGACATTAGAATCACGAGGTTAAAATTTGAGAAATGTTAATGAATGTCGATTCCTATCTAACGAAGAAGCTAAAGAAAGATCGTTTTCCAAAACACCACACAAATGATTTTGCAAATAAGTAACGTTTTATTAAACCGTTGTGCATAGGGTTAAAGAGATTCTAGAAATTGCCCATCATTTTATGAAAGCAACGTATAGATCTCGATTCCTATTTAGACGAAGGTTTAAAACTCTTGTTTTGCCAAAACGACACTTAATGAAAATCTCATAGTTTTGGACAATTAAAATCAAACCTTTTCTCATAAAGAATAAAGCTTTCTCGTGTATACCGAAAAGATATTCCGAAGCGTTCTCAAATTAAAACACGATTTTCCCTAAAATCCAAATGACTCTTTCATACAAACCCACCACGACATTCATATAGGCACACACACACACACACGCACACACACACACATTCATGAATTAAAGGATAGGAAAGCATCAAGATTGCGGTAATCGTGTTTCACGGAAGTCGAGGGGTGCCTAACACCTTCCCCTCACTTAAGCAAGCCCCCGAACTCTATGAATCTCAATTCGCAGACCAAATTAATTCGGAGTCACATATGAGCCAGCGATTTAAAGAAAAGAAAACTCGGATGAGTTGGTACATCCATTTCAAATATACCAACTGGCGACTCTGGTTAATTGGCTCATCATAAAAACGATCTTTCAAAAACCCCGTCGACCTCAATGCCGACCTTTTCCAAACGTCATCTAAATCGAAAGGCTAAAATTGGAAAAGACAGAGAAAGAAAAACCCGGCGTCGACACATACTACTTTCAATCTCCCACTTGCACTAAAGCCAAACGCCATGGTATCTAATACCCTTCTTCTCTAAGTGACGATCATCCTGCTATTGGATAAAGCTTCAGTAGATGGATATGCAATGTTGTTCTCGAGAGTCCACTATCTCTATAGTGATTTTTCCTCTTTCAATGATTCCACTAATCAAATGAAAGTGCCGCAACACTTGTTTGAATCCAAGATGAGACTTAGGAACTATTTCTAGTTCTGTAATGAACTTTTCATCCAAACAATCAACTTGCAGCTTCATTTACAGCTATATACTTTGTCTTTGTCACTAAACCAACAACTTTTTGCTGCTTGGAACTTTTCCAATTCACTGCACCACTTTTCAAGGTAATGATTTACCTTAAAGTGGATTTGTTATCGTCTTGGTCAGTCTAAAAAAAAACTTGAGTCTGTTTAGCCCTCTAGTTTTAATTCAGACCTACCATGAATCATGATCATATCTTTAGTACCGGTTAAGTACCTAAAGATGTTTATCACTATCATACAGTGGTCATCTCCAGAATATGACTGATCAACATCAAGCCTTGTATATTCATTGCATACATGATAGTAACTCATGTGATCTCTCTTTCAATTGGGGACAATTTTAGAGAGATACACTCCACGGCTCATCATCATGAGACCTCTCTTGGAGTTTGCCATGCTAAATGCCTTTAGCATCAAATAAATATACGTTCCTTGGGTCAAGCCTAACATCTTTTTAAATCTATCTATATAGATTTATATCCCCAATTTATAGGATGCTCCTCCCAAGTCATTCATGGAGGAATGTTTAGACAATTTTATCTTTACTGATTGTAGTATTGGTGTGTTATACCTTATCAGTAGTTTTCAATATATAATACTAGGAATATCACAGTGCTCCCACTGACCCTTTTGTACACACAAGGTTCATTCTCATTTTTGATAAAATCAAACTCTTTTGATTGTCTCATCAAAATGAATGTTCCATCTTTGAGAAGCTTGCTTCAATCCATAAATGGATCGTTGCAGCTTATATACATGATTTGCTTCAACCTTTGAAACAAATTCCTCTAGCTGTATCATACATACATTCTCCTCAAGTCTTCATGGAGGAAGGATGTCTCCACATCCATTTGCCAGATTTCGTAATAGGCTGTAATCGCAAGTAAAATTCAAATGGACTTGAGCATTACCCGGTAATAAGGTTTTATCACAGTCAACTCCTTAACTTAAAAATCTTTTAAACAGGTCTGGTCTTATAGGTCTCCACCTTACCATTTGTCCAGTCTTTCACTTAAAGACCCATATTCACCCTTTAGGCACTATGTCCTTTTGTGCAGTAACTAGAGTCTATACTTGGTTCTCATACATGGAGTCCATTTCGGATTTTATGGCTATCTGCCATTTCTCTGAGTGTCTTATACTCATAGCCTCATCGTATATAACTGGATCATCATCATCTATGATGCGTACCTCATCATCATCCTCTATGATGAATCCATACCTCTCAGGTATCTTCGGTACTCTTCCAAATTTACGATTCGGTTGTGGTACAATAGGTCTATCTACAGGTTCCTCGGTTCGACTTAAAATGCTTTATGGTTCTTGAACTCCTTCAAGATCTATTACCCTCCCACTAGCTCCTTCAATGATAAACACCTTTATTTAAGAAGGCAGCGTGTAGGATTATAGTAATAATACCCTAAACTTTCTTTAGGATATCCCACAAGTCTCCCACAAGTCTACACTTGTCAGATTTTGTCCCAAACTTATCTTTGAAACCTTTTTCACATAAGCTGGACAACCCCTTATCTTAACATACTTAAGAGTAGGAATCCTTCCTATCCATAACCTTTATGGAGTCTTGGGCTCGGATTTTTGAGGTTACCTTATTTTTGTAGATATGCAGCCGTTTCTAGGGCATAACCCCAGATCGATACTAGAATGTCAATAATAATCATTATGGACTGCACCATGTCTAACAAGGTATAATATCTCCTTTTAGATACACCAATCAATTATTGCGTATCAGGAGGTGTCCATTATGAGAAAATACCATTTTGAGATGATCTAGAAACTCATTGCACAAGTATTCTTTCCTCGATCTGATCAAAGAATCTTAATACTTTATCAATATGTTTCACTTCTAAATTCTTTGGACATTTCAAATGATTCAGACTTGTATTTTATTAAATACACACTTTCAACTCTTTGAATGACCATCTCCTTTTCTTTTATTAGTTTATTCAATTTGTAAAATATTTTTCATGTAAGTCAAGTATACACAGTCTATCAAGTAATCTTCTAGTTTTAAACAAAATATTATCATTATAAATAGAACAACAATTATTCTTAAATATAATACCAGAACCTTCCTTGTCCAACAACGAAAGTTCTAATATTTCTAATGAGAACTGAAACATAATAACAACTTATTAACTTAATAGACTTGCCCGTAGGCAATGCTAAACTATAAGTTCCTATGGTTAATGCAGCAACCTTTGCTCCATTCCCACACATAAGATTACTTACTCTTTGTTTAGCTTTCTACTTCTGCTTAGTCTCTGCATTGGATTGCATAAGTGAGAACTACAACCGGTATCCAATACCCAAGTAGAACCTTGACTTACAGAAAGATTTATTTTTAATCATGAACAAACCTATATTTGTAACCGAAGCTTCACTAAGCTTCTTCTGCTTAGCCTCTGTAAGATTCTCCTTACAGTTTCCTTTCTAGTATCTAGGCTTATTGCAGTGGAAGTAAACTCATTTGCTATCTGCATCAGTCTTGTTCTTATTGTCCTTTGTTTTTGCCTTTCCATTTACCTTATTTGAATTATTCTTCTTTTAAGAAGATCCTTTGGCCCTCTTCCGCTTCTTGGAAGAATCATCTACCAGTAAGACTTGGTCTTTCTTGGTTGGAAAGTGACTCTTTACAGTTTTCAACATGTTTAAGCAACTCAGGCAGGCTGACATATAGCTTGTTCATGTGGAAATTCACAACAATTTGTGAGAAAGAGTCCGGAAGTGATTGCAAGATCAAATCTTGGACCAACTCTCCATCCATTAAAACCCAGTTATCCCAATTGTTCAATCAGATTGATCATTTTAGGACATATGTCTGTACTGTAGTGCCATCGGTCATTCTAGATCGGAAAAGCTCCTTAGATATCTGATATCTAATAGTCCTACTTTCCTCATCATTTAACTCCTTGAAGGTGCCGGAGTACAGTAGGAGCATCTATAGTTTCATGTTGACGCTGAAGCTCGTTACTCATGGATGCAAGCATGATGCATTGAGCCAACTGTGCATCATCTTGCCACTTTCTAAAAGTAGCAATCTCTTCCTCTAAGGCATTGTCTGCAACTATTGCAGGGATAGGCATATTAAGGACATAAGATAGCTTTTCAGCCTTGAGAACTATTCTCAAATTCTTTAACCAGTCCTTTTAATTTGGTCTGGTTAATTAGCATCTAATATGCTCCGCACTGATAGTAAACTAGACATTGTAAAATTCTATAAATGAATTTGTAATTTAACATTATTTTAGCATACATTCATTTCTTAATTAATTACCAAAATAAATTAGGTCTTTATTTTAAATTGGTACCTCACTATTTTCATCAAACCATATTACCCTTAATATATAGTTTGGCAATTCTAATTAAAGATTTGCTAGTGAGAATAAGGATCCCATTTCAAATGTATATAGCATTGTGGTGACACAACAAACGATATATAAATAAATAGGTAGACAACTATTGTCAATTACATCACTATGTAACTCCTTATATTTTGTCTCTTAGATTATTTTGATCAAGTGGTGACACATCCGAATGAAAATTATCCAAGTTAAGTCCAACCTAGCACTTCCATATATGTGAAGAGAAAAATACCATCCTTGTGGTGACACAACAAAACAGTAATGTTCAATTCCTTAATAAGCATCAAATGTAATAATACAACATTTTAAATATTTAATATTTGCCTTGTGGTGACACAACAAACTCATATTAAATATTTAATACTCTATTGCTTTACCATGCTAGAAGGTGACGTTTGATATTCCAAATATCTTTGAACGCTTAGGACTTAATATAATTTCTTTGAGGGGTTTGTTATTATTTGTCTCATCTTGTTTAGCGCGTATCCACATATATATAAAATACGCGTCATATTATTTAACATGCGAAGCATGTTGTATAATATATAATATATACATAGTAAGCATGCACATATAGAATACTATATTCTACCCGGATTGATTATGGACTTTTATTCTAGTTTGGTTCACTAGAGCCACCAAGTGAACCAAAAGGTCAAACCTAGGGTGCAAGAACAAAATTTAAATATAACTATTACATTTAAACCCGGGCTCCATTACAACCGGGTCTTCAAACGCTCCTTGCTCCTTTGTTTCCAATTCTTCAAGTAATTCTAACTAAACCTATTACATAAACTATTTATAATAAATAGAAACCTTGATCAGCAGTCAAGGGGAGGTACATAGGAGGAAGATAGAATTTACATCAAGAAAAAACTAAAAAAGACGAGGTACGCAGACCCCATTTATAAAAACCCATTTATAAAAACCCATTCATTCAAGCATCCACTAAAATAAATCCAATCACACATTGGTCAGTAGTCCATAATCAATCCCTATTTATTATCATACATATCTCCATATGTATCAATAAATAACATTCATCTCATGAATAATAAAACCATTTCATATATGTATTGATATCATTTAATGGGCAATTAAAAGTTTACTAGAAATCCAATTTTGAAACAAAAATAAACTCCTTTATTTTAATCAAAATTTAAATCATACTAAACTTATTTATTTTATTTTATCCAATTTTGAATAAAAATAAACTCCTTTATTTTTAATTAAATTTCAAATCAAAATAAACTCTTTTATTTCAATTAACATGGAATCCAATTTCATGTTCAAAACAAACTCTTTTATTTTAACTTATTGGAAAATAAAATATGTTGAATCCTATTCCTTATCAAAATAAACATCTTTATTTTTAAGGAAACATGGAATCATGTTCCATATGTGAATAAACTCATTTATTCTAGGAAACATGGAATCCTATTGCAAAATAGAATAAACTCCTTTATTCTAGTTAACGTGGAATCTCATTCCAAGTTAAAATAAAGCTTTTAATTTTAATCATATTCCAATTCAAAATAAACTTTTTATCTTAATTGAAAATAAATAAAATCAAAATAAAAAAATTTTCAAATTCTGCAGACCTGCGCGACCGAGCTCCAAATTGAGCTAGGAGCGGCACGGCCGCGCTGCACCCCCAGAAACAGTTTCTGGGTGCGGGCGCGGCCCCGCGTAATAGACTTCGAAAATTTTTCCATTGCCCAGAAAATCGATCCAATCGCATACCCATACATACATGGAATCATAATAATTGATAATTAGCACAAGGTTAGGCTCTGATACCACTGTTAGGTTTGTATATAGCGCGAACATGCAATCAAATTACATAAATAGTGCAGAAGCATAATAAAACGGATTTTAAAATTTTTCATACAAACCATCACCATGATCTTCCTTGTGATCAATTATCAATTAAACGAAAGAGATAGAGATATAGAATTATTCCCTCGTGAATCAAAGCTTCCTCAGGTACAAGTTCAACTCCAATTCCTTCGCGTTCTCCTTGAATTCCACCGATTAAATTCCTTCACGTTAGCCACCCAAGTGTTTGGCCTCTAGAGGTAATCCACCAAGGAATAATAGTTGTTCAAGAAGATGGGTGTTGGCAAAACCCTAGTTTCTATCTCTATAGAAATTGCAAGTACTCTCTCTTTCTCTCTCCAATTCTTATGGAAGAGTGTGTAACTGTCTTACCCTAAATCATGATAAGACTTCTCGTATTTATAGATATAGAGAACCCTCCTAAACTATTTAGGATTAGGGTTTTATTTTAATTAAACTCCTTTAATTAATTAAACTCCTAATCCAATTAGGAATTTATGAGAGTACTTTTATTAATTAATTCTCAAACCCTTTTAGGAACTAAATAATAATAATAGTAATAATAATAAGACTCTTCTTATTCATTTATATTTAATATTTTCAAAATATTAAATAATAAATATTAAGCTATTTAATTTATTCTCTCTCCATAGATTAAATTAAATACACTTAATTTATTATTACGATTATGCCATTTACTTCTTAAACAAATATTTTTCTTTTGCGGTGTTACCCTTTAGGTTCTCCATATTAAACCGGTTGTGAATAAATTAACTAGAACAATTCTAATTTTATTTAAATAAATAAATTAAACTATTAATTCATTTAAATAAATAATATTTATTCTACAATATGGGTAAGCCCCCTTAGCGATCAACGACTTTCCAGATAATATAGATTTCAACATTAATCATAAAAGAACCTTTCTATGCATAGTTACCGTACAATTCAATCCTTCTACCATACAATGTCCCAATTAAATATAAGACATGGAATTACTTTCAAGTCTTATTTTATTTAATTATATGTATTTCGATTCTCAAATGAACAACTCTGATAATGCAAATTAGAAACTCCTTTCTAATTTCATTCTGCTTTGGCCAAAGACTTCTGAGTCGTCATTTATCGAATCACATAGGACATTCTTTCCTTTTACTAGAAGTGGTAGATTCTTTGTTGATCATTCACCTATCTCCGTGTATAACTTATTATACCCAATCATACCCTTTGATATATCCTAAAGGTCTTAAGGGACATGTCAAAGTATAACTCATCATACACAAGATACTATGATGATCTCAAGTCCAAGGATCACTTGTACTACTATCACTAGAGGAATTTCTATTGACAGACGAGTAAACTTATTCTCTAATAAGCACGTACATACTTGCTTTAGTGTCTCCACACAAATGATTATGAGATCAATCATCCTCTTCATAAGAGCAAGTAACGTATGTACTAATCTATCTGGATTCATTAATCCCCTTTTTAGTAATCCATCGATTAGGAACGATTTTAGTTTGTGAGCTATCTAGAATTTAGATCTCATTAGCATGATCACCATCATGATTCTAAAAGCATTGCTCAAAACTATGGGTTTATCACATTTAATATAACAGCACCATGTAGATAAAGTAAAATGCCTTTAACAAACGAATAAGATTACAAAGTATATTTTACATCATATCAAATATGATTGGCTTGTATGCGTACTACTTTCATTTGGTAACTCTTTAATTTCTCGATTTCAAGTTTCATCTTCTCATTCTCAGCTAACAAGTCTTCCTTTTGACTCTCTGCCTGAACTAGCTTCCATTCCACGTCTCCAAGACGTATATCCAGATCCTCAATTTTCTCGTTCTTCTGTTCTATAGCAGTCTGGTATCTATTTTCCAGTCTCTCCAAATCTTTGACTCTATCATGTAACTCTATGGTACGGTCATATAGTGCATCGTATATCTCGACATCGATAGAGGTAAGGGGTACCTCCTCGGGATCCTCATCATCCTACTTAGCCTCTACCTCTGCCTCTTCAGAATCCTCCTCTGGATCAAATTCAGGCTTATGCTCCTGACCCACCACAGTGATCAATGGAGATGACTCTCTCTGTATCAACTGCTCCCAGATAACATTAATATCACGGGGCTCCCCCTCTCTGGCTACTCGAGGCTCAACCTCCCAGGCTGACTGAATCCTCCAACATCCGACATCTTGACAACAAAGTTTAAGTTTTAATTAATACTCGGTACTACTCGCGGCATATAGGTTGTTAACACATAAGCACATAGCATATAAAGTCTTTTATTATCTTTAATGAATTCCTTAATTCATTCCTTAGAACTCGATCAGAGTTTATCACCACTATGTTTTCTGTCTCTTAAAAGGCTACTACCCTAAGGTTTCCCCACCTAAGGTTCATAACCTACAACTCTGATACCAACCCGTGACACCCCCAAATCCGGGTACTTCATTCCCATAGGATTTGGTGTTCACTATCCAATTAAATCACATTACATCTAACTACCCATTCAAATATAAATGAAAATTCTTAATTTAGATAGAAATCTCCCATTAAAGGGTTACAACATCTTAATAACATCAATCCTAGGTCATCTAACCTTAAACAAAAACATCAATGCAGAAACATAACATAAATAACATAAGTCTATTACATAACATCTTTCAATAAATTAAACAAGTCTTCATCACTTGTTTGCTTTGCCTTTGTCCTTACTAGTGGATGGCTCATCGACTCTTTCAACTTTAGCTGCAATGTTATTATGCAAGGGTGAACAACAATTGCCCAACAAGTATCACAATAAAGATAATAATAACATGCGAATAGTCAATGGATACCAGATAACTGAAAGCTTGGCTTTTGAATCAAGATTATAAAACAAGAATCAAAAGAACTTCTGAGGGTCACAAGACCACGAACTATGTCCTAGGTTATCAAGTATTTCTACTTTTAACCTTTAACAGTCGTAAGACTATACGAACCTTACTTGTCGTACTTAGGGGGATTAGCCCTTTGTACCATGTATGTGCACAACATCTAAACGCTAAAGCGTAAAATAATCCCCCTATAAAAGGGTTGTTCATCTCAGTTTGACATCAGAGTCCGCACCAAAGAAAGTTTGGTTTGGATTTGCTTCAATAACATTTCTAGAGTTTAGCACGCTCATCAATTATGGACTAGTCGAATCAATAAGAGATCGCTAGTCAATCAAGGCTCAATAGTTAAAATGTGAATGGTATTTAAGAACCAAAGACTGAAGCTCACAAAATGTACAATTAAATAAACTCTGTATAAGTGAAGTATTGCTAAAACAAAAATTAGAACATTTCATTTGGATTCATGAAATTGAATGAAAAAAGAACTTGCTCAATAAAGTAATAGAGTTAGGAAACTTGCACAATAAAAGAGTGAAGTTCAGAAAACTTGCGTAAAGTAATAAGTGAGGATAAGATACTTGCTCAATGAAAAATAGAGTTAAGAAATTTGTGTAATTGAAATCAAGGTAAGGTAAGAAAACTTGCCTCGTGCATAGATTATAAATTAAAATTCACGTTCATTAAACAACCTACACATTCCGTTTATAAAGTAATAACAATGATTAGTTACAATATTATCAACACTTCAGGATTTACTCTCATCCAACCTCATCTTAATATCTCAATTGTTATCTGATAATCAATGGGTATATGCTTACCATCCATCATAGTATCTTAATATTCATTTAATACATTAGTCTAAGCTTTAAACATGCCTAGGATAACACAAACAAAGAAAAAAAAGAAATAACATTTTCTGCATCTCCCGTCGGGGCGGCAAACTTAGTACAATTAGGCCGTCGGGGTAAGGATACCGCCGGGGCGATAAACTTAGTAAAATTATACCGCCGGGGCAGGGACACCGCCGGAGCGACAAACCTAGTGTAATTTCACCGCTGGGGCGATGAACCTGAAACCCAACTTCTGCAGTTCGCGAAGAATACAACAAATGTCAAATTTGGCCAAAGTTTCATTCAAATGACAAATTTAATTATTACCCATAGGTTCTGCACTTTACAGAAACATATCCCAACAATTATAGCATGATTTTATCGACTACTAGATATAAGATATCTAAGGAGCTCTTCCGATCTAGAATGACCAATGACACTACAGTACAAACACGTATCCTTAAAATGATCAATTCGATTGAACAATTAGGATAACAGGGTTTTGTCATGGATGGAGAGTTGATCCAAGATTTGATCTTGCAATCACTTCCAGAGTCTTTCTCATAATTTGTTGTGAAATTTCACATGAATAAGCTATATGTCAGCCTACCTGAGTTGCTTAAACATGTTAAAAACTTTAGAGAGTCATTTTCTAACCAAGAAAGACCAAGTCTTACTGGTAGGGGCCAAAGGATTCTTTGAAAAGAAGAATAATTCAAAGAAGGTATAAGGAAAGGTAAAAATAAAGGATAATAAGAACAAAAACTGATACGGATAGCAAAGGAGTTTGTTTCCACTGCAATAAGCCTGGACACTGGAAAGGAAACTGTAAGGAGCATCTTGCAGAGCTAACCAGAAGAAGCTTAGTGAAGCTTCGGTTACAGATATAGGTTTGTTCATGATTAAAATAAATCTTTCTGTAAGTCAAGGTTCTACTTGGGTATTGGATACCGGCAATAGTTCTCACGTATGTAATCCAATGCAGACTAAGCAGAAGTAGAAAGCTAAACAAAGAGTAAGTAATCTTACGTGTCGAGAATGGAGCAATGATTGCTACATTAGCCCCAGGAACTTATAGTTTAGCGTTGCCTACAGGCAAGTCTATTAAGTTAATAAATTGTTATTATGTTCCGGTTCTCTTTAGAAACATTATTACTTTCGTTATTGGACAAGGAAGGTTTTGGTATTATATTTAAGAACAATTGTTGTTCTATTTATAATGATAATGTTTTGCTTGAAACTGGAAGATTACTTGATGAACTTTGTAAACTTGACTTACATGAAAAATAAAAATAATTTTTAAAATTGAACAAACTAGTAAAAGAAAAAGGAGATGGTCATTCAAAGAGTTGAATATGTATATTTGATGAAATATAAGTCTGAATTTTTTGAAAGGTTCAAAGAATTCAGAAGTGAAACAAATTGACAAAGTATTAAGATTCTTTAATCAGATCGAGGAAAGAATACTTGTGCAATGAATTTCTAGATCATCTCAAAATTGTATTTTCTCATAATGGAGGTTTCATGATACACAATAATTGATTGGTGTATCTAAAAGGGAAAATTGTACCATGTAGGACATGGTGCGGTCCATAATGATTTTTACCGACATTCCAGTATCCTTCTGGGGTTATGCCTTAGAAACAACTGCATATCTACAAAATAAGGTAACCTTAATATCCGGCCCCAAGACTCCATAAAAGTTATGGATAGGGAGGATTCCTAGTCTTAAGTATGTTAAGATAAAGGGTTGTCCAGCTTATGTGAAAAGGTTTCAAAAGGATAAGCTTGGAATAAAATCTGACAAGTGCACATTTATTAGATATCCTAAAAAGGGTTTAGGGTATTATTACTATAATCCTACACACTGCCTTCTTAGATAAAGGTGTTTATCATTGAAGGAGCTAGTGGGAGGATAATAGATCTTGAAGAAGTTCAAGAACTACAAAGCACTTTAAGTCAAACCGAGGAACCAGTAGATAGACCTATTGTACCACAACCGAATCGTAAATCTAGAAGAGTACCGAAGATACCTAGGAGGTATGGATTCATCATAGAGGATGATGATGAAGTACACATCATAGAGGATGATGATCTAGTTATATACGATGAGGCTATGAGTAGAAGACACTCAAAGAAATGACAGATGGCCATGAAATCCCAAATGGACTCCATGTATGAGAACCAAGTATAGACTCTGGTTACTCCACCGAAAGGCATAGTGCCTAAAGGGTGTATATGGGTCATTAAGAGAAAGACTGGGGCAAATGGCAAGATGGAGACCTATAAGACCAGACCTGTTTAAAAGGTTTCAAATAAAGTCAAGGAGTTGACTGTGATAAAACCTTATTACTGGGTAATGCACAAGTCCATTTGGATTTTGCTTGTGAGTATAGCATATAACGAAATCTGGCAAAATGGACGTGGAGACGTCCTTCCTCAATGAAGACTTGAGGAGAATGTATATATGATACAGCCAGAGGAATTTGTTTCAAAGGTTGAAGCAAATCGTGTTTTAAGCTACAATGATCCATTTATGGATTGAAGCAAGCTTCTCAAAGATGGAACATTCGTTTTGATGAGACAATCAAAAGAGTTTGATTTTATCAAAAACGAGAATGAACCTAATGTGTACAAAAGGGTCAGTGGGAGCATTGTGACATTCCTAGTATTATATGTTGATATACTACTGATAACGAATAACACACCAATGCTACAATCAGTAAAGATAAAATTATCTAAACATTCCTCTATCAATAACTTGGGAGGAACATCTTATAAATTGGGGATATAAATCTATATAGATAGATTTAAAAGGATTCCTAGGATAACACAAAGAAAGAAAAAAAGAAATAACATTTTCTGCATCTCCCGTCGGGGCGGGAGTTTTCTTCACAAAAGACCGCCGAGGCGGCAAACTTAGTAAAATTAGGCCGCCGGGGCGAGGATACTGCCGAGGTGAGAATACCGCCGGGACGGTAAACTTAGTACAATTATACCGCCGGGGCGGGGACACCGCCGGGGCGAGAAACCTAGTGTAATTTCACCGCCGGGGCGATAAACCTGAAACCCAACTTTTGCAGTTCGAGAAGAACACAACAAATGCTAAATTTAGCCAAAGTTTCATTTAAACAACAAATTTAATTACTACCCATAGGTTCTGCACTTTACAGAAACATATCCCAACAATTATAGCATGATTTTATGGACTTAAATCACATAATTACGCAATTTAAAACATTTAATCATACCCAACTATCAATTTTAAGTTAAATAAATAATTTAAAGCATACACTTTGTACACAAGAGCTATATACATGTTTTTCATACTTTGTAACATATGAAAATTCAACTAAGGCATAATTATATGGTTTTGATTGTTTTAAAACATGCATAGATGATAGAAAACATATATTAACATAAACAGAATCATATAGTCAATAATCATAAACAATTTATGTTACATAGAACTCAAAAATTTTGGTTTTCATGGAGAATGTAAGAATCATGAAATTAAACTTGGGTTGAAGAATCATACCCTTACTAACTCTGTTTGATGATGAAAGAAACTTTCAATTATTGACTTTTCTCTCTTCTCTCACAATTTTTTTTAATTTTCTCTCTGAGTTCTCTCTTTAATGGAATATACAAAGTAAAAAACAGATATGATATTTAATAGTTTAGATATATAATATACGTATATAATATATAATGTATATAACTGCTAGGTAGTGGTCGTTAGTTAATTCGTATATATGATTAACTGCTCCCACTAACTTAAGGCCATGTTTGGTTGTTCTTTTATTCCTCCTTTCTACTTAATATAATAAATAGCTTAATATATAGTTTAATGTCACACTTTTAATTAACCAAATACTCTTATTTAAATCAATTAAATAAAATAGAATAATTCCACATTAAATCAAATAGTCACATAACTAAAATTCTCATTTATTGATTATGACAAATTATTAAATCTCTAATTAATTATTAAATTAATTAGAATAACATTATGCTTATTTAAATAATGCATTTAATCAAATAAGCTCAATTCAATACTTACTTTGAATATAAAAATTCTCCACATTAATTTAACTACTGTAACACATATAATTAAATTAATCTACCACAAATTCATGAAGTAACTATTTAATTTAGTAATTAGATCACCGAAAAAAATATTTATTTAATTCAATAAATATTTAAATTAAATTACAAAAATCTCGTTCGTCACAAGGACATTCCTAGGACCACATTAGCAGCAATATGATCTTTGTTCCAACACTTATAATCCAAGATGGAGAGATCAATCCAACTTGAGTTATGAAGGTTTTCAGCCGGCTCAACAACAGTATCAACCTAGAAAAGCAGCACCTGCTAATTCTAGAACATCTATGGAGGATATGTTCAAGGCATTCATGAGTCAGGCATAATAATTTATGAATCAAACACAGCAGTTCCAGCAGGAGACAAAAATCTCTATTCAAGATTTAAGAAATCAAGTGGGTCAGCTTGCTGCCACAGTAGGACGGATGGAATTTCAAGGCTCAGGGCAGTCACTTTCTCAGCTTGTTGTTAATCCAAGAGAGAATGTAAGTGCAATTACATTAAGAAGTGGTGAAGATGTATGGCAGCAAGAAAAGTCAGGGCCTTCCTTACAAAACAAGTCAGACAAGGGTGAAACAGGCAACAATATTATGCACAAACACCAGTGTCCACCCCTCTTTGAGTATAGACCAACACTTCATTTTCCTCAAGTCTTAATGAAGAACAGAAAAATTGAGAAAAAGTCAGATTTTCATGAAGATGATGAAAAGGTTTCCGATGGAGAGTGTTAGCGCAATAACATTGAGGAGTGACACACAATTGGAAGTACCCAAAACTGCTGATGAAGTTGATGAGGATCCAACGTCTAAGGAGGAGGAGCAAGAGGTAGAGGTAGATGAATTGATAATTCTTGCAGATTTCTATAATGAGAACATGGATGATACATCTTCAATTCCTGCACATGTTCTCTTAGGGAGGCCATTCTTGAAAAAAACTAAAACAATAATTAATAAATACAAAGATACCTTGGCTATGGAGTTTGATGATGAAGAGACCCAAATCAATGATTATGAGGTATCTGTTAGGTTTGTATATTACGTAAGCATGCAATCAAATTACATAAATAGATCAGAAGCGCGATAAAACAGATTTTAAAATTTTAGACAAACCATCACCATGATCAATCTATGTGCTCAATTAACGATATAAACGAAAGAGAAAGAGAATAAAAATTATACCCTCGTTGATCAAAGCTTCCTCGGGTACAAGTTCAACTCCTAGTTCTTCGTGTTCTCCTTGAAATCCACCGGTTAGATTCCTTCTCTTGATCAACGTTAGTCACCCAAGTGTTTGGCCTCTAGAGGTGATCCACCAAGGAGGAATAGGTATTAAAGAAGATGGGTGTTGGCAAAACCCTAGTTTCTATCTCTATAGAAATTGCAAGTACTCTCCACAATTCTAATGGAAAATGTGTGTAACCCTAATATATGATAAGACTCTTTTTATTTATAGATGTGGGAAAACCCTTCCATAAACTATTTAGAATTAGGGTTACTTTTTTAATTAAACTCCTTTAATTAAATTAAACTCCTAATCTAATTAAGAATTCATGAGAGAATAGTTCTATTAATTAATTCTCAATTACTATTAGGAATTAAATAATAGTAATAATAATAATAATAATAATAAGACTCCTCTTATTAATTTCTATTTAATATTTTCAAAATATTAAATAATAAATATTAAGCTATTTAATTTATTCTATCTCCTTACATTAAATTAAATACACTTAACTTATTATTACAATTATGTCATTTACTTCTTAAATAAATATTTTTCTTTTGCGGTGTGAACCTTTAGGTTCTCCATATTAAACCGGTTATGAATAAATCAATTAGAACAACTCTAATCATATTTAAATAAATAAATTAAACTATTTAATTCATTTAATTAAATAATATTTATTCTACAATAAGGGTAAGCCCCCTTAGCGATCAACGATCACAAAAGAACCGTTTAGTGAATAGTTACCGTACAATTCAATCCTTCTACCAAACAATGTCCCAATTAAATATAAGACATGAAATTACTGTCAAGTCTTATTTTATTTAATTATATGTATTTCGATTCCCAAATGCACAACTCTAAATAATGTAAATTAGAAACTCCTTTCTAATTTCATTCTGCCTTAGCCAAGGACTATTGAGATGTCATTTATCGAATCACATAGGACATTCACATCTTTTACTAGACGTGGTAGATTATTTGTTGATCATTTATCTATCTCCATGTACAACTTATTATACCCAATCATACCCTTTGATATACCCTAAATGTCTTAAGGATCACTTGTACCACTATCACCAGAGGAATTCCTATTGACAGACGAGTAAAACTCCATTAGGTATACCTTAGCGAGTCATGTTTAGCGAACATATTCTCCAATAGGCACATACATACTTGCTTTATTGTCTCCACACAAATGATTAAAAGATCAATCATCTTCTTCCTAAGAGCAAGCAACGTATGTACTAATCTATTTGGATTCACTAATCCTCTTTTTTTAGTAATCCAACGATTAGGAACGATTTTAGTTTTAGACTTTCTAAGAATTTAGATCTCATTAGCATGATCATCATCATGATTCTAAAAGCATTGCTTATAACTATGGGTTTATCACATATTAAACAATAACATCATGTAGATAAAGTAAATGCCTTTAATTTTATTAATAACAGAATAAGATTACAAAGTATATGCTACATTATATCAAATATGATTGGCTTGTGTGCATACTACTTTCAATCTACCACTTGCACTAAAATCAATTGCCATGGTATCTAATACCCTTCTTCTCTAGGTGACGATCATCCTGTTGTTGGATAAAACTTCAGTAAAAGGATATGCAGTGTTGTTCTTGAGAGTCCACTATCTCTATAGTGACTTTTCCTCTTTCAAGGATTCCTCTAATCAAATGAAAGTGCCGCAACACATGTTTGAATCCAAGATGAGACTTAAGAACTATCATAGTTCTGTAATAAACTTTTCCTCCAAACAATCAACTTGCAGCTTCATTTACAGCTATATATACTTTTGTCTTTGTCACGAAACCAATAACTCTTTGCTGTTTGGAACCTTTCCAATTCACTGTACCACCATTCAAGGTAACGATTTACCCTAAAATGGATTTGTTAGAGTCTTGGTCAGGTTGAAAAACTTAAGTCTGTTTAGACCTCTAGTTTTAATTCAGACCCACCATGTATCATGATCACATCCTCAATACCAGTTAGGTACTTAAAGATGTTATTCACTATGTTAAAGTGATCTTCTCCATAATATGACTGATCAACATCAGGTCTTGTATATTCATTGGATACATGATAATAACTCATGCGATCTCTCTTTTAATTGGGGACAATTTATAGAAATACACTGCATGGCTCATCATCATGAGACCTCATTTGGAGTTTGCTATGCTAAACTCCTTTAGCATCGAATGAATATACGTTCCTTGGGTTAGCCGAGCATCCTTTTAAATCTATCTATATAGATTTATATCCCCAATTTATAGGATGCTCCTCCCAAGTTATTCATGGAGGAATATTTAGACAATTTTACCTTTGCTGATTGTAGCATTAGAATGTCATTTCTTAGCAGTAGTATATCAACATACAATACTAGGAATGTCACAGCGATCCCACTAACTCTTTTGTACACACTAGGTTCATTCTCGTTTTTGACAAAATTAAACTCTTTTGATTGTCTCATCAAAACAAATGTTCCGTCTTTGAGAAGCTTGCTTCAATCCATAATTGGATCATTGTAGCTTACATACACGATCTACTTCAACCTTTGAAACAAATTTCTCTGGCTGTATCATACATACATTCTCCTTAAGCCTTCATTGAGGAAGGACATCTCCATATCCATTTGCTAGATTTCGTAATAAGCGACAATTACAAGCAAAATCCAAATAGACTTGAGCATTACCCGGTAATAAGGTTTTATCACAGTCAACTCCTTGACTTTATTTGAAACCTTTTAAATAGGTCTGGTCTTATAGGTCTCCGTTGGGAATCTTCATGCGATCGTTAAGTCCATTATCATAGGGGATAATGTTATAAGATCTGCATGAGATTACCATTATTCATTATATGTGATTTGATTGATGACAAAATGATAAGAAGAACATTTATTGCTGGTAAAGCCTTGTAAAGTCCTTAATAAAATATATATACAAGGACTTAGAATTAAAAGATCAAATATATTAGGTTGATCTAAGCTGAAACTGTTATGTATCTGATCAAAGCATATTTGTAACATTAGGCATTGTAAAGTCCTTAAATGAATTGATGTACAAGGACTTAGAATAGAAAAAGATCAAACTTGTTAGGTTGATCTTATGAGCTGAAATGGTATATGTAATAGCCAGACTGTCCAAAGAGCACTACACAAACATCTAGTGAAGGATCGTAAAGCAGTCAGCAGCTAACTCTCAGGATCGTAGAGTCTGCCAGACAAAGACAGTGAAAGGATTGGCATGTCGTAAAGCTCACTTGGCTGCACTCTCTTAGCATCGTAGAGTTGAGGCTAGGCATAAGCACAACTCACTCACGAAATCGTAGAGTGTAACAGGCACACCGCAGAATGAAAAGCGGCCAAGGGTATTGTAGAGTTGAGCATGTCATCGCAGAACTTGCAAAGCAAACGTAGAGTATGGCTCGACAGATCAAAAAGCTTACTCGGGATCGTAGAGTGTGCACTGCAGAGTGAAGATCGTTGTGCTAAACATTAGTTCGTAGAGTCAGTCTAGTCAGCTACTTTACGACTCCCATGAACAATCTACAATCAAGCAACAACGTAGAATAATCTCTGCTTAAGCACTCAAAGTTAAAGTGGCCAACTTCATAAAGACTTCTAAGTAAGCTGAGCATGAGCTATCAGACATAGGAAAATCTCTGAGTGCATTCGAAGCATCAATCCATAACAGAGTTCACAGGACAGCTCAAACACACACTCTAGGATCCATCAAGACTCTATGACCGACACCAAAAACAAGGTCGTAGAGTAGGAAAGCAACAACCAGATCAAGTGATCGTAGAGTTAATCCTAAGATTACAGAGGTACTCAGACAGTCTCAGTAATGCAACAAAAGATTATAGAGCAGTACTCTATAACTTGACATAAGAGAGAATGTTTGAAGATTAGGTAGAGCAGTCCTCTACATCAAAAGTGTTACAGCATCAAAAGATCATAGAGCAGTTCTCTATGACATAGCAGTAGGGCTAACACCTGAAGAACATAGAGCAGTCCTCTCTGATAAGCATTCTGCAAGCAATAGCTCAACGAAGATTATAACACTATGCTCTGGGAACGTAAAGCTCAAATAGAGATCACAGAGCATAAGAGGCAAACTGCAGAATAGTAAGAAGCACATTAAAGCGTAAATGCAAGTATAGTCAGCCACTCTACGAACTCCAAGGCAGCACAAGGCCACACTGAAGTGAGCAGCCAACTCTACGATCAGAGGTAACCGACTTCAGTTTGAAGCAAGCAGTTAACTCTATGATCAGAAGTAACATGCTACAACCTAGTTGATCGTAGAGTAAGTAAGTGCCAGCACAGATTAAAGATATTAGAGCACTTAGGGTTACTATCCCAAGATGAACGGCTGATTAGTTAAATGAGTAAAATAAGAAGCCAATCTTAGTGGGGTTCAAACAACCATGTTTGTAGCAGGTCAAAGACAACACACATGACTCCACTACCTTGGTATCAGTTAATGGATGCTGACCCAACTGTCACCTGCAGACTTTAGGAAGTAAAATATTCATTGGAGAAATAAACAAGTCTGCAGCTAGTAAGTCTCCAACGGAAAGAAATACAATGGGAAGATATCAACGACAGTTTCTAACGGGAAGAAGATGGAGATCTACATAAGAGAAAACTACATTCAAATTGCAGAGTGTGTGTGGTGAACGAGAGCAAGAACACCGACTATACAAATGGCTAGAACCTTCACTGCAATATGAAAGGTATGCCGAAGGGTTGGCATATGAGCTAAGAGCCGAATGACCAAGAAGCCAAGATCAAGAGTGACCAGAGCTGAAGGCAAATCTAGACGGGCAACTTTATGATCTAGCAAGGAACACTCTGAGCTGAAAAGATAAAGAACTGACTTGGACAAATCAATTAGTGTTCATCAAAAGTGATCATTTGCATCTACTATGTACCTGAAGAAGAAGAGCTTCAACAACCATCATCAGCAGCATCCAGAAGAGGATCACAACCAGCTGCCAAGTACTTGAAGATGAAGGAAATCAAAGTTCATCTTAGCAGCACAACCAACAAACAATCAACGCACCAAAGAGGGCGGAGCGTCCTTATCTTAAGTGACTAAATCAAGTCAAATCTGCTGGAATTGTTGAGTACCGTAGGGTACAAGAGATTCTAAGTCTGCTGGGCTTAGTCTACAGGTTCCAAGTCTACTGAACTTGAAGAGGGTCAGAGGATCCTTGCCTTAGTGGCTAAAGACACCTCATGTCTGCTGAACTTGAGGAGGGTCAGAGGATCCTTGCCTTAGTGGCTAAAGACAACTCATGTCTGTTAGACTTGAGGAGGGTCAGAGGATCCTTGCCTTAGTGGCTAAAAATAACTCTTGTCTGCTGGACTTGAGGAGGGCGGAGAGTCCTTATCTTAGTGACTAAAACCATTAGTGGATTCCTACTTGTTAAAGTAAAAGAGTGGAGTAGGAGTTATTCAGTCTCCGAACCACTTAAAAGTCTCTTGTGTCTTTTACTTTATGTCAATTACTGTATGCACAATAACTGTTATATCTGCTATCAACCATATCGAAATTTGTCGATTGAACTGAGATTATGTTTACATCTTTGAAGGGGTTATTAAAGTATATTTCGTTGTGCATGAATTGATTCTTCTATTCATAACTGTCATGCTTTCATGAATAAAATGAAAAAAATTTAAAGGATCTATTCAATCCCCCTTCTAGATCTCTTTTGTGTCCCCGGGAACTAACAATTGGTATCAAAGCGGGTTTTCATGAATATGTTAAAGCTCAAGCTTTGAGTAGATCCATGACACAAATTTAGAGCAGTTCTAAATCTCGGTATTGGTTGTTAAGACAAAATGAATACAAGCTAACAAGTTGAAAATTGTATGTGCAGGTAAACTATCCTAAGCTATCCAGGCTGTACCATGGGCTTAAACAGAAAAATCATCATCACCAGGCATGCTGATGTTAACGAGTAGATCGATCATCTAATAAGAAGGAAACAATTCAGATGTAGCAAGAACTAAGATATTCTCCATTCAAAAGGGAATCTGTATCTCCACCTAAGAAGTTGAGAAGTCCTACGAATGATGATCAAGGAGATAATGCACCATCATCAATACACTACAACGATGACTCCATGAGCTTCTCAACTACATATGACATGTCCCTACTTTACAAAATAAGAACTCGGAGGTTCATTCAAGCGTATCAATGTCTATGGGATGTCATAACTAACTATGTCCATAACTCAAAGATGTGCGCGATGTGTCAGTCAATGCAGCACTATGAAGGAACAAATGATAATGCCGGTAATGGCCTGAGGAATTATAAATAATCAACCAACGAGGAAGTGCATCATCGCTAGCAGCACCACTGACTGTAAAGAAATTGACATCAGTGAGGTATCTAACTTTGTCTCCCTAAAATGCCAATATTCTTGACTGTTAAAATATATATTGCATAATTGCATGTCCATCTGCTCTTTTTATTTTAGTAGCATATCAAGAAATCATTTTCCACCCCAAAAGGAGAAAGAAAGAAAGTGAGAAAATGGCCTAATAATCACTTTACTGTCTATCCATATTTGAGGCTGAAAATAAAGCTCTTGAGAAAAATACCTAAATTCTTTCCACTAATAAAGTCTTCTCCTATCTTGTTGCTAGAAGAGTAAATTGTGCTCAACTACTTCACAATTGCTTTTGTGTGTACTGATAAAGACTCATAATTTTTAATCTTGATGTTGAGAGTTTATTCTTAGTTGTAGAAAACCAAGTAAGGATTGTACTTAGTAATATCACCTCCTGCTATTAACCCTGTTTTTTAAAAGGTGACTGCGCTTATGAGCTATATACATCCTACCTTAGTTTTCTCACCTTATCTGATGAGTGGTGCAATACTTCATGATCTGAGTCTTTGTTAAGTAGTAAAGTGTAGTCATGTCTGCTGTTGTACGTTGAAAGGTTGTAGAGACTGATCAACTTTACGAACCATCTAGGTACAACTCATAGAACTAACCACTACTTTACTAAGGCTCAAACATTTGGAATATGATGCAAGTAAGAACTCATCTAAGGAGCAGATCTGAGAATCCACATCAGTTCCACTCATGTTTTCTCTCACACACACTTTCATGCAGCATGTTTAAACTATCATCACATACAAGTTGTATAATGCAAACTGTGAAACCACAGTCTGAAAAGACTCGAGCTTTCAAAAGAACTAACTCAGCAGGACCCAAGAATATTGGGTGCCAAGTTAGAAATTTATTTAACATGTAGCAATCATGATTGCTCTATCCTTACACAAGCACATTCAAGAAAGAAGTTAGAGACGTATGATCTTCATCAACAAACTTCTGGAAAATGGCAAAGGTTTGATTCTCCAGTGAGACTCCCTCAGAAGTTGGAGCTCAAATTCAGCATAATGCAGTTCCTCAAAAACCAAGTCTTCATCAACTCTACGACAGCAGCACAGATAAGAAGATCGTAGAGTAACCAGTGCTAAAGAAAATACTCTACGATCAGATGAAGAATAATAAAATATCATCTAAGATGAAAGTATCAATTATGGGGGAGCAACAATCTGCTAAGTTTAGCAATGCTTAGTTTGAGGAGAAGTCAAAGAAATTGAAGAGATAAAGATTGTGAAGCTACAAGATAGAGAAAATGAAAAGGGTCACAAAGCTACAACTTTTGGTGCAATGGTAAGCGCTTGATCATAACAAATGGTATGTGGACATACTGGGTCAAGGATTCTCTAGCATACTAAGGAGCAGAACACCAAGTCCTCATCTGTAGATCTCGATTACATCATGGCTTAAGCAGTATGAGAAACTCTTATAGTCCCTGGGTTGACAAAACCATCATTCACAACCCTTTCCCAGACTCAGAGTCACAAAACTCTGTGGCTGATGAATAAAATAAATCCTCATCTCAGGTCGTAGAGTCCCTAAACTCTACAACTGACAAACCAAGTCAGCTATACTACCAAAATCGTAGAGTCACTACAATCGACATTATGATCGTAGAGTATATTAACCCTACGATCTCACAGCCCACTCAAGCACCTTCCTATAAAATCTCTCACAAACAAATACTAGCCTCAAAGAACATTTAAAGCTCGTAAACCAAACTATAGGAATACAGTGATGACATTTTCTACACCATATCCAAACAGTCTTTCCTCAGATAAGCGCCTCAGAGACAAATCAAGCCCTAAGTTTCAAACCTAGAGGCCTACCCTTTCTGAGCTTCGTTAATCCTGTTGAAAGACTGAGAATGCATCACTAAAATTTCTCCAGAGCTTAATATGTAAATGAAACAAAGGAGAAAAGTTGATCTCTTAAAGAAGAGATGATCATGGGACTCTCTAGAAGAGAAAGAAGCTGGTCCTAAAGGAAAGTCTTCATCAACCAAATGATCCAGCTCATCTACAAGATTAGATACAAGGCATGGAGATTATTGTCTCAGATGTCAAGAGAAAACAAGGTTCCTTCTAAATGTACTCATTCTAGAAGGAAGCCACTACAAGCCTAATTAGAGACTTTCTCATCAAAGACAGCACTCACTAGGATAAGTGCAAATCAGCATCTAAGCAGCAAAAGTTGTAACCAAATTCTGTTCTCAGGAGATGATCATAGAGTGAAGAACCAGAACAACAAATCACTCTACGAACGGGCAAAGTCAGTAGTCGAAGAGGATATGACCACGTTCTTGGGCCAGGATAACTGATGTGCAACAGTTATGGAAGTTACAATAGTTTTGGCCACGTTTAGCAAATGCGTTTCCTACATGTGTACTTGACAAAAAGGGAGAACTGATACAGGTCAAAATTCAAATACTGACGGTTGCTCTTTCCTATCAATTATCAAAATTCTTCGTCTCTCAAAACCCTAAGATCATCAATCTTCAGCAAACCAAAAATGGCAACCTCCAGAAACTCTAAAAACCCTTATTAATTCACATCTCCATCCACAATCAAGTATCCTTCATTCATCAAACCCTCGTTATGGAAAATTGTCAAATCGTATCAGGTATCCAACTTGGTTTCGACAAGTTTGGAGAATCAGATGAAAAATTCAAGGATATTCTTAAGATTGTAAAGCAAGCAGGATTCTTAGAATGCTTAGGGTCGAACACCAAATCTTCTCTGATCTAGTCAAAGAATTCTACCAAAATGTAATAATTGACAGTGATGTTCTGACTACAAAAGTTCGAGTAAAACTGAAGATAGATGTTGTAGAAATCAATTAATGTATGGGATTTACCAACTAAGGTTTATCATCTTTGGAAGGAATCGATTTTGATTAAGGCAAGAAATTGATGGGATATGTAAAGAATCCCCATCTCAAAGGGATGAAGAAAAAGGAATTCCCCGAGGAATTTGAGTTTTTGACAGAGATCACAAGAAAATGTATCTTGTGCAAAGATACCGCCCACGACACTGTAAGTGATCTTCAATTGAAAATTATGACTGCCATTGTCATGAAGAGGAAGATAAATTTTGGAGCTATATTGTCTGATTGGATTGCCAAGGATGTTAGGAAAATGAAGGCCTCAGATAAACCTGTCTTAAAGGTTTACTATGGAAGGTTCTTGAGCATCATACTGAAGAAAAGGCTAAACAACAAGACTGAGAATAGCTGGTAACAGCAACAAAGGCACTTCAAAGCAGGCAAAGGAAAAAGGAAAGTAAGTACACTGAAGACTGAATCATCACAGCCTGAAAAATCTTTGTCCCATGTGCCCATACCTTCCAAATCACTCAAGAAGAAGTTGAAATTTGAGACAACCCCATTAAAGAGTCCCTGCAACTCTGAAGATGAATCTGAAGAAGAGAAACACTACACCAAAAAGGGCATCTAGTGAAGGACATATCCTTCACAAGACATAATATATCACTCACAAGAGATTTATTGCGAAGAAATATTTCCTTCACATGAATGCTCGCATTAGACCTCGTCGCAATTGGGTATCCTTCGCTAAGTAGTAACTAAATATTTTTTGTGAATGATATATTGTGAATAACTTTTTATTCACAAATTATATTTGGTAATGGAAAATTGTTATTTAGTGAATGAGTGATTTCCTTCGCAAATATTATTTTAAGAAGGACTATTTAAAATTAGTGAATAACTTTATTCCCTCACAAATAATATATTGTGAAGAATAAATTTATTTAACGAGAGAAGATTTTCCTTCACTAATTATAAATTGAGAATCTTTCTTCAAATTAGTCAGAGAAAAATTCCTTCATTAATGACTAACTAATTAACTAAAAAAGATTTTAGTGAGGGAAATAATCCTTCATTAATGTCAATTTCTCAAGTAAAATCCTCACAAATTATAAATTTTTGTAAATAAAAAATTAATTGGTAAATAACCAAATTTCATTGCAAATTATAATTAATTTTCAAATCAGTGATTTCATATTATTATTATTATTATTATTATTAATTGCTATAATAAATATTAAATTTAATATTCAAGTTAATATAAATATCATACTTGTTTCAAACTAATGCATAAAGAGCCAATAATTAAAATAAATACTCCATATATAAATAGATAGTGCTCAAGTCACAATAAGTACAAAATTTATTATTGTATTTTAGTCTCCCAAGGACTATAGTACCTACAATATCAATTAACTTAACATAAGAAAACTAAAACTAAAAGAATAATAGCGAACTAGAAGGAATGAAGTGTACGTCATGTTAAGTCCACTTCATCATCATTTTCTTCAAGAAAATCAAGGTTGGGCCTGTAAACTTCTTGCTGCAAGAGAAACAAATAAGAAAAAGAATAAGAAAAGATGAAACTGGTGAACTTAAATTAAGAGAGAGATTAATTAATAAAGGACAAAGACAAAAATATAACTATTAATAAATACCTCAATTGATTCATAATTGGTAAAGGTTTGAAGGAAGTCGGTACACTTCATCTCTATCATTTTACTTATACGTTCATTAATATCTATACCCATTGACGGTTGTGGCGTACTAGAAGCATCATCTATAGACTTTATACCCAATTGACGGAGGACAATCTTATCAACCATACTCTCCAATATCTTAGGATCAATAGACTGTTGCGATGAGGAATAATCTATACTCGGAGGCACTATAGGAGGAGGACCAAGCAAGTCTCGTGCACGATATCCAGGAAAACTAAGTATCCTATTTTTTTTAGTCCCGCCAATTACCTCACTCCAAATGGCCAAGTCATCAGTCTCCGGTGTACCATCCTCTGCAAGCCCGCGAACCTTGGCACTATATTCTTTCTACAATCCAAAACATGTACAAGAATTAAATACGTACATTAAATACATTTGCAAGTCATAAAAATGCACGATATATTATTTTAAAAATTGTTTACATATACAAGGTACACATCTTGGCATACTGATAATGATTTTACATCAATTTAAACAAATAATAACCAACGCTGCTCAATGTTTTGACATCAATCTAATATGAAAAGTGATATAATTATAATAATTCAATATAGTTAGATATCATGACCTCTTGATTTAAAAATAACAATGAAGTAGTAATAATAAGATTAGCTGCAACTCAAAAGAAAATTGATGTAAAAAAATTGATTACCCTATTTCTTCTTGTGGGTCCTATCCCATACCTCAATCAAAGTTGGAGTTCTTTTCTTATCTAGCTAAATCCATCATATGCTTAGGAAATGGGGCAGAACCACCAGTGTGATATACTGTCAATTTTGCTTGATTCTTCTTAGACGCTGCACTCTTTGATTTTCAGGCTTCCTCCTTCCATACATCAATCATCTCTGACCAAACTTGTTGCGAAAGCCAACTGGGATTATATGGTTTCAAGGCATCACACATCTCACTTGTATGGGCCTTCTTATGAGCTTCACGCCTTGCAATGCTCAACCATTTTAAGTAGAGCTTTTTATAATGGTTACGAAAGACCTCTTTCACTTTCTCATTTTCCCCTTCGCGAAACCGAAATCAAGCCTGAGCAAGTATTGAAGAAAAGAAAAAAGAAATAAATATTAAAGTTATAACAATAAAATTACAATAACAATATCATAAAGTTGTTAGCTTAGCAATTTTGACTTCAACTCTATACTAAGCCACATATTTCCTTAATAACCTATTTGACAAACTCCATTTTTTGTCTCCTGAAAAAAAAACCAGAGAAAGTATTTTCTTTTGAATGACTAAAGTAAGGTTCCCAATGAGAGACGGGACAAATACCAAGTACATATATGTCTTGGGCCCATCACAGACATGGCACTTTCACCCTCTCTAGATAATGCTTGTAACATGGCATACATGTTCAAATATAAAAGAAGGGGAGATGAAAACAGGAGAAACATACATGTTCAGAGATTTTTACGAATTGTAGACAATACTTGTATAAACATTTGATAGATTTATAAACTGAACTACTAGAATAAGAGTAATTTTGATTTACCTGTCACTGTCATCTCTTAATTAGTGAGAGTGTAAAAATCTGTGACTTTGTTTTAATAATTTTTTGGCAAATTAAAAGATGAAGTCTTTCTTTAAATTTACTTGTTGAGAGGCTTCAAGAAAGCTTCAGTAGAAGAAAAGTTGAAGGTGTTCAACTCTTTACTAAAGGGTTACGAAAAAGACTTGAACTAGTGCAAATCACCTTTTACGTAAATAATGCATAGTGAATCATAAAGTTATCCTAATACAAGTTCAATAGTATACATTCCGAATAAAATTAACCTTTCTAGCATCTCGTGAATCTAATATAAAATTACACATATATGTTCAAATCACAAGTAAATAGTGTTAATAAAAGACTATTGTACTCTACTGCAAGCAAAACTGAAACCATAGATATAGACTATAAACCATGCTGCAAACTATTAGGGATGATGCAAACTAAAAATATAGACTAATTCCACAAGTAAACAGTGTTCATAAAAAACAATCTATTGTCCTCTGCTGCAAACAAAACTGAAACCATAGATATAGACTATAAACCATGCTGCAAAACTATTAGCGATGCTGTAAACTATAAATATAGACTGCAACACACAAACTGAAACCATAGATATAGACTGTAATTGTTGACATTTGTTTTGCACATTACTCAAATATATACTGTTTATGTAAATATACTATATCCCTGTATATTCATGTTATATGTTGAGTTCTTACAGTTAGATACTTCGGTTACAAACGTCATAAATTCAGATATGTAGAATTTGGTTGCTATATAAATGCAAACTTCTACTTACTTAAACATTGCCCAACATGGTATCATAGTTCCATAATCTTAGCCTGTGTTTTTTGGGTAATTTTAATTCCAAAGTGGAATCATAGTGATCAAAATCCATCAATTAGATATTCCTTGTTGGGTACTTCATGTAGTAGATATGATGATTCCTGTAATAAAACTAAATGAATATATAATTATATATCTCACTTGATTATAATAAAACCAAATTACATGATTCTTTTCTTTTCCGGGTCATCAATGATATATTCACATGCAGGTTAATCACTATTTTATTGGAAACCCCTCTCATTTGAATTTATTTCTGGGAGGACACAACCATGTTCATGCCCTAGATTCAATTTGCAATTAACAGCTTATATATACATAGGCAAATCCAACCATGAAGTCCAATGAATAAAGTAAAATTAGGAGACCCAGTTTCTGTCAGGAAATTTCAGTGTTTAGAATTGCAATGTATGATAGAACATTACAGGTAACCACATCACAAGCACTGCAGCTTCTGAGGATCCTAATACAATCTAGTTATCCTAATACAAGTTCAATAATATACATTCCGAATAAAATTAAGCTTTCTAGCATCCATGAATCTAATATAAAATTACACATATATGTTCAACTCACCAAGTAAACCCATACGTATTAAAACCATACTAGAGCACAAGCATATTTGAGCCAAAAAGGCTAAAATTAGTGATAATTAAAGAGCCATATTTTATGCATAGTACTTTAGTACTCTGCTGATTACATATATGAGAAGCTAAACATGCACAAACAGGACATGATCTACATGAACAGGCTAAAGTTGCTTAAAAATTCTAAAAACTCAAGCAGGAATATCGAATGAACTAGGATCAGTATTTCATTGTTGCAGTATATGGTTTTGTAATCCTACATTCTATTATCTAAATCTTTTAGAATATGGAATAATTTTTAGTAATGCAACATATTTTAGCCTTTTGCAAAAAAATAAAAATAATAATAAAAGTACATACTTATTTCAAGCCATTTTAGTAATGAAATTTAACTCATGAAGAATATCATATAGTATAAAAACTTGTACTTACAAAAAACTCCTCCCAACAACCTTCAAATACATCTTCAGGAACTTGTTTCCAAAGTACCCAAGGCTCGTTTATATGGCTTTTCAAAATAGGCCCACACTTATTTCGAGCCTTTTCAGTAACAAAGCTGTAAAAACAAAATGAACATCAGCACAATTAAACATTGTTAAAATTAATAATGTGTGTCTGAGCTAATTAATATTATTAAAAGAAATACCTATTATCGCTAATCAAACATAGTGGTCGTAACTCCGGATCATTCTCAGCCTGAATCCCATGGGTTACACCTCTCAAACGACGAGGTTTAGCAACAGCTGTAGTAGGAGGAACAATAATATCCGGAGCAGACTCGGACTGCATCTCATGCGCTACACTGCTTAAACTATGTGGCTCAATAACAGGTACCTAAAGAGGAATCACACGATGATGATGATGATGTGTAGGAGGAGAAGGAGGTCTGACATGATCTACATGAACATCTGCCTGAGAAGCTGAATGAGAAATCAGCTTGTCACGACCATATAGATTGCCACAACCGCTGGCACCTCGACGACCTATATTGGGTCTGCGAATCATCGAGCATAGTTGCCTGCAATCATATGATATAAGAGTAACAAAATCTAAATTAAAATATGGGCTGCCAGTCAAAGCTAAATTAGAATATAGGCTACCAATTAAGAAGTATAAATTTAATTTAATCATGCGACACGTACAACATTAATGGATGTATCTTACCCAGGTCGGATGACTAACGGCGTCTTTGAAATGGACCTTTTTTCCATGAAACCTGTTAATACCTCTCAAGTTATAGGTAACAAAATGGAAGTTATTCAAGTAAAGTATAAATATAGAACTTAATCAGTAAAAAAAAACATAAATACCCGATAAGAAAACATAAATTATAAGCAAGTAACCTAATAGGCTAATATAATAAAGTCGATTAATAAAAAAAACAAAATGTGTCATTTCTAATAAAATCAATGACAATTAAGAACAAGTGGAACCAAAAAGTAGATATATCTAATCTTGGTATTCATTGTCAGCTTCTTCTTCGGTATCATATTGCTCATCTTCTTCAATTTCCTCATTTTCATCATTGAGATCCACTTCTTCACCAGGATCACCCACAACACGTAGATCTACATTAAATATATCATCTGAGTTTTGGTTAGGCACTACAGAACCATTATCATCCCCTTGGTAAGCATCAATTCTTGTATTTTGAAGGATGTCATAATCTGTTCGAGCTTTAGTTTTTATAACGGTGTACCAATTGGGATCCTTCTTTGTAACGCCTTTAGCAAAAAAAACTTGTATGGCTTGTAATGCTAGGATGAATGGATCATATGAGTTTAGCCTTGATTTTATATTAACTTGTATCAATCCATTTCCAATCACGCGAAAACCCTTGTCCTTCCGAGTATCAAACCAATTGCATTTAAACATTACAACCTTTTTTTGTAAAGTATTGCAATTCAACAATCTCTGATAAGAGACCATAATAATCCAGACCGGAGTCATTATAACAACTACCTTTCACCATAAAACCATCGCTTTGGGTTTTTCTATTAGCTGCTATATCACTCGTGTGGAATCTAAAACCATTGATAACGAATCCCTTATACACATTAACTGTTTTACCAAGGCCACGAGCTAGTCGTCTTAAACTTTCATCGGTGTTATCATCGAGTACCTATAAAAACTGTAGACTGTTATTATTATGATATGAATAATTTTTTTGCGCCAACCATATATTACACTGATACAATAACAAGCACCATATGTTCTTACACGTTTATTAAACCACCCGATGAAATATTTGTTCTGCAGCTCTACCCTTTGTTTCTCAGATATATTAGGATTAGATGCCAAAAGTTTTTCATCAAACTCCCTGCATATACATTACCATCTTACTGTAGTTAATTGAAATGTGTATGCATATTTGTGTATATATATGTATATGTATATGTATATTTCTAATACATAAATTATAAAATGCCTAACTTACTTAATGAATGGTTCGACCTCTATACAATTCATAAGATCATATAATGTTGCAACTTGATACTCCTCATTAGTTAAATCTCGTTGTGTACTCCCAGAGATAGCATGACCAACATTTTGAAGATAGAAAGGTTTTCACAGTCTACTTCTCCTATATCTTCATTACGGCTAACACGATTATGCTTTGTTTCTTTGTCAACCTCAAAATAGAGAGAACAAAAATTTACGATCTCCTCTGTGGCACCCCCAAATCCGGGTACTTAAAACCCGCACTTGGTGCTACACGATACCATTTATACAAACTGCTTATCATAAAAGATAATAATAATTATTACATCAGAGACATCTATCCTAGGTATGAAGACCTTTAGTAACTTTATTACATGATAGATATTGTATTTCTATAATACAAGTTTATTTATTACAACAGTTATCTATAACAACTCCTGTAGCTTTCCCTTGCCTTTATCCTTTCTGAACCCTTCTATGCGTTCTAGCTTAGCTGAAAATATTTATATTCAAAGCAAGAATGAGCATTTGATTGCTCAGCAAGTAATAGTAATTGCTAAACATGTATATCAAGAAATAAATATTCTCTTTGAGATATGCTTTGATAGTAGAATAAATATCATAAAGCAACTGAACGATTCTTAAACGACAGTATAACTCATTCATATTCTTGAAATGATATACTGAATTCTGATACTGAGTGGTCACAAGACCATGAACGTTTATTTTTCTTTTCTTGAAAAGGTTTTATCAGAAATCCATCTGTGAACCGTCTGGTCTTACGGGCACGGTGGGTGATCAGCCCGTTATGCCCTATATTGATCAATACTATCTAATAGAACAACACTTGTGTTCAGTGTCACCATCCCAGGACGCAATATAAAATGTTCCCAAGTTAGGGATGTTCTACTCAGTTTGAAGTTCAAGACTGGAACGATTTCAAGACTTAGTATGAAAGAATTGAAATAGTTAAATCTGGGATCTAGCTAGAACAAACGGCGTAGACCTTCATTAAACTGCAAATGTGTATCGAATTTTATCAAATACACATGATCTTACCTTCATTATTTTTAGAAGCTGAATGGAATAAAATTATATAACATTATATTATTCATATATAATTGCGAAACATTTGCTCAAGATAAGTGAACTTGTTTGAAGATAAAGGAATTGAGATACTAGATCAAAAATAAACAAGATCAGGATACTTGCCTTGTTTGGTGACTATTGTAATAAGATTCAGTTTATCTTTCTTGCACGGATCCTATACAATCATAGTCACATATATGAATGTATTAGCCATATATCCATAACACATAACTTGTATAGTGATATATTAAATATCTATGTTGGCCCTATCATTAGTTTCATTCTTATTTTTGAAAAAAATTCTTATATTCGTTTCAAAAACACTTATTCTTTTGCTCACGATAGTCATTTATTGCTTTAATAAACTTTGACGTGATTTTAATTCGTGAATACCTCACGATTTTAGTTTATAACAATTTGTAATTTAAATATATGGTTAGTCCATCCTCTTTACACCTAACTTAGGTATTCAAGATGAACTAGTAGCTTATTTTGTGTAGTGGGCGTATTTGTAGTTACCAACTCGTTTTATAGACTTATTCTTATAAGCTTTAGTGTTAAAACTTAACACGCTTTACAAAATGCTGAAACAGCCCCCTTAAATTCACTACACTTACACTTTCAAAACTTTATCCTTTATATTGTTAATTCAATTATATTGAATTGTATATTTATTATAGATTCCATATATTTGTTTGTTTAGGAAATTTTAAGCCAAACTTTATGGTTAAATTTTCAAACTATCTCTTGAAGCCAAATTGGTTCGCCCAATATTGATATAGCAGCCATGTGTTGCTACCTGTGTTGCCATTAACATGCTAATAGCCCACTTAAAGTAATTGCCACTTCTTACTTGGTTTAACAATTTCAAGTTTAAACGCGTATCTTGTTAGTTTTATTGTGTACTTTATTATTATTATTATTATATATATATATAGATTGTTTTTTTTTAACTGAGAGTCTTAAAAACAATCAAGCGTCAAGCCACGCCGCTACAGCAGTAGTCAGCGTGCTGCTGCTAATGCAGGCAGCGTGCTGCTACTGTTGGCAGGCAGCGTGCTGCTGCTCGTTCGCCGTGGGCGCATGCACTGCTATTAGTTTGCTGTGTGCTATGCACTCTGAGCTGCTACATGATGGGACTGCTGTGTACTGCTGCTACACGCAGCAGCTCCCAACCATTGCCAAGCACGGTTACTGCTGCTGCCATGGGCAGCAACCCTGTCCCAACATACCTCATTCGTGGTTTAATTACTCCCAGCTCATATATCGGATTACGATAAATTTTGAGTATATTTTGTATAGCATATAAGACTATAATTAAAACTTATAAATTTCCCGTTTCGGACTCTCTAAGCTGCCCAGAATAGTGCCCACAATTGACTTGACACACTAAATTCTAAATTTTTGTTTTGGCTTAAAATTGATTTCCTCTTCAATTTACTTTGCTCATCCTCTTTAATTATCATTATATACAATATATATATCTAACCCAAGCATAGGTTTTGTCTGCTACTTGGGTTTTAACCAAAACAGTGCGTTGAGGAAATTTGTCAAACACCATGTGTGCATGGTTTTGCAGCTCTCACACCATAACTATTTCTTTGTGTTATAACTCCACTTTATTCTCCTTATATCTTCGCACAACCCAACCTATCTCCTTGATTCTAATCCATGCACTAGCAATCCGATACACAGTTAAATACATATATAACCAATTTCGTTCATGCTTGGTATTCTTAATTACAAACGTAGTAAGGATAAATTACAATACCTTGATTTTGCTTGTTTATGAGTCCCTGCTCTTCTTAAATTTTTAATTCCATTTACAGGGCACAATTCATGAAGCTTTTCTTTCTTCCTTGTTCCAGCCGAACAGAGAGAGAATTGAAATTTTGCTTCTGTTTACAGAGGAGGTGGCGGAATAAAGAAATGAAAAAAACGAAGAACTCTGAGATATGCTTACTCACCTTATAGCTTATCCAAGTATTCTACTCTATATTAACCTGACAAGGCCAGCTCCTACTTTAGTTCTTATTTGGTTAATACACAGAACCCATAACCCAGCTCCTACTTACTTTATCATTGCTTTCCCAAACTTTTAGCTAGTTGTTAATTTGTTTCTTTTAAATCAATTACCTGTTTTCATACTAACGAAAATAGTTATATTAATTTGACTTGATATTAAAGTAATTTCCTTTATTAAATTATTTTAATACTTTTCATTTTATATTACCTTATTGTTTTTAAGATAATATACTAAATGTGATAGTTTATTTTCATAAAATGAATATCACTCACTAAATAAAATAATTTATTTAATGAAATCATTTTATCACATTGAAATAATTTAATATACTAAATTATTTTAATCCACTTAATTTAATGAATATTCTAATTTAATACTCATAAGTTAATTATTACCTTTTTCATCAACCATGGAAATAATTTCCTTATTTAATATCCTTAATACACCACCTATTTATATTTAAACAATTTAATTTCTTAAATTATTTGGATACACTTTAATATATACAATAAAATTTGCATAATTAAATAATTCCTATTTTCCTTTTTTTTTTACCTAGAAATTTATTTCAAACAACTAGGTACATGTAATAAATATATATATCTATTTATCACATTGCAATCATATACTTATCATATTGCACACGTACACCGATCACAATATTAACAAAATAATAAAATAAAATAAAAATTATTCACTAATTTCTTATTTTATTATTATCAGGAAACTTCGAGTTATTATATTCTTCCCTCCTTATAAAGATTTCGTCCCCGGAATCGCAAAACAAAACTACTCAAATAAATAAGGATAGTTCGTTTTCATCTTTTCTTCTAATTCCCACGTTGCCTCCTCGGCGTTGTGGTTTCTCCATAACACCTTTACTGAAGAGATTATTTTATTTCTTAGGACTTGCTCCTTTCTATCAAGTATCTGAATAGGAATCTCTTCATAAGTTAAGTCTTTCTGAAACTGTATAGGTTCATATTCTATCACGTGTTTGTAGTCTGGCTTATATGGTCGTAAGACCAACACGTGAAACACATTATGAACATGTTCTAATTTTGGAGGTAACGCTACTTCATAGGCTACTTCACCAATTCTTCGCAAAACCACAAATGGTCCTATAAAACGAGGACTCAACTTTCCTTTCTTTCCAAATCGTATCTTTCCTTTCCACGGGGATACTTTCAGAAATACGTGCGATCCGATGTCAAACTCCCTATTCTGTCTATGCTGATCTGCGTACTTTTTCTGTCGATCTTGAGCTGTGATAAGTCGCGTACGTATTAACTTTATAATTTCTGCAGTTTGCTGCACCAATTCCGGTCCTAGCAACCGACGCTCTCCTACCTCATCCCAACACAAGGGTGGTCTGCACTTTCTTCCATACAACCCTTCGTAAGGCGGCATGCCTATACTAGCGTGATAACTATTGTTATAAGCAAATTCTACCAGAGGTAAGTGATCGTCCCAACTTCCCTTGAAATCCATAACACAAGCTCTTAGCATATCTTAAACATTCTGTATTGTCCTCTCACTTTGTCCGTCTATTTGAGGATGGTATGCCGTACTTAATCTCAACTGCGTTCACATGTGTTCTTGTAAGCTTTTCCAAAAATTTGATGTGAACCTTGGATCTCTATCTGACACAATTTAAATTGGCACTCCATGTCGGGAAACAATTTCCTTGATATAGAGTTTGGCTAGCTGGTCCAGGTTATATTTGATCTTGATTGGCAAAAAGTGTGCCGACTTCGTTAATCGATCAACTATAACCCATATAGCATCGAATCCTTTCTGTGTATTCGGAAGTCCTCCCACAAAATCCATCGTGATACGCTCCCATTTCCATTCAGGAATTTCTAATGATTGAAGTAACCCACTTGGTTTCTGATGTTCAACTTTGACTCTTTGACAGATCAAACACCTACTGACATATTCTGCAACTTCTCTTTTCATGTTCAACCACCAAAAATATTGTCGAAGGTCTTGATACATCTTTGTGCTTCCAGGATGAATCGCGTACCTTGAACAATGGGCCTCTTGTAAAATTTCTTCTTTCAGCTCCGGCATTGACGTAACCCAAATTCTTCTTTTAAATCTGATTACCCCTTCATTATCAAGTTTAAACTTTGTTTCTTTTCCTTTGGAAATCTTTTCTTTAAGCTTTTTACACCCTCATCTTTGACTTGTGCTTCTTTGATTTTATCCAACAACGTTGGACCACTTTCCATTATGTATAACTTTCCTTCTGACTCATGCAGAAACTTTACTTCTAGTTCCATTCTTTCCATTGATGTTATCAACTCATCGCGAGTTGTCAACATCATCAACTTTTCTCGACCTTTTCTACTTAAAGCATCTGCCACTACATTTGCTTTCCCTGGGTAATAAAGAATTTCACAATCGTAATCCTTGATCAGCTCTAACCATCTTCTCTGTCTCATATTCAACTCTTTTGTGTGAAGATATATTTTAGACTTTTATGATCTGTATATATCTCACATTTCTCTCCATACAGATAATGCCTCCAAATCTTCAAGGCAAATACTACTGCTGCCAATTCTAGATCGTGAGTAGGATATCCTTTCTCATAATCTTTCAGTTGTCGTGATGCGTAAGCAATGACTTTCCCGTGTTGCATAAGCACACACCCTAGTCCTTTATGCGATGCGTCACTATACACAACAAAATTTCCTGTTGCATCTGGTAATGATAACACTAGCGCTTCACTTAGTCTTTTCTTGAGTTCTTGAAAACTCTGTTCACATTTCTCCAACCATACAAATTTCACCGTCTTTCTTGTCAAATTAGTTAACGGGGTAGCTATCTTTGAAAAATCTTGAATAAATCTCCAATAGTAACCTGCTAACCCTAGAAAGCTACGCACTTCAGTCGACGTCTTTGGTTGTTCCCAATTTATTACTACTTCTACTTTTGCTGGATCCACCGATATACCATCTTTGTCGATCACGTGACCCAAAAATTGAACTCTCTCTAGCCAAAATTCACATTTAGAGAATTTTGCATACAACTTTTCTTTTCTTAGTGTTTCCAATACTATTCTCAAATGTACTGCATGGTCATCCTGTGTCTTGGAGTAGATCAAAATATCATCTATGAATACTACAACAAACTTATCCAAATACTGCTTGAAGATTCTGTTCATCATGTCCATGAATGCAGCTGTAGCATTTGTCAATCCAAAAGACATTACCAGAAACTCGTAATGACCATACCGAGTTCTGAAAGCTGTCTTTGGAACATCTTCATCTCTTACTTTCAGTTGGTGATATCCAGTCCTTAAGTCTATCTTTGAAAAGTATCTTGCCCCTTTCAACTGATCAAAGAGATCATCGATCCTGGGCAATAGATACTTATTCTTAATTGTTACTTTGTTCAACTCCCTGTAGTCGATACAAAGTCTCAATGATCCATCCTTCTTTTTCACAAATAATATTGGTGCTCCCCATGGTGACGTAATTGGTCGAATATACTTCTTGTCTAGCAGTTCTTATAATTGTATCATCAATTCTTTCATTTCCATTGGAGCCATTCTGTATGGTGCCTTGGACATTGGTGCTGTACCAGACACTATATCAATAACAAATTCAACTTCTCTGTCTAATGGAAGACCTGGTAGATCATCTGGAAAAACATCCGTGAATTCATTCACCACTGCAATTTGCTTTATATCTGCTCCCACTTGTTGGGTATCTACCACGTATGCTAGATATCCCACACAACCCTTCTGTAACAACTTCTTCGCTTGCAGCATCGTCAAACAACAAAACTGCCTTGGCAATTTATTACCGTGAAATACTACCGGCGACTACTTTGCAGGTTTGAGGCTTACTAACTTCTTTTGGCAATCTATCACCGCTCCGTGATTAAATAACTAGTCCATTCCCAAAATTATATCGAACTCTCCTAACTGTATTGGAATTAAATCTATGTTCAACCTGTGCTCCCCTATCTTAACACAACAATTCTTATAGATGTGCTCTACAAGAATTACGTCTTTATTGGCAACTTCTATGTTCATGGGGTTTTCTAAATTTTCCAAAGGCATATTCAAACGCTTAGCAAATTCATGTGATACAAAAGAACAGGTTGCTCCTAAATCAAACAACACGTAAGCATTTATATTGTTGATCGGAACGATACCTGAAACTACATCTTTTGAAGCAACTGCATCTTGCACCGTCATATTAAAAGTTCTGGTGGTTGGTCTATTCTGCGGAGCTGGTCCTGTTGTAGTTGCTTTCCCGTTGCTATTGCCCTTGTTACTGTTTCCTCCATCTGTTCCCTTCTTTGGACAGTTTCTGGCCAAGTGATCCACTGACCCACAAATAAAGCATCCAAAAGTCTTTCTTGACTTGGGGCAGTTAGGAGAGATGTGTCCCTCCTGCCCACACTTGTAGCATACCATTTTTCCTTTTTTACACACTCCAGAATGATTCTTTCCACAGTTTTTACATGGTTCAAATTTCTTCTTCTGTTGATTCCCCTGAGTAGTTCCTATATTTCCCACATTGTTCCATTTCCTTTTCTTATTATTTTCACTTCCACTACCTGTCTCCATCTTGATTGTTCCTTCCATCTTTCCTTTATTTTTCTTTTCTTTGTGGAAACGACTCATTACTTCACTTCCTCCTTCTGTAATTATTGCTTTTTCAAGGAGCGCGCCAAATGATCCAATCTGTAGAACCGACAGCTTGTTGTAGAGCCAAGGTTTCAAGCCTTGCTCAAATCGCCTTGCTTTTCTTTCCTCAGTGTTCACTTGATGTAGAGCAAATCGTGCCAGCTCATTAAACTTTGCTGCGTATTGTGCTACTGTCATCTCATTTCGTTTAAGTTCCAGAAATCGTACTTCCATTCTACTTTGCATAGCAGGAGGGAAATAGTTTTCAAAGAAAATCTCCTTAAATTATTTCCCAACTAACCACACCTGCACCGGCTCTGGTCTTGTTTGCTTTCCACCAGAAATTTGCCTCCCCCTTTAGCATGTAGGCATCAAATGAAGTCTTCTGTTCATTGTTCACCCTTGCTATCTCAAAGGCTTTCTCAATCTCTTTAATCCATGACTGTGCCTCTATAGGTTCAGTGGTTCCTCTGAACTCCGGGGGTCCCACAGTTTTGAAATCTTTAAAGCTAGCGATATGAACTGCTAATGGGTCTACATTTGCATTAGGTTGAGGGAGATTCCTATTCTGGACAACTCCCATCAACAAGTCTATAAATTGTTGCATCGGGTTTTCTTGAGCTTCATTTCTATTTCTATTCTCACTTTCTGATTCTTCAGTTTCGTTTGAGTTCTATGTATTCCTCTTCCTCTCCACTTTGGTGGCATTTTCTGTTTAATAAAATCTATTATTATTAAACAATTTCTTTGCTTTTAAGGTATACTGATACAATGTTTAATAATGATACTTTAAAATAAAGCATATCTAATCATCATTTTCAGGTTAATCATTCTTTTCTTTGCTTATAGCCTTTATTTACTATATACTACTCTTTCTTGTTTAATAATCTTATTATTATTATTGAACTAATACAGGTGTTAAACAATTTCATTCTATACTTAACACACAATCATTACAAAACATATTTAATATTATATTAAACATGCTTCTGTTACAGTAACCCTAAACATCTCTGTCGTTTCAATAGCTCATCGGCTATTTCCATACCATAGCATTTTACTTGCTATGTACATGTCATTTCTAATTTTTATATCAAAAGATTTTTCCATTCCTTAATCCTTAACTATCAGAAAGTTAGGATTCTCAAAAGACATCCCATTACTATAACAAAAGATGGGATTTCTAGTTTATATCTACATTACCAACTATTCACAACATATATACAAATATGTACACCTATCTACGACATAGTTTCACCAACAAACTTCTTTTCTAAGTGTGGCCAATAGTAGTAGTGTTCACACGTTCTTCCTCTGTAATAGCTATGACTCGGGCACGAGAGATCGACTGACTGAACTGGCCTATTTCCTGTGGATATTCCCAAACTGCCTTTTGAACACGTCCCATAGAATTAGTATACGCATAATTCATTGCATTTATTCGTTCCTTGCAGTTTCTCAACTCATTTTGGAGCGTATGAGCATGTTCCTCGAACATCTGTTGCTCCTGAATCTCCATATCTCTAATATTGTTCAACTCATGAAAATCTGCCTGCAGTTCATGTAATTGGGTCTCATAATACTGGGCACGGTTCTCTGAAGTTTGTAGTCTAATAGTTAAATCTGCATTCTGATCCATCAGTTGGTGAACCATTGCCTCTAGTTGTGTCAAGGCATTACCTATCTAAGGGTTATCTTGCTCCTCATCTGACTCAATGTTTATAATTTCAGGCTCTACATTGACATTATTATTTTCCTCCATCAATATTTCTTCCTCAGGGTCTTCTTCAGGGTCAGACTCAGAGTCACTATCTATTATTATCATTGACACTTGCCCTGGTGCTGGATATGGTACAATAGGAGGTGAGACTGGTTCTATTGGATCAAGCTGAACCTCTTCCCCTGACATCTACACGTAAATAAATAACTTGATTAATACATAATACAAGTTATAAATACACACAACAAATAACAGTGTTATTTAAGTTATATTTATATTTCATTTGCTGATGAATTTTCGCAATCCATCTTCTTTAAACTCTATATGAGTTATTTATTTTCTATCTGCCTGATTTGTCTAAGGTTATAACCCAAGGTAACCCATCCTAAGGTTTCTAATCTACAGCTCTGATACCAACTTGTGGCGCCCCCAAATCTGGGTATTTAACACCCGCACTTGGTGTTACACGATACCATTTATACAAACTGCTTATCATAAAAGATAATAATAATTATTACATCAGAGACATCTATCCCAAGTACGAAGACCTTTAGTAACTTTATTACATGATAGATATTGTATTTCTATAACACAAGTTTATTTATTACAACAGTCATCTATAACTACTCTTGTAGCTTTCCCTTGCCTTTATCCTTTTCGGACCCTTCTATGCGTTCTGGCTTAGCTGAAAATATTTATATTCAAAGCAAGAATGAGCATTTGATTGCTCAACAAGTAATAGTAATTGCTAAACACGTATATCACGAAATAAATGTTCTCTTTGAGATATGCTTTGATAGCAGAATAAATATTATAAAGTAACTGAACGATTCTTAAACGACAGTATAACTCATTTATATTCTTGAAATGATATACTGAATTTTGATACTGAGTGGTCACAAGACCATGAACGTTTATTTTTCTTTTCTTGAAAAGGTTCTATCAGAAATCCATTTGTGAACCGTCTGGTCTTACGGGCACGGTGGGTGATCAGCCCGTTATGCCTTGCATTGATCAATACTATCTAATAGAACAACACTTGTGTTCAGTGTCACTATCCCCAGGACGCAATATAAAATGTTCCCAAGTTAGGGATGTTCTACTCAGTTTGAAGTTCAACCTAAAAACAAATAGGATGAACAACTTTATAAATTCTGGAACGATTTAAAGACTTAGTATAAAAGAATTGAAATAGTTAAATCTGGGATCTAGCCAGAACAAACGGCGTAGACCTTCATTAAACTGCAAATGTGTATCGAATTTTATCAAATACACATGATCTTACCTTCATTATTTTTAGAAGCTGATTGGAATAAAATTATATAACATTATATTATTCATATATGATTGCGAAACATTTGCTCAAGATAAGTGAACTTGTTTGAAGATAAAGGAATTGAGATACTTGATCAAAAATAAACAAGATCAGGATACTTGCCTTGTTTGGTGACTATTGTAATAAGATTCAGTTTATCTTTCTTGCACGGATCCTATACAATCATAGTCACATATATGAATGTATTAGCCATATATCCATAACACATAACTTGTATAGTGATATATTAAATATCTATGTTGGCCCTATCATTAGTTTCATTCTTATTTTTGAAAAAAATTCTTATATTCGTTTCAAAAACACTTATTCTTTTGCTCACGATAGTCATTTATTGCTTTAATAAACTTTGACGTGATTTTAGTTCGTGAATACCTCACGAGTTTAGTTTATAACTATTTGTAATTTAAATATATGGTTAGTCCATCCTCTTTACACCTAACTTAGGTATTCAAGATGAACTAGTAGCTTATTTTATGTATTGGGCGTATTTGTAGTTACCAACTCGTTTTATAGACTTATTCTTATAAGCTTTAGTGTTAAAACTTAACACGCTTTACAAAATGCTGAAACAGCCCCCTTAAATTCACTACACTTACACTTTCAAAACTTTATCCTTTATATTGTTAATTCAATTATATTGAATTGTATATTTATTATAGATTCCATATATTTGTTTGTTTAGGAAATTTTAAGCCAAACTTTATGGTTAAATTTTCAAACTATCTCTTGAAGCCAAATTGGTTCGCCCAATATTGATATAGCAGCCATGTGTTGCTACCTGTGTTGCCATTAGCATGCTAATAGCCCACTTAAAGTAATTGCCACTTCTTACTTGGTTTAATAATTTCAAGTTTAAACGCGTATCTTGTTAGTTTTATTGTGTACTTTATTATTATTATATTATATATATAGATTATTTTTTTTAACTGAGAGTCTTAAAAACAATCAAGCGTCAAGCCACACCGCTGCAGCAGCAGTCAGCGTGCTGCTGCTGATGCAGCCAGCGTGCTGTTGCTGATGCAGCCAGCGTGCTGCTGCTGATGCAGCCAGCGTGCTGCTGCTGCTGGCAGGCAGCGTGCTACTTCTGCTGGCAGGCATCGTGCTGCTGCTCATTCGCTGTGGGCGCATGCACTGCTATTGGTTTGCTGTGTGTTGTGCACTCTGAGCTGCTGCATGATGGGGCTGCTGTGTACTGCTGCTACACGCAGCAGCTCCCAACCATTGCCAAGCACGGTTACTGCTGCTGCCTTGGGCAGCAGCCCTGTCCCAACATACCTCATTCATGGTTTAATTACTCCCAGCTCATATATCGGATTACGATAAATTTTGAGTATGTTTTGTATAACATATAAGACTATAATTAAAACTTATAAATTTCCCATTTTGGACTCTCTAAGCTGCCCAAAACAGTGCCCACAATTGACTTGACACACTAAATTCTAAATTTTCGTTTTGGCTTAAAATTGATTTCCTCTTCAATTTACTTTGCTCATCCTCTTTAATTATCATTATATACAATATATATATCTAACCCAAGCATGGGTTTTGTCTGCTACTTGGGTTTTAACCAAAACAATTCGTTGAGGAAATTTGTCAAACACCATGTGTGCATGGTTTTGCAGCTCTCATACCATAACTATTTCTTTGTGTTATAACTCCACTTTATTCTCCTTATATCTTCGCACAACCCAACCTATCTACTTGATTCTAATCCATGCACTAGCAATCAGATACACAGTTAAATACATATATAACCAATTTCGTTCATGCTTGGTATTCTTAATTACAAACGTAGTAAGGATAAATTACAATACCTTGCACTACTACAAAATAGTAAATAGACAACACTAAAACCACAACGTTTTTATAAAAAACGTTATGGTATATTTTTACACAACGTTTTTTTAACAAAACGTTGTAGATATATATGAAAAAACGTTATGTATTTAAAAGGGCATTTTTTTGGTTTTAACTAGATAACATTTTTTTTTAAAAACGTTATCTATCTAAAAAACACGGAGTTTGAAAAAATAGCGCGGAAGTGAAAACTTAAAATAAAACCTAATTGTTCAGCCTCATTTCATTTACACTCTCTCTCCTCGCCTCTTTCCCGAGCTCTCTCAAGCCCTCACTGGCCACTCTCCCCTCCTCCCTCCGTCGTTCCCTCACCCCTCACCAACCGGCGACACGCGTTTCTCTCTCTCTCACACAAGCCGACGACCCATGCCTACGCTATCCATGCCTCCTTACTCGCTGCCGGCTACGTTCTTACTGCCACCGGTCCTCCTGCCTTCACCGACGATGCTCTCTCCTCTCCTTCCACCGGTAAAATATCACATATATTTATATATCTATATATTTATTTATAGTATGTGTATGTTTTTTATGAATTAGGATTGAGTTTGATTTTTTTGTTGTGTAGATGAGGTGGGTACTTATGGGTGGAATGAGTTTGAGGATAACTACGCATTTGTATACTCCAACCCTGAAAAGGGTTCAAAAAAAGTTTTGGTCAAGTGCCTTGCCATGAACGATAAATTTCTTGTTGATGCTTTGAGAGACGGCGATTCTGAGCCTCTGCATCTTGAAATCGAGTAAGTAGGATTCAACTCTATTCTTCTCTGAAATTTGATTAGATAGTGATTCTGTTCTGTTTTTAGGTTTTTTTGTTACAGGTTTATGTCGTAGAGAAGTCCTCGAGTCGGCAAAGTTTGGGTGGTGTTGTTTAGTTAGTTACAAAACAACAGATATGTGCAAAGGAGAAGTTTGAAGAGGTAATGATTGTTTGATTCATTCTTTCTCTGAGTTTACTTTTACTATGGAAGCATATATTCGATTTCTGGTTTTTGGGTGCTTCATGAGTTATGAAATCGAGATGATCTTGGCTAGTTGTAGGGGAAACTTGAGCATTATTGTTCTATCTCATTTTTCTTGTAAAATATATTTATCCAATTTGTCCCATTTTTTATTTTCGCATGGAGAAAGGTTGTCGATTCGAAGTCTTTGGTTGACCACTGATTTTCCTTTCCTAATTATGTTGCTTTCACTGGTAGGATGGTACTTCCTTGCATTTAAATTATTTCAATTATGGAATCATGTCTTGTACTGGCAATGAAGAGAGATGCATTCTACTGAATGATAATTAATTATCTTGTTATGTATTATAAAGGCACAAGAAAAGCAAGTGAAGTTTGTTTTTGGTTCGGGTTAAAGTTGAACTGCAGTATTGGGCAGACATGGTTTTCTGAACATTAAGCAGGACCTTTTTTATAATTTCTTCAATTTTCTTTATAATTTGCCTTTTCCCCATATATGTTTTTGCTTCTGTATTGGATTTGGTGGACTATTTCAAACAGCAGGACCTTCAAACTTCAGTAATTACACTTTCTTCTTTTTTCCCCTCTTTCCCATGGGATGTTGTTCCCGTTGTTTCATGATCCTGGTCATTGACTCATTGTAGTTATTACATCTGTTTTGGGTTAGTTTGATTGATATCTGAAACGTGGAAATGATTATCAGGCTTTCAAAACTGGGTTCATTCCATCAAACAAGTAATATCTTTAGAAAAAAGAGGAGAATCCTTTTGAAAATATCAGATTATAGGAAATTGTCTTCTTCTGTTGAGGCTTACTTAGATAACTCCCAATAGGTTATATAAAAAACATCTTTAGAATGGGTAACATTGTATATTTGTATAAACGTAGGCTCTGATTCGAAGCCGACAAATTTTCATTTCATTGGGTCAGTAAGTTTTCATTATTTTTTTGAAGTTGTTACTTGTAATTCTCACTCTCTCCTTTTCCCTTTAAGCTTGTTTAATGAGTATGATTTTGACCAAGACTATATTATTATCCTTGAATATTCATTTAACATTATATTTTCATTAGTATGCAAGGAGAGTTGATTTTATTGCATGGTGATTGTTGGAACATTCAATTTAAAAGTAATTATTTTATTTTTTTCAACAACTTATACTACTCAGTCAATCAAAAAATTTACCTTATTTATGAGGCTATTTATGCTGGAATTAATTGCGTTTGTTGGGGTTGGGGCTTATCTGCAGTGTTAGGGAATATATTGCTAAGAATGGGGGCTCTAACTATAGTTCGCAGTACAAGAATTTGGGGAAGCTTGTAAGGGTTGTTGATAAAGAAATTTTGAGCAAATTGGGTGGCCCTAAAACCTCTAAATCAACAACTATGCCTGGGAGGTAATATTTTGTATTTGTTCTTGTAGCATAATAGATTAATAGAAAGATTCTATTTACATCCCAACTTGAACGTGACCCTGCTTATGATGTTCCCAGTTTTCTTTTGTTCATATATTTTACATAAATCTATTGATGTTTGGCTAAACGTAAACTGCAACTGATCTCTTTGTAATAAACTGATTTATTGTCACATCTTATTATGAACTTAGTTGGTGCCATCACTCGGTGATGTTATAAGTTGTTTACAATGGGTCGACTATAAATTTGTTCTTAACTTCTACTCATATCTACAGAAAGTGGCTGCCTCACTTTTGAATCTGTGTTCTCATGTGTTTCTAATTAAAAATATATGTTCTATAAATTCCAAATTGACTGCACAACATATAATGGAATTGACGTGTCAATTTCTCAAGTTGTATTGAAATTGAAATCTTGGTGGAAAATCAAGCTGAAAGAATGAGTTGAACTTCTTTTTCTTCTCAATTCTCAATTGGTATAAATTTATATGGTTTGTTTTGTTGCCTTACTTGGATCATAACACTTTATCGTTCTGTCTGTTCAGGCTGCCAGTTGGATGAGTACTGAAACAGAGCCTCCTGTCATAAAATGGGCTCCAGGAAATCTAATGTTTGTTACGGGATCTTCTGAGTTATCGTTCTGGATTCCAGACTTGTCTAAATTAGCAACTTATGTGGGGAGAAAGTAGAAAATTCTTTGCTCAACACCTCTGTTGATTCTAGCATGAGGCAGTTAAAGGCTTGCATGAAACTGCTGACAGCCATGTGCTCAACCAACACGTCCTCAGGTACCAAATCGCTGATTAAACAACATTGTGTAAAAATTGTTAGTATATGTCAATAACTAAGTTGTTTCTTTGACATCTAAGTTAGCAACGATCTCTTAGCTCTATTATTCCCACAAGTTGCTACGTATAGTACTGTGTTATTTTTTAATTTCTTTTTGGTAGAGATCAGTTTTTATTCAAGTTTATATAGACCTGCATAACTTTTAAGTGCATCTATCTTCAGAAAACAATAATTGCTTCTAGTCTCCCCTTAAAATTACTGGATTTGTCATTGTTATATCTGTTTTTCTTTTCCTGTCTAGGCAAAATGGCTGGTGGAATGTACATTGGTTCCATTGAGGCTCTTCCAGGAGCGCTGTGAGGTTGGTTGTACTAAATTTACGTTTTCGCATATTCATCCAAGAAAATAGGGAAAAAGGGTTAAAAACAAAATAAAATGAAGAGAGTAACTTTACGTCTTTTCTTCATATATTGCAGGAAGAATTTCTGTGGGAGTGCGAAATGATCAAGATAAAGGCTGCAGATTTGAAATCAAAAGAGGTACGAAAATCAAAACTGAAAGATTACATACTACAGCTATATTGTTGTTGTAAGAGTGTCAACAGATGCTACTTAATTATACTTGTTCCTTATGTTTCTAGTTAGCTCAATGGTTTTCCAATAATGCTCAATCCTTATCTAGCAGTAATGTTGTGGGATTTATTTTAAATCTTTGATGTATGAGTTTCATGAATTGTGCTTACCATTCAATATAACATGTCAGCTTATGATTACTCTTGCAACTGTATGGACCATTAACATTATAGAATCTGATAGAAGAATATGACAGTGAACTTATACATCGTGTGCTTCATTAATTTAACTGCAAGTCAAGCATCATGTGTCCTGACATTTAATTATGAGATCTATGCTATGAGTTTGAATCCAAAGTTCACTAGTTTGGTTGGTGGTACTGATGTTCTTCTGCTGTTAATTTCAGGTCAGAGTAAATACTCGCCTTCTTTATCAACAAACAAAATTTAACCTTCTTCGTGAAGAGAGTGAAGGCTATGCTTTGGTAGTAGCGACATTTTATGGATAGTTTGGTTATTTTGTGGCTGCATGTAATCAAATTTACAATTCAATATATTTTTGGTGGATGTAATTTGAAATTGTAAACGAATGGTATTATTGGGATGTATTGTTGATACATTTTGGCTTTAAATTTAAATGAGAATTTAGACTTTTTGTTAGCTATATAGCATGGCATTAGCAGATTGCAGGTGCACTGGTAATATAAGCGAACCACAACTTTTTTTTCTTTTTAAAAATGTTGTGTATGCAACACAGTTACAACGTTGTTCCATGATTCCAACATTTGCAAGTTAATCTACAACATTTTAAACACGTCGTCTTTCTATGGTTTAAAAATGTTATATAAATTTGTCTAAATAGATGACACAGTATAAACGTTGTATAAATTTGGATAAACGTTGTCTATGATATTAAACTACGACGTTTTCGAGAATCTACTAATTTATGGAAAACAAATCTACAACGTTTTTTCTTTAAAAACGTTGTATAATGTGCCTAACTATAACGTTTTAAAACGTTGTATAAAGGGTGTCAAATAGATGACACCCTTAACCACGACGTTTTGCTGACAGAAACCACAACGTTGGTTACGCGTTATCTATTTACTGTTTTGTAGTAGTGTTGATTTTGCTTGTTTATGAGTCCCTGCTCTTCTTAAATTTTAATTCCAGTTACAGGGCACAATTCATGAAGCTTTTCTTTCTTCCTTGTTCCAGCCGAATAGAGAGAGAATTGAAATTTTGCTTCTGTTTACAGAGGAGGTGGCGGAATAAAGAAATGAAAAAAAAGAACTCTGAGATATGCTTACTCACCTTATAGCTTATCCAAGTATTCTACTCTATATTAATCTGACAAGGCCAGCTCCTACTTTAGTTCTTATTTGGTTAATACACAGAACCCAGAACCCAGCTCCTACTTACTCTATCATTGCTTTCCCAAACTTTTAGATAGTTGTTAATTTGTTTCTTTTAAATCAATTACCTGTTTTCATACTAACGAAAATAGTTATATTAATTTGACTTGATATTAAAGTAATTTCCTTTATTAAATTATTTTAATACTTTTCATTTTATATTACCTTATTGTTTTTAAGATAATATACTAAATGTGATAGTTTATTTTCATAAAATGAATATCACTCACTAAATAAAATAATTTATTTAATGAAATCATTTTATCACATTGAAATAATTTAATATACTAAATTATTTTAATCCACTTAATTTAATGAATATTCTAATTTAATACTCATAAGTTAATTATTTCCTTTTTCATCAACCATGGAAATAATTTCCTTATTTAATATCCTTAATACACCACCTATTTATATTTAAACAATTTAATTTCTTAAATTATTTAGATACACTTTAATATATACAATAAAATTTGCATAATTAAATAATTCCTATTTTCCTTTTTTTTTTACCTAAAAATTTATTTCAAACAACTAGGTACATGTAATAAATATATACATCTATTTATCACATTGCAATCATATACTTATCATATTGCACACGTACACCGATCACAATAGTAACAAAATAATAAAATAAAATAAAAATTATTCACTAATTTCTTATTTTATTATTATTAGGAAACTTCGAGTTATTACATCCTCAATGATGTATGCCTCCGCAATTGAACCCTCCACATGAGTTTTATTAGTAACCTTCTTCTTTAAGCGGCGCATACATCTGATTTTTTTAAAAAAAATAAATTAAACCCATGATGTTATTTACACAAAGTGAATAAAATTATAAGTCTTTTGATTATCGTGAAAACAAAGAAAAATAACCTCTCAAATGGATACATCCATCGGTATTGCACTGGCCCACCTATTTTTTCTTCATAAGCCAAGTGAATAGGTAAATGCTCCATACAGTCAAAGAATGAAGGAGGAAAGATCTTTTCAAGCTTGCAAATTGTCAAAATAATTTTCTTGTCAAGTACATCCATATCACTCTCCCGCAGTACCGTTGAGCATAAGTCACGAAAGAAATGACTAAGTTCAGTCAAAACATCTAAGATTTTAGGAGGCAATAAATCACGAAAAGCAATCAGAATTAATCGTAGCATGAATATATGACAATCATGACTCTTTAACCCATAGAATCTACAATCTTTAAGGTTACAACACCGAGATATGTTAGAGCCATATTTATCAGGGAGCTTTAATTCTTTCACCCACTCACAAACTTGTCTTACTTGCTCTTTCTTCAATGTAAATGCCGCTTTTGGCATGATCAACTTGATACCATTTTTACTCGGCACAGGATGCAAGTCATTGTGAATACCCATTTCTTCCATATCCTTTCGGCCTTTAATGTGGTCTTTAGTCTTAGACTTCACACCCATCACCGTATTAAAGACATTATCAAACACATTTTTCACAATGTGCATCACATCTAACTTGTGTCGGAGCATGAGTGTACTCCAATACGGTAACTCAAAGAAAATACTTCGTTTGGTCCAATTATGGGATTCACCAAACCCTTCAGATCTATGATCCTTAAATACCTTTTCGGGAGGTGGAAACTTCAATTGATCTAACCACGCCTTTACCATTTCTCCAGATAATCGAATCGGTGCAGCACGTTTTTCTTAGACTCTATGAGCATTATCTTTGTGTCTTCGAAATCTATGTTGAATCGGTAGAAACCTACGATGTGATCCAAAGAAGCTTGGTTTTGCACTATAAGTTAAACGAATAGCTTTAGTTTCATCCTTGCACACTGACATGCCATCTTTCCGTGTGTGCTCCATCCTTCCATCATACCATATGCAGGAAAGTCATTGATAGTCCACAAGGCTGCAACTCTCATTTGAAAATTATGTTTAGAAGATGCATCATAGGTGTGAACTCCCGTCTCCCATAATATTTTCAACTCATCTATCAACGGTCTCAAGTATACATCTATGTCTTTACTCGGGCTTTGAGGACCAGGAATGAGTAACGACAAAAACATGTATGCTTCCTTCATACACATCCAAGGTGGGAGGTTGTAAGGAACAAGAATTACAGGCTAAGTAGAGTGTGGTGTGCTTGACAGGTCAAATGGAGTGAAACCATCGGTGGCGAGTCCTAGCCTTACATTTCTATCTTCTTTTGCAAAGGATGGGTGTGTAGCATCAAAGTTTTTCCAGGCTTCTCCGTCTACAGGGTGTCTTAATTCGCCGGGAACTTTGGTTTGGGTACTATGCCATCTCATGTGTTCGGAGGTCTTTGTTGATATATATAACCTCTGAAGCCTTGGTGCAATAGAAAAATATCGCAAGACCTTCCATGGTATATCCTTCTTGTTACCTCCATTGTTAGGCTGATACCTAGGGAGACCACAAGTCGAACACTTTTGTTTATCCTTATTCTCCCCCCAATACAACATACAATCTTCTCTACATGCATCTATCTTTTCATACCCCAAACCTAGTCCTCTAACCATTTTTTTTGCTAAGTAGTAAGATCCCGGCAACTCATCATCCTCCGGCAAGAACTCTTTAATAAGTATTAACAAGTCGTTAAAGTGTTCCTCACTACATCCACTATGCTTCTTATGACCACTATATAATAGGACTTCAGTATCTTTCAGCATTTGGTAAAACTCTTTTGCACTTACAGTAGGTTCTTCCTCGACAATATCATCATGGAGATCATTATCAATTTGTTGATCAAATCCATGACCCATAGCATCAAGTACCATATCACCACATTGATAACTTTCATTATTAGACCTGAATTCAGTTCGAACATGAGAAGAAGTGTTAGGTTCCACAAAAAACGATTCCCCATGGTGAGTCCATCGGCTATATCCGATTGTAAAACCTCTCTTAAATAAATGAAAGTTAACCTTACCTCTGCTTAACCAACAAGAGTTCATGCATGATCTACATGGGCACCTAATCTTTTCTGCGTGTACAAATTTTGGGTTGTCAAAGGCAAAATTAAGAAATTCTTCCACACCTTGTCGAAACTCAAAAGAAACCCCAATCCCATTATCCCCTGCCCTACGTGTCATCCAAGTTCGATCAACTGACATGATTACAGTTGGGAATTACCACCTAATTAACATCAATAAACAAAGTCATCATCAAACTATTAAAAAAAAATCAAATATTCAAATCCCTTAATTAGTTAGTCAATAATATTCCATCAATCAGCAAACATAACCATAAACAGTCTAAATGACTGAATTAATTACATCAAAGTTGTAATCTGTTAGACGACATTATACAAATCATCGTTCATCAGCCTAGTTTGATTTTTGCTAATCAATGTTTGCTCAAGCATATGAGTTTTGGTGTTTTATAATTTTAACTAGTCTTATATTGATATACGTCACAATCTTAATTTATTATAAAATTTTTACAATATATGACAGAAATGTTAATAATATCATTAATAATATCAGGCACTATAGCAAAACCAACAAATAAGGATATTATTTAACTAGACCTGGATGCACATTTCTTTGATTCTTTATTCAGAAGCAAGATACATGCACCCATATAAATAAGGAAACTACAACTCTCAACTCAGCAAACCCCCATCCCAACATCACCGTTGCATCTGGTAATGAATCTTCCTTTCCAATATCCAACTAACATCTCTAATATTTTTATATTGTAAGAAATAATTATAGAGCACAACACAGTTCAACTATTCTTTGTATCTTGTGACAAACAGTTTTAGTAATATGCAATTCCTATAATCATCTTCCAATTCACCATATTGAACACTTGATTCAGTTCATGTATACATGGTAATATGAAGCTGAGAAGTTGCTTCATTTTCCAGTTAGGTCATGTAACAATTCTATCAGAATTAATATTGTCAACTAACAGTTTTATAGAGCAAGCACTCTATGAATTCTGATCGAAGTTGAGCTCCATAAAATTAGTATTATCTACAATTAAAATCTTCATATAATATTATGGTGTTTAGCATTTTCAGCATTTGGTTCACCTGTAATGCCCGTAAATTTTGAACGTCATTATTAATTAAATATAATTTAATTTTAATGAGTTAACTTTGTGTTATTAATTAAACCTTTGGGTGTATTGGTGGATTATGTGACTATGTGGCTTATTGACATAAATTTGTGTTAAGGGGATCACTAGTAGTATATTTAAACTAGTGAGCAAACCCTAAGGCTTTATATCCACAAAGTTGGCAAGATATTTACTAAATTAAGTATTCAAGTAAATTGAATATAGTTAGTAAATAAGGTGTGTGAATTAATTAATGATAGTAATTGTTGATGAGATATGGTCCAAATTGGATTATAATTATTAATAGTTAATTTAGTAATTATTGATTGATTGACTAAGTTACTTAATTAATGAACCTAGTCCAATCATTTATATTAATCATGGATTTGGGTATTAATTGTGTGGCTTATTAAGTGAGCTATCATGGGGTTAAATTAAATGACCCAATATTGCATTAAATAGATTAGGATTTTATTAGCCTAATCATTTAAATTGGAAGTCAATGGTAATTAATGTGTGGTCCAAAACCTAGCCACTTGATTTATTAAATGTGTAACAATTGTTTATTTATTTAAAGCTAATTGGGACAACATTTTGGGACAAAATTCCTCCTTGCCGTGCACTTAGGAGAAAGGAGGAGTAAGTTGATTTCAAACTTTATTTTAATTAAGTAGCTAGCTTGTGTGGGAAATTGTAATGGTAGACTTGACATCATAGCTTCCTATAATGTCAAGTAGCTACCTATGAAGTGTCATGGCTTCCTAATGTGTCACTAGCCACCCTAATGACACAAGTCTTTCACTAGCTTCATGATGACAAAAGGTAGAGGTTTCTTGCTATTATCCAATTAGTAAGCCTTTATCCAAGGGACAACAAAGATATGAGGGATATTAGTAACTCTTACACAAAGGACAAGGTTGTCAAGCTCCGATTGGTGAAAAATCTAATTAGCACACTTAAAGATAAGATTAAGGCTAAATGGAAGGGATAAGGTGAACTCTTATATCCAAGGGGCAAGAAAGATGTGGGGGATAATAGCATGAATTCTAATTTAGCATTATACTTGCAAGTATTTTATCCTTTCATTTCATTTCAAGTTCATTTATTCTTTTCATCTCCTTCTTTCATTTCTCTCAAGCAAGAACATAGAGTAAGAGCTTATAGAGTGAGATTAGCATAGTTCATGCATCCCAAGTTCATCACATACTTTGGTAGATCAAGGAGAGTAGCTACAAGATTAAGGTGAAACCCTAAACCATTTCCTTCTTACTTACTTTGTTTTATTTTCATAGTTTTTGAGAGATTTTGTTCTAAGACTCAAGAATTATTAGATCTTCATGCTTCATGTATAGATCTAATCCTCTGGAGTGTTAGAATGGAGATTCAAAGGAAGAAAAGGAACTTATGTTCTTAAAGGGTAAAAACCCTAGCTTTTTTTCACTTGAATCACCCATAACTTGAGATCTACAACTTGAATTTGTGATCCGTCGAAAGGGGGTGGTAGGTACATGAGTTAGCTAGTAAATCCAAGTAGTAGAATACAAATCCATCAAGTTTTGCAGTCATGGGGGCTGTTTTCCCCGAAACAGTCCATTTAAAGTCTTAAAACCAAGAAGCTTGCTGTCCTCATTTTTCCAAAGGTTGTTTCGGCCAGTTAGGGATCTTTTAAAAATCTGGAAAAACTCACAGAGGTACTTTAAGAAGTTATATACAAGTAGGAAAAATAATGAATACGTTTTGATGTGTAGTTTTTATGTAATGGCTTTTACCGTGAAGGACTCCTAAATATTCATACTCGGATTTCTCAATGTGTTTATCTTGAAACAATATGAACTTTTTACCGTATGTTTATATACATTATGAGAGTGTACCCTGTAAATTTCAGAATTTTCTGAGCGAAACTCGATTTATGAAAAATATAACAAGATTCGAAGGTTTTGAGTACTTTAAAAATAGTAAATCATTTTCTAAAATTCCAGGAAAATTTATAAATTATTGTTGGGTCATATATTGTCCAAATCCAGAAGATAATAATATTTCGAACTTGTTTACAATTTTTCATAATAATATTATAGTTATCCTTAAAAGAAAATAAATGGTTAAATAATGTCATAAATAAGAAAAATAGGATGTTAAAGCTTAGGTACTCCTATTATGGTGTAATCTAACCTATGTGAGGTATTTTGACAATCTATTATGATAAATAATACTTATGACCTTTTATGGGTATTAAATAAGTTGTTTAATAAAGGATAAAACAATTAAAATAAATTGTTTAGTCGCCTAATAACTTATTAAAATATTACTATGATATTTGTAATATAAGAATTTGATATTTTTTTTAAGTAAACAAAGAAATATTAAGATTAAAACTTCATGGAAATATTATTGAATGGGTAATAATATTTGTTTTAAGCATTAATAAATAATTAAGATATTATTAAAATGGCTAATAATATTAGATTAAATTATTATTAATGATATGAGAATTAAAATATTATTAAAAAATTAATAATATTAGATTAAAGTATTATTGGATAATTAAAATATTATTAAGATGTTAATAACATTAGTAAACGAATAAAAGTGTTATTAGTGGACTAATAATACCAATAGGTGAATTAAATATTATCAGGATTGATAATATTAAGTGTCTTATAGGATTTACGATAGTTTATTAACTTATGTGTGCAATGTGATTTGCTTAATTGTTAAATAAATAGCATAAGTAAGCGTATCGATATACAACTACGCAGTACTAATTGGTAGATCGACGTTATCAATGTTAGGTTCTTCAAGGCCAATTAGTTAAAGCTAGAATTACTTGTAGCTGAGCAGACAGGCAAGTTCCCTAACTCAAACTCGAGTTATTATTTTCGAAGCATGTTAGTGAATAATTATTGTTGATTATTCGCATCTATACAGATTATTGAGATTCGCACCTTGTGCAATTGAATTCCTATTCTATTATTATTGAACTTTGAATTAGATTAAAGTTCTTTCAAGCATGAACTGTATATGAGATAGATCTATGCTATTTGTATCAGCTAGATCAATCATGTCTAAATTTGTTGAATCAAAGGTATTTTAAAAGTTGTTCTTATTAAATTGTTATGGTAAGAACTCTTGGCTGAGAAAAGGATAAATTTGATGAAGGCATGATATCAATGCTGGTTTATTAAGTGTTTATGCATAAATCACGGGGTATGAAAGGCTGATCCCCTTGATTACCAAAACTTTTTAAGAGGTCTAGTTTAAATGCTGAGAACCTTGGCAAATGTCTATGGTTATTTCCAACCACCTAGTAATTGTCATTCAATTATTCGAATATTCAATTGTCGACTATTAATTCATGTTTCTTCACAATTTTATACTGTTGTTGAACATTGAAAGCGAAATTTCCTTCTATTCATGATATATCTCCCTTATGTACTTGCTAAGCAAACTAGTTGCTTACCCTTGCTATATCATGATCTTTATTTCAGCTAAGGCAGAAACGTCTAAAGGGGACAAAGGAAAAGGGAAGGTGCAAGAGTAGTTGCCTGATATGGCTTCTGTACTACTTTATCTTAAATGTTATTTGGCTATGTGAACTCTTATTGTATTGAGGGTATGTTTTAAGTTAAGGTTAAAGAACCTTGGGACCATGATTGTAAGACTTTATTACTATTTCGATAAACAATGTATGTTTATTATTCCGCATTAGTTAGAAAGTATGTTTGTTATTAAGTATCGTGAACACCGAATTCGAGGTTAGGAAACCCGGATTTGGGGGTGTCACAGGTTGGTATCAGAGCTATAGGTTATAACCCTTAGGAGAAAGTCCTTAGGCTATAACCTGAGAGAATGTAGAGGAATAGAAGGGGATATAATTCATATAGAGTTATTTTTGGGTAGAAATTTATTATGATCTTAAAATTGAGGATTTGGATTATACGTTGGTGTTATTAAGCTTGTGGATAATTTGAGGAATGTGTATTGATGAGATAATATGGTAAAGTGAAGACCATTAAGTATGGACGATCCATTGTAAACTGGAGTTATAGATATTCGAGGTAATTAGATTAATCATTTGATGCTATTGATCAATTTTGTGGCTATTGATCAATTTTTGTGGCTATTCATTAGATAAGATATTGGAGTGATATGGTATGGAGTTTCTTTGTGATGAAAAGAGGGTACCTTAGAATCTGTTGGGTTAAGGTTTGCAAGAAGGAAATGATTGATTCGATAAATAATGAATATATCGATATTTTGAAGTGTTAGTTAAGTTATTAAGCTTTATGGTGGAATGCTAGGTGATACAAAGGTAATGAACTTATATAGAGTTATTAAGCAAAAGTTGAGAGTATTGAGATGAATGATGTTATATGCAAAAAAAAATAAATTAAGAGATGACTGATGGCAATTTAGATTGTTTTGATGATTAGAAAGGAGAGACAATAGAGAGATTATAAGAAATGAACCAAGGGTAGATTTAGTGTCTGATATGGAAAAAGTATCTAGAGATGGAACTGAATGATGAGATAATGGAAATCCCTAAGGAGGATCAATTAGAGCCCGATATAAGGAATAGATAGAGGAAATGAAAGAAAGAAAGGTTAAGCCTGAGAGTTATAAGACCTTTGTGAGTCGTAATGAATGAAGAATAGTGGTCAATGTATATGTACTAGTATATCTATGCATGTAAGAAATGTGAATCTCAGTTTTGTACAGCTAGCAGTATATCTGTTGTAAGTCCCAACTTTGTGTAAGTTGTGGAGTAGTTATGTGAATCCCATCTTATTGTTAGTAACATAGGGATAAGTGGATATCAGGAATGCTATATGATATAAGTAGTACGAGGTACTAAGATGAGCTTATTAGTATTTACTAAAGGTGCCTTGAGTTGATATGATGATGATACATCCCCACTTTTCAGATCTAGGGGAATGCAGTTCTTATTAATGTTGCCTCTCTTTAAGTCTTTAATAAAAGAGCTCTAACTCGTGCAAGTGTACACGGTCAACAAGTAATACAGAGGAAGTAGAGTATCGTCCCACAGAGAAAAGATTAAATTAAATCACTATGCATCAATTCTATCACTATATTTATTTGCCTAAACTATTGACTTACTTTTGGTGACAAAATTATTTCTATATCAATTAATAACTCAATATGCAAATACTAACAAAATATATCAAGCTTAGAAATTAATGGGATCCTAACTTCATTTAATAGTTCATCTAATTACCACTATCAAGCTAGAAGGTTTACATATCACAGGAAAATAGCCAAGGACACTAATATAGACATAACCATTTGTCAATGCATTATGACCTACTTACATAACATCCATATTCGATAGACACCATGTAATCACCACTATAACCAAAATCACTATATTTCTATGTGAAATTGCAATTATACTGATTTTAAGCACAAGCCCTTATTTTTGAGTCTTACGGTGAAACAGTATATTTCTATCTGGTCCACAAAATATTAAGCTATTCAATTAAGCCTTATATTCGCAAGCTATCATGATTACAATCCAAACTTATAAGTTATTTTTCAATTCCATACAAGTACTAAAATCGAATGGTGATCAAGCATTCACACATGCAAAACAATCATCATAGAAATTCCTTATGATAAATAAATCAATCTAGCAATCAAGACTGTAATTAAACTACATATTACAATCCGTTAGAATCCCATAATGGATATTAGTTCATGTCTGAACCTAAAGCCATTATGAGATCAATCTTAAACATGGAGATTAATCAAGCAATTGAAATAAGAAGAACTAGATTAATCAAATCCAATTGAGAATGATATCCAAGGTAAGCTTACACCCACATCAAAATCCAAAGCTTCAATAAAAGTAATCCATACAGTATCTCTAAGTTCTCTCTAAAGAAAAATAGATTAATCATCCAAAACACCCCCGAAAAACTAAAGTCTTCCCTTCATAAAAATCACTCTCTATTCCCCTCTTGCCCTAATTACATAAGATAAGCCTTAAGTCCTTTTCCATCTCCAATTTTTGCTTGTTGCAAGCCTCTCAGCCGCACAAGAACTGCTTTCAGCGCCCCAGCGCTATACCTGATTCATTTTCAGCGCCCCGACGCCATATTCCAAAATTACCAAGTTACCCCCAACTTCAAGTTTAGTTCCCAAACACCTGAATTGACCTTGCTACCCTTTTAATTCCCTCCTGCATAACATAAACACAAAAACGAATAAAATGATAATAAAAACACTCAAAGATAGCAATAAATTAAGCTCAAAAGCACTAGATTCGTAGGTATAAAACCCACTCATCAAATACCCCCAAACTTAACCAATTGCTTGTCCCCAAGCAATGCAATATTCAAATCACCCTACTATATGAATCCAAATCAAACAACAAATAATGCAATGTCCAACTTTGGCCTCAAAGATAATACCACTATTCAAATAGAGTATTCAACTAATGCAAGAGTTCCGACACAAACCAGTTAGCCAAATCTCACTTGTCAACACCCATGCTATGTGTGAACCAACAGCTTCAGTCAATCTTAACTCAAATCACAAACTTAATCAATTTCTTAGAAAGAACTCCAGTTTTACTTAACTCTACCAGTGAACACAACCAATCTACCTACTGTAAACAATTACTAAGCACAGGATCGTCACCAAGGTTTATTTACCACATTTAAATCTTTTTTTTTTCAACCCTTCCCCAATTTTTTTAACTTTTTAGTGAGTGCATTTTATGCTCTGTCTCACTTTCTTTTGAACGAGTGCGTTTTACGCTCCATCTCGTTACATGTGTTTATGAATGAGTGCGTTTTACGCTCCATCTCAATCCACCACATGTTCCATTCTTTAATCGGGAAAAGTTCAAAATTTTCCATTTTTTTTATCCCTGGACTCCCCCAAACTTAGGTCCTTGCTTACACTAGCCTTCAAAGAGTATTCACCGATTTCATCACATTATTCCCAAAGTTCTTACTAGAAATAGAGTATGTAAGGATTTGAATTAGATTAACCAATACATCAATTTTTTAGATTGCTAACATGAGTATTAAACTAGCCAAATTAACTCACTGGTTACATCATCACTTCCATCAGTTTTCAACTCTAAGTGAATCTCAAATTATCAATCAATTCTCATCATTGGCCCAAAATTAAAGGACTACATCATTTATCGCTCGATTCATGCAGCTAAATGCAAAACACAACCTAAAATGCAATCCTAATCTATCAATGTCATGCAAACATAAGTATAACGAAACATAAATGAATGCATCAATAACCACGTGCACCTACTCTATATGCATTAACTATCAACAAGTCAAACACAAAACAACAGAAAACAACCCCCAAACTTAAGTAAATCAATGCCCTCATTGAAAAAGCATAAAACAAAAAAAAATGAAGAATGGGGGACTTCCCTGAACAAACTACGCTGCAGGAGGAACCTCCTCATCATTCTGGTCCTCATCATCACTGCGCTCCAAATCAGACGGAGGGAACACAAGTAAAACAGGTGCAGATGGGAACTGACTGGAATCAACCGAAGGATTCAGCCGAGCAAACATATTGACCATGGAAGTGTTGAAGGAAACATTATACTCGTACATGGTATCTTGTCGCTCAGCCAAACGAATATTTTGGGCTTCGATATTGTAGAACCACCGATCAATCTCACGTTGGACCTCAAAAGGGACTTCAAAACGAGGCGGTGCAGTATAAGAACTAGATGATGCAGGGTTAGGCGCTGGCTGAGCTGCAGGATCGGGTTGTGAAACTATAAATCCTAACCCACGCGGATGACTTTTACCTCCTGTCCATTTAACGGTATAGCGTATAATCATCTTATGGTCCAGAACAGGCATAGGCGGCTGCATCATCTCATCATCCTTCCATTTGACACTCGCCCGTGCATAGAGAGCACAAATAAGAGAGGGATGTGGTAACCCACCAGTGGTACCACCCTCTGCAGCACGGATAATGGAGTTCCTAATAATAAGGCCAACGTTCATGGTCTTCCCAGTCACCAAACAATACAAAAGCACGGCTCTTTCCTTTGTCACATCGCTCACGTGAGTAGACGACATTAGTTTAGCACACAAGAAAGCATACGACGCCTTTCCATACTGACTGAGCCTGGATTGCGGAAAGTTCATGCTACCGCGCCCACGAGCTTTCCATGTTGTACCCGGCTGACACAAATCTTGAATTATCTGATCATAGTCAGGTCCATTACGCACAAAAGCTGTGTACTCATTTCGAGAACCCGAATCTGCCAAGTCATAGATGTGATTAATCTCCGGGCAATCAAAATTCACAGTCTTTCCTTGCACTCGCACTGTAAACCCGTCACGGCCCTTAACATGCGCATAAAATTCCTTTACCACAGCTATAACTGCTGGATCCGGTTGTGCCGTGAACAAACCCCATCGAGAGTCAGCAATCATTAAAACCATCTCGCCATCTTGTGCAGTTGGTTGCAACCCTCGTTCTGGAACTAATGGTCGTTGTGCGAATTTAAGATATCTATCTTGCGCTTCTGCACTAGCAAATCGCTTCTTGTCAAAGGTCTTAGTTGGGGTAGAAGTAGATCCTTCCCCACGTTGTCTTTTGGATGCCATGGTTACCTAAAAGCCAGAAATAGCGAAATTCAGTCCAGTATACCATAAAATATATATATATTTTTTTACAACACCATATTCAACTAGGAACTAGTACAATGAACATACAACAAGTGCATAGTTGAAACCCCCAAACTTAAGGTCTATAGCAATTTCATAGTAAATCACGCCACATACGTGTCATCATGCCCATAATTGCTACAAGAACCAAACTAGAAAGCAATGACAATGCCCAACATTGAAACAAACATGCAAAGAGTATCAAAATAATGTCTAAACTTGTATAAACTTAATTGTAAACGAACATCATGAGGGTTTCCCAAAACGAGTGTGGCAATGCAATTCCATAGGCAATCTAATCAACTGGGAGTCATGAATAGTCAGCAATGCGAGTTAACTATGAATCATGAGCCATCAAGCATGCAATTTCATATTATCTCCAAGAAAATTCGTTCAAGCATATTATCAAACACCTTGTGGGCGACATGTAAATTTCAATATGTGATGCTTCAATAAGTGCAAGAATGAAACCCAATCATAGATAAGGCACTCCCAAACAAGGTATCATATCAAACAAACAAGATTTATTGATAATTTAGCCTCATACCTTGCATAACTAACTCAATTTTAATCAACAAAATAAACTTACCTTGATGTACCGTTGAAAAAGAGAAAAAGTAGGGAGAGAGTGCTTAATCCAGACCCTAAATCCGTGCTAGCAAAATTGCTTGTGTGCAAGTAACCAACTTGGGAACAAGAATCGTGGGAGAAGTTGAGATAAATGGAAGAAAAGGGAAGAAACAAGCAAACAAAGGCTGCTAATGTGTTATACTATACCTGTTTAGGGCTGGAAGCCCTAATTTATTTTTTCTAAATTCCGATTATAGCACCGGGGCGCTATGTTTTGACTTACCTTCAGTGTCGGGGCGCTATAAGCAGTACCTGGGCAATGGCTTCAGCGCCGGGGCGCTGAACTTCTTTCTTTTCTAGCGCCGGGGCGCTATAAACAGAACCGGAGTGATGGTCTCAGCGCCGGGGCGCTGAACTTATTCATTGTATAGCGCGGGGGCGCTGGACCTTGTCGTGGCATTCTACTTTGGGCGCCGGGGCGCTGGCTTTTGTGCTTGATGACCACTTTAGTCCCATACTTAATCAATTTTCTTCCTTCTTACTGTAAAGAAAGTACCCAACATCCCAAGTTAGTAACAAAAATCAACCTCTGTCCATTCACCTTGAACGATTGATCTGGAAATTTGTCGTATACTTCAATCGCGCCATGTGGAAAAACCGTTTTCACTGTGAATGGTCCTGACCATCTTGATTTCAGCTTCCCGGGAAAAAGTTTGAGTCTGGAGTTGAAAAGTAAAACCCTTTGACCCGGTTCAAATGTTCTGTCTATGATCTTACGATCATGCCATTTCTTCACCTTCTCCTTGTACAGCTTGGAGTTTTCATATGCCGTTAATCGAAATTCGTCCAACTCATTGATTTGAAGTAGTCGTTTTTCCCCTACAGCTGTTGAATCAAAGTTCAATTTACGAATTGCCCAATATGCCTTGTGCTCGAGCTCCATAGGAAGATGACAAGCTTTTCCATAAACAAGTTGAAATGGTGACATGCCCAACGGAGTTTTGTAAGCAGTCTGATAGGCCTACACAACATCATCCAGTTTGAAGGACCAATCCTTCCTCGTCGGATTCACAATTTTTTCGAGGATTCTTTTTACTTCTCGATTGGATACTTTAGCCTGTCCGTTCATCTGGGGGTGATAAGCTGTAGCAATACGATGATTTACCCCATACTTGGCCAGCAACGCTGTGAACTGCCTGTTGCAGAAATGACTACCTTCATCGCTAATAATGGCCCTAGGAGTCCCAAATCTAGTGAAAATACTTCGATGCAAAAACTTTAGGACTACCTTGGCATCATTTATCGGGAGTACTGCCACTTCTACCCATTTAGACACATAGTCAACGGCTAATAAGATGTAGAGATTACTGCACGAAGACACGAAAGGGCCCATGAAATCAATCCCCCAAACGTCGAAAACTTCTACTTCAAGGATTGTGTTCAAAGGCATTTCATTCCTCTTTGAAATATTACCAACTCTCTGACATCTATCACACCGCTGAACAAAACTGTGTGCATCTTTAAAGATTGTTGGCCAGTAGAATCCTACTTGAAGTACTCTAGCCGCTGTTCTCTCTCCGCCATAATGTCCTCCATACACAGAAGAATGGCAATCATGTAAAATCCCTTCGGTCTCACTATACGGGATACACCTTCTTATCATTTGATCCGCACACTGTTTAAACAAATATGGCTCATCCCATATATACCATTTAACATCATGTAGGAACTTTTTCTTTTGGTGTCCCACCAAGTCAGAAGGTATCATCTTACTCACCAAGTAATTTGTGTAATCCGCAAACCATGGCACTTCCCCTTGCACCACAAATAACTGCTCATCCGAAAAGGATTCATTAATTTCAACTTTGCCGTCTACCTCCCTTTCTGGCTGCTCTAGTCGAGACAAGTGGTCTGCCACTTGGTTTTCGGTACCCTTCCTATCCTTGATCTCTAAATCAAATTCTTGCAAAAGCAATATCCACCTGATCAACCTGTGCTTTACATCCTTCTTCGCCACTAGGTGTCGAATTGCCGAGTGATCCGTATACACTATCACCTTTGTGCCTATCAGATATGACCTAAATTTATCAAAGGCGTACACCACTGCCAATAACTCTTTCTCTGTGGTGGTGTAGTTTAACTGTGCATCTGTAAGGGTCTTGCTGGCATAGTATATCACATGAAACATCTTTTCCTTCCTTTGCCCCAAAACAGCCCCTACTGCGTAATCACTGGCATCACACATAAGCTCAAACGGTAACTCCCAATCTGGTGCTGTGATAGCTGGTGCTGACGTTAACTTATTTTTTAAATGCTCAAATGCCTGCATGCAAGCCTCATCAAAATTAAACTGTGCATCCTTCTCCAATAAACTGCACAATGGTTTAGTTATCTTGGAGAAGTCCTTGATGAATCTGCGGTAGAAGCCTGCATGTCCAAGAAAACTGCAGACACCTTTTACTGACGTAGGTGGAGGTAAATTTTCAATAGTTTCCAGCTTTTCCCTATCCACCTCAATCCCTTTCTTTGAAACTTTGTGTCCCAGTATGATTCCTTCTTGTACCATAAAATGGCACTTCTCCCAATTCAGTACTAAGTTTGTCTTAACACATCTCTTTAAAACCATTACCAAACTTTCAAGACATAGATCGAAAGAATCACCAAATATACCGAGAAGTCGTCCATAAATACCTCAACATTCTGTTCGACCATGTCTGAAAAAATCGCTGTCATACATCTCTGAAAAGTGGCTGGAGCATTACATAACCCGAAAGACATCCTTCTAAAGGTAAAAGTGCCGTATGGACATGTAAAAGTAGTCTTTTCCTGGTCTTCTGGAGCTATCATAATCTGATTGTAGCCTGAATACCCATCCAGAAGGCAATAGTACTCATGACCCGCCAATCTGTCCAACATCTGATCGATAAACGGAAGTGGAAAATGGTCCTTTCTGGTAGCTTTGTTTAGCTTGCGGTAGTCCATGCAGATTCTCCACCCAGTTACTGTTCGCGTTGGGATCAGCTCATTATTCTCATTGGTGACCACGGTCATTCCACCCTTCTTTGGTACGCACTGCACAGGGCTCACCCATGAACTGTCCAAAATTGGGTAGATTATTCCCGCATCCAGCCATTTCAGAATCTCTTTCTTAACCACTTTTTTCATAATAGGATTGAGCCTTCTTTGCTGTTCAACTGTCAGCTTACTACCATCTTCCAGCAGGATCTTATGCATGCAAAAAGAAGGGCTTATCCCCTTGATATCGCCTATTGTCCATCAAATAGCTGATTTAAACTCTCTAAGCACTCGTAGTAGTTTTTCCTCCTGAAAAGATGTTAGTGCAGAAGAAATAATCACAGGTAGCTTTGAATCTTTGTTTAAAAATGCGTACCTGAGATGTTCTGGAAGTGGTTTTAACTCAAGCTCGGGAGGTGTCTCAAGAGATGGTTTCAACTTTACCGATATCTCCCCCGCTTTCGTAAGTGGCTCGATAGGAGTTCTGAATTTTCCGAATTTGGGGGTGGTATCCAGATATTGCACAAGTTCAGCGCATTCTTCATCCTCCAAATCTGAATTTTCAGCAATCACTCTTTGCAATGGTTCATAGCCCAACAAACTCTCAACTTCATCACGCACTATACCATCCACCAAGTCAATTCTGAGGCATTCTTCTTCATCGGTTGGGAGCTTCATTGCCTTGAAAACGTTGAACGTCACCTCCTGATCATGTACACGCATTGTAAGCTCCCCTTTCTAGACGTCTATCAAAGTCCTCCCCGTGGCTAGGAATGGTCTCCCTAGTATGATTGGTATATTTTTGTCTGCCTCATAATCCAGAATAATGAAGTCCGCCGGAAAGATGAATTTGTCCACTTTCACAAGTACGTCCTCCACTATCCCCCGTGGATATGTGATAGATCTATCAGCTAGCTGTAGGGAAATATTTATTGGCCTTGGTTCCGGTAATCCCAACTGACTGAATACTGACAACAGCATCAGGTTGATACTTGCCCCAAGATCACATAAACATTTATTGAAGCTCATCTTTCCGATCGTGCATGGAATTGTGAAACTGCCCGGATCTTTCAGCTTTGGAGGTAGTTTACGCTGAAGCACTGCACTGCATTCCTCCGTCAAGGCCACTGTTTCAAATTCATCTAATCTTCTCTTCCTTGACAATATACCCTTCATGAACTTTGCATAACTTGGCATTTGTTCCAATGCCTCCGCGAAAGGTATGTTGATCTGCAGTTTCTTAAAAACCTCCAAAAACTTTCTGAACTGATTATCATCCCTCTGCTTGTTCAATCTCTGAGGATATGGAACTTGAGGGTGAACTTGTGGTACTGTAGTCACGGGCTTCTTATCTGAACTCACTTTATCCTTCTCTATTTTCTGCGACTCGGACTCATCCTTCTTCTCTTTCTGTTCGGCTTCAATTTCCTTCTCAGTTTCTACCCCAGTATCATTCCCTTGTAAATTCGGTGCTGCTGTGTCTGGTGAATTTCCTGAATATTGCTTTCCCGATCTGAGTGTTATGGCCTGACACTGTTCTTTACCCTCTCTCCGTGGATTTGCTTCAGTATTACTTGGCAATGAACCCTGAGGCCTGTTGTTAAGCATGCTCGCCATTTGCCCTATTTGATTTTCCAGATTTTTAATAACTGCTGCTTGGCTTTTAAACATAACCTCTGAGTTTGCCATGTACTTCATCATCATCTCCTCCATTTCTGATTTCTTTTCTTGCTGAGGTGCATATGGAGTAGGATGTTGTTATTGAGAATATCGCGATGGACAAGGTGGTCGTGGAGCGAACTGTTGCTACGCTGGCTGAGATGGAAACTGTTGATTTTGCTGAAACTGTTGCTGCTGATTTCCTTGATTATTTGACCAACTAAAGTTTGGATGATTGCGGCTGTTGGGATTGTATGTGTTTTGAAATTGACCTTGGTCTTTCCTATAAGTGTTCACATACTGAACTGACTCCGAGCTGATAGCACATTGATCTGTTGAGTGCGACCCCGCATAAATCTCACATACGAACGCAACTGACTTGGCTTTGCTGTCTGACAATGAATCTATTTTCTTTGCCATAGCTGCCATCTGTGCTGACAACTAGGTAATAGCATCCACTTCCAACACACCTGCAACTCTGGGCTGTGGCATTCTGGCTGTAGGATTCTGAAAATCATTAGCTGCCATAGTCTCAATAAGGTTATAAGCTTCGTCATAGCTCTTCGCCCCTAAAGCTCCACCTGCAGCTGCATCTACCATTTGCCTCGACTGCCATCCCAATCCACTATAAAATGTGTTAATCACCATCCAATCTAGCATCCCATGGTGTGGACATTTCCTTAGCATCTCTTTATATCTATCCCAAGCTTCGTATAAGGACTCACCCTGTTGTTGCTCGAACTAGGAGATTGCTGTCCTCATTTTTGCAGTTTTAGCCATTGGGAAAAACTTGGCTAGAAACTTATGTGCTAGGTCCTCCCATGTAGTAATTGATCCTGAAGGCAAAGAATGAAGCCAACTTCTCGCTTTATCCCTCAATGAGAATGGAAACAATCTTAGTCGGATGGCATCCTCCGTCACCCCATTGTACCTGAATGTATCGCATATTTCAATGAAGCTCAATAGGTGCTCATTAGGATCGTCTGTAGTAGAACCCCCAAACTGGACCGAATTCTGCACCATTTGAATGGTGCCCGGTTTTATCTCAAAAGTGTTTGCTGCTATCGCCGGTCTGACTATGCTAGACTGTAATCCATTAATATTCGGCATAGAATAGTCCCGCAAAGCTTTGTGCTCCTCTCTTTGTTCATCCGTCATATTCGGTATAGTTTCTTCCAACTGTGCTTGTAAATTCCTACGCACTCTTGCTTTCCAACCTCTTCCGTTAATATTATCCCGAGTTGGTGTCAATTCTGAGTTGGATGATCGTGTGTGCATAAAAATTTTACAAGTACCTGAAACCAAAACAAAAATAAAAATTGAAATGAGAAAAGATTAGATTTGTCTAAGTCAAACACTATAGCTTAAAACTGATGATAATATTAAAAATCTAACGCCTTTCCCCGGCAACAGCGCCAAAAACTTGTTGCCTCTTTTTAAGTCTTTAATAAAAGAGCTCTAACTCGTGCAAGTGTATACGGTCAACAAGTAATACAGAGGAAGTAGAGTATCGTCCCACAGAGAAAAGATTAAATTAAATCACTATGCATCAATTCTATCACTATATTTATTTGCCTAAACTATTGACTTACTTTTGGTGACAAAATTATTTCTATATCAATTAATAACTCAATATGCAAATACTAACGAAATATATCAAGCTTAGAAATTAATGGGATCCTAACTTCATTTAATAGTTCATCTAATTACCACTATCAAGCTAGAAGGTTTACATATCACAGGAAAATAGCCAAGGACACTAATATAGACATAACCATTTGTCAATGCATTATGACCTACTTACATAACATCCATATTCGATAGACACCATGTAATCACCACTATAACCAAAATCACTATATTTCTATGTGAAATTACAATTATACTGATTTTAAGCACAAGCCCTTATTTTTGACTCTTACGGTGAAACAGTATATTTCTATCTGGTCCACAAAATATTAAGCTATTCAATTAAGCCTTATATTCGCAAGCTATCATGATTACAATCCAAACTTATATGTTATTTTTCAATTCCATACAAGTACTAAAATCGAATGGTGATCAAGCATTCACACATGCAAAACAATCATGATAAAAATTCCTTATGATAAATAAATCAATCTAGCAATCAAGACTGTAATTAAACTACATATTACAATCCGTTAGAATCCCATAATGGATATTAGTTCATGTCTGAACCAAAAGCCATTATGGGATCAATCTTAAACATGGAGATTAATCAAGCAATTGAAATAAGAAGAAATAGATTAATCAAACCCAATTGAGAATGAAATCCAAGGTAAGCTTACACCCACATCAAAATCCAAAGCTTCAATAAAAGTAATCCACACAATATCTCTAAGTTCTCTCTAAAGAAAAATAGATTAATCATCCAAAAAACCACCGAAAAACTAAAGTCTTCCCTTCATAAACATCACTCTCTATTCCCCTCTTGCCCGAATTACATAAGATAAGCCTTAAGTCCTTTTCCATCTCCAATTTTTGCTTGTTGCAAGCCTCTCAGCCGCACAAGAACTGCTTTCAGCGCCCCGGCGCTATACCTGATTCATTTTCAGCGCCCCAGCGCCATATTCTAAAATTACCAAGTTACCCCCAGCTTCAAGTTTAGTTCCCAAACACCTGAATTGACCTTACTACCCTTTCAATTCCCTCCTGCATAACATAAACACAAAAACGAATAAAATGATAATAAAAACACTCAAAGATAGCAATAAGTTAAGCTCAAAAGCACTAGATTCGTAGGTATAAAACCCACTCATCAATTAATCCCATCTTTTGTGTCTTAATGGGATAGTTAACATTTATAGGAATATGCCGGAATTTTAAGTGTTTGACACACTAAGGGGTGTATGAATATAAATGTGGTATTATTATTACATGATTGATTGTGATCGATTTGTGCCTTGACTCTTAAATGATAACATCAGTAGAATTTTGCATGATGTGTAAAAAAAGAAGGATTTATGTAAGGTTTTGTTTAGATCAAACAATGCCGTCAAGGAGATAACCCCTATACACGAGGGTGGAAGAGTCAGTGAATAATGAGGAGGGTCAGACTGACCCTAAGAGGACCTTTGCGAACTAGTTAGAGGAAACGATGCAAGGCAGACCAAGCCATTGCGGTTGTTCGGCCATGAAGTCACATGGCGAACTTTACGGGTTTCAAATTACTAGGACCACCAGAGTTTCGTGGGAATACGGATTCGAGTGAAGCCCAGACATAGGTAGAAGAAATGGAGAAAGTTTTCAAGGTCGCAAGAGTGATCGAGGAATAGAAGACTTCGTTTGCCACTTTCATGAGGAAGGGTTACTGAAATTACTGGTGGAAGGCGAATAGAAGCCGAGCTAGGGAAGGCACAACTGCGTGGACTCGTTTTAAGGAGCTGTTTTTCAAAAAATTACTTTTTAGAAAGCACGCAGGCAAGTATGGAGATAAAGTTCTTGGATCTGAAGTAAGATGATATGTCGGTAGTAGAGTACGCAACGAAGTTTAACAAACTAGCTAGGTTTGCTCCACACCAAGTGGACACCGGAGCTAGGCGAGCGAAGAGATTTGAACAAGGGTTGAAGCCCTGGGCGTATAGTAAGGTTGTGGTTTTGCAGATCAACACATTTCCTACGTTACTTAAGGAAGCAATCATTGCCGAGGAGGAAATGAAGCGTTGACAAAGCACAACCAAGATCAGAAAAGCCATGATGGTCACAAGGAAGGTAGCCATGGGGGAAGTAACCCGAATAAAAGGAAAGGGATCGATAGCCAATCTTGCGGAGGCAACAAGTCTGGAGGAGAGGTTAAGAAGGGTATATTCGTCCGAGTGTATCTCTGTGGGGAGCGCCAGTTCTGTTTGTAAAGAAGAAGGATGAATTAAACAAGGTTATGATTAAGAACAGGTACCCGCTGTCCAGAATAGACGATCTGTTTGATCAACTCAAGGGAGCGAAATACTTTTCAAAGATTGATTTAAGGACAGGCTACCATCAGCTAAGGGTGAGACAGGAGGATATCCCGAAGACGGCATTCAGAACTCGTTATGGACATTTTGAGTTTTTGGTAATGTCATTTGGACTAACAAATGCACCAGCGGCATTCATGGATATGATGAACAGAGTGTTCAAGCAGTACTTGGATAAGTTCGTGGTAGTATTCATCGATGACATCTTGGTGTATTCAGTCACAGAGGAAGAACATGCTGAACAACTAAGGATTGCTTTAGAGGCATTAAGAAGGGAGAAGTTGTACGCGAAGTTTTCAAAGTGTGAATTTTGGTTGCAAAGATTGCAGTTTCTTGGACACGTCATTGACAAGAATGGTGTTTCGGTAGACCCAGCAAAGGTGGAAGCCATTATCAACTGGAAGCAGCCGAAGACGCCAATGGAGATCAGGAGTTTCCTAAGGTTAGCGGGATACTATCGGAGGTTCATCCAGGATTTCTTGAAGATAGCATCACCGTTGACCAATCTAACCAGAAAGACGATAAAGTTCGTTTGGACGGAGAAGTGTGAGGAGAGTTTCATGGAGTTGAAGAAGAGACTTAGCCAAGCACCAGTGTTGACTTTACCGGACGACACTGGAGGTTTTGTTGTATACAGTGATGCGTCACACAAAGGTTTTGGTTGTGTACTAATGCAGCATGGCAAGGTCATTGCGTACGCTTCACGTCAGCTGAAGGACTATGAGAAGGGATACCCGACTCATGACCTGGAGTTAGCAGCAGTAGTATTCGCTTTGAAGATTTGGAGGCACTACTTATATGAATAGAGGTGCGAGCTATATACAGATCACAAAAGTCTGAAATATATCTTCACTCAGAAGGAGCTGAATATGAGGCAGCGCCGATGGTTAGAATTGATCAAGGATTACGACTGTGAGATTCTGTACCATCCGGGCAAAGCAAATGTAGTGGCAGATGCCCTGAGTAGGAAAGGCAGGGAGAAATTAATGAGGCTTACAACTCAGGCAGAGTTGATAAAGGAGTTCGAACGTCTGGAATTGGAGGTTAAGTATCCGATGGAGACGGACGAGAAATTGTTCACAGTGACAGCGAGCCCGACCTTATTGGATCAAATTAAGGAGGCTCAAGAAAAGGATGAGGATTGTGATTCAATAAAGAAGCGAATTGCCGAAGGCGAGGAGCTTAAGTATAATATTGATAGCACCGGGTTGCTAAGGTTTGAAGGGAGAGTCTGGGTACCGTTGGATCTGGAATTGAGGGAAGAAATCCTTCAGGAAGCTCACAGCACGAAGTACTCAGTACATACCGAGAGCACAAAAATGTATCAGGATTTGCGGCGGAATTTTTGGTGGCCGAATATGAAACGAGAAGTGGCAGAGCACGTCAGTCGATGTCTGACATGCCAGCGAATTAAAGTAGAGCACCAGCGACCGAGCGGACTACTTCAACCATTAGAGATTCCGGAGTGGAAGTGGGAGCACATCACAATGGACTTTGTGGTGGGACTGCCACCAACTCATAAGGGTTTAGATGTCATCTGGGTAATTGTGGATCGTCTAACCAAGTCTGCTCATTTTCTGCCAATCAAGATACGGTATAATCTAGAGCAATTAGCAAAGCTTTATGTGAAAGAGATAGTGTCACGACATGGAGTGCCGGTATCAATTGTATCTGACAGAGATCCGTGCTTTACGTCGAATTTTTGGAAAAGTCTGCAGGCAAGAATGGGAACACAATTGAGGTTGAGTACAGTGTATCATCCTCAAATCGACGGCCAAAGCGAGCGAACGATTAAGACCTTAGAAGATATGCTTCGGGCAGTCGTGATGGATTTAAAGGACAACTGGGATGACCATTTGCCACTGGTGGAGCTTGCTTACAACAATAGCTATCACGCCAGTATCGGCATGCCCTCGTACGAAGCGCTATATGGAAGGAAATGCCGAACCCCGATGTGTTGGGACGAGGTTAGGGAGCGAAGATTGCTGGGACCAGAAATGGAGCAGCAGACTACATACATCGTGCGGCTGATCAGAAACCGTCTGGTAATAGCTCAAGATCGCCAAAAGAAATATGCCGACTTATATCGTCAGAAGCGGGACTTTTGTGACACCCCCAAACCCAGGTACTTAATTCCCACTGATTTGGTGTTCACTATAACATACATTCAAAACTAACTACCCAATAAAATAACAATTAAATAAACTTAAAGAAATATCTTCCCAAAATGGGTTACATCACTAAACTATTAAACAATCAAGTCCCGGGTTATCATAACCTTAATACATCAAATGCGGAATAAAATATAGTCTAAAACAAGATTGGAACAAACGATCTTCAAATTAATAATAATTCTAGAACTATTTCTGCATCTTGCCCTTGCCCTTGCCCTTACTGGTGGACGGCTCGTCATGCTTCTCGGGCTTAGCTGCAATGTTTAGTGCAAGAGTGAGCAAACAATTGCCCACAAGAACGATAACTATAACTTTTAAATGAAATAGATTTCAAATGGGAAGCAACAATTTTCTGAAGTTAATCAATAAATAGTCAAAGCTTGAAAGCTCAAAAGAATGCTTGAATTAGGAAGAATAGATTCCAAGATTCAACGTCTATATCTGAGGGTCTCAAGACCTCGAACTATGTCCTAGGTTAGCAAGTATTTCTACCGTAACCTTTAACAGTCTTAAAGACTATAGATGGACCTTCGTCTCGTACTCAGGGGGATCAGCCCTTTGTACAATGTATTGTGCACAAACATTTTAACGCTAAGCGTAATAATCCCCTATGTTAGGGTTGTTCATCTCAGTTTATTATAAGAGTCCGTACCAAAAGGAACTTGGCTTGGAACAAGTTTAGATAATCTAAGTTTTTGCAACACTCATCAACTAAGGACTAGTTGAATCAATAATGGTTTGCTAGTCTAGTTCTTCAGTAAAGTTTGTATTCGAAGTTTGAATGATAATCAAAGACTGAATAAATAATATCTGGAACAAAATACAATTACTCAACATGATATCATCCTTGCTTGAATAACGATAAGCTATGGTTAATTAATTCACTCAAAGGAAGTAAACTCGTTGAAATAATAACAAGTTTAAGAAATAAATAACTTGCTGTAATAATTTAACAAGTTTAAAGAAAGAAAACTTGCTCAACATAAACGTAATAAGTTTAGATAAGGAACTTGCCTCAAGCGTAGATTACAATTTTAAGTAATTCACGATCCTTAAACAACCTAAACATTTAATTATAAAATGGTAACATAGTTAGTCACAAAATTAAAAGCATTTAAGGCTCGCTTTTTATCTCATTTAGCATACCATAGTCAACAAATACTAGTTTAGCAACCATCTTGGTAATACATTAGTCATATTAATATAAGTTTAATTATGCATCATAACTTCCAAAAACAGAAAACAAAATAATAATTATTTTTTTTTAAACAGTAGTGTTTCTCGCCGGGGCGAGAAAAACCTTAACAAAATCGTCACCGGGGCGGCGTTATACTTAACAATTTTGTCGCCGGGGCGACGTTGTCGCTGGGGCGAGGAAATTCAGTTCATTTCTATCGCCCCGGCGATAGACTTGACTGTCGTCTTCCCCAGTTCGCGAACCAGTGAAAACTTAGGCCAATTTGGCCAAACTTTTCCGAATTCTACCATCCAGAAAACAAATTAAGTATATCTAGACATCATATAAGATACAAAACATTTACCCAACATGTTTCTAATCAATCTAAGCATTATAAAACACATGATTAACCAATTTAAACCAAAATTCACTGTTAAAACCAAATATTCAAGTTTTAACCATTTTAATAAAATCAAACTCTGTAAACTCATTTTTCAACCAATTAAAACCATTCTTCTTGCATTACTCATGTTTTTCATCAAATAATCATAAACAATTATCAATTTACCGATTAATAACCAATTAGAGCATCAACTTTCATATATATATATATATATACAATTCATAAAGTAAACTCTGTAAAAACTAAAAACTCAATTTCAAAACATGATTTTATGGATTAATCATTCAAATTAATTTATAATCATCACATAATCATCTAACACATGATTACTACCAATTACACCAAGTAATTCATGTTTTAAGCAAGTAAATAATATACAGAGAACTAAAAATAAAATACAGTAAAAAGTTTATACCTTCTAATTCTTAGAAAATTCGATTAAGCTTCCTTGCTTGAATTCTTACTCCAATCTCCAAGCTTCACAATTTCTCTCTTTTCTCTCAACTCTCAAACTCACAGAGCTCTATTTTTTTCTTTCTCTCAAACTCTGTGTTCTTCTTTCTCTTTTCTCTCTGTTCTTCTCTTTTCTTTTCTTTCTTTCAACTGACGTACTTTCTTTTAAAAAAATAAAACTGATGCAAATTAAAAACTAAAATAAAAACTGATACTTAATACAATAATAACGTATCATCAGTTATAAAATTTCAAAAGCCATAAGGCTTGTTTGGCAAAGCAAAACTAAAATAATCCATTATTCTAACTAAAGGTCTTAAGGCCTTATTTGGTAAAATACTAATAAAATAACCTATTATTCTTATGTCTTGTTTGGAAAAACACAATTAAAATAACTCATTTTTCCAACCAAAGGTCATAAGGCCTAGTTTGGAAAAACTAAATTAAAACTTCTTTCATTTATTTTAATAAAACATTATAACATATAGTTTTAAATGTCACACTTTTAATTTAATTGAACTTATTATTACATAAATTCAATTAAACCTTACTAACTCAAATAATAATTTCATTTAACAAATAACAACAATACCAAATAAATTCTCTTATTCAAATAAATCACTTATTCAAATAAACCTTTTCATCATCTAATTTAATTAACAATTAAATTAGGATAATCATCACAAATCATATTCAAGTAACAATTAACTCAACATAAACTTATTTCACAATATCTTAATAAATCATATATTAATTCAATAAATTAACAAAAATATTTATACAATTCAATAAATATTTTTATTAATTCTCAAAAATTGCATTCGTTACATCTTTCCCTCCTTAAAAGGATTCTGTCCCCAGAATCACAACGCAATTAAAGTCATCCGTAACATTCTCCCCTCCTTACAAAGATTCTGTCCCCAGAATCGCAATATAACAATTAAACAAACAATCGAGGGTAATTCTGCATCATTCGTTCTTCGAGTTCCCACGTTGCTTCTTCAGCACTGTGGTTCCTCCATATTACCTTAACAGAAGGTATCACTTTATTTCTAAGTACTTGCTCCTTCCTGTCCACTATCTGTACAGGAACCTCTTCATAGGATAAATCTTGTTCAAATTGTATCGGTTCGTATTCGATTACATGCTTATAATCGGGCTTATACTATCGTAGCACCGATATATGAAAGACATTGTGGATGTGGCCTAACTTAGGAGGTAAAGCTACCTCATAAGCTACCTCACCCACCCGTTTCAGCACTTCAAAGGGTCCAATAAACCGCGGACTCAGCTTACCCTTCTTGCCAAATATAATTTTCCCTTTCCATGGAGATACCTTGAGAAACACGAAGCTGCCGACTTCAAATTCGCGATTTTGTCGGTGTTGATCAGCATACTTCTTCTGTCTGTCTTGAGCGGCTATCAGTCTGGCTCTTATCACCTTGACAATCTCAGCAGTTTGTTGCACCAACTCGGGTCCCAATAGGCGTCGTTCACCAACCTCATCCCAGCATAATGGAGTTCTGCATTTTCTTCCATACAATGCTTCGTAAGGCGGCATACCGATACTAGCGTGATGACTATTGTTGTAAGCAAACTCGACCAGAGGTAAATGATCATCCCAATTACCTTTAAAATCCATGACGCACGCTCGAAGCATATCTTCCAACGTTTGAATTGTTCTTTCGCTCTAGCCATCGGTTTGAGGATGATAGGCTGTACTCATTCTCAACTGCGTCCCCAAACAAGTTTGTAGACTCCTCCAAAACTTTGATGTGAATCGTGGATCTCGATCTGATACGATTGATACTGGAACTCCGTGCCTTGAAATAATCTCTTTGACATATAACTTTGCCAGTTGATCCAAAGTAAATCTGATTTTGATCGGCAAGAAATGCGCTGATTTCGTCAATCTGTCAACTATGACCCATATTGCGTCATATCCCTTCTGAGTAGTTGGAAGCCCTACTACAAAGTCCATTGTGATATGCTCCCACTACCATTCTGGTATTTCCAAGGGCTGTAACAAACCACTTGGTCGTTGATGCTCCGCTTTAACTCTCTGACAAGTGAGACATTTCGCAACACATTCAGCAACCTCTCGTTTCATGTTTGGCCACCAAAAATGTTGTCGAAGATCCTGGTACATCTTTGTGCTCCCCGGGTGAACTGAAAATCTTGAACTGTGAGCTTCATTCAAAATCTCCTCTCTGATTGCCAATACTGACGGTACCCAAATTCTGCCTTCAAATCTCAGCAACCCTTCGGTATCGATTTTATATTTAAGCTCTTCACCTTCAAGCACTCTTTTTCGAATATTAATACTCTCCTCATCCTTGAGTTGCGCTTCCTTGACTTTGTCCACCAAAGTTGGTTGAGTTTCTATCAAGAACAATTTTTCATTAGGCTCTGCCAAATTTTTCACCTCTAACTCTAACTTAGCCATTTCCGCCACAAGTTCCTCCTGAGCAGTTAACATAAACAGTTTCTCCCGACCTTTTCTACTCAAAGCGTCGGCAACCACATTAGCCTTCCCTGGATGGTATAGAATTTCACAGTCATAATCTTTGATCAATTCTATCCATCTCCTCTGCCGCATATTCAAGTCTTTCTGCGTGAAAATATACTTCAGACTTTTATGGTCCGTATATATTTCACACTTCTCCCCATAGAGATAGTGCCTCCAAATTTTTAAAGCAAACACCACGGCTGCTAACTCCAAATCATGGGTCGGATACCCTTTTTCATAGTCTTTTAGCTGGCGCGATGCATATGCAATAACCTTACCATTCTGCATCAACACACAACCAAGTCCTTTATGTGATGCGTCACTGTACACCACAAAATTTCCTGTAGCATCTGGCAAAGACAACACAGGTGCCGAACTTAGTCTCTTCTTTAGTTCTTGGAAACTTTCTTCGCACTTCTCCGTCCAAACAAAATTCACTGATTTCCTTGTTAAATTCGTCAACGGAGTGGCGATCCTAGAGAAATCTTGAATAAAACGCCTGTAATATCCTGCCAAACCAAGGAAACTCCTCACTTCCGACGGTGTCTTCGGCTGATCCCAGTTCATGACAGCCTCTACTTTCGCTGGATCCACTGAAATCCTGTCTTTATCAATAACATGCCCAAGGAATTGAACACGCTCCAACCAAAATTCGCATTTTGAAAATTTTGCATACAATTTCTCTTTTCTTAACGCCTCCAACGTCACCCTCAAATGCTCCACGTGTTCTTCTTGAGTTTTGGAGTAAACCAAAATGTCGTCTATAAATACCACCACAAATTTATCCAGAAATGGTTTAAACACTCTATTCATTAAGTCCATGAATGCTGCAGGCGCATTCGTTAAACCAAATGACATAACCAAAAACTCATAGTGACCATATCTGGTTCGAAATGTCGTCTTTGGTATGTCTTCTTTCCTCACTTTCAACTGATGGTACCCACTTCGCAGATCTATCTTTGAAAAATATCTCGCTCCCTTTAGTTGGTCAAACAGGTCATCGATCCTTGGCAACGGATACTTGTTTTTAATCGTGACCTTGTTCAACTCTCTATAATCAATGCAAAGACGCATTGACCCATCCTTCTTCTTAACAAATAATACCGGCGCTCCCCACGGCGAAACACTCGGTTGAATATACTTCTTATCCAGCAATTCTTGCAGCTGCACCATTAACTTCTTCATTTCTACCGGAGCCATTCGATACGGGGCTTTCGAATCAGGAAATACGTCCGCGAAATCCCTTACTACTGGTATCTCCTCCAGTTTTGCACCCACCTTACAGGTATCAACTATGTAGGCTAGATATCCTACACACCCTTGTCTCAACATCTTTCTGGCCTGCACCATCGTCAGACAGCTCGTTTGTCTAGGCGACTTGCTGCCATAAAACACTACCTTTGACGGAGTCATAAGGTTCACACACTTCTTTTGACAATCAATAACTGCCCCATGGTTGAACAACCAATCCATTCCCAGAATGACGTCAAACTCCCCAAGACGGATTGGGCTTAAGTTGACAGTCATTACATGACCCTTAATATCTATCTGACAGTTCTTGTGGACAAACTTAATAGGAATCACCTCCCTATTCGCAATTTCTATGTTCATGGGGTAATCTAACTCTTCTTGGGGTAACCCTAATTTTCTAGCAAAATCATCGGATATAAATGAGCAAGTAGCACCCGAGTCAAACAATACATAAGCATTAACATTATTGACTGGAATGATACCTGACACTACATCCTTTGATTGCACAGCATCCTGCACCGTCATATTGAATGTTCGAGCAGTAGGTCGGTTGGGCTGCGTCGGTCCTGTGATAGTCAGATTGCCTCCACCACCGCTATTTCCCTTTCCTGAATTGGCTCCACCCGTAGTTGTTTTCTTAGGACACTCCCGAGCAAAGTGATCCTTCGACCCGCAGATGAAACATGCTCCTTTCTTTGGATTAGGGTAATTCGGCGCGATATGCCCCTCCTGCCCGCAGTTGAAGCACACCCTCTTACCTTTCAAACAGGCACCCATATGGCTCTTTCCACAGTTGCTGCACACCTCTATCTTCTTCTTTTGATTTCCCTGCTGACTCCCTGCAGAGTTGCTTTCACTCCACTTCCTCTTCTGGCCACTTCCCCCGTGACTACCACTTACCTTATTATCACTCTCATTCTTCTTCTTCCTCTACTCCTGATTGTACTTTGACAGAGCATCACTGCCTCCTTCAGCGATAATTGCCTTCTCCAGCACCACCGCAAACGAGTTCAGTTGAAACATTGAAACTCGGCTATACAACCAGGGCTTCAATCCCTGTTCAAACCTTCTGGCCTTCCTCTCATCCGTGTTAACCTGATACGGCGCAAACCTCGCCAACTCGTTGAATCGTGCAGCATACTCAGATACCGACATAGTACCTTGCTTCAACTCTAGAAACTGTACTTCCATTTGGTTCTGAGCACTTGCCGGAAAATAGGTCTCGAAAAATATCTCCTTGAACCGCTCCCACGAAATAATCCCTTGGCCACCTCGAGTCTTATTTGCTTGCCACCAGTAACTAGCTTCTGACTTCAGCATAAAGGTTGCAAATGCCGTCTTCTGGTCCTCGTTGACCCTAGCGACATCAAACACCTTCTCCATCTCCATAATCCAAGTTTGAGCCTGGATCGGATTCATAGAGCCGTGATATTCTGGAGGTCCGACAGCCTTGAAATCTTTGAAGGTCGTGGCCTGAGCTTGTGGTTGATTTGCAAAGGCTCCCGTTAACAGATTCACCAGCTGTTGCATTGGGTTGGCGTTAGCTTCTTCGTTATTGGTAGATCCCTCAGGGGTCTGTTGACGTGTTGGTTGTCTTCTTGGCGGCATCTTACTGTTAAAAATTCGCATTATAAGATTATTACTCAATCACCTAATCATTTAAGTCTCAACTTAAACATTTAAAAAAAACAACATTGAAACACATAACACATCTGATAAACTTTCACAATTTATTCATTTATGGCTTCAAAACATAATAGCATCGTGGTTATTTACATCAAATCATCTATCCTGAAATCACAAAGTTCCAGGATTACATCATTATTCTATCCCATTATATAAACTGGGATTAACAACTTATTAACTCATAAATTTCATAATAACATAACTACTCATAATCTATGATGACATCCCACGACGCACAGCTTCCTGGCGTTCCTGCTCCATAATGCGTGTCATCATCCTACGATCCATCACATCTGGATGACGATTAGCTCGATCTTGAGCTATGTCTATCGTGGTGTGAAAAATGTACTCGATCTCATCAATCTTGGCCTTCTTAGACCGGATCTCACACTCAACACGATCTGCGCGATCAGCCTCCCTCAGCCAAGCTGTCTCAGCTCTCGCTCGCTTAGCTGACTCCTCTTTCAACTCATCTCGTACAATCTCATTCCTGGCTACCAACTGTCCGCGTCGACACTCAGACTGTGCTAGCCTCTGCTCAGCCTCTGCAAGACGTGATGAAAGGTCTTGAATCTCAGCATCCTTCTGCTCTAGAGTGGTTTGACGTTCTGCAGCCTGTTCCTCTAGCTCCTCCTTTTCACTCTCTACATGAACCAGCTTCCACTCCACGTCTCCAAGACGTATATCTAGCTCCTCTATCTCACTTTTCTTCTACTCCAAAGTAATCTGTCGCTCAGCCAGCTGCCTCTCTAACTCCTCCACTCTGTCCTGCAACTCTATGTTGCGATCATACACCTGCTCGTACATCTGAACACCCAAAGTAGATAGTGATATCCCCTCAGGGTCTTCCTCCTCCTCCTCAACCTCTTCAGGGTCCTCCTCAGGATCCTCCTCAGGGTCCTCCTCAGGATTAGTCTCAGGCTCATACTCGTGACCTACAACTGTAACCAATGGAGATGGCTCCCTCTGCACTAGCTGCTCCTGAACCACGTGAATATCTCGGGGCTCCTCCTCCCTAGTCTGGCTAGGCTCTCCTCTATTAGTCATCCTGACAACAAAGTTTTAAGTTTTAATTACTAATCGATAATACTCGCGAGCACATAAGTTTGTTATCACATAAGCACATTGCGCATAATCATTTTATTGTCTTTTATGAATTTCCGTAATTCATTCCTTAAAACTCGATAAGAGTTTATCACCACTACATTCTCCATCTTCTAAAAGGCTACTACCCTAAGGTTTTCCCCACCTAAAGGTTCATAACCTACAGCTCTGATACCAACCTGTGACACCCCCAAACCCAGGTACTTAATTCCCACTGATTTGGTGTTCACTATAACATACAATCAAAACTAACTACCCAATAAAATAACAATTAAATAAACTTAAAGAAATATCTTCCCAAAATGGGTTACATCACTAAACTATTAAACAATCAAGTCCCAGGTTATCATAACCTTAATACATCAAATGCGGAATAAAATATAGTCTAAAACAAGATTGGAACAAACGATCTTCAAATTAATAATAATTCTAGAACTATTTCTGCATCTTGCCCTTGCCCTTGCCCTTACTGGTGGACGGCTCGTCATGCTTCTCGGGCTTAGCTGCAATGTTTAGTGCAAGAGTGAGCAAACAATTGCCCACAAGAACGATAATGATAAGTATAAAATATGTTATGTTTTTATCTCTTAATATCTAGTCTTTTATACTTATTTGGCACCTAAATGTACTCACTATTCTTATATTTTGATTTAGGTTGCAAATGGAGCCATTAAATGAAAACTGTGTTATTGCCACACTTTTGGATTGTTTTGAAATTCGTCGGTCTGCTTGAGGCTCAATTTTATACTTGATCAGTCCTTATTCTCTCAAAACTCAAAGAAGGAAAATTGTAGATCTATTTCTTAGCTTTCCGGATCATCTTGAAACACCAAATTTTGGCGCCGTTGCCGGGGAGTGATTTTAGTTTATTTTTCTTTGTTATCATTATTTTTATCTTTATTTATTTATTTTTTTTTGTACTCAGGTAATTTGAATTTCCTTTGATTGTTTATGTCCAAAACTCGATCTACTAATCAAGGTGATTTAAAGTGTGATCCAGAAATAGAGAGAACCATTCGTAGATTAAGGAAGGTAGCTCGGAATAATTGTGAAGAGAAGGACACCATGGAAGAAACCCGAACTTTGAAGGAGCTTGCGGCCCCTGCTTTGAATCAACAACCTTTATGCATAACCTTCCCTAATCTAGATGCTAATACTCATTTTGAATTAAAATCTGGACTAATACATCTTTTACCTACTTTTCATGGTTTGGCAGGTGAAGACCCTCACAAACATTTGAAGGAATTTCATGTGGTATGCACAAGTATGAAGCCTACCGGAGTAACCGAAGAACAAATCAAGTTAAGAGCCTTTCCATTTTCTCTAAAAGATTTGGCTAAGGATTGGCTTTACTATTTACCCTCCGGAAGTATCACAAAATGGGAAGAGATGAAAAGATTATTCTTAGAAAAATATTTTCCCGCTTCAAGAGCAGCCAACATTCGAAAAGAAATTTGTGGTGTGAGGCAGAATAATGGAGAAACCCTATACGAGTATTGGGAACGTTTTAAAAAACTATGTGCAAGTTGCCCCCATCATCAAATTAGTGATCAACTCCTCATCCAATACTACTATGAAGGTCTTTTATCTACAGATAGGAGCATGATTGATGCTGCTAGTGGAGGAGCTCTGGTGGACAAAACTCCTGAGGCTGCAAGAAATCTCATTGCAAATATGGCAGCTAATTCTCAACAATTTGGCAGTCGACTTGATTTCTCACCTAGGAATGTGAATGAGGTAAAAGTTTCTGCTATTGAACAACAAATTGCAAGTCTAACTTCTCTTGTTCGTCAAATGGCTATAGGAAACATGCCAGCAGCAAAAGCTTGTGGTATTTGTTTGTTAACAAATCACAATACAGATGCATGCTCAACACTGCAAGAGGATGATAATATGCAACAGGCAAATGTAGTGGGGAATTATCAAGGACAACCTCAGAGAAAATATGATCCTTACTCTAACACTTACAATTCCGGATGGAGGGATCATCCCAATTTGAGCTATGGAGGTACTAGGCCACCAGTGCAAGGTGTTTTCCCAAATGGGCAGCAAAGTTTTCAACCAGCTCAACCACAGTACCAACCTAGACAAGCTGCTCCTGTTAATTCTGGAACATCTCTTGAGGATATGTTCAAGGCATTCATGAATCAAACACAACAATTTCAGCAAGAGACAAGGACTTCCATCCACAATCTAGAAAATCAGATGAGTCAACTTGCTACGACAGTTGGTCGATTGGACTCTCAAAGTTCAGGGAAGCTACCTTCTCAAACTATTGTCAATCCGAGAGAGAATGCATGTGCCATAACTTTGAGGAGTGGAAAACAATTGGAAGCACCAAAAGTTACTTGTGAATTTGAGGAAGATAAGGCTAAAGAGGATGCAGAGATATCAAAGGTAAAACCTAACACTCCTGTTCAACTAAAGACTAATCCTTTACCTTTTCCTCCCAGGAATCCTAAAACTTCAAAAAAGGATGAGCAAGAAAAAGAAATTCTAGAAACTTTCAGGAAGGTAGAGGTGAATATTCCTTTACTAGATGCAATTAAGCAAGTACCCAGGTATGCAAAATTTTTGAAAGAATTATGCACTAACAAAAGAAAATTAAAAAATGATGAAAGAGTCATTGTTGGTGAGAATGTATCAGCAGTCCTTCAAAGAAAAAATGCCCCCTAAATGTAAAGATCCAGGCATGTTTACAATTCCATGTAGAATAGGTAATACCAGATTTGAGAAAGCTATGCTAGATTTAGGAGCTTCAATTAATGTCATGCCATTATCTATTTTTGCTTCTTTAAATCTCGGTCCTTTGAAACAAACTGGTGTTATTATTCAATTGGCTGATCGTACTAACACTTACCCCCAAGGGGTAATTGAAGATGTCTTGGTGCAGGTGAATGAACTAATCTTTCCTGCAGATTTTTACATAGTGGATATGGATGATGATAAATCCCCAAATCCCGCACATATACTTTTAGGGAGGCCATTTTTGAAAACAGCAAGGACTATGTGTGATGTGCACACTGGTACCTTATCCAGGGGGTTTGATGGTGAAAAGATACAATTCAACATATATGAGGCCATGAGGTATCCTAGTGATATTCACCCTGTTTTTGCTATTGATGTACTTGACTCTTTAGTGCAGAAGTCTTTTGAACAAACACAAAGGGAAAGTTTGGAGGTCGCTATCACTAACAGTCTGGAATTAGATAAAGAAGAAGAGATTGAGCAGAATCAGGAATTAAAAGAGACTGTAGCTGCATTACATTCTTTACCTAAAACCTCATCTAAATATGCAGTTTATTCTATTCAATTGCCTAGTTCTCATCAAAAGTTATTACCATCTGTTGTGCAGGCCCCAACTTTAGAACTGAAACCATTACCTGCACACTTGAAGTATGCATTTTTAGGGAAGAATGAGACGTTACCAGTGATTATTGCTAACAATCTAACCCAAGTACAAGAGGACAAACTGCTAAGAGTCCTAAGGGACCATATAACAGTTTTGGGTTGGACTATAGCAGATATCAAAGGTATCAGTCCTGCTACGTGCATGCATAGAATCCTTTTGGAAGATGGAGCCAAGCCCACTAGAGATGCACAAAGAAGACTTAATCCACCCATGATGGAGGTAGTGAAGAAGGAGGTACTGAAATTACTTGATGCAGGTATAATTTATCCCATCTAAGACAGTCAATGGGTAAGTCCAGTACAGGTAGTACCAAAGAAATCTGGAATCACAGTCATCAAAAACGATGATAATGAGTTGGTGCCCACACGTATGCAGACAGGATGGAGAGTTTGTATTGATTACAGGAAGTTAAATGCTGTAACTAGAAAAGATCACTTTCCTCTTCCTTTTATTGATCAAATGTTGGAAAGATTAGCTGGGCATGCTTATTACTGTTTTCTAGATGGTTTTTCAGGTTATAACCAAATTGTGATTGCACCCGAAGACCAAGAAAAGACCACATTCACATGTCCTTTTGGTACATTTTGCGTATCGTAGAATGTCCTTTGGACTGTGTAATGCACCAGGTACCTTCCAACGATGTATGGTAAGCATCTTTTCTGATTTTCTTGAAAACTGCATTGAAGTATTTATGGATGACTTCACAATACATGGTGATTCTTTAGATGTATGCCTCGATAATCTGACTCGTGTGCTAGATAGATGCTTAGAAACTAATCTTGTTCTTAATTGGGAAAAGTGTCACTTTACGGTGGAACAAGGTATAGTACTTGGCCATGTGGTTTCAGCTAAAGGATTAGAAGTGGATAAAGCTAAGATAGAAATTGTTACTGCTCTGCTCTGCTTTACCCCGTCAGTGTGCGGGAGATTCGTTCTTTCCTTGGTCATGCAGGTTTCTATCGTAGATTTATCAAGGACTTCTCAAAAATAGCTTTGCCATTGTGTAAGTTGCTACAAAAGGATGTGGAATTCCAATTTGATGACGAGTGCAAGGAGGCGTTTGACAAATTAAAGAAGTTATTGACCTCGGCACCAGTGATACAACCACCAAATTGGAAGTTTCCATTTGAGATCATGTGTGATGCAAGCAACTATGCAGTAGGAGCTGTCTTAGGCCAAAGGGTTGACAAAGTTGTCCATGCCATTTACTATGCTTCTAGGACTCTAAATGCTGCTCAGATTAATTACATTACAACTGAAAAAGAACTCTTATCTGTTGTATTTGCTTTAGACAAGTTTAGATCATATTTGCTTGGTACTAAAGTTGTAGTTTATTCTGACCATGCTGCTCTCAGGTATTTGCTAACCAAGAAGGAATCCAAACCAAGAATCATTAGATGGATTCTATTGCTATAAGAATTTGACTTGGAGATCAAGGATAAGAAAGGAGCGGACAACTTGGTGGCGGATCACTTGAGCAGGCTGATTAAGAATGAAGAGGCGCTACCATTGCATGATTCTTTTCCAGATGAGCATTTATTTTCCATTGATGAGGCTATACCTTGGTATGCCCATATCGTAAATTACTTAGTGAGTGCCTATGTTCCTAGTGAGTTCTCTAAATTCCAAAAAGAAAAGCTTAAGAGTGATGCCAAATATTATATATGGGATGATCCATACTTATGGAAATTTTGTGCTGACCAGATAGTTAGAAGGTGTGTGCCTAAAAGTGAGTTTTTATCTATTCTAACTTTTTCTCACTCTTATGCTTGTGGAGGCCATTTTGGACCTAAAAGAACAGCTCATAAGGTTTTGGAATGTGGTTTCTTTTGGCCGACTATTTTTAAGGACTCTTATCAGTTCTGTAAGTCATGTGAAAGTTGTCAAAAGACAGGAAATATATCAAGTAGGAATCAAATGCCACAAACACCTATTTTAATTGTTGAAATTTTTGATGTTTGGGGTATTGATTTTATGGGACCATTTCCTGCTTCTTATGGTAATGTTTCCATTCTTTTGGCTGTTGATTATGTTTCTAAATGGGTGGAAGCTAAAGCCACCAGGACTGATGACTCTAAAGTTGTTGCAGATTTTATCAAGTCTAACATATTTGTCATGTTTGGAACGCCAAAGGCCATAATCAGTGATAAGGGAACCCACTTCTGCGATAGGATGCTAGCGACACTATTCAAGAAATACAATGTGATGCATAAAGTTTCTACATCCTACCATCCACAGAGCAATGGGCAAGCTGAGGTATCCAACCGGGAGGTCAAGTCCATTTTGGAAAAAGTAGTCAAGCCGAGTAGAAAAGATTGGAGTCTGAGGTTAGAAGATGCACTTTGGGCCTATAGAACAGCTTACAAAACTCCAATAGGTATGTCACCTTTTAGGTTAGTGTTTGGAAAACCATGTCATCTACCAGTGGAGTTAGAACACAAGGCTTTTTGGGCAGTTAGACAATGTAATATGACCTTAGATTCAGCCGGAGTCCATAGGAAGTTGCAGTTGCAAGAGCTAGAGGAATTAAGGAATGATGCATACGAGAGCTCTAAAATTTACAAAGAGAAAACAAAAGCCTTTCACGACAAGAAGATTATTAGGAAGAACTTTGTTGTTGGGCAGAAAGTTCTCCTTTATCATTCAAGGCTAAAATTATTTCCAGGTAAGTTGCGCTCCCATTGGGTCGGGCCTTTTATTATTACTGACATTTTTAATCATGGTGCAGTGGAAATTCAAAGTCCAAGCACAGGGAAGATTTTTAAAGTGAATGGTCACAGGCTCAAACCCTTCTATGAAGGATATCAAATGGAGAATATTGAGCTGCTGGATTTGGTGGATCCAGTTTATGAAGATTAAGAGGTTTAATGTCAAGCCAATGACAATAAACAAAGGCGCTGCTTGGGAGGCAACCCAAGGGGAGTTCATTTCTTTTTATTTTCGCATTTATATTTCGGTTATGTTGTTTTTCTTTTCTTTGAATTTTACTTTACATTAGGGACAATGTAAGTTTTAAGTGTGGGGGAAGGATTTAGGGTGTTAAAAAATTAAGTTTGATTTTGTTAGTTTGAATTTTGAATTTTGTGGGTATATTCTCTGCAAACCCTCACGAGACAAAACTCGTCCACTTGGGGTAACCTTGGGGTTTAAAGGCTTGTTGTACATGCTAAGTACAATCGTGTTTCTTACGAAAATGGGGTAATTTTTAAAATAAGTCACTTGAGCAATGAGTTAATTTGGATTTTGATTTTTAACCAATGATAAAATCTTGATTCTCGTTGATAACATTTTGAAAAATTTATAGACATTGTGGAGTTTGAATTTGGTTTTCTTTGTTGATTTTTACTTTATTTGAGACCCTTCAATTTCTTTGCACTTATCCCATTGGTCGGCCTAGTTTTAACTTGGAAAGGATTTTATTTATTTATTTATTTCGATTGAATGTCGAGGGGAGAAATTCTTGAACTCTATCATTTGTTTGATCATAACTTGAAGTAAACATGAGGTTTTATTTAAAAAAGGAGAAATGATTTAGGCAAAAGTTAGATGTTTGATTTAACAAAAAAAAAAGAAAAAAAAATTATGATTCATGTGGTGAATTGAGATGGAGCGTAAAACGCACTCATTCATAAACATGTGATATGCGAGATGGAGCGTAAAACGCACTCGTTGGTAAGACGGAGCATAAAATGCACTTACCGAAGGAAAAAAAAACCTATTGATCCTCTGTTATTATTTGCTTATGTTAACTGAGAGTAGTGTGAAAATAGGTGTTTAGAGTTTTTCTTTCTCCTTAAAGGCTTTGATTTTGTAAATTTTTCTGAGTTTTAATTGGTTTGATACATGTGGATTCACACACACACATGAAGGGTTAAGAGTAGAGTAAGATTGATAAGTAAGCTTGAATTTTAGATGAAGCAGTGTTTTGAAGTTTTTCAAGAGTTACTGTTTTGAATCTTTGAGGTCAATGTTGAAGTTCATTTTAATTTATGGCTCAAGGTTGTCAAGTTTGATTAGTTGAATTTTTTTTGTTATAGTTTATTTTTATTTTGCCCGAGGACGTGCAAAAGATAAGTGTGGGGGAATTTGATAAGTATAAAATATGTTATGTTTTTATCTCTTAATATCTAGTCTTTTATACTTATTTGGCACCTAAATGTACTCACTATTCTTATATTTTGATTTAGGTTGCAAATGGAGCCATTAAATGAAAACTGTGTTATTGCCACACTTTTGGATTGTTTTGAAATTCGTCTGTCTGCTTGAGGCTCAATTTTATACTTGATCAGTCCTTATTCTCTCAAAACTCAAAGAAGGAAAATTGTAGATCTATTTCTTAGCTTTCCGGATCATCTTGAAACACCAGATAACTATAACTTTTAAATGAAATAGAGTTCAAATGGGAAGCAACAATTTTCTGAAGTTAATCAATAAATAGTCAAAGCTTGAAAGCTCAAAAGAATGCTTGAATTAGGAAGAATAGATTCCAAGATTCAACGTCTATATCTGAGGGTCACAAGACCTCGAACTATGTCCTAGGTTAGCAAGTATTTCTACCGTAACCTTTAACAGTCTTAAAGACTATAGATGGACCTTCGTCTCGTACTCAGGGGGATCAGCCCTTTGTACAATGTATTGTGCACAAACATTTTAACGCTAAGCGTAATAATCCCCTATGTTAGGGTTGTTCATCTCAGTTTATTATAAGAGTCCGTACCAAAAGGAACTTGGCTTGGAACAAGTTTAGATAATCTAAGTTTTTGCAACGCTCATCAACTAAGGACTAGCTGAATCAATAATGGTTTGCTAGTCTAGTTCTTCAGTAAAGTTTGTATTCGAAGTTTGAATGATAATCAAAGACTGAATAAATAATATTTGGAATGAAATGCAATTACTCAACATGATATCAGCCTTGCTTGAATAACGATAAGCTATGGTTAATTAATTCACTCAAAGGAAGTAAACTCGTTGAAATAATAACAAGTTTAAGAAATAAATAACTTGCTGTAATAATTTAACAAGTTTAAAGAAAGAAAACTTGCTCAACATAAACGTAATAAGTTTAGATAAGGAACTTGCCTCAAGTGTAGATTACAATTTTAAGTAATTCACGATCCTTAAACAACCTAAACATTTAATTATAAAATGGTAACATAGTTAGTCACAAAATTAAAAGCATTTAAGGCTCGCTTTTTATCTCATTTAGCATACCATAGTCAACAAATACTAGTTTAGCAACCATCTTGGTAATACATTAGTCATATTAATATAAGTTTAATTATGCATCATAACTTCCAAAAACAGAAAACAAAATAATAATTTTTTTTTTTGTAAACAGTAGTGTTTCTCGCCGGGGCGAGAAAAACCTTAACAAAATCGTCGCCGGGGCGAGGATGTCGCCGGGACGGCGTTATACTTAACAATTTTGTCGCCGGGGCGACGTTGTCGCTGGGGCGAGGAAATTCAGTTCATTTCTATCGCCCCGGCGATATACTTGACTGTCGTCTTCCCCAGTTCGCGAACCAGTGAAAACTTAGGCCAATTTGGACAAACTTTTCCGAATTCTACCATCCAGAAAACAAATTAAGTATATCTAGACATCATATAAGATACAAAACATTTACCCAACATGTTTCTAATCAATCTAAGCATTATAAAACACATGATTAACCAATTTAAACCAAAATTCACTGTTAAAACCAAATATTCAAGTTTTAACCATTTTAATAAAATCAAACTCTGTAAACTCATTTTTCAACCAATTAAAACCATTCTTCTTGCATTACTCATGTTTTTCATCAAATAATCATAAACAATTATCAATTTACCGATTAATAACCAATTAGAGCATCAACTTTCATATATATATATATATACAATTCATAAAGTAAACTCTGTAAAAACTAAAAACTCAATTTCAAAACATGATTTTATGGATTAATCATTCAAATTAATCTATAATCATCACATAATCATCTAACACATGATTACTACCAATTACACCAAGTAATTCATGTTTTAAGCAAGTAAATAATATACAGAGAACTAAAAATAAAATACAGTAAAAAGTTTATACCTTCTAATTCTTAGAAAATTCGATTAAGCTTCCTTGCTTGAATTCTTACTCCAATCTCCAAGCTTCACAATTTCTCTCTTTTCTCTCAACTCTCAAACTCACAGAGCTCTATTTTTTTCTTTCTCTCAAACTCTGTGTTCTTCTTTCTCTTTTCTCTCTGTTCTTCTCTTTTCTTTTCTTTCTTTCAACTGACGTACTTTCTTTTAAAAAAATAAAACTGATGCAAATTAAAAACTAAAATAAAAACTGATACTTAATACAATAATAACGTATCATCAGTTATAAAATTTCAAAAGCCATAAGGCTTGTTTGGCAAAGCAAAACTAAAATAATCCATTATTCTAACTAAAGGTCTTAAGGCCTTGTTTGGTAAAATACTAATAAAATAACCTATTATTCTTATGTCTTGTTTGGAAAAACACAATTAAAATAACTCATTTTTCCAACCAAAGGTCATAAGGCCTAGTTTGGAAAAACTAAATTAAAACTCCTTTCATTTATTTTAATAAAACATTATAACATATAGTTTTAAATGTCACACTTCTAATTTAATTGAACTTATTATTACATAAATTCAATTAAACCTTACTAACTCAAATAATAATTTCATTTAACAAATAACAACAATACCAAATAAATTCTCTTATTCAAATAAATCACTTATTCAAATAAACCTTTTCATCATCTAATTTAATTAACAATTAAATTAGGATAATCATCACAAATCATATTCAAGTAACAATTAACTCAACATAAACTTATTTCACAATATCTTAATAAATCATATATTAATTCAATAAATTAAGAAAAATATTTATACAATTCAATAAATATTTTTATTAATTCTCAAAAATTGCATTCGTTACAACTTTGAAGTTCGTAGCTTTGTATTTTTGAAGGTATATCTTTGGAAAGGAAAGATCCGGTTTGGGAAGAAGGGCAAATTGAGCCCTAGGTTCATAGGACCGTTTGAGATTTTGAGGCGAATCGGCGAGGTGGTGTACGAGGTAGCGTTACCTCCTGAACTTGAACACATTCACAACGTGTTTCATGTGTCAGTGTTGCGGCCGTATAAACCAGGCTATAAGCACGTTATCTCCTATGAACCAATCCAAGTCGAGAAGGACTTAACGTACGAGGAAGTTCCTGTCCAGATACTCGATAGGAAGGAACAGAAGCTGAGGAATAAGACCATCCATTCTGTCAAGGTTCTCTGGAGGAATCACGCAGTCGAAGAAGCTACGTGGGAACTCGAAGAGAAGATGAAAGCGAATTATCCGTTTTTATTTGAGTAACCCTATTTTTACAATTCCGAGGACGGAATTTTTATAAGGGGGGAGGGATGTAATGCCCGTAAATTTTGAACGTCATTATTAATTAAATATAATTTAATTTTAATGAGTTAACTTTGTGTTATTAATTAAACCTTTGGGTGTATTGGTGGATTATGTGACTATGTGGCTTATTGACATAAATTTGTGTTAAAGGGATCACTAGTAGTATATTTAAACTAGTGAGCAAACCCTAAGGCGTTATATCCACAAAGTTGGCAAGATATTTACTAAATTAAGTATTCAAGTAAATTGAATATAGTTAGTAAATAAGGTGTGTGAATTAATTAATGATATTAATTGTTGATGAGATATGGTCCAAATTGGATTATAATTATTAATAGTTAATTTAGTAATTATTGATTGATTGACTAAGTTACTTAATTAATGAACCTAGTCCAATCATTTATATTAATCATGGATTTGGGTATTAATTGTGTGGCTTATTAAGTGAGCTATCATGGGGTTAAATTAAATGACCCAATATTGCATTAAATAGATTAGGATTTTATTAGCCTAATCATTTAAATTGGAAGTCAATGGTAATTAATGTGTGGTCCAAAACCTAGCCACTTGATTTATTAAATGTGTAACAATTGTTTATTTATTTAAAGCTAATTGGGACAACATTTTGGGACAAAATCCCTCCTTGTCGTGCACTTAGGAGAAAGGAGGAGGAAGTTGATTTCAAACTTTATTTTAATTAAGTAGCTAGCTTGTGTGGGAAGTTGTAATGGTAGACTTGACATCATAGCTTCCTATAATGTCAAGTAGCTACCTATGAAGTGTCATAGCTTCCTAATGTGTCACTAGCCACCCTAGTGACACAAGTCTTTCACTAGCTTCATGATGACAAAAGGTAGAGGTTTCTTGCTATTATCCAATTAGTGCTTATCCAAGGGACAACAAAGATATGGGGGATATTAGTAACTCTTACACAAAGAACAAGGTTGTCAAGCTCTCATTGGTGGAAAATCTAATTAGCACACTTAAAGATAAGATTAAGGCTAAATGGAAGGGATAAGGTGAACTCTTATATCCAAGGGGCAAGAAAGATGTGGGGGATAATAGCATGAATTCTAATTTAGCATTATACTTGCAAGTATTCTATCCTTTCATTTCATTTCAAGTTCATTTCTTCTTTTCATCTCCTTCTTTCATTTCTCTCAAGCAAGAACATAGAGTAAGAGCTTAGAGAGGAAAAGAGAGTGAGATTAGCATAGTTCATGCATCCCAAGTTCATCACATACTTTGGTAGATCAAGGAGAGTAGCTACAAGATCAAGGTGAAACCCTAAACCATTTCCTTCTTACTTACTTTGTTTTATTTTCATAGTTTTTGAGAGATTTTGTTCTAAGACTCAATAATCATTAGATCTTCATGCTTCATGTATAGATCTAATCCTCTTGAGTGTTAGAATGGAGATTCAAAGGAAGAAAAAGAACTTATGTTCTTAAAGGGTAAAAACCCTAGCCTTTCTTCACTTGGATCACCCATAACTTGAGATCTATAACTTGGATTTGTGATCCGTCGAAAGGGAGTGCTAGGTACATGAGTTAGCTAGTAAACCCAAGTGGTAGAACATAAATCCATCAAATTTTGTAGTCATGGGGGCTGTTTTCCCCGAAACAGTCCATTTAAAGTCTTAAAACCAAGAAGCTTGCTGTCCTCTTTTTCCAAAGGTTGTTTTGGCCAGTTATGGATCTTTTAAAAATTTGGAAAAAATCACAGAGGTACCTTAAGAAGTTATCTACAATTTGGAAAAAGAACGAATACGTTTTGATGTGCAGTGTTTGTGTAATGACTTTTACCGTAAAGGACTCCTAAATATTCATACTCGAATTTCTCACTGTGTGTATCTTGAAACAATATGAAATGTTTACCATATGTTTATATAGATTATGAGAGTGTACCTTGAAAATTTCAGAATTTTCTGAGCGAAACTCGATTTATGAAAAATATAACAAGATTCGAAGGTTTTGAGTACTTTAAAAATAGTAAATCATTTTCTAAAATTCCAGGAAAATTTGTAAATTATTGTTGGGTCATATATTGTCCAAATTCAGAAGATAATAATTTTTTGAACTTGTTTGCAATTTTTCATAATAATATTATAGTTATCCTTAAAAGAATACAAATGGTTAAATAATGTCATAAATAAGAAAAATAGGATGTTAAAGCTTAGGTACTCCTATTATGGTGTAATCTAACCTATGTGAGGTATTTTGGCAATCTATTATGATAAATAATACTTATGACCTTTTATGGGTATTAAATAAGTTGTTTAATAAAGGGTAAAACAATTAAAATAAATTGTTTAGTCGCCTAATAACTTATTAAAATATTACTATGATATTTGTAATATAAAAATTTGATATTTTTTTTTAAGTAAACAAAGAAATATTAAGATTAAAACTTCATGGAAATATTATTGAATGGGTAATAATATTTGTTTTAAGCATTAATAAATGATTAAGATATTATTAAAATGGCTAATAATATTAGATTAAAATATTATTAATGATATGAGAATTAAAATATTATTAAGAGATTAATAATATTAAATTAAAGTATTATTGGATGATTAAAATATTATTAAGACGTTAATAACATTAGTAAACGAATAAAAGTGTTATTAGTGGACTAATAATACCAAGAGGTGAATTAAATATTATCAGGATTGATAATATTAAGTGTCTTATAGGATTTACGATAGTTTATTAACTTATGTGTGCTATGTGATTTGCTTAATTGTTAAATAAATAGCACAAGTAAGCGTATCGATATACAACTACGCAGTACTAATTGGTAGATCGACGTTATCAATGTTAGGTTCTTCAAGGCCAATTAGTTAAAGCTAGAATTACTTGTAGCTGAGGAGACAGGCAAGTTCCCTAACTCAAACTCGAGTTATTATTTTCGAAGCATGTTAGTGAATAATTATTGTTAATTATTCACATCTATACTAATTATTGAGATTCGCACCTTGTGCAATTGAATTCCTATTCTATTATTATTGAACTGTGAATTAGATTAAAGTTCTTTCAAGCATGAACTGTTTATGAGATAGATCTATGCTATTTGTATCAGCTAGATCAATCATGTCTAAATTTGTTGAATCAAAGGTATTTTAAAAGCTGTTCTTATTAAATTCTTATGGTAAGAACTCTTGGCTGAGAAAAGGATAAATTTGATTAAGGCATGATATCAATGCTGGTTTATTAAGTGTTTATGCATAAATCACGGGGTATGAAAGGTTGATCCCCTTGATTACCAAAACTTTTTAAGAGGTCTAGTTTAAATGCTGAGAACCTTGACAAATGTCTATGGTTATTTCCAACCACTCAGTAATTGTCATTCAATTATTCAAATATTCGATTGCCGACTATTAATTCATGTTTCTTCACAATTTTATACTGTTGTTGAACATTGAAAGCGAAATTTCCTTCTATTCATGATATATCTCCCTTGTGTACTTGCTAAGCAAACTAGTTGCTTACCCTTGCTATATCATGATCTTTATTTCAGCTAAGGCAGAAACGTCTAGAGGGGACAAAGTAAAAGGGAAGGTGCAAGAGTAGTTTCCTGATATGGCTTATGTACTAGTTTATCTTAAATGTTATTTGGCTATGTAAACTCTTATTGTATTGAGGGTATGTTTTAAGTTAAGGTTAAAGAACCTTGGGACCATGATTGTAAGACTTTATTACTATTTTGATAAACAATGTATGTTTATTATTCCGCATTAGTTAGAAAGTATGTTTGTTATTGAGTATCGTGAACACCGAATTCGAGGTTAGGAAACCCGGATTTGGGGTTGTTACATCACCTCCATATTTTAGTGTAACATACTAACATGTACATAAAAACAATATATTAGCCCATAATATCCCATCCCTCTAATTTACTTGCAAGAATTTATTATACCTCCCCAATAGGAAGAAACAACTCCAAACATGAAAACTTGAAATAAATTGACGTTAACTAGGCATAATGTATCATCAACAGTTAACAAGAACTAAGCTATACTCAGTCATATTACAACATTTCAACATAGTGCAATTTACTTTATCCAACAAAAGCAGCATATACAATCAGAGCTTGATAGACAAATGATGGGAAGATAAACATCAACAAACAAAGTCATCATCAAACTATTAAAAAAATCAAATATTCAAATCCAAAGGAAAAAGAAATTAATTATAATCAAAGAGTTTTTTGTAATATGCAATTTAGAAACACCAAATAGGCCTCAAAGTCTACCTCCAAACCAATCAATTGATATCCTTACTTAAAAGGTAAAAATAGTATAGTTAATATAAAACTTCACTTTTAACTTAATTCCATATAACTTCAACCCCATTTATATCATTTTTTCTATGATCTCTCAATTCCCAAACAGATAATTTACCAAAAAAGAGGAAACGACTCAGCCTCTCTTGACCCCCAATGGCAAAACCTTGTTCACTAGACCATAGTCCATTCCCATTATCAAAAAGAACACCGTTCTGAAATGGCAGTTATGATATTAAAGGTTTAATATGAAACTACATGTTGACATAATTCTCGCGTAGGAATAATAATGAATGCGGTGGGAGCAAGCTTTTTTTGTGAAGCCCTTAATTAGTTAGTCAATAATAATCCGTCAATCAACAAACATAAGCATAAACAGTCTAAATGACTGAATTAATTATATCAAAGTTGTAATCTGTTATACGACATTATTCAAATCATCATTCATCAGCCTGGTTTAATTTTTGCTAATCAATGTTTGCTCAAGCATATGAGTTTTGGTGTTTTATAATTTTAACTAGTCTTATATTGATATACGTCACAATCTTAATTTATTATAAAATTTTCACAATATATGACAAAAATGTTAATAATATCATTAATAATATCAGGCACTATAGCAAAACCAACAAATAAGGATATTATTTAACTAGACCTGGATGCACATTTCTTTGATTCTTTATTCAGAAGCAAGATACATGCACCCATATAAATAAGGAAACTGCAACTCTCAACTCAGCAAACCCCCATCCCAACATCACCGTTGCATCTGGTAATGAATCTTCCTTTCCAATATCCAACTAGCATCTCTAACATTTTTATATTGTAAGAAATAATTATAGAGCACACCGCAGTTCAGCTGTTCTTTGTGTCTTGTGACAAACAATTTTAGTAATATGCAATTCCTATAATCATCTTCCAATTCACCATATTGAACACTTGATTCAGTTCTTGTATACATGGTAATATGAAGCTGAGAAGTTGCTTCATTTTCCAGTAAGGTCATGTAATAATTCTATCAGAATTAATATTGTCAACTACCAGTTTTCTAGAGCAAGCACTTTATGAATTCTGATCGAAGTTGAGCTCCTTAAAATTAGTATTATCTACAATTAAAATCTTCATATAATATTATGGTGTTTAGCATTTTCAGCATTTGGTTCACTTCTATATTTTAGTGTAACATACTAACATGTGCATAAAATCAATATATTAGCCCATAATATCCCATCCCTCTAATTTACTTGCAAGAATTTATTATACCTCCCTAATAGGAAGAAGCAACTCCAAACATGCAAACTTGAAATAAATTGACGTTAACTGGGCATAATGTATCATCAGCAGTTAACAAGAACTAAGCTATACTCAGTCATATTACAACATTTCAACATAGTGCAATTTACAGTATCCAATAAAAGCAGCATATACAATCAGAGATTGATAGACAAATGATGGGAAGATAAGGTGACTTTTACTTTCCAACTTCCTCATGTTTCCTTATATTTTATCGCTCACGACGATCATTGGGTGGGGGGTAGGAATTAACTTTGGTCTAAATTTGTAGCCAGGAAATAACTGAGTTTTGAATATTGCCTGATATTATAATTCAGAAATGTTAATAATATCCTTGTTTGTTGGTTTTTCTATAGTGCCTGATGGTCTCAAACTTGGGGCCTCACTAGTAACCTTTGTCATGAAACAACGAATCGATACTTCTGATATTGAATTTCCCAATTATGAGAATATGCGGAGTGACAAAATAAGACATCAAATAGTATAAGAATAACGTCTCTTACACAAAGAAATACACACATACATGTATGTATATATGAATCATTTCAGCAACTAATGGAATATGGAGGAACAAAGTTGTTAGAAAAAATACCTTCGAACAAATTGACGGGTCTTTGGGTCTTCACAGTTAGGGCTTCTGCAATCGGAACAGACAGAGCAGATGCAAAGATGTGAAGATGAAGTGGGGGGGGGGGGAATTTTGGGATTAATGATAATCCCTTTAGCCATAGAAAACATTATCCACACAATCAATAATCGATCTCGCTAATTGCGACAAAATTTGGCGCTAAGTTTTTCTTGCTCCTGCCTAAACTATGGCTAAGGAAGATGAGGTAAACCCAAATTGGTAGAAAGCTAGCCCAACTATCAACTGGTTAAACATCAATTTTGGCTAAGGATCGGAGAAGAGTCATGAAACTCTTGATTTCTTGCTTTCCTTTCCAGACCACACACACACGACTCTGTTCCACACACACCCAGGGAATACTGATCTGCTCCAAAAAAACAAAGAGTTGATAACATTTAAAAAAAAAAAACAACTCTTTTACAAATAATATTAATTATATGTAAAATTATTGTTTCAAAAACTTAACATTTATAATCTAATTTACAAAAAAAGTCATAATTATTATAATTTTGTTTACTGTCAATTTATAATATTTAAAATTTTAAATTATTATAACTTAATATTTTAATTAATATTGTAAAGTACTTAAAAATTATTAATAATAATACAATTTTTATTAAAATATTAATTTCATTACAATTTGAATTCTAATATATTATAAATTAAAAAACAAACTTAAATTTAATTCTTTTTATGAGTATTTGTTTTTATCATCTGATATATTCCACAAATTAAATAGCACCACTATATATCTTCTTCTTTGTTCTCCTTTTTTTTTCTCATGATCAATGTATGAAATTTTAAAGTTTAACGTAATGTAAAGTTATTTACTTTATAGTTTATTAAAATAAATAGTTGATATGGTAAGTTACTTAAAAAGTGTTATTAAAAGTAAATTTACTACTGTAAAAAATTTAATATATTTATATTACAATTTATATTCACCACAACTAATTCTAAAAAAATTATTTAGAACAAAACAGCGACCAATTTTATCTCTCGTAAAAAAACTCTGAAGAATAATATATAGTGAGTAATAATTCCTTCATTAATAGATTTTTTCCTCGCAAATTTTCATCATAAATTGGCGCTAGAAATCTTTCTATCACCTTAATTTTGCGAGAAAAAAATATAAATTGTGAAAGATGTTTCTTTCGCTAATAACTATATTGTCACTATAATTTTTTCCTTCACTGTTCCTTCGCTAAACAACTCCTCATATGAAGGAATAAATTCCTTCACAAAATTTCCTTCGCTACATCCCTAATTTCTTGTAGTGAAAGGAGCATCCGAGGCACCTATTGACAAACCCTCAAATAGGAGACAGAGTGCAAGATTAAAGCAAATAATGAAACTCCCAGGTCATAAAAGTAAAGAAGGAATCTCACTAAAGATAGTTGATCTTGGAGATGATGATGATGAGGTTAAAGCTGCAAAGATCAGTAAACATGTGGCATCTAGTAATGAATCCGCTGAAAAGGATGTTACCATAGGTGAGTCTAAATCAGAAAGTGAGGATGTAGTTATGTCTGCTAAGGAGAATCTTAATGAATCAATAGGAGATGATGCTGACATGGAAGTAAGCTATAAAGTACAGTCAACTGGCGAGACAGTTAGAAGATCAAAGAAAGTGACTATGAAAAAACCAAGTCCAAAGACAGATGTTGCTAAAGGAAAGGAAGCAATGGAAGAAGAGGGAGCATTAGAGGATTCTAACTCAGAAAATAATGAGTCAAAAAGTATCTCTGATCCACTCCCAGCAGCAGTAAGAATTCGTCGAAGGATAGTGTTAGAAGCCTGTGATAAACCAGGAGCTGTGTTGCCAACAAGATGAATAGATCATGGCAACAGACAAATGGAAGTAGTATCAATGACCATAGAGGATCTACTCAACAATTTTCAAGACATCGAACTGGATCGAACTACAGTTCTATATGATCCTGACAGTGAACAACTAACATAGTTTTACCCATGGATGGCCTGGTTGAAGGCTATTGAATTTGGAGATAAAAGCTTTTTCAGCAGGTGTTACTCACAATTTCCAAATCTGAAGATGATCTCTGAGAATTTCTCAAGAGTTCAATCCTTTCCAAAGATGCTGATCAAGGATTCTCAACATTTCAAAGTCTACCGCCATGCTGAAGGTATATACATTCCTTACTATATGTTGAAAAACACTGATAAAGGCAAATCAACAAACCAGATCGTAGAGTGAATAGTAGTGGAACCCCCTAACTCTACGACTTCTGCTTTCCAGTCTTAGCCAAATGTCAAACTCCCTGATACCTCCACTGAAATACCTTCTGATATTCCTTCCTCATCCAACAAAGATTTATTTGATATTGTCACCGCTCTTGAAAATATTTACAAGAGTGAGAAATCTAAGTTAATCGCACCAATCCTTGAAGATTTCTTGATTAATCAAGAGTTGTTAAAAAACTCTGAAGAATTATTTGGAAACATTTCCTCAGTCACTGATGTAGCAAAGAACATGCCTGGAGGTGAAGAGAGTGATTTCTGCAAAAAAGCTTCAAGCATCGTTCATGGAGATGTCCATCAAACTTCATCAACGAGATCAGATATATCTCAAGTCAATTGAGCAGCAAAAAACTGAAGCGTTGCAACTCCAAAAGAAGGATGAATGCTCTATTCAAACTCTCTCAGAAAAGGTGGAAAATCTTAGCCAGTCCCTCTCTTAGCAGATGGAACTTGGCCAGCAAGAGGTGAAAATGGAAGTTGGTAATACCTCCTACTTGGTTAAACAACTAATTACACATGTTCAGTATCTTTCCCAAATGATTGATGATAGAAAGGGGGAGAAAAAGATGAAGCATAAAAAGGAGAAAACAATGAGGCATGAAAAGAGGATAAGAGCTGGTATGAAAAGAAATGAGCTGAAGAAGAATAAAGATGAAGCACCAACAACTGAGGGGGAGCCAAGAGAAGAAGAAGCTGAAGGAAAAGCAGCAAGATCTGAGGGAGAGCAAATGCCAGAGAAGGATGCAGAAGAACGAGAAGAAAGCAACAGTTGAAAGCAGTCACATGGTAGCCAAACATGAATCAACAAGCAAAAGGTACAATTCTAACAAGCAAGGAGGAATTAACTGTAATATGTTAGCGGAAATCTATGATCTCCTTGTTGGATTAATATAGCTTGTGAACTACATATGTTTAAATTTCATAGTATGATATAAAAGTCTAATCCGAATGCACATCATTTCATTCATATCTCTTGCTCTAGCAATACAGTGACTTACTGTATCTTAAGTCACATCAGCACTCATACATCTGCATGTAATGCTTGAATTGAATATTATGCTATAAAGGTTTTTATCATCATCAAATAGGGGGAGATTGTTGGGAATCTGCATGCAATCGTTAAGTCCATTATCATAGTGGGGAATGTTATAAGATCTGCATGAGATTACCATTATTCACTATATACGATTTGATTGATGACAAAATAATAAGAAGAACATTCATTGCTGGTAAAGCCTTGTAAAGTCCTTAATGAAATATATGTACAAGGACTTAGAATTAAAAAGATCAAATATATTAGGTTGATCTAAGCTAAAACTGTTATGTATCTGATCAAAGCATATTTGTAACATTAGTCATTGTAAAGTCCTTAAATGAATTGATGTACAAGGACTTAGAACAGAAAAAGATTAAACTTATTAGGTTGATCTTATGAGCTGAAATGGTATATGTAATAGCCAGACTGTCCGAAGAGCACTGCACAAACATCCAGTGAAGGATCGTAGAGCAATCAGTAAACCTGGAGTCCAGCCAACTTCGCAGAGTTAAGCATGTCATCGTAGAGTTCTCTCGGCAGAACATAGAGCACTCTCGGCAGAATGTAGAGTTCTCTCGGTAGATCATAGAGTTGTCTCAGCATCGCATTGCTAACTCTCAGGATCGTAGAGTCTGCTAGACAAACACAGTAAAAGGATCGACAGGTCATAGAGCTCACTCGACTGAAAGTAGTATATGCACACAAGCCAATCATATTTGATATGATGTAGCATATATTTTGTAATCTTATTCGGTTATTAAAGGCATTTTACATTATTTACATAGTGTTGTTATATTAAATGTGATAAACCCATAGTTTTGAGTAATGCTTTTAGAATCATGATGGGGATCATGCTAATGAGATCTAAATTCTAGATAGCTTACAAACTAAAATCGTTCCTAATCGTTGGATTACTAAAAAAGGGATTAGTGAATCCGGATAGATTAGTACATACGTTGCTTGCTCTTTGGAAGAGGATGATTGATCTCATAATCATTTGTGTGGAGACACTAAAGCAAGTATATAGGTGCTTATTGGAGAATAAGTACACTGAACGTGGCTCGCTAAGGAATACCTAATGGAGTTTTACTCGCCTGTCAATAGGAATTCCTCTAGTGATAGTAGTACAAGTGATCGTTGGACTTGAGATCATCATAGTATCTTGTGTATGATGAGTTATACTTTGACATATCCCTTAAGACCTTTGGGGTATATCAAAGGGTATGATTGGGTATAATAAGTTATACATGGAGATAGGTGAATGGTCAACAAAGAATCTACCACTTCTAGTAAAAGGAGAGAATGTCCTATGTGATTCGATAAATGACAACTCAGAAGTCTTTGGCCAAAGCAAAATGAAATTAGAAAGGAGTTTCTAATTTGCATTATCAGAGTTGTGCATTGGAGAATCGAAATACATATAATTAAATAAAATGAGACTTGACAGTAATTCCATGTCTTATATTTAATTGGGACATTGTATGGTAGAAGGATTGAATTGTACGGTAACTATTCACTGAAAGGTTCTTTTGTGATTAATGTTGAAATTTATATTATCTGGAAAGTCGTTGATCGCTAAGGGGGCTTACCCTTATTGTAGAATAAATATTATTTATTTAAATGAATTAAATAGTTTAATTTATTTATTTAAATAAATTTCGAATTGTTTTAATTGATTTATTCACAACCGATTTAATATGGAGAACCTAAATGGTCACACCGCAAAAGAAAAATATTTATTTAAGAAGTAAATGGCATAATCGTAATAATAAGTTAAGTGTATTTAATTTAATCTATGGAGATAGAATAAATTAAATAGCTTAATATTTATTATTTAATATTTTGGAAATATTAAATATAAATTAATAAGAGGAGTCTTATTATTATTATTATTATTATTATTGTTATTATTTAATTCCTAATAGGGATTGGGAATTAATTAATAGAAGTACTCTCTCATGAATTCCTAATTGGATTAGGAGTTCAATTAATTAAAAGAGTTTAATTAAAATAAAAAACCTAATCCTAAATAGTTTAGGAGGGTTCCCTATATCTATAAATAAGAGAAGTATTATCATTATTTAGGGTTAGACATTTACATGCTCTTCCATAAGAATTGGAGAGAGAGAGAGTACTTGTAATTTCTATATAGATAGAAACTAGGGTTTTGCCAACACCCATCTTCTTGAACAACTATTATTCCTTGGTGGATCACCTCTAGAGGCCAAACACTTGGGTGGCTAACATTGATCAAAGGAAGGAATTTAATCGGTGGAATTCAAGGAGAACGCGAAGGATTTGGAGGTGAACTCGTACCTGTGGAAGCATGGTTCTACAAGGGTATGATTCTCATACTTTATCTCTTTCGTTTAATTGATAATTGAGTACATGGATGATTACGGTGATGGTTTGTATGAAAAATTTAAAATCCGTTTTATTGCGCTTCCGCACTATTTATGTAATTTGATTGCATGTTCGCGCTATATACAAATCTAACAGTGGTATTAGAGCCTAACCTTGTGCTAATTATCGATTATAATGATTCCATGTATATATGGTATGCGATTGGATCGAAATTTTTGGGCAGAACCTGTTTTTGCTGAATCTGCTAGGCGGTGCAGCTGCGCCGTTTCCAGTTTATTCTGGAGCACAGCTGCGCCCAAACCCAAAAAGTCGTTTTGGGGTTCAGCGCAGCTGCGCCGTTTCTCAGTTCATTCTGGGCGCAGCTGCGCCGGACAACAGAATCCGAAAAATAATTTTTCCTTCAATTAAAATAAATGATTTATTTAATTGATATAAATTTAGAATAAAGGAGTTTATTCACATATGGAATAGGATTCCATGTTTCCTAAAATAAAAGAGTTTATTCACATATGGAATATGATTCCATGTTTCCTTAAAAATAAAGATGTTTATTTTGATAAGGAATAGGATTCAACATATTTTATTTTCCAACAATTTTAAGTTAAAATAAAAGAGTTTATTTTGAACTTGAAATTGGTTTCCATGTTAATTAAAATAAAGGAGTTTATTTTGATTTGGAATTTGATTAAAAATAAAGGAGTTTATTTTTATTCAAAATTGGATGAAATAAAATAAATAAGTTTATTATGATTTAAATTTTGATTAAAATAAAGGAGTTTATTTTGTTTCAAAATTGGATTTCTAGTAAACTTTTAATTTCCCATTAATTGATATCAATGCATATATGGAATGGTTTTATTATTCATGAGATGAATGTTATTTATTGATACATATGGAGATATGTATGATAATAAATAGGGATTGATTATGGACTACTGACCAATGTGTGATTGGATTTATTTAGTGGATGCTTGAATGAATGGGTTTTTATAAATGGGGTCTGCGTACCTCGTCTTCTCTAATTTTTCTGAATGTAAATTCTATCTCCCTCCTATGTACTTCCCCTTGACTGTTGATCAAGGTTTCTATTTATTGTAAATAGTTTATGTAATAGGTTTACTTAGAATTACTTGAAGAATTGGAGATAGAGGAGTAAGGAATGCTTGAAGACCCGTTTGTAATGGATCCCGAGTTTAAATGTAATAGTTATATTTAAATTTTGTTCTTTCACCCTAGGTTTGACCTTTTGGTTCACTTGGTGGCTCTAGTGAACCAAACTAGAATAAAAGTCCATAATCAATCTGGGTAGAATATAGTATTCTATATGTGCATGCTTACTATGTATATATTATATATTATACAACATGCTTCGCATGTTAAATAATATGAAGCGTATTTTATATATATATGTGCATGCGCGCTAAACAAGATGAGACAAATAATAACAAATCCCTCAAAGAAATTATATTAAGTCCTAAGCATTCAAAGATATTTGGAATATCGAACGTCGCCTTCTAGCATGGTAAAGCAATAGAGTATTAAATATTTAATATGAGTTTGTTGTGTCACCACAAGGCAAGTATTAAATATTTAAGATGTTGCATTATCACATTTGATGCTTATTAAGGAATTGAACATTACTGTTTTGTTGTGTCACCACAAGGACGGTATTTTTCTCTTCACATATATGGAAGTGCTAGGTTGGACTTAACTTGGATAATTTTGATTCAGATGTGTCACCACTTGATCAAAATAATCTAAGAGGAAAAATACAAGGAGTTACATAGTGATGCAATTGACAATAGTTGTCTACCTGTTTATTTATATATTGTTTGTTGTGTCACCACAAGGCTATATACATTTGAAATGAGATCCTTATTCTCATTTGTAAATCTTTAATTAGAATTGTCGAACTGTATATTGAGGGTAATATAGTTTGATGAAAATAGTGGGAGATACCAATTTAAAATAAAGACCTAATTTTTTTTGGTAATTAATTAAGAAATGAATGTATGCTAAAATGTTCTCTATTTCATTTACAGAATTTTACAATGTCTAATTTACTATCACTGCGGAGTATATTAGATGCTAATTAACTGGACCAATTAATAGGACTGGTTAAAGAATTTGAGAATAGTTCTCAAGGCTGAAAAGCTATCTTATGCCCTTAATACGCTTATCCCTGCAATGGTTGCAGACAATGCCTCAGAGGAAAAGATTGCTACTTTTAAAAAGTGGTAAGATGATGCACAGTTGGCTCAATGCATCATGCTCGCATCCATGAGTAACGAGCTTCAGCGTCAGCATGAAACTATGGATGCTCCTACTATACTCCTGAACCTTCAAGGAGTTGAAGGGTGAGGAAAGTAGGACTATTAGATATCAGATATCTAAGGAGCTTTTCTGATCTAGAATGACCGATGGCACTACAGTACAGACGTATGTCCTAAAATGATCAATCTGATTGAACAATTGGGACAACTGGGTTTTAATGGATGGAGAGTTGATCCAAGATTTGATCTTGCAATCACTTCCAGACTCTTTCTAACAAATTGTTATGAATTTCCACATGAACAAGCTATATGTCAGCCTGCCTGAGTTGCTTAATGATGAGTGCGTTTTATACACACAATTTGGGTACTTTTGGCCTTGATAATTTGCAAGTCTTTAGGTACTTTATATGGTTTTTATGTAATTTTATCTTATTTCTACATAAATTAGTTTTTAGTTAATTTTACATGTTTTATGTTGCTTTGATGCATTTTTATTATGTTTGTAGGAATTGAAATAAAGACCGCTCGGATCGCCGTTTGTATTGACTAAATGTCCGTGCCCCGGACGTCTGTGCCCGAATGGTAGTATGATGGAAATTTACGCTTGGCGACGCTCGGTACTTATTTTGACAACATTTGGTGATTGGGCGTGCACGGCGTCGGAAAGCGTGCACGGCGTGCGGCGTCGGCCAAGCCACGTGGGCAAGCCCATGCCTAGATTTCCGTGCCCGGATGATAACACGGTGAAAATTTATGTTTGGCGATGCTCGGGGCTTAATTTGATGACATTCGGAAAGTTGGGCGTGCACGGCGTTGGGATGCGTGCACGGCGTGCGGCGTTGACCAAGTCGCGGGCACGGCGTGCGGCAGGCGGGGCGCCAGCGTGCGGCCCAGGCGCTGGGCGCGGGCGCGGGGGCCCGGCGTGCGGGCGCGCGCTGGGCGTGTGGGCGCTGGGCGCTCGGCAGCCTCGGCAGCCTCGGCGTTGGGCGCGCGCGCGCGGGGCTCGGCGGACTCGGCAGCTCGGCAGTTGGGCGTGTGGCCAGCGTGCGGCCCAGGCGCTGGGCGCGGGCTCGCGGCGCTGGCGTGCGGAGCGGCAGGCGTGGGCGTGCGGCCAGCGTGCGGCCCAGGCGCTGGGCGCGGGCGCGCGCGCTGGCGTGCGGGCGCGGGCGTGCGGAGCGGCAGGCGTGGGCGTGCGGCCAGCGTGCGGCCCAGGCGCTGGGCGCGCGCGCGCCGCGCGCGCTGGCGTGCGGGCGCGGGCGTGCGGGGCGGCAGTCGAGCGTGCGGCCCAGGCGCTGGGCGCGGGCGCGCGCGCTGGCGTGCGGGCGCGCAACGCCGTGCTGAGTGCGATCTGACACAACCATAGTGCGATCTGAGCTCCATTTTGTCCGATTTTGGCTAGGGTTTCTTGATGGAGGCTATAAATAATATCTTCTAAGCTACATATCAGGGATCTAGAGACAGGGAGGCTACAAAATACATCAACCAACAGAGCTCAAGGCTGCAAATCAAGCTAAATCAAGCCAAAAGCCAAGGAACTCAGTCAAGAAGAATTGCAAGGCCAAGGCGGAGAGTTGGAAACCATCAGCAACCAAAGGAACACCAACTCAATAGCTCCAAAAGTGGTTTCATTTCTAGATTTCTACTTTCTTTGTAATTCGAATTTGACAATGTATCAATTGAAAATGATGTTTATTGTAGCTATAATGAACTAACCTTCTATTCTAAGATTGCAATGGAACCCAACACTTAATTTGAATTGAATTCTCTCTCTATTGATTTTAGTTATGCATGTGTCAATTGATTGTCATAACCTTTGCTTCTAGATTAATTGCTTGGCCCGTAATTACCGTGGGAACCTATATGAACTTGACGAACGGATTATAGGTTAAGACCTAGTTATGATAACATGCGAAAGTATAGATTATTGTGGGTTATTAATTGGATTAAGTGACGTGTGTCTTATTAATTATCTGCAATAATAGGTATCTTGATAGTAGTTGGGATAGATATATACCTAATTACCGCATGCAACCTATTGAGAATCTAGTCTTAATGACTTCCGACGTGAAAGTTGGTAATTGAAGGGAGGATTATTTAGATTTGGTGACACGTGTCTAGTAATCATTCCTGAAATTAGTCTCTTGGATAGTGTATAGGATAGACATATACCTATACACCGCTTAGGAAGATTCGTGATTGACCATCGACAGAGGCTCTTATGTAGTTTTGACTTCTCGGTTGTCAATTCGTATGCTATAACTAAATGAAAAGAGAGAGTTAGGAGATTCAAATGACGTGTTGGGGGAAATTGTAATCTTAGACCCTTTTATCTTGATATTTTATCGCACTTTACTCATTATTTGACTTGTGAACTCAACCAATCAACAAATTATCAAATATTCATTGTTTAAATTAGATCAATTTGATAGACGATTGGTACTTGGTTATTATTTGTCACAATTCCCTGTGGGTTCGACTCATATCTTATCATATATTACTTGTTGACCGTGTATACTTGCACGTGTGTGTTTATCGATAGCTAAATCGACCATCAAGTTTTTGGCGCCGTTGCCGGGGAATTGTTTTCTAATAATTATACCAATATCAATTCCATTCAACTTGGTCTCTTTTTAGACTTGTATATAATTTTCATTTTGTTTTGTAGGTATTCTTGATTTGTATGCCACGCTCACGTGATCTTGAGTTAATTCCTTACGATCCCGAGATCGAGAGAAATATTCGACGACTACGTAGAGAACGAGTTCGGGGTATACCCAATCAAGATACCATGGCTGAGGAGGAGCCTAAAACCTTGAGGGAGTACGCCATGCCTCTTGTCACAGATTTGCACTCAAGCATTTCCAGGCCAGCCATTGAGGCCAATCACTTCGAAATTAAGCCCGGGACCATCCAAATGGTTCAAAACTGTTTGCAGTTTGGTGGGTTGCCCAATGACGACCCAAATGCTCATTTGGTGAGTTTTCTGGAAATTTGTGACACATTCAAGTACACTCAAGTGACTGATGATGCGATTAGACTCCGACTTTTTCCTTTCACACTCCGTGACAAGGCAAAGAGTTGGTTACATTCGCTCCCCTCGGGCTCAATTACTAAGTGGGATGACTTAGCCCAGAAATTTTTGGCAAAGTTTTTCCCACCCGCGAAAACTGCAAGATTGAGGAATGACATCACTTCGTTTGTTCAATATGATTCCGAGTCCTTGTATGAAGCTTGGGAAAGGTTCAAGGATCTAATTAGGAGATGTCCACACCATGGTTTACCTCAATGGTTGCAAGTTGAGATTTTTTATAATGGGTTGACGAACGCCACTCGATCTAGTGTTGACGCAGCTGCAGGTGGTAGTTTAATGGGGAAGAATTTTGCGGAAGCCTACAAACTATTGGAAACCATGGCTGCAAATATTTATCAATGGCCTTCGGAGAGGAAAATGCCACAAAAGGCAGCAGGAAAATTTGAGGTGGATCATCTCACCTCAATTACCGCACAGCTGGCCGCGCTCACAAAGGAAGTGAAAAATTTAGGAACTCATTCTGTGCAGAGCATTTCTGAAACCTGTGAGTTGTGTGTTGGAAATCATCCTACCGAGCAATGCCCCATCAATGCAGAATCCGTACAGTTCGTTGGTAATTACAATAGACAGCAAAACAACCCCCACTCCAATCACTACAATCCTGGATGGAAAAATCACCCAAATTTCTCATGGAGCAACAACAATAACACCCAAACCCAATATTCAGCTCCTAGGCATCAATATCCCCCAGGATTCCAAAATCAAACCCAATCACACCAACAAGCCCCAACCCCACCTTTGCCACAACAGGAGAAAAAGCCTAGTGGGGACGAGTTATTGGCTCAATTGGTTGCACAACATAGCGCTTCGATACGGAATATAGAGCTTCAGCTTGGGCAGATTGCAAGCGCCATGAATATCCGTCCCCCTGGTGCCTTACCTAGTGACACTGAAGTTAATCCGAAAAGAGATGGTAAGGAGCATTGCAAGGCTGTGACTTTGAGAAGTGGGAAGGAGCTACCGGAAGTTGTGAATGAGGTTCCAGCTGAAGCGGTGGTCGAGGATGTGAATGGGGAGAAAGAGGAAGAAAAGATAAAAGAAGAAGAAAAGGAAAAAGAGCCAGTGCCAAAACCAGTGGGGAGCAAGCAAGTCCCTATGTATCCACCATGCCCGTTTCCACAACGTCAGCAGAAATTAAAGTTGGATAAGCAATTCTCTAAGTTCTTGGAGGTTTTTAAGAAATTGCACATAAACATCCCATTCGCTGAGGCATTGGAACAAATGCCTAGTTATGTGAAGTTAATGAAAGAAATCTTGTCAAGAAAGAGAAGACTTGAGGAGTTTGAGACGGTGGCACTAACCGAAGAATGTAGTGCTGTATTACAAAGGAAGTTACCACCAAAGTTGAAAGATCCGGGGAGTTTCACGATTCCTTGCACAATTGGTAACCAATTCTTTGGCAAGGCCCTATGTGATTTGGGGGCAAGCATCAATCTAATGCCACTCTCAATTTATCAACAGCTGGGATTAAGTGAGGCAAAACCTACAAATGTTACATTGCAACTTGCGGATAGGTCTCTCACATACCCAAGAGGCATAGTAGAAGATGTGCTTGTCAAGGTGGACAAGTTTATTTTTCCAGCGGATTTCATTGTCCTTGATTTCGAAGAAGACAGGGAGATACCTATCATCCTTGGGCGCCCATTCTTAGCCACAGGCAGAACTTTGATTGATGTGCAAAAAGGAGAGCTAACCATGCGTGTCCAAGACCAAGAGGTAACTTTTAACGTTTTTAAAGCAATGAAATTTCCTAATGTGCAGGATGAATGTTTCAGGATAGACTTGATTGACGAGGCGGTGGAAGAGGTGTTCACAGCAACATATGAAGTTGACCCTTTTGAAGAATTGCTAGGAGAATCACTTGAGAGTGAACCTCTATTTCCTAACGAAATGGTAAATGTGCTGAATGTTCCCCCACGTTTTATCAAGTTTAAGCAACTATTTGAACCGTTAGATAGGCCAAGCAGCTCTAGTACCATTGCAAAATCCTCATGGGAGGAGCCACCTATTTTGGAGCTCAAACCATTGCCAATCCATTTGAGGTATGCTTATTTGGGTAATGCTAGTACTTTGCCTGTTATTGTGTCTGCTTCACTTGATGATGTGCAGGAAAATAAATTGCTATGAGTGCTACGGGAATACAAAACAGCCCTAGGTTGGTCCATTGCCGACATCAAGGGAATTAGCCCCGCTTTTTGTATGCACAAGATCATATTGGAAGATGAGGCCAAACCTGTGGTTGAGCATCAGCGTAGATTGAACCCCATCATGAAGGAGGTGGTCAAGAAGGAAATTATCAAATTGCTTGATGCCGGCATCATCTATCCCATTTCAGACAGTCCATGGGTCAGTCCAGTGCAATGTGTTCCAAAGAAGGGGGGCATGACAGTGGTGTCTAATGAAAACAACGAGTTGATCCCAACTAGAACTGTCACCGGATGGAGGGTTTGCATGGACTACAGAAGGTTGAACAAGACTACGTGCAAGGATCATTTTTCGCTCCCATTCATTGATCAAATGCTAGACAGGTTGGCGGGACATGAATTCTATTGTCTCTTGGATGGATACTCGGGCTACAACCAAATTGCCATTGCCCCCGAAGATCAAGAGAAAACGACATTCACTTGCCCATATGGGACCTTTGCTTTCAGAAGAATGTCATTTGGGTTATGCAACGCACCCGCCACCTTCCAAAGATGTATGATGACTATATTCTCTGATATGGTTGAGCAAGGATTGGAGGTTTTCATGGACGATTTCTCGGTTTTTGGAGATTCATTCGACTTATGCCTAGAAAACCTTGTGAAAGTGCTGAAACGATGTGTTGAGACAAATTTGGTGCTTAATTGGGAGAAATGCCACTTCATGGTGCAAGAAGGGATTATTTTGGGACATAGAGTATCTTCAAAGGGGCTGGAGGTTGATAAGGCCAAGATCGAGACCATTGAGAAGCTTCCTCCACCAACCAACGTCAAGGGAATCCGTAGTTTCCTTGGACATGCTGGATTCTATAGGCGGTTCATCAAGGATTTCTCAAAAATTTCAAAACCGCTGTGTAGTCTCCTTGAAAAAGACACTCCTTTTGTCTTCGATCATGCATGTTTAGAGGCTTTTGAGTTACTCAGGAAGAAGCTTGTAAGTGCACCTATTATCGTGGCCCCGGATTGGAATCTTCCGTTCGAATTGATGTGCGGCGCTAGCGATTTTGCAATTGGTGCTGTATTGGGCCATCGCAAGGACAAGGTCTTTCATGCGATATATTATGCTAGCAAGACACTAACTGGAGCTCAACTTAATTACACAACAACGGAGAAGGAATTGCTTGCTATCGTGTATGCCTTTGACAAATTTCGTGCATATCTCATTGGCACCAAGGTCATTGTGTACACGGACCATTCTGCCATTAAGTACTTAATAGCAAAGAAGGACGCAAAGCCACGCTTGATTCGATGGGTTTTATTGCTTCAAGAGTTCGATCTTGAGATTAGAGATAAGAAGGGAACCGAGAATCAAGTGGCGGATCATTTGTCTAAGCTGGAAAGTGCAGACCATGAGGCGGGAGACGATGTCATGATTAATGAATTTTTCCCGGATGAACAGCTTTTCGCCATCACTCATGAGGTGCCATGGTATGCTGACTATGTCAACTATGTGGTGAGCCATGTCCTACCACCCGAGCTGAGCTATCAACAAAAAAGGAAATTCTTGCACGATGTGAAGCATTATTTCTGGGACGAACCTTTTCTGTTTAAGCAATGTGCTGACCAACTGATCCGGAAGTGCGTACCTCAATCTGAGATGGAAAGTATCTTGCAACATTGTCATGCCTCAGCTTTTGGTGGGCACTATGGCGGAGAAAGAACAGCGGCGAAGGTGCTTCAATCTGGTTTTTATTGGCCAACCTTGTTCAAGGACGCCCATGTGTTTGTGCTGAAATGCGATCGATGTCAAAGAGTAGGGAACATTTCCAGGCGTCATGAGATGCCACTAACCACAATCTTAGAGGTCGAGATATTTGACATCTGGGGTATCGATTTTATGGGCCCGTTTCCCTCTTCGTTCAACAATTTGTACATCATTGTGGCTGTAGATTACGTGTCAAAATGGGTTGAAGCAGCAGCGACACCCACCAATGATGCCAAAGTGGTGCTAAAGTTCCTTCGAAAAAATGTTTTCACAAGATTCGGAACTCCGCGTGCAATAATTAGCGATGAAGGGTCGCACTTTTGTAACAAGAACTTTAATGCCCTTCTTGCTAAATATGGGGTAACCCATAAAATTGCCACGGCCTATCATCCTCAAACAAGTGGTCAGGTGGAGGTATCCAATAGAGAGGTGAAAAGGATTTTAGAGAAGGTTGTCAATCCGGATAGAAAGGACTGGTCATTGAAGCTTGATGACGCCTTATGGGCGTATAGGACGGCATACAAAACTCCTATCGGGATGTCACCATATCAGCTTGTGTATGGGAAAGCATGTCATCTACCGGTGGAACTTGAACACAGTGCTTATTGGGCCATCCGGAAGTTAAACTTTGATTTGAATGCCGCGGGAGAGAAACGACTCTTACAACTCAATGAGATGGATGAGTTCCGTCTCCAGTCCTATGAGAATGCAAAGCTATATAAGGAGAGAGTCAAGAGGTGGCACGACAAGAAGATAATCGATCGGAAGTTTGAGGTTGGACAACCCGTCCTACTTTACAACTCTCGGTTGAAGCTATTTCCCGGTAAACTCAAATCACGATGGTCAGGGCCATTCTATATCAATCATGTTTTTCCGCATGGTGCAATTGAACTGCGGGATGATAAGACAAACCAATTGTTTAAGGTGAATGGACAAAGAATTAAGCACTATTGGGGTGGCGACATTGAACGCCAAAAGACCTCAATTAGTCTCGTCGATCCGAAATGATTGGGAAAAAGTCAGGCTGAAGACTCTAAATCAAGCGCTAAATGGGAGGCAACCCATTGTTTAGATTTAATTCATGAGTTGTTAAAAAAAAAAAAAAAAAAAAAAAAACCAAAAAAAAAAAATAGAAAAATATGATTTTTATCATTAATTGTTTCTAACTTTGTTAATTGTGTTGCTACGTGTAGGTATTTTCATCAAATTTATGCATTTGAGCGAAGCATGTCAGCGAAACGTCGACAGCACGCCAGCAGCAGCACGCCCAGCAGCCCAGTCAGGCAGTAGGCGCGGGCGCAGCAGGCGCCGCGCGGGCGCGCGCGCCCCAGGTGCAGCACATGTGCGCTAGCACTCGGCGTTGGCTTGGGTGCTGGCAGGCGGCAGGCGCGGGCGCGGCGGGCGGACGCGGGCGCGCGCAGCAGGCGCTAGGCGCAGCGGGCGTAGCAGGCAGGCGGACGAGCAGCAAGTGGCACACGGGCTGGGCGCCCAGCAGGCGCGCGCGGGCGCGCCCCATGCTGTGCGGCCGCACCAGGCAGCTGGGGCATGAACTTTTAAAGCTTCATTTGGCTCATTTAATTCCACCCATTCTTATATCTCTCTCCTCTAACTCTTTAGCCAACTTGCATGCTTTGTTCCCAAACTAATTTTCGTGCATCATTACTTCAAATTGGCACCCAAACACGACAACCAATCATCAATTTCATCTTCTAACTTGGATTTTATCATGAATTTGAAGGTTTTTGAAAGATTTCCATGGCTTTTCAAATGTTTTCCAAGTAAAGGTAACTAAGGGCTTTAAGTTGCAATTTTTCTTGCTTGGGTGCTGTGTTTTGGTGATTTTTATTAGCAGGTACATATCTAGCTCCCATTGCAAGGCTTTGTGGAGGGTTAGGCGTGCTACCCATTGAACTTACAACTGCGATTCTAAAGTGTGCACACCACCTGTTCGATCATTTGTCTGTGTGAGGATTCTTGGCTATTTTGGGAAATTTGATCGAAGTTTTTTTTGGTATGGCACCCAAACGTCAACGGGGTGAATCTTTATCATCCAAACCAACCATAGCCTATGACAAGAAAAAGTTCGTTAGTGCGGAGGCATCCGAGCGTTACCACACTATCATGGCCACCAAAACATTAATTCCTGAGAGGGGTATTCTTCCACACGAGACTAATGAATTTGGCATTGCTAACATAATTGAGGAAAGGGGATGGCAAACTTTCGCCGCACAACCCGAGCCCGCATGTATATCAATCGTCCGAGAGTTTTATGCCAATGCCATGGAGGCTGACGATTATGTAGTCATGGTTCGGGGCAAAATGGTGTCTTTTGGCAAGCGAAGCATTGAAGAATATTATAAACTTCCTCGAAGCCATGGCACGGATGAGCTCACTAGGTTGGGAACCGAAAAGCCTAATTGGAATGAAATTATTGCAACCTTAGGTAAGCCTGGCGCCCGGTGGACAATGAAAGGGGACGAGCCATTGCATCTACGACAGGGTGATTTAAGCAAGTATGGGAAGGCTTGGTTATACTTCATAAACGCCAAGCTTTGGCCAACCACCCACGCAACACATGTGATTCCGATGCGGGCACTGATCTTATTTACCTTGGTTACGGGGCGTAGCATCAACGTGGGTAGACTGATTCGCAATTCCATAGTGCAAAATGCTAACGGAAAGTCTACAGGTGGATTGCCACACCCATCACTGATCTGTGGTTTATGCAAGTTGGCAAAGGTCAAGTGGAACACAAGTGAGATACTTCAACCCCCCTTGACGCCTATCGACAGCCAAGCTATTGGCCACTACAAGGTTTGGAGGGGTGGGGCGCCGGAGGGAGGAGCATGGTGCTGGATACTTACCTTCATTGCATCCTCCAGAAACTGAGGAAGATGAGGCCAACCCACCACTTAGCATCGAGCACCCTGAGCCATCTAGCTCTTCAATTGACGTACTTATTGCTGAGATGCGTGAGCTTCAGCGCGAAAATCAAGAGATGAGGGCTGAAATGCAGCGGAATGCGCAAGAAAGAGAAAAGGAAGCCCGGGAGAGGGAACGTGAACATAGGCGTATGTCTAGGCGCATTAATCATTCGATTCAACAGGTCAATTCATTGTGTAATTATACTTCCGATTTTTATAAGGCTACCACACAGGTGATCAACAACAACGGGTTCAATACCGGGCCCCTTGCAGTCCAATTCCCAACGACACCTATGTTCCCGGAATATGACCTTGATTCGAGTGATGATGCAACTGGAGGCAACCACGCAAATAGCAACAGTGCGGATGGTGTTGCTTGATTACCCTCAGTGAAGTTTTCTATTTTAATTCTGTCTATTATGAACATCGAGGACTATGTTTATTTTAAGTTTGGGGGTGGTAGTATAATGTAGTTATTTTATTTCGTCTAAGTCGTGTCATGCTACAAGAACGGCCAATGATATTCTGCTAGTTATTGTGTTTTCATCTAAGGTAAGGCTTGAGCATGTTTAGTTACTTCTTAACATTCTGGCTAACCACTCTACTCTTGTTATTTCAGCTCCTCTTGTACACTGTGTACTTGTTTAGTTAGTTAGTATTGAGAAATCTCATTTACTTAAACGCTTGGGGGATTATACTTGAAATGTACTGAACTCACGTCTGCAACCTTTTGTGCTTATTTTAGACTTTCATATAAGTTTGGGGGAAATAATGAAAAAAAAAAAAGAGAAAAGAAAAAAAAAATAATAAATTTATATTATTGGTTGACCAAGTTTAATTACGTGGCCATTGCTACTCGAGTTAATAGATCCTCAGGGGTGTTTTACACCTAATGCCCTAAAGCCATCTGGCTTGGGAGTCATTGATCAAACACTCGTTACATGGGTAGCTCTGAATAGCCTAATGTGATTAGACATTGCACGGTCATGCAATTAGTTAAGGTGAGACGGAGCGTAAAACGCACTCACTAGTGTGATTACTCACTACTGCAATAATCCCTTGGGAACCCCCTTTCTTTTATGGTCGTCTTGTTTGGTATTTATCAAGGTAATGATGAGTCTGTAGATTTATAGTATAACCCCTCATATATTCAGTTCATGAGTTAGCTCTTTCCTAACTCGCATAAATAGATAGCACACTCACACACACACATTGCTGAGATCTTGAGTAGCAGTGAGTTTAGAAATTTTGTTTAGTTGTAACTTTGCGTTGTTCTTGGGCCCCTTTTGATCTTTTTCCTTTGAGGCCAATTCTTGGAGTCGTTCTCTTCGAATTCAGTTGTTGGTTGTGTTTATGTTAATAAATTAGTATATCTATGTTTACTTGAGGACAAGCAAAGATTTAAGTTTGGGGGTATTTGATGAGTGCGTTTTATACACACAATTTGGGTACTTTTGGCCTTGATAATTTGCAAGTCTTTAGGTACTTTATATGGTTTTTATGTAATTTTATCTTATTTCTACATAAATTAGTTTTTAGTTAATTTTACATGTTTTATGTTGCTTTGATGCATTTTTATTATGTTTGTAGGAATTGAAATAAAGACCGCTCGGATCGCCGTTTGTATTGACTAAATGTCCGTGCCCCGGACGTCTGTGCCTGAATGGTAGTATGATGGAAATTTACGCTTGGCGACGCTCGGTACTTATTTTGACAACATTTGGTGATTGGGCGTGCACGGCGTCGGAAAGCGTGCACGGCGTGCGGCGTCGGCCAAGCCACGTGGGCAAGCCCATGCCTAGATTTCCGTGCCCGGATGATAACACGGTGAAAATTTATGTTTGGCGATGCTCGGGGCTTAATTTGATGACATTCGGAAGTTGGGCGTGCACGGCGTTGGGATGCGTGCACGGCGTGCGGCGTTGACCAAGTCGCGGGCACGGCGTGCGGCAGGCGGGGCGCCAGCGTGCGGCCCAGGCGCTGGGCGCGGGCGCATGGGCGCGGTGTGCGGGCGCGCGCTGGGCGTGTGGGCGCTGGGCGCTCGGCAGCCTTGGCAGCCTCGGCGTTGGGCGCGCGCGCGCGCGCGGGGCTCGGCGGACTCGGCAGCTCGGCAGTTGGGCGTGTGGCCAGCGTGCGGCCCAGGTGCTGGGCGCGGGCGCGCGCGCTGGCGTGCGGCGGGCGCGCGGCGCGGCGTGCGGAGCGGCAGGCGTGGACGTGCGGCCAGCGTGCGGCCCAGGCGCTGGGCGCGGGCGCGCGCGCTGGCGTGCGGGCGCGGGCGTGCGGAGCGGCAGGCGTGGGCGTGCGGCCAGCGTGCGGCCCAGGCGCTGGGCGCGGGCGCGGGCGTGCGGGGCGGCAGTCGAGCGTGCGGCCCAGGCGCTGGGCGCGGGCGCGCGCGCTGGCGTGCGGGCGCGCAACGCCGTGCTGAGTGCGATCTGACACAACCATAGTGCGATCTGAGCTCCATTTTGTCCGATTTTGGCTAGGGTTTCTTGATGGAGGCTATAAATAATATCTTCTAAGCTACATATCAGGGATCTAGAGACAGGGAGGCTACAAAATACATCAACCAACAGAGCTCAAGGCTGCAAATCAAGCTAAATCAAGCCAAAAGCCAAGGAACTCAGTCAAGAAGAATTGCAAGGCCAAGGCGGAGAGTTGGAAACCATCAGCAACCAAAGGAACACCAACTCAATAGCTCCAAAAGTGGTTTCATTTCTAGATTTCTACCTTCTTTGTAATTCGAATTTGACAATGTATCAATTGAAAATGATGTTTATTGTAGCTATAATGAACTAACCTTCTATTCTAAGATTGCAATGGAACCCAACACTTAATTTGAATTGAATTCTCTCTCTATTGATTTTAGTTATGCATGTGTGAATTGATTGTCATAACCTTTGCTTCTAGATTAATTGCTTGGCCCGTAATTACCGTGGGAATCTATATGAACTTGACGAACGGATTATAGGTTAAGACCTAGTTATGATAACATGCGAAAGTATAGATTATTGTGGGTTATTAATTGGATTAAGTGACGTGTGTCTTATTAATTATCTGCAATAATAGGTATCTTGATAGTAGTTGGGATAGATATATACCTAATTACCGCATGCAACCTATTGAGAATCTAGTCTTAATGACTTCCGACGTGAAAGTTGGTAATTGAAGGGAGGATTATTTAGATTTGGTGACACGTGTCTAGTAATCATTCCTGAAATTAGTCTCTTGATAGTGTATAGGATAGACATATACCTATACACCGCTTAGGAAGATTCGCGATTGACCATCGACAGAGGCTCTTATGTAGTTTTGACTTCTCGGTTGTCAATTCGTATGCTATAACTAAATGAAAAGAGAGAGTTAGGAGATTCAAATGACGTGTTGGGGGAAATTGTAATCTTAGACCCTTTTATCTTGATATTTTATCGCACTTTACTCATTATTTGACTTGTGAACTCAACCAATCAACAAATTATCAAATCTTCATTGTTTAAATTAGATCAATTTGATAGACGATTGGTACTTGGTTATTATTTGTCACAATTCCCTGTGGGTTCGACTCATATCTTATCATATATTACTTGTTGACCGTGTATACTTGCACGTGTGTGTTTATCGATAGCTAAATCGACCAACACTTAAACATGTTGAAAACTATAAAGAGTCACTTTCCAACCAAGAAAGACCAAGTTTTACTGGTAGATGATTCTTCCAGGAAGCGGAAGAGGGCCAAAGGATCTTCTTAAAAGAAGAACAATTCAAAGAAGGTAAATAGAAAGGCAAAAACAAAGGACAATAAGAACAAGACTGATGCAGATAGCAAAGGAGTTTGCTTCCACTGCAATAAGCCTGGATACTAGAAAGGAAATTGTAAGGAGAATCTTCCAGAGGCTAACCAGAAGAAGCTTAGTGAAGCTTCGGTTACAGATACAGGTTTATTCATGATTAAAAAATTAAATCTTTCTGTAAGTCAAGGTTCTACTTAGGTATTGGATGTGACGCCCCCAAATCCGGGTCACCCGAACCGCGGACCTGGTTCGTCACTATCTAATACATACGTCATACAATTTATAACTTACAGCGGAAATAAAGGAATATTTATATTGATATGATATAAATAATCCTGTCCCAAGTCTCGAAACCAAGACTACTCCAAAACATAACTTAATACATAAGAATACATAGGTCTTAATACATGACATCAAGTAATAAGTCTTGATACAACGATGATTCTAGTACAATTAAACAAAACTACTCAGTAGCTTTGCCCTTTCCCTTATCCTTTCCCGAGCTCTCGCCACGTGCTGCACTAACTGAAAAGTTTTAAGGAAGCAAGGGTGAGCAACAAATTTGCCCCGCAAGTAAAATAGCAGTGAATAATCACGTGAATAACTTTATAGCTCATAGGAGTAAAAAAAAAAGGATAGCTCAATGAAATAAACAACTACTTTATCACCATTGTAGTGGTCACTGTGGACCAAAGGATTTCTTGAAGTATCCAAGGATTTCGAAATTTTCCAAGAAAAGGAACTATTCAATACTGAGGTGCACCAAGGCACAGAACTCTATTCTAGAATTACCAGAATTTCATCCGATAATCCACAAACAAACGGTACAATAGGTGATCAGCCTAGAGTACCTGGCGTTATGCATAAGCCTCACTTACTATTTACGCGCGTGTCGATTCCCGACGTTTATACAATTGCCCCTACTGTGAGGGTTGTTCTTCTCAGCTTTACATGGGAATCCGAACCAAAACAATTTGATCGGATAACTTTACTTAACATCAAAAATAGTTTGAGGACTTAACCTCACTTCAATAAATAAATCAATAAGTGTCTTGCCGAAGAAATTGGCGTTAACATAGCTTTTAAACAATTTATGAAATAAGAAACTTTAAGGCTCAACAACATGCATTATAGCATAGGTAGATAACTTGAACGAATGTCAAATAATTTGAATAATCATACGAGTACACGCACAATGAAATAAGTTGTGGACGTTTAGAAAACAAGATCAATTAAAAATAGTTGAGTAAGGAACTTGCAATAATATACAACATTTGTATAAAATAGGAAACTTGCCCAAATGTAAGGGTTGAGTGAGTGTAAGAAACTTGCATTCATAAGAGTAAACTCGCACAATAATAAAAGTTGTACGGGTTAGGAAACTTGCATTCAATATGTAGAAGGAATGAAGTTAGGGAACTTGTCCAACACAAGGGTTAGACAAGCGTTAGGAAACTTGCCTGGTGCGTCTGCTACAATATTACAACACACGCTCCTTAATATCCTACACAATTAAGTATATATCCACATAACAATTAGTCACATCCGAATATCAAATAATGTCTTACACCACTCTATAATGTCTCATTCATGTAAGAAATAAAATATAAACAAGGTTATGCCCACTAGTTACGGCGTTACGACGCTTGCACGTCTATACGCCCAATTTGCCTATTCGAATACCCAAGCGACACGCAATTGCGTACGCCTAACACGCCCATTCGATTTATCAAATACTCATTGGTTAATACTAAGTATCATTATAAATCATAACATTCATGTTTTAGAACTTAGAACGTCATTTTACATTGTCGGGAGCATTACATGCGCTTACGCGCCTGCTTGACACCCTCCGATTGCCCCCAATTACATATCAGTCCTATAAATGACCAATTTAGGCCATGCTGCAGACCTCAAATTGAAAAACGTAAAGAACAAAAGTTGTAGGTCTACTCGTTCTCTTTCCGAATCATCTTGAATCACCTCAATCCGAGTTCGTATGACAAAGTTATGCCCATTTTACTAAAGGACGTCGGAGCAGTTTTGCACAGTTACCTTACCAGCGTCGTTGGCGCTCACAATGGCCTATGGCCAGTGCCTACAGCGCTCCTATGCAGTAGCTGGACTCATGGCCAGCGCCTACAGTGCCCAGCCAAGCGCCGTTGGTGCTAGGCCTCAGTCCCCAACTCGTTTTGCTTCCCGGAATGCTCTGTTTTGGTGTTCTAGACCTATCTTGCTTCCAATGACCATAACTCCCTCAATACATTTTCAAATTGGTCCGTTCCGGACTCTATGGACTCCTAAGACATAGGGCTACAACATATCAAAAATTCAGAGCTCTCCATTAACATTAACATGGCCAAATCTTAGGCCAAAGTATCAACTCATGTTATAATTTCGTGTTCTTGGTGTTCTTCGTGTTCTTCACAAAAATCTTCACCAAATCTTTGTTTTAATCTCTTTTTACTCCGTTCCAATTGGGTTAAACTCATAACCCATGGAAGTACAATATCATAACAACAAACGAATTAAACAAACACGAAATCATAGCTACAAAGTCCTCTAAATCGTCCAAATGTCCAAGTTCATGTCCAAAGTTCATTGTTCTTTATGTTCTTCATCCTCCTTAAGCATAGGTATGGGTTTCTTGCGTTTTTGTTCCACTTTGATGTTATTAGGAAGGTTTTTAATGTCTTAAGAACATCTTTAGTAATCCATGAACACCCAACAACAACCATAACAACACAAAATCCAACCAACAAGCAAACAAGCAAGAAAATATGAACAACCTGGAAACTTAAAAGAAATGAGTTTAGATATGATGATTACCTCTTGTAGCTACTTCTTGGACGTTAGGAATCTCGTTAGAGCTTTGCTAGAACTACTTTTCCTCCTTCTTGTGTTCTCCCGTAGCCTCCTTTCAAGCTCTTTCACCCCACCCACTTGCTTCTTTCTCTAGGATGGTTTTCTCTCTCTCTAAAAGCTTTGAAGGTTGAAGATGATGAAGATGGTGTTCCTCTCTTGTTCCTGTACTTCTTCTTGTTCTCCTACTCCTTCTCCAATGCTCTCTCTCACTCTCAATAATCTGCAGCACTCTCACACTTAATCTCTCTCTATATTTTTCCAGCAATTTCAAAATGGAATGCTAGATGGAAGAAGGCTGTCAATGGAAATGGAGGAGTGAATGGACCTGATGGCTTTGGGTGAATGAGAGGGAGTGGCTCAAGAAAGTTCAGCAATTGCAAGAAAAAAATAAGGCATTAAGCCTACCAAATAGCAGCATATTGCCGCCACTCTCTCCACTCCTTGCATTTGATTGGTCTAAAATTGGGGGCTGGTTCCCTCTTAGAGTAATAAGCCAAAATAAATACCCAAATACACAAAAATATACCCGAAAACTCCCACTTTTGTACCAAAACTGGTAAATAACTCCACCCAAAATTAAAATGGGTATTACCATAAATATTGGGATACATAAAAATAATTATTACGGGGTTTGTCAATTTATTCGGAACAGTCTTATTATACCTTTCGGATATGGAATAAAACACGATTGGGCTCGAGATGGAAATCTAACACTTGGAAAAATTATTCGTACGTATACACGTATTTATGAAATTTATTAAAGTCGAAAAAGACGCAAAAATATTATGGCATGAATAGTGCCTCGATAAGCGTGCCCCGTGAATAGTGAATTTGCTATTTTTCGCGAAGTCAAAATATTCACCCTAACGACACTACAACATGTAAAATTCAATGCAAGCACACATATTAGGTTATAACATAACCTTTAAGCACATAACACATAAAACTAAAAAAAATAAAAATAAAAAAATAATAAAAAAAAATAAAAAATAAAAATTCATTTCATTCACACATAAGCTTGGGTTACAAGGAAATTCAAAATTCCCGATCGTTACATTCTCCCCTCTTTATAAGGATTCTGTCCTCAGAATCACAATACAAGGTTAAGCAAAAAGTTGAGGGTAATTCTCCTTCATCTTATCTTCTAATTCCCACGTAGCCTCCTCGGCATTGTGGTTTCGCCAAACTACTTTTACAGAAGGTATAACCTTATTTCTTAGTACTTGCTCTTTCCTATCGATTATCTGAATAGGGAGTTCCTCATACGTAAGATCTTTCTCTATTTGGACGGGCTCATAGGATATCACGTGCTTATAATCGGGCTTGTATGGTCGTAACACTGAAACGTGAAACACATTGTGGATATGCTCCAGTTCAGGAGGTAAGGCTACCTCGTACGCCACTGCACCCACTCTTCTCAATACTTCAAACGGTCCTACGAACCTCGGGCTTAACTTTCCTTTCTTCCCAAAACGTATCTTCCCTTTCCAGGGAGATACCTTCAGAAACACGTAACTGCCGACGTCGAAGTCTCTCGTCTGGCGATGTTGATCTGCATACTTCTTTTGTCGGTCTTGGGCTGCAACTAATCTTGCCCTGATCACTGCTACCACTTCTGCTGTCTGCTGCACCAATTCTGGTCCCAACAGTCGTCGCTCGCCAACCTCATCCCAACTTAACGGTGTCCTGCACTTCCTCCCGTAGAGGGCTTCATATGGCGGCATACCGATACTTGCATGATAGCTATTGTTATAAGCAAATTCCACAAGTGGTAAATGGTCATCCCAATTTCCCTTGAAATCCATCACACAAGCTCTCAGCATGTCTTCTAGTGTCTGAATTGTTCGTTCACTCTGTCCGTCAGTTTGAGGATGGTAAGCGGTACTTAGTCGCAACTGTGTTCCCATTCTCTCTTGCAAGCTCTTCCAAAAATTTGACGTGAAGCGCGGATCTCGATCTGAGACAATTGACACTGGCACTCCATGTCGTGAAATAATTTCCTTAATGTACAACTTAGCTAATTGGTTCAAATTAAATCGGATCTTTATCGGTAGAAAGTGTGCTGATTTTGTCAACCGATCCACGATAACCCAAATGGCATCATAGCCCTTTTGTGTGACTGGAAGTCCTACCACGAAGTCCATAGTGATATGCTCCCACTTCCATTCTGGTATAGTCAGTGGCTGAAGTAATCCACTCGGTCTCTGATGTTCCGCTTTGACTTGTTGACAAGTGAGACACTTGCTGACGTACTCTGCTACGTCCCGCTTCATGTTGGGCCACCTGTTGGTCGATTTCGCAACCGAAAAATACGCGCAAGTATACGCGGTCAACAAGTAATATAATGATAAGAGAGTTGTCGAACCCACAGAGAATTGTTCTAGTGTATCCCAAGTACCAACTATATATCGTCTTGATTTTAATTAGACAAATGATGATTTGATATTTTTGTTGTTGGTAGTGAATAAGATAATAATAATCAAGTAAAAGATAATTAAATCTAATATTAACAAGTCTAAGATTGCAATTTCCCCCAACACTTCATTTGAATATCCTAACTCTCTCATTTGAATTAATTAACAACATAGAATTGCCAACCGAGAAATCAAAGCTACTTATAAGCCTCTGTCGATGGTCAAATTCGAATCTTCCTAATGCGGCATGTAGGTATATGTCTATCCTACACACTATCAAGAGACCAATTTCAAGAACAATAACAAGACACGTGTCACTAAATCTCATTTACCGTCCCTTCAATTACCAACTTTCACATAGGAAGTCATTAAGAATAGATTCTCCATTGGTTGCACACGGTATCTAGGTATATATCTATCCTAAATACTATCAAGTTACCTATCATTGAGGATAATCAACAAGACACACGTCACTTAATCTCAATTAACAACCCACAACAATCTTTAACTTTCGCATGATATCATAACAAGGTCTAAACACTATAATCCGTTCGTCAAGTTCATATAGGTTCCCACGGTAATTACTAGCTAGGCAATTAATATATGAAGCATAAATTATGACATACAATTCACAAATGAGTAATTAATAGCAAAGAGAGAGAAATCAATTCAAACTATGTGTTGGGTTCCATTGAAATCTTAGAATAAGCTCTAGTTCATGGTAGCTAGGCAAAACATCAAACACATGGTGTACATCATGAAATAGAAATACAAATTCAAAGGAAAGCAAGAGATGATAAAACCCATTTAGAAGATATTCATATGTTGTTTGCTTGGTTGATGTCAATTTCTAGCTTTTCCTCTTCCTTTGGCATTCTTTTCTCCTTTTGCTCCTTGGCTTGTTGCTGAAAATCTCTTTGAATTGCATCCCTTAAGCTCTTCTTGGTGATGTATGTGCAGCCTCCCTATGCCAAGATGTCCATTTGACACTCCTTTCCTTCTTGGTTCTTTTGATTTTGCTGAATTTTCCTTGTGTTGCAGCACTTTTGGCTCTCTAATTGATGTGTTTGTGTGGCCTCCCAATTCCTTGATTTCTGATATGAAGCTTAGAAGAGATTATATATAGCCTCCATCAAGAAACCCTAGCAAAAATCGGACAAAATGGAGCTCAGATCGCACTAAAACTGTGTCAGATCGCACTCAGCACGGCGTTGGCGCGCCCGCACGCCAGCCCGCGCGCCCGCGCCCAGCGCCTGGGCCGCACGCTGGCCGCACGCTGGCCGCACGCCCAACGCCGCACGCCCACGCCGCGCGCCCGCACGCCAGCGCGCGCGCCCGCGCCCGGCGCCTGGGCCGCACGCTGGCCGCACGCCCACGCCCGCTGCCGAGGCCCCGCGCGCGCCCAACGCCGCACGCCCACTCCGCGCGCCCGCGCCCAGCGCCAGGGCCGCACGCCCACGCCCACGCCTGCTGCCGAGGCCCCGCGCGCGCCAACGCCGCGCGCCCGCACGCCACGCCCATGCGCCCGCGCCCAGCGCCTGGCCCCCAGCGCCCAACGCCCGCCGCACACGCCCGCACGCCCAGCGCGCCAACACGCCCGCACGCCCAGCGCGCCAACACGCCCGCACGCCCAGCGCGCGCGCCCGCACGCCGCGCCCATGCGCCCCGCGCCCAGCGCCTGGGCCGCACGCTGGCGCCCCCGTCTGCCGCACGCCATGCCCGCGGCTTGGTCGACGCCGCACGCCGTGCACGCATTCCAACGCCGTGCACGCCCAACTTCCAAATGTCATCAAATTAAGCCCCGAGCATCGCCAAACATAAATTTTCACCGTGTTATCATTCGGGCACGGATATCTAAGCACGGGCTTGCCCTTGTGGGTTAGCGGACGCCGCACGCCGTGCACGCTTCCCGACGCCGTGCACGCCCAACTACCAAATGTTATCAAATTAAGCACCGAGCGTCGCCAATCACAAATTTCCATCATACTACCATTCGGGCACAGACGTCCAGGCACGGACATTGAGTCAATACAAACAACGATCCGAGCGGTCTTTATTTCAATTCCTACAAACATAATGAAAATGCATCAAAGCAACATAAAACATGTAAAAATAACTAAAAACTAATTTATGTAGAAATAAGATAAAAATACATAAAAACCACATAAAATACCTAAAGACTTGCAAATTATCAAGGCCAAAAGTACCCAAATTGTGTGTATAAAATACACTCATCACCACCAAAAATATTGACGAAGATCACGGTACATTTTCGTACTTCCTGGGTGAACAGAATATGCTGAATTATGTGCCTCATGTAAGATCTCATCTCTTAATTCAGTCACGGCTGGCACCCACCCTCGCTCCTCGTATCTCAAGATACCATCCTTATCCATTCTGAATTTCTCTTCCTCATTTTCTGCGACCCTTTTCTGTATCCTTTCACATTCCTCATCTCTTTCCTGTGCTTCTTTCACTTTGTCGAGTAACGTCGGACGAGCTTCGATTACGAATAACTTCTCTGCTGCCTCTGCCGGAGATTTCACCTCAATTTCCAATCTTTCCATTTCAAGTATTAACTCCTCGTGAGTTGTCAACATAAACAATTTCTCATTCCCCTTTCTACTCAATGCATCTGCTACTACGTTTGCTTTTCCCGGGTGATAAAGAATTTCGCAGTCGTAATCCTTGATTAATTCCAACCACCTCCTTTGTAGCATGTTCAACTCCTTCTGTGTGAAGATATATTTCAAACTCTTATGATCGGTGTATATCTCACATTTCTCCCCATAAAGGTAATGTCTCCAAATCTTCAATGCAAAGACGACAGCTGCTAATTCTAGGTCATGGGTAGGGTATCGCTTCTCGTAATCCTTTAACTGTCGTGATGCATACGCAATGACCTTGCCGTGTTGCATTAATACACAGCCAAGACCCTTGTGTGATGCATCACTATACACTACAAAACCTCCCGTATCATCTGGTAGGGACAATACAGGCGCCTTGCTTAACCTCTTTTTCAACTCCTGAAAACTGTCTTCGCACCTTTCAGACCATACAAACTTCACCGTCTTCCTCGTTAGATTGGTCAACGGGGTTGCTATCTTCGAAAAATCCTGGATAAATCTTCGATAGTACTCGGCTAACCCTAAGAAACTTCGCACTTCTGTCGGCGTCTTCGGTTGTTCCCAGTTACTAACTGCTTCCACCTTTGCAGGGTCCACTGAGATACCGTCTTTGTCGATCATATGCCCTAAAAATTGCACCTTTTCCATCCAGAATTCGCACTTGGATAATTTCGCGTACAACTTCTCTCTCCTTAGTGTCTCCAGTACTTTGTTCAGATGATCAGCATGCTCTTCTTCAGTCTTTGAATAAATCAAGATGTCATCGATGAAAACTACTACGAACTTGTCTAAGTACGGCTTCAGAACTCGGTTCATCAAGTCCATGAATGCTGTTGGCGCATTAGTCAAACCGAAAGACATCACCAAAAACTCGTAATGACCATATCTTGTCCGAAACGTAGTTTTGGGTACATCTTCCTTCCTTACTTTTAGCTGATGATATCCGGTCCTCAAATCTATCTTTGAGAAATGTCTGGCTCCTTTCAGTTGATCGAACAAGTCGTCGATCCTTGGTAATGGATACTTATTCTTGATCGTTGATTTGTTCAATTCCCGGTAGTCGATGCAGAGCCTCATCGATCCGTCTTTCTTCTTGACAAACAAAACTGGTGCTCCCCATGGGGACACACTTGGCTGAATATACCCATTGTCTAGCAATTCCTGAAGTTGTATCAACAATTCCTTCATCTCCACTGGCGCCATACGATACGGAGCCTTCGAAATTGGTGCAGTCCCTGGCACTAAGTCTATTGCAAATTCAATTTCCCTGTCTGGCGGAAGACCAGGTAATTCACTTGGAAACACATCTGGAAACTCTTTGACTATCGGTATATCCTTAATTTCTACACCTTCTTTCTTTGTATCTACGATATAGGCTAAATAGCCTTCACATCCTTTCTTTAACAACTTCTTGGCCTGCATCATCGTAAGACAACATGAACGTCTCAGCGATGTGCTACCATTAAACACTACCCTCGACCGTTTAGGGGTTCGGAGGTTCACACTTTTCTTCTGACAGTCGATCACTGCCGCATGATCACACAACCAATCCATTCCCAATATTACATCGAACTCTCCCAACTTTATTGGGATCAAATCCACAAGAAAATTATAACCTCTAATCTCCGCGCAACAATTACGAAGAATAAACTCTACAGGAATTACCTCATTATTCGCAATTTCTATACTCAAAGGATTTTCTAACCGTTCTTGGGGTAAATTTAATCGTTTAGCAAAATCTTCAGACACAAAAGAACGGGTAGCACCCGAATCAAATAATACGCAGGCATTTATATTATTGATTGGGATAATACCTGACACCACGTACTTAGCAATCACTGCATCCTGGACGGTCATGTTGAAGGTTCGGGCAGGGGTTCGGTTCGGTGGAGTCGGTCCTCCATCCCTTGCTTCGTTGCCTCCACCTCGGTTACCGCTACCACCGCTGCTTCCTTTCTTCGGGCAATCTCTGAACTGATGCTCCTTTGATCCACAAGAATAGCATCCAAGGTTCTTCCTTGGGTTTGGGCAATGTGGTGCTATATGCCCTTCCTGGTTGCAGTTGTAGCAGACATTACGTCCCTTCCAACACTCTCCCATATGATTTTTCCCGCATTTTAAACAGGCTTCAATCTTCTTCTTAGATCCTCCCTGATTATTCCCCATCTGATTAGTGTTGGTATTGTTGCTGTTGTTGTTACTGTTACCACTATCCCATTTTCTTTTCCCCGAGTAGCTTCCACCACTACTGCCACCTCCACGGTAGTCTCCTCCACCTTTCTTATTCTTCTTGTGTTGATTCAGGGCCTCAATCCCTCCTTCTGCGATGATGGCTTTTTCCAGCAGTGCACTAAAAGTTTCAATCTGAAGAACGGCTACCTTGTTATATATCCACGGTTTCAGCCCTTGTTCAAACCTTTGCGCCTTCAGCTCTTCAGTACTTACTTGAAGCGGTGCAAAACGTGAAAGTTCATTGAATTTGGCGGCGTACTGAGTCACCGTCATGTCTCCCTGCTTCAGCTCCAAGAATTTTAGTACCATTTGCCTTTCCATGCTCTTTGGGAAATAATTCTCGAAAAATAACTCCTTGAACTTGTCCCACGGTATCACTCCTTCGCCTGCTCGCGGTTGGTTAGCTTCCCACCAATAATTTGCTTCCCCTTTCATCATATAGGTGGCAAATGTTGTTTTCTGGTCATCCCCCACACGTGCGATAACGAAAGCCTTCTCCATTTCCTTCACCCAAGACTGGGCCTCAATCGGATCAGTCGTTCCCCTGAACTCTGGGGGTCCTACGCTTTTGAAGTCTTTGAAACTTGTTATGAGTACTGCCGGTGGGTTGGGATTCACGGGTATCACATTTCTCCTTTCCATTCTCTCTAGTATATCCGCTAACCTCTGCATGGGGTCCGTTGGACCTCCTCCATTGTTAACCGATCCCTCAGGTGTTACTGGGGGTGGTACGTTGCGTCTGGGCCTCATTTTCTGCTAAATGTAAGAAAGCTTAATGTCATCATCTCATTATACTACAAGAATATCTATCATGAGTACTACAAGCAGACCACAAAGAGACATACTCAATTAGCAACTCGTAATGAATATAGCTTCATTGTAAGGAATGAAAATACCTTTCACAACCCCTAGGACGCGTCTTCCTAAGATCGTCCAAAACTCTACGTGAGTTTTATCTACTCTTATACTCTATACATTTCCTAAGGTTATAACCTAAAGACCTCTCTCTATAAGTTTATAACCTAAGGCTTTGATACCAACCTGTGACGCCCCCAAATCCGGGTCACCCGAACCGCGGACCTGGTTCGTCACTATCTAATACATACGTCATACAATTTATAACTTACAGCGGAAATAAACGAATATTTATATTGATATGATATAAATAATCCTGTCCCAAGTCTCGAAACCAAGACTACTCCAAAACATAACTTAATACATAAGAATACATAGGTCTTAATACATGACATCAAGTAATAAGTCTTGATACAACGATGATTCTAGTACAATTAAACAAAACTACTCAGTAGCTTTTCCCTTTCCCTTATCCTTTCCCGAGCTCTCGCCACGTGCTGCACTAACTGAAAAGTTTTAAGGAAGCAAGGGTGAGCAACAAATTTGCCCCGCAAGTAAAATAGCAGTGAATAATCACGTGAATAACTTTATAGCTCATAGGAGTAAAAAAAAAAGGATAGCTCAATGAAATAAACAACTACTTTATCACCATTGTAGTGGTCACTGTGGACCAAAGGATTTCCTGAAGTATCCAAGGATTTCGAAATTTTCCAAGAAAAGGAACTATTCAATACTGAGGTGCACCAAGGCACAGAACTCTATTCTAGAATTACCAGAATTTCATCCGATAATCCACAAACAAACGGTACAATAGGTGATCAGCCTAGAGTACCTGGCGTTATGCATAAGCCTCACTTACTATTTACGCGCGTGTCGATTCCCGACGTTTATACAATTGCCCCTACTATGAGGGTTGTTCTTCTCAGCTTTACATGGGAATCCGAACCAAAACAATTTGATCGGATAACTTTACTTAACATCAAAAATAGTTTGAGGACTTAACCTCACTTCAATAAATAAATCAATAAGTGTCTTGCCGAAGAAATTGGCGTTAACATAGCTTTTAAACAATTTATGAAATAAGGAACTTTAAGGCTCAACAACATGCATTATAGCATAGGTAGATAACTTGAACGAATGTCAAATAATTTGAATAATCATACGAGTACACGCACAATGAAATAAGTTGTGGACGTTTAGAAAACAAGCTCAATTAAAAATAGTTGAGTAAGGAGCTTGCAATAATATACAACATTTGTATAAAATAGGAAACTTGCCCAAATGTAAGGGTTGAGTGAGTGTAAGAAACTTGCATTCATAAGAGTAAACTCGCACAATAATAAAAGTTGTACGGGTTAGGAAACTTGCATTCAATATGTAGAAGGAATGAAGTTAGGGAACTTGTCCAACACAAGGGTTAGACAAGCGTTAGGAAACTTGCCTGGTGCGTCTGCTACAATATTACAACATACGCTCCTTAATATCCTACACAATTAAGTATATATCCACATAACAATTAGTCACATCCGGATATCAAATAATGTCTTACACTACTCTATAATGTCTCATTCATGTAAGAAATAAAATATAAACAAGGTTATGCCCACTAGTTACGGCGTTACGACGCTTGCACGTCTATACGCCCAATTTGCCTATTCGAATACCCAAGCGACACGCAATTGCGTACGCCTAACACGCCCATTCGATTTATCAAATACTCATTGGTTAATACTAAGTATCATTATAAATCATAACATTCATGTTTTAGAACTTAGAACGTCATTTTACATTGTCGGGAGCATTACATGCGCTTACGCGCCTGCTTGACACCCTCCGATTGCCCCCAATTACATATCAGTCCTATAAATGACCAATTTAGGCCATGCTGCAGACCTCAAATTGAAAAACTTAAAGAACAAAAGTTGTAGGTCTACTCGTTCTCTTTCCGAATCATCTTGAATCACCTCAATCCGAGTTCGTATGACAAAGTTATGCCCATTTTACTAAAGGACGTCGGAGCAGTTTTGCACAGTTACCTTACCAGCGCCGTTGGCGCTCACATTGGCCTATGGCCAGCGCCTACAGCGCTCCTATGCAGTAGCTGGACTCATGGCCAGCGCCTACAGCGCCCAGCCAAGCGCCGTTGGCGCTAGGCCTCAGTCCCCAACTCGTTTTGCTTCCCGGAATGCTCTGTTTTGGTGTTCTAGACCTATCTTGCTTCCAATGACCATAACTCCCTCAATACATGTTCAAATTGGTCCGTTCCGGACTCTATGGACTCCTAAGACATAGGGCTACAACATATCAAAAATTCAGAGCTATCCATTAACATTAACATGGCCAAATCTTAGGCCAAAGTATCAACTCATGTTATAATTTCGTGTTCTTGGTGTTCTTCGTGTTCTTCACAAAAATCTTCACCAAATCTTTGTTTTAACCTCTTTTTACTCCGTTCCAATTGGGTTAAACTCATAACCCATGGAAGTACAATATCATAACAACAAACGAATTAAACAAACATGAAATCATAGCTACAAAGTCCTCTAAATCGTCCAAATGTCCAAGTTCATGTCCAAAGTTCATTGTTCTTTATGTTCGTCATCCTCCTTAAGCATAGGTATGGGTTTCTTGCGTTTTTGTTCCACTTTGATGTTATTAGGAAGGTTTTTAATGTCTTAAGAACATCTTTAGTAATCCATGAACACCCAACAACAACCATAACAACACAAAATCCATCCAACAAGCAAACAAGCAAGAAAATATGAACAACCTGGAAACTTAAAAGAAATGAGTTTGGATATGATGATTACCTCTTGTAGCTACTTCTTGGACGTTAGGAATCTCGTTAGAGCTTTGCTAGAACTACTTTTCCTCCTTCTTGTGTTCTCCCGTAGCCTCCTTTCAAGCTCTTTCACCCCACCCACTTGCTTCTTTCTCTAGGATGGTTTTCTCTCTCTCTAAAAGCTTTGAAGGTTGAAGATGATGAAGATGGTGTTCCTCTCTTGTTCCTGTACTTCTTCTTGTTCTCCTACTCCTTCTCCAATGCTCTCTCTCACTCTCAATAATCTGCAGCACTCTCACACTTAATCTCTCTCTATATTTTTCCAGCAATTTCAAAATGGAATGCTAGATGGAAGAAGGCTGTCAATGGAAATGGAGGAGTGAATGGAGCTGATGGCTTTGGGTGAATGAGAGGGAGTGGCTCAAGAAAGTTCAGCAATTGCAAGAAAAAAATAAGGCATTAAGCCTACCAAATAGCAGCATATTGCCGCCACTCTCTCCACTCCTTGCATTTGATTGGTCTAAAATTGGGGGCTGGTTCCCTCTTAGAGTAACAAGCCAAAATAAATACCCAAATACACAAAAATATACCCGAAAACTCCCACTTTTGTACCAAAACTGGTAAATAACTCCACCCAAAATTAAAATGGGTATTACCATAAATATTGGGATACATAAAAATAATTATTACGGGGTTTGTCAATTTATTCGGAACAGTCTTATTATACCTTTCGGATATGGAATAAAACACGATTGGGCTCGAGATGGAAATCTAACACTTGGAAAAATTATTCGTACGTATACACGTATTTATGAAATTTATTAAAGTCGAAAAAGACGCAAAAATATTATGGCATGAATAGTGCCTCGATAAGCGTGCCCCGTGAATAGTGAATTTGCTATTTTTCGCGAAGTCAAAATATTCACCCTAACGACACTACAACATGTAAAATTCAATGCAAGCACACATATTAGGTTATAACATAACCTTTAAGCACATAACACATAAAAATAAAAAAAATAAAAAAATAATAAAAAAAATAAAAAATAAAAATTCATTTCATTCACACATAAGCTTGGGTTACAAGGAAATTCAAAATTCCCGATCGTTACATTGGATACTGGCTATAGTTCTCATGTATGCAATCCAATGCAGAGACTAAGCAGGAGTAGAAAGCTAAACTAAGAGTAAGTAATCTTATGTGTGGGAATGAAGCAAAGGTTGTTGCATTAACCATATGAACTTATAGTTTAGCATTGCCTACGGGCAAGTCTATTAAGTTAATAAATTGTTATTATGTTCTAGTTCTCATTAGAAATATTAGAACTTTTGTTGTTGGACAAAGAAGGCTCTGGTATTATATTTAAGAACAATTGTTGGTCTATTTATAATGATAATATTTTGTTTGAAACTGGAAGATTACTTGATAGACTTTGTATACTTGACTTACATGAAAAATAATTTTGCAAATTGAATAAACTAGTAAAAGAAAAAGGAGATGATCATTCAAAGAGTTGAATATGTGTATTTGATGAAATACAAGTCTGAATCATTTGAAAGGTTCAAAGAATTCAGAAGTGAAACAAATTGACAAAGTATTAAGATTCTTTGACCAGATCGAGGAAGGAATACTTGTGCAATAAGTTTTTAGATCATCTCAAAATGGTATTTTCTTATAATGGACATCTCCTGATACGCAATAATTGATTGGTGTATCTAAAAGGAGAAAATGTAACTTGTTGGACATAGTGCAGTCCATGATGATTTTTTCCGACATTTTAGTATCCATATGGGGTTATGCCCTAGAAACGGCTGCATATCTACAAAATAAGGTAACCTCAAAATCCGGCCCCAAGACTCCATAAAATTTATGGATAGGGAGGATTCCTAATCTTAAGGATGTTAAGATAAGGAGTTGTTCAGCTTATGTGAAAAGGTTTCAAAGATAAGTTTGGGACAAAATTTGACAAGTGCAGATTTGTGGGATATCCTAAAGAAAGTTTAGGATATTATTACTATAATCCTACATGCTGCCTTCTTAGATAAAGGTGTTTATCATTGAAGGAGCTAGTGGGAGGGTAATAGATCCTGAAGGAGTTCAAGAACCACAAGGCACTTTAAGTCGAACCGAAGAACCTGTAGATAGACCTATTGTACCACAACTGAATCATAAATCTGGAAGAGTACCGAAGATACCTGGGAGGTATGAATTCATCATAGAGGATGATGATGAGGTACGCATCATAGATGATGATGATCCAGTTATATACGATGAGGCTATGAGTAGAAGACACTTTGAGAAATGGCAGATGGCCATGAAATCCGAAATGGACTCCATGTATGAGAACCAAGTATAGACTCTGGTTACTCCACAAAAGGGCATAGTGCCTAGAGTGTGAATATGGGTCTTTAAGAGAAAGACTAGGGCAAATGGCAAGGTGGAGACCTATAAGACCAGATCTGTTTAAAAAAAGGGTTTTCAAGTCAAGGAGTTGACTGTGGTAAAACCTTATTACCGGGTAATGCTCAAGTCCATTTGGATTTTGCTTGTGATTGCAGCTTATTACGAAATCTGGCAAAATGGATGTGGAGACGTCCTTCCTCAATGAATACTTGAGGAGAATGTATGTATGATACAGCCAGAGAAATTTGTTTCAAAGGTTGAAACAAATTGTGTTTTAAGCTACAATGATCCATTGATGGATTGAAGCAAGCTTCTCAAAGATGGAACATTCGTTTTGATGAGACAATCAAAAGAGTTTGATTTTATCAAAAACGAGAATGAACCTAGTGTGTACAAAAGGGTCAGTGGGAGCACTATGACATTCTTGGTATTATATGATGATATACTACTGATAAAGAATAACACACCAATGCTACAATCAGTAAAGATAAAATTGTCTAAACATTCCTCTATGAATAACTTGGGAGGAGCATCCTATAAATTGGGGATATAAATCTATATAGATAGATTTAAAAAGGATGTTCGGCTTGACCCAAGGAATGTATATTCATTTGATGCTAAAGGTATTTAGCATGGAAACCTCCAAGAGAGGTCTTATGATGATGAGCCATTGAGTGTATCTCTCTAAAATTGTCCCCAATTGAAAGATAGATCGCATGAGTTACTACCATATATGTAATGAATATACAAGGCCTGATGTTGATCAGTCATATTCTGGAGAAGATCATTGTAAGACAGTGATAAACATCTTTAGGTACTTAACTGACACTGAAGATGTGATCATGATTCATTGTAGGTCTGAATTAAAACTAGAGGGCTAAACAGACTCAAGTTTTTCAAACTGACCAAGACGATAACAAATCCACTTTAAGGTAAATCGTTACCTTGAAAGGTGGTGTAGTGAATTGGAAAGGTTCCAAACAGCAAAGAGTTGCTGGTTTAGTGACAAAGACAAAGTATATAGCTGTAAATGAAGCTGCAAGTTTGATTATTTGGATGAAAAAGTTCATTACAGAACTAGGAATAGTTCCTACGTCTCATCTTGGATTCAAACATGTATTGCGGCACTTTCATTTGATTAGTGGAATCATTGAAAGAGGAAAAGTCACTATAGAGATAGTGGACTCTTGAGAACAACATTGCTTATCCATCTACTGAAGCTTTATCTAAACAGCAGGATGATCGTCACTTAGAGAAGAAGGGTATTAGATACCATGGCGATTGGCTTTAGTGCAAGTGGGAGATTGAAAGTAGTATGCACACAAGCCAATCATATTTGATATGATATAGCATATACTTTGTAATCTTATTCGGTTATTAAAGGTATTTTACATTATCTACATAGTGCTGTTATATTAAATGTGATAAACCCATAGTTTTGAGCAATGCTTTAGAATCATGATGGGGATCATGCTAATGAGATCTAAATTCTAGATAGCTCACAAACTAAAATTGTTCCTAATCGTTGGATTACTAAAAAGGAGATTAGTGAATCCGGATAGATTAGTACATACGTTGCTTGCTCTTTGGAAGAGGATGATTGTTCTTATAATCATTTGTGTGGAGACACTAAAGCAAGTATGTAGGTGCTTATTGGAGAATAAGTACACTGAACGTAGCTCGCTAAGGAATACCTAATGGAGTTTTACTCGCCTCTCAATAGGAATTCCTCTAGTGATAGTAGTACAAGTGATCCTTGGACTTGAGATCATCATAGTATCTTGTGTATGATGAGTTATACTTTGACATGTCCCCTAAGACCTTTCGGGTATATCAAAGGGTATGATTGGGTATAATAAGTTGTACATGGAGATAGGTGAATGGTCAACAAAGAATCTACCACTTCTAGTAAAAAGAGAGAATGTCCTATGTGATTCGATAAATGACAACTCAGAAGTCTTTGGCCAAAGCAGAATGAAATTAAAAAGGAGTTTCTAATTTGCATTATCAGAGTTTTGCATTGGAGAATCGAAATACATATAATTAAATAAAATGAGACTTGACAGTAATTCCATGTCTTATATTTAATTGGAACATTGTATGGTAGAAGGATTGAATTGTACGGTAACTATTCACAGAAAGGTTCTTTTGTGATTAATGTTGAAATCTATATTATCTGGAAAGTCGTTGATCGCTAGGGGGTACCCTTATTGTAGAATAAATATTATTTATTTAAATAAATTAAATGGTTTAATTTATTTATTTAAATAAAATTAGAATTGTTCTCATTGATTTATTCACAACCGGTTTAATATGGAGAACCTAAAGGGTCACACCGCAAAAGGAAAATATTTATTTAAGAAGTAAATGGCATAATCGTAATAATAAGTTAAGTGTATTTAATTTAATCTATGGAGATAGAATAAATTAAATAGCTTAATATTTATTATTTAATATTTTGGAAATATTAAATATAAATTAATAAGAGGAGTCTTATTATTATTATTACTATTACTATTATTTAATTCCTAATAGGGATTGAGAATTAATTAATAGAAGTACTCTCTCATGAATTCCTAATTGGATTAGGAGTTCAATTAATTAAAAGAGTTTAATTAAAATAAAAAACCTAATCCTAAATAGTTTAGGAGGGTTCCCTATATCTATAAATAAGAGGAGTCTTATCATGATTTAGGGTTAGACATTTACACACTCTTCCATAAGAATTGGGGAGAGAGAGTACTTGTAATTTCTATATAGATGAAAACTAGGGTTTTGCCAACACCCATCTTCTTGAACAACTATTATTCCTTGGTGGATCACCTTTAGAGGCCAAACACTTGGGTGGCTAACGTTGATCAAAGGAAGGAATTTAATCGGTGGAATTCAAGGAGAAAGCGAAGGATTTAGAGGTAAACTCGTACCTGTGGAAGCATGGTTCTACAAGGGTATGATTCTCATACTTTATCTCTTTCGTTTAATTGATAATTGAGCACATGGATGATCATGGTGATGGTTTGTATGAAAAATTTTAAAATCCGTTTTATTGCGCTTCCGCACTATTTATGTAATTTGATTGCATGCTCGTGCTATATACAAACCTAACATCGACTGCACTCTCTCGGCATCGTAAAGTTGAGGCCAGATATAAGCACAACTCATTCTCGAAATCGTAGAGTGTAACAAGCACACCGTATAATGAAAAGCGGCCAAGGGCATCGTAGAGTTGAGCATGTCGTCGCAGAACTTGCAAAGCAAACATAGAGTATGGCTCGACAGATCAAGAAGCTTACTCGGGATTGTAGAGTGTGCATTACAGAGTGAAGATCGTTGCGCTAATCATGGGTTCGTAAAGTCAGTCCAGTCAGTCACACTACGACTCCCATGAACAATCTACAATCAAGCAACAACATAGAACAGTCTCTACTTAAGCACTCAAAGTTAAAGTAGCCATCTCATAAATACTTCTAAGTAAGTTGAGCATGATGTGACACCCCCAAATCCGGGTACCTCAAACCCGAATCCGGTGCTCCACGGTACATCCCATTCCATACAACATACTAGACATGAATGTAATTACTATATTATTACAACACGTCTTACTCTCAATCCCAGGTTCTATTACCATAACATCATTCTAAATACATAATAAGTCTTAATATTACATCATTACTAATACAAATAAACTATGACGCCATATAGACGTTCATCTTGCCCTTTCCCTTGTCCTTACCGGAACCTTCGACCCGCTCGGCCTTAGCTGCAATGTTTAATATAAAGCAAGAATGAGCATTCAATTGCCCAACAAGTATAACAGTTGAATAACAACAATATCATCAATCATATCATTTCTATTCGACAACTGAACAATAGTTGTGAAATATTCTGAATAAACAAGAATAATACTTTGCTTTCGTTTTAAAAATATATTTTTGAAACGACATTGAGTGGTCATAAGGCCTTGAACTTTCTTTTGCTTTCTTGAAAAGGTACACAGCAATATAACTGCAAACCGTCTTGCTTACGAGCACTTCTAGGTGATCAGCCTATTGTACTCTATGTTGATCAACACTCTACCTGGAAACGACTATATGCGTTTATTTAGGCGCTCGATGCCTTGTCAGAATAACTGACTAAAAACTGCCCCTAATATTAGGGTTCATCTCATTCATGTCTCGGAATCCTAACCAAAACAATTCGGTTGGATAGCTCTACTTAATCATCAATAACATTTCAAGGATTTATTATCAAATCAATAAAACATTTCAATATCTGTCTAGCCGAATCAAATGGCATCGACGTTCTCTATAACACTTCATATATATGTGAACTTCAAAGCTTCAACAATTTATGTCATAACATAGCTCGAATACTTGTGCAAATACTGAAGGATTTACATAAGTCAGGAATTCACACAACCATATATGTATTGTGTAAATCGAAACTTCAAACATCGCATGAGAGTCATGAGCATATAATCAAATGAATCAAATAAACTTGCCCAACACAAGGGTTAGACAAGCGTTAGAAAACTTGCCTTAAGCGCTTGCTACTACTTGACGTTAATCGTCCTTCAAAAATCCTACACATTTAAGTACGTATCCACATACCAATTAGCCACATAATTGATGCCAAAAATTAGTTTACATTACACTATAATGTTTCATTCTAATTAGAAACATAATACCAAACAAGGTTACACACACTTGACACGACGTTTCGACGTTTGCACAACGCACGCCCGATTCGTCTCATATGTATAAGTTTAGCATGCTCATACACTTATCTAATCCATCATTAATTAATGCTAAGAGTTATTATAAACCATAATGTACAAGTTTTAGAACTTAAAACAATAAATTTTAGTGTTAGAAGCATTACACGTTACATACGTGCATGTACGACGTCTCGTTTTTGCTTCCTAATGCACAATAGTCCTAAAAATGGCCAATTTAGAAATTGATCAAGGCAATAGCTTTCAATTCTAATCAATGGAAGTTGTAGTTCTACTTCTTAGCTTTCTGAATCATCTTGAATCATCCAAAACGGAGTTCGTATGAGAAAGTTACGCCCATTTTACTAAAGGAGGTCAAAGCTGATCTTGGCCTAACATTGGCCCGGCGTAGCTACGCCCAAATTAAGCCTGTGACCGGCGTACGTACACCCAAGTCAGTAGCTTCGGCGTAAGGGCGGCGTACGTACGCCCAAACATGGTTTTCTTCTCCCATGAATTTCCAGCATGCTCTGTTTTGACACATTTACTCCCAAATGTCATAACTCCCTCATCCAAAGTCGGAATGTGTTCGTTCCAAAGCCTACAGACTCCTAACTCAATGTACTATAACTACCCAAAAGCTTAGAATTTGATTGATAACACAACAATGCTAGAATTGATTCGAAGGTCATCGATCATCTAGGTTTTCCTATTAAGGCATAGTTTACTAAATCGTTCGCCATGGTTTCATTTCTAAAGCTCTTACCCTCGTTCCAATTGGGTGATACTCATCACTCATAAGAGTACATCATAACACCCTTGAACTTAACTTCTAGTTTCGAATCATCACACAATGTAAGTCCAAAATAGTCCATATCTTCCTCCTTTATGCACATGCTTGTGTTTTCATTCCTTGTTCCACCTTAGCACTTATTAACAAGGTTTTAAGGTGTTAACAACATAAATACTCATTCATGAATAACTACCAATAACAATAACATCTAATTCTCACATTTCAACCAATCTTTCTCATTGGAGCATTTAATCGAACACGTTGTGGGCGTAGTCTTAGAAACTTGATTTCATAGACATATAATCATAGGTTAGCCCAGATTTCTTCATAGAAATCCTCTTTTACAGATTATTAATAATGTTCTAAGGTGTTAACAACACCTATTCTTGTTCATGAACAACTAAGCAACAACAACAACATTTATTCCCCAAGCAATCAAAGTAAACACCATGAACTTGAAGCTATTATGGAAATGAGCTAGGTTCTTTATTACTAACCTCTTGAAGCTTCTTCTAGGTGTTAAATGGATTAACAACAGCTGCTAAAGTTCTCTCTTCTTCTTCTTCAGTTCACCCGAATACCCACTCTCACTCCTCTCTCAATGTTCAGCTTCCTCACTTAGAAAAATGAAAGGAATTGAAGGCTTACAATGGGGAAGTATATATAGAGGAAATAACTGAGCTTTAAGGAGTATGGAGGAGCTGAGCATGAAGGCTACACCAGCTCCCCATGTTCGGGAGAGTGAGCTCTTCCTTCCCCCATGCTCATGGTCGGCTCGGGTAACACCCCCTCCTTCTCCCCAAATGTTCTACGCTCCCTTCCCCTCTCCCAAATGCAGAATTGATGCTCCCCATGCTCTCCCACGTTCTTGGCTGCTCCCTCCTCTCTTCCTTCTCTTCATCCGTATTCTTCTTCTTTCTCCAACCCAGCTGCTGATTTCTATTACCCATTTCCCACATGGGTCATGGGTTATGGGTCACGGGTTGCGGTTTTGGGTCATGGACTTGACCCATGGGTTTTGGGCTTCAAATAACAATTCAATTAGGCTAAAATAAAATCCCACACTTGGATTATTAAGCCCTCTCATTAACGCTTTGACAAAATTATGAAAAGTCATAAAATCGAAAAAGACATCTTTTGCGTAAATAGCGCTTTAGCGCTATTTCTCTAAATGATTTAATCAATACCATGAAATAACATCAATCAAAAATTATCACATACACATCATATGTAGTAATAAAATATTCACACACATAACACAGAATAATATAAATAAAAGTTCAATTTATTCAATAAAATTCATAGGCTCGTGTTACAAAGCTACCCACGATCCGCGATCGTTACACATGAGCTATCAGACATAGGAAAATCTCTGAGTGCATCTGAAGCATCAATCCATAACAGAGTTCACAGGGCAGCTCAAGCACACATCCTATGATCCATCAAGACTCTATGACCTACACCAAAGACAAGGTCGTAGAGTAGGAAAGCAACAGCCAAACTAAGTGATCGTAGAGTTAAGCCTAAGATTACAAAGGTACTCAGACAATCTCAGCAATCTAACAAAAGATTATAGAGTAGTACTCTATAACTTGACATAAGAGAGAATGTCTGAAGATTAGGTAGAGCAGTCCTCTACATCAAAAGTGCTACAGCATCAGAAGATCATAGAGCAGTCCTCTATAACACAGTAGCAGGGCTAACACCTGAAGAATATAGAGCAGTCCTCTATGATAAGCATTCTATAAGCAATAGCTCAACGAAGATCATAACACTATGCTCTGGGAACGTAAAGCTCAAATAGAGATCACAGCGCATAAGAGGCAAACTACAGAATAGTAAGAAGCACATTAAAGCGTAAATGCAAGTGTAGTCAGCCGCTCTACGAACTCCAAGGCAGCACAAGGCCACACTTAAGTGAGCAGCCAACTCTACGATCAGAGGTAACATACTTCAGTTTGAAGCAAGCAGTTAACTCTACGATCAGAAGTAACAGGCTACAACCTAGTTGATTGTAGAGTAAGTAAGTGCCAGCCAAATTAAAGACATCAGAGCACTTAGGGTTACTATCCCAAGATAAGCAGCTGACTAGTTAAATGAGCAAAATAAGAAACCAATCGCAGTGGGGTTCAAATAGCCATGTTTGCAGCAGGTCAACGACAACACACATGACTCCACTATCTTGGTATCAGTTAATGGATGTTGACTCAGCTGTCACCTGCAGACTTTATGAAGTAAAATATTCATTGGAGAAATAAACAAGTCTGCAGCTAGTAAGTCTCCAACAGAAAGAAATGCAATGGGAAGATATGAACGACGGTTTCTAACGGGAAGAAGATGGAGATCTACATAAGACAAACCTGCATTCAGATTGCAAAGTGTGTGTGGTGAACGAGAGCAAGAACACCGACTATACAAACGGCTAGAAGCTTCACTGCAACATGAAAGGTATGCCGAAGGGCTGACATATGAGATAAGAGCCGAATGACCAAGAAGCCAAGATCAAGAGTGACAAGAGCTGAAGGCAAATCTAGACGGGCAACTTTATGATCTAGCAAGGAACACTCTGAGCTAAAAAGATAAAGAACTGGCTTGGACAAGTCAACCAGTGTTCATCAAAAGTGATCATCTGCATCTGCTATGTACCTGAAGAAGAAGAGCTTCAATGACCATCATCAGCAGCATCCAGAAGAGGATCACAACCAGCTTCCAAGTACTTAAAGATGAAGGAAATCAAAGTTCATCTTACCAGCACAACCCAACAAATAATCAACACACCAAAGAGGGCAGAGCGTGACTAAATCAAGTCAAGTCTGCTGGACTTGCTGAGTACCGTAGGGTACAAGAGATTCTAAGTCTGCTGGGCTTAGTCTACAGGTTCTAAGTCTGCTGAACTTGAAGAGGGTCAGAGGATCCTTTCCTTAGTGGTTAAAAACAACTTATGTCTGCTAGACTTGAAGAGGGTCAGAGGATCCTTGCCTTAGTGGCTAAAGACAACTCAAGTCTGCTGGACTTGAGGATGGTCAGAGGATCCTTGCCTTAGTGGCTAAAAATAATTCTTGTCTACTGGACTTGAGAAGGGCGGAGAGTCATTGTCTTAGTGACTAAAACTATTAGTGGATTCCTACTTGTTGAAGTAGAAGAGTGGAATAAGAGTTATTCAGTCTCCGAACCACTTAAAAGTATATTGTGTCTTTTACTTTATGTCAATTACCTTATGCACAATAACTGCTATATCTGCTATCAACCATATTGAAGATTTGTTGATTGAATTGAGATTATGTTTACATCTTTGAAGGGGTTATTAAAGTATATTCCGTTGTGCATGAATTGATTCTTCTATTCATAATTGTCATAGTTTCATGAATAAAATGAAAACGTTTTAAAGGATCTATTCAACCCCCTTCTATATCTCTTTTGTGTCCCTGGGAACTAACAGTCTCCACCTTGCCATTTACCCTAGTCTTTCTCTTAAAGACCCAATTTCACTCTATAGGCACTATGCCTTTCAGTGGAGTAACCAGATTCCATACTTGGTTCTCGTACATGGAGTCCATTTTGGATTTCATGGTCATCTACCATTTCTCTAAGTACCACTACTCATAGCCTCATCGTATATAGCTGGATCACCATCCTCTATAATGCGTACCTCATCATCATCCTCTATGATGAATCCATACCTCCTAGGTATCTTCGGTACTCTTCCAGATTTACGATTCAGATGTGGCACAATAGGTTTACCTACAGGTTCCTCGATTTGACTTAAAATGCTTTGTGGTTCTTAAACTCCTTCAAGATCTATTATACTCCCACTAGCTCTTTCAATGATAAACAGCTTTATCCAAGAAGGCAGTGTGTTTCACAACAAACACCTTTTGCTTAGTAGGATTATAGAACTCTTATCCTAAACTTACTTTAGGAAGTTCCACAAATCTGCACTTGTCAGATTTTTGTCCCAAGCTTATCCTTTTGAAATCTTTTCACATAAGCTGGACAACCCCTTATCTTAACATATACTTAAGATTAGGAATCCTCCCTATCCATAACTTTTATGGAGTCTTGGGGCTGAATTTTGAGGTTACCTTATTTTGTAGATATACAGCCGTTTTTAGGGCATAACCGTAGATGGATACTGGAATGTCGGTAAAAATTATTATGGACCGCACCGTGTCCAACAAGGTATAATTTCTCCTTTTAGATACATCAATCAATTATTGTGTATCATGAAGCGTCCATTATGAGAAAATACCATTTTGAGATGATCTAGAAACACATTGTACAAGTATTCCTTCCTCAATCTAATCAAAGAATCTTAATACTTTGTCCATTTGTTTCACTTCTGAATTCTTTGAACCTTTCAAATGATTCAGACTTATATTTCATCAAATACACATATTTAACTCTTTGAATGATCATCTCCTTTTCTTTTACTAGTTTGTTCAATTTGAAAAATTATTTTTCATGTAAGTCAAGTTTACAAAGTCCATTAAGTAATCTTCCAGTTTCAAGCAAAACGTTATCATTATAAATAGAACAACAATTGTTCTTAAATATAATACCAGAACCTTCCTTGTCCAACAACGAAAGTAATAATGTTTCTAAAGAGAACTAGAATATAATAACAACTTATTAACTTAATAGACTTGTCCGTAGGCAACACTAAACTATAAGTTCTTACGGCGAATATAGCAACCATTCCTCCATTCTCTACATGTAAGATTACTTACTCTTTGTTTAGCTTTCTACTTTTGCTTAGTCTCTGCATTGGATTGCATACGTGAGAACTATAGCCGGTATCCAATACCTAAATAGAACCTTGACTTACAGAAAGATTTATTTCAATCATGAACAAACCTATATCTGTAACTGAAGCTTCACTAAGCTTCTTTTGGTTAGCCTCTATAAGATGCTCCTTACAGTTTCCTTTCCAGATTCCAGGCTTATTGCAGTGGAAGCAAACTCTTTTGCTATCCGCATCAGTTTTGTTCTTATTATCCTTTGTTTTTGCCTTTCCTTATACCTTCTTCGAATTATTCTTCTTTTAAAAGATCCTTTGGCCCCTACCAGTAAGACTTGGTCTTTCTTGGTTGAAAAGTGACTCTCTATAGTTTTCAACATGTTTAAGTAACTCAGGCAGGCTGACATATAGCTTATTCATGTGAAAATTCACAACAAATTGTGAAAAAGTGTCTGGAAGTGATTGTAAGATCAAATCTTGGATCAACTCTACATCCATGACAAAACCTTGTTGTCCTAATTGTTCAACCGAATTGATCATTTTAAGGATATGTGTCTGTACTGTAGTGTCATGGTCATTCTAGATTGAAAGAGCTCCTTAGATATCTGAGATGTAACAGTCCTACTTTACTCATAGTTTCAAGCTGACGCTGAAGCTCGTTACTCATGGATGCAAGCATAATGCATTGAGCCACAGTTGCATCATCTTGCCACTTTCTAAAAGTAGCAATCTCTTTCTCAAAGGCATTGTCTACAATCATTGCAGGGATAAGCATATTAAGGACATAAGATAGATTTTTAGTCTTGAGAACTATTCTCAAATTCCTTAACTAGTCCGTGTAATTCGGTCCGATTAATTAACATCTAATATGCTCTGCAGTGATTGTAATTTAACAACATTTTGGCATACATTCATTTTATTAATTACCAAAATAAATTAGGTCTTTATTTTAAGTTGGTATCTCCCACTATTTTCATTAAACTATATTACTCTCAATATATAGTTCGACAAATCTAATTAAAGATTTGCTAATGAAAATAAGGATCCCATTTCAAATGTATATAGCCTTGTGTGACACAACAAACGATATATAAATAAATAGGTAGACAACTATTGTCAATTACATCACTATGTAACTCCTTGTATTTTGCCTCTTAGATTATTTTGATCAAGTGTGACACATCCGAATCAAAATTATCCAAGTTAAGTCCAACCTAGCACTTCCATATATTCAAAAGAAAAATATATTCCTTGTGTGACACAACAAAACAACATCGTTCAGTCTATTTATAAGCAGTAAATGTGATAAAATAACATCTCAAAAAATTAAGATAAGCATTGTGTGACACAACAAACTTATAATGATTAATTGATACTCTATCGTTTTATCATGTTAGAAGGCAACATTCGATATTCCAAATATCTTTGAATGCTTAGGACTTAATATAAATTCTTTGAGAGGTTTGCTATTATTAGTCTCATCTTGTTTAGCGCGTATGCACACACACACACACACATGTGTGTGTGTGTGTGTGTGTGACACCCACAAATCCAAGTACCGATTACCCCGCACTTGGTGCTCACGATCTACAACATCCAGACACCTTTACGCAATATATGATAACTAAATGAGGAATAAATAAGCATATATTGATCATTTATAAAGGTTTACATATGGGTCCCAAGGTCTCTAACCTTAATTAATACATCACAAAGTTCAAAAATACAACTAACGTTGTTTGTTCTAAAGAAGAGGCCGAAGCCTAGACTGTGACACCCCCAAATTCGAGTACTTAATTCCCACAGGATTTGGTGTTCACTATCTAAATAAATCATATCACATCTAACTACCCATTCAAATATAAATGAGAATTCTTAATAAAAATATAAATCTCCCATTAAAGGGTTACAACATCTTTAACAAATAAATCCCAGGTCATCTAACCTTAATAAAACATCAGTGCGGAAACATAACATAAGTCTATTACATAAACATCATTCAAACAAATTTAACAAGTTTTCATCACTTGTTTGCTTTGCCTTTGCCCTTACTAGTGGATGGCTCGTCAATTCTTTCAACTTTAGCTGCAATGTTATTATGCAAGGGAGAGTAACAATTGCCCAGCAAGTAACACAATAAAAATAATAATAACATGCAAATAATCAATGGATATCGGATAATCGAATACTCGACTTTTGAATCAAGATTAGAAAACAAGAATCAAAAGAACATCTGAGGGTCACAAGACCACGAATTATGTCCTAGGTTATCAAGTATTTCTACTTTAAACCTTTAACAGTCATAAGACTATATGGACCTTACTTCTCATACTTAGGGGGATCAGCCATTTATACCATGTATGTGCATAACATCTAAACGCTAATGCGTAAAATAATCCCCTATATAAGGGTTGTTCATCTCAGTTTGACATCAGAGTCCGCACCAAAGGAAGTTTGGTTTGGATTTACTTCAATGGCGTTTCTAGAATTTAGAACGCTCATCAATTATGGACTAGTCGAATCAATAAGGGTTCGCTAGTCAATCAAGGTTCGATAATTTATTATGAAAGGTATTCAAGAACTAAAGACTTAATCTCAAAGGCATACAATCGAATAAATTCTGTTATAACCTAAAGTATTACTTAAAATAAATTAGAGTAACACATTTGAATTCATGAACTTGAATGAATTATGGTGAAGAACTTGATCAATATAATGTAGAGTATAGAAACTTGTATACAAGAGAGATAGGGTTTAAGAACTTGAGTTTCTAATTTGCATTATTTAGAGTTGTGCATTTGGGAATCGAAATACATACAATTAAATAAAATAAGACTTGACAGTAAATCCATGTCTTATATTTAATTGGGACATTGTATGGTAGAAGGATTGAATTGTACGATAACTATTCATTGAAAGGTTCTTTTGTGATTAATGTTGAAATCTATATTATCTAGAAAGTCGTTGATCGCTAAGGGGTTTACCCTTATTGTAGAATAAATATTATTTATTTAAATGAATTAAATAGTTTAATTTATTTATTTAAATAAGATTAGAATTGTTCTAATTGATTTATTCATAACCGATTTAATATGGAGAATCTAAAGGGTCACACCGCAAAAGGAAAATATTTATTTAAGAAGTAAATGACATAATTGTAATAATAAGTTAAGTGTATTTAATTTAATATATGGAGATAGAATAAATTAAATAACTTAATATTTATTATTTAATATTTTAGAAATATTAAATATAAATTAATAAGAGTAGTCTTATTATTATTATTACTATTACTATTATTTAATTCCTAATAGAGATTGGGAATTAATTAATAGAAGTACTCTCTCATGAATTCCTAATTAGATTAGGAGCATAATTAATTAAAGGAGTTTAATTATAATAGAAACCCTAATCCTAAATAGTTTAGGTAAGGGTTTCTTACATCTATAAATAAGAGGAGTCTTATCATAGATGAGGGTGACACACTCTTGCATAAGAATTGTGGAGAGTACTTGTAATTTCTATAGAGATAGAAACTAGGGTTTTGCCAATACCCAACTCCTTGAATATCTATTCTTTCTTGGTGGATCACCTCTAGAGGCCAAACACTTGGGTGGCTAACGTTGATCAAAGGAAGGAATCTCATCGGTGGAATTCAAAGAGAACGCGAAGGAATTGGAGGTGAACTTGTACCCGAGGAAGCACGGTTCTACGAGGGCATAATTTTTTAATCTCTATCTCTTTCATTAATTGATAATTGAACACAAGGAAAGATCATGGTGATGGTTTGTACGAAAATTTTAAAATCCGATTTATCATGTTTACGCTTTATTTATGTAATTTGATTGCATGCTTGCATTATATACAAACCTAACAGTGGTATCAGAGCCTAATCCTTGTGTTAATTATTGATTTTAATGATTCCATGTATGAATTGGTATGCGATACGATCGAATTTTTGGGCTGAAATTTTTTTCTGAATCTGCATCGCGGCGCGGCCGCGCCGCTTCCAGTTGATTCTGGAGCGCGGCCGCGCCCTAACCCAAAAAAAGTTTCTAGGGTGTAGCTCGGCCGCGCCGCTCCTAGTTTAATTTAGAGCGGCGCGACCGCGTAGGTATGCAGAGTTTGAAAATTTTTGTTTTTCTCAATTAACATAAATGGTTTATTTAATTGATAAAAGTTTAAAATAAAGATGTTTATTTTATCTGGAATAGGATTTCAGATTGCTAAAATTAAAGGAGTTTAATTTCGATTTGGTTTTTGATTAAAATAAAAGAGTTTATTTTGTTTCAAAACTAAATATTAGCAAAACTTTTGCCCATTAACTGATATCAATACATATATGGAAGGATTTTATTATTTATGAGATGAATGTTATTTATTGATGCATATAGAGATATGTATGATAATAAATAGGGATTGATTATGGACTATTGACCAATGTGTGATTGGATTTATTTTAGAGGATGCTTGAATGTATGGGTTTTTATAAATGGGGTCTGCGTACCTCGTCTTCTCTAATTTTTCTTAATATAAATTCTATCTCCCTCCTATGTACTTCCCCTTGACTGCTGATCAAGGTTTCTATTTATTGTAAATAATTTTGTAATAGGACTAGTTAGAATTAATTTTGAAGAATTGGAGACAAAGGAGCAAGGAGCGCTTGAAGACCCGTTTGTATTGGAGCCTGGGTTTAAATGTAATAGTTATATTTAAATTTAATTCTTGCACCCTAGGTTTGACCTTTTGGTTCACTTGGTGGCTCTAGTGAACCAAACTAGAATAAAAGTCCATAATCAATCCGGGTAGAATATAATATTCTATATGTGCATGTTTACTATATATATATATATATATATATATATATATATATATATATATATATATATATATATATTATATTATACAACATGCTTCGCATGTTAAATAATATGACGCGTATTTTATATATATATATATATATATATATCTATGTGTGTGTGTGTGTGTGCATGCACGCTAAACAAGATGAGACTAATAATTACAAACCCCTCAAAGAAATTATATTAAGTTCTAAGAGTTCAAAGATATTTGGAATATCGAACGTCACCTTCTAGCATGGTAAAGCGATAGAGTATTAAATATTTAATATGAGTTTGTTGTGTCACACAAGGCAAGTATTAAATATTTAAGATATTGTTTTATCACATTTGATGCTTATAAATAGACTAAACGATGTTGTTTTGTTGTGTCACACAAGGACAGTGTTTTTCTTTCGAATATATAGAAGTGTTAGGTTGGACTTACCTTGGATAATTTTGATTCGAATGTGTCACACTTGATCAAAATAATCTAAGAGAAAAAATACAAGGAATTACATAGTGATGTAATTGACAATAGTTGTCTACCTATTTATTTATATATAGTTTGTTGTGTCACACAAGGCTATATACATTTGAAATGAGATCTTTATTCTCACTAGCAAATCTTTAATTAGATTTGCCGAACTATATATTGAGGGTAATATAGTTTGATAAAAAAGTCAGAGATACCAATTTAAAATAAAGACCTAATTTATTTTGCTAATTAATTAAATGAATGTATACTAAAATGTTGTCAATTTTCACATGCAGAATTTAAAAATGTCAAACTCACTATCACTGCGTAGCATACTTGATGCTAACAAACTGACCGGACCAAATTATACGGATTAGTTAAGGAATCTGAGAATTGTTCTCACTACTGAAAAGATAATTCTTATGTCCTAAATTCGTCAGTCCCTGCAAGTGTTGCAGAAACAGCCTCTGAGAAAGAGATTGCTACTTTCAGAAAGTGGCAAGATGATGTAATCCTGGCTCAATGCATCATGCTCGCATCCATGAGTAACGAGCTTCAGCGTCAACATAAAACTATGGATGCTCCTACTATATTGTTGCACCTCAAAGAGTTGTATGGTGAGCAAAGTAGGACTGTTAGATATCAGATATCTAAAGAGCTCTTCCGATCTCGTATGACCGATGGCACTACTAGTGAGACTCATGTTCTTAAGATGATCAATCTGATTGAATAACTTGGACAGCGTGGGTTCGTGATGGATGGGGAGTTAAGCCAAGATTTGATCTTGCAGTCATTCTCAGACACCTTCTCACAATTTGTTGTGAATTTTCACATGAATAAGTTGGACGTCAGCTTGCCTGAGTTACTTAACATGCTGAAAACTGCTGAAGGTCATTTCTCATCCAATAAGAACCAAGTCTTACTAGTGGATGATTCTTCCAAGAAAAAGAAGAGGCCCAAGGTATCTTCTAAAAAGAAGAAAAACAAGAAGGCTAAGGGCAAGGCGAAGAGAAATGATAAAAAGAAACCTGATCTAGATAGCAAAGGAATTTGCTACCATTGCAATAAGTCGGGACACTGGAAGAGGAACTGCAAGGAGTATCTTGCGGACCAGAAGAAGCTTGCGTTAGGTTTGTATATAGCGCGAACATGCAATCAAATTACACAAATAGTGCAGAAGCGCAATAAAATAGATTTTAAAATTTTTCATACAAACCATCACCATGATCATCCTTGTGATTAATTATCAATGAAACAAAAGAGATAGACATATATAATTATACCCTTATAGAACCATGCTTCTACAGGTACGAGTTTACCTCCAAATCCTTCGCGTTCTCCTTGAATTCCACCGATTAAATTCCTTCCTTTGATCAACATTAGCCACCCAAGTGTATGGCCTCTAGAGGTGATCCACCAAGGAATAATAGTTGTTCAAGAAGATGAGTGTTGGCAAAACCCTAATTTCTATCTCTATAGAAATTGCAAGTACTCTCTCTCTCCAATTCTTATGGAAGAGTGTGTAACTGTCTAACCGTAAATCATGATAAAACTCCTCTTATTTATAGATATAGGGAACCCTCCTAAATTATTTAGGATTAAGGTTTTTATTTTAATTAAATTCTTTTAATTAATTAAACTCCTAATCCAATTAGGAATTTATGTGAGTACTTTTATTAATTAATTCCCAAACCCTTTTAGGAACTAAATAATAATAATAATAATAAGACTCCTCTTATTAATTTATATTTAATATTTTCAAAATATTAAATAATAAATATTAAGTTATTTAATTTATTCTATCTCCATAGATTAAATTAAATACGCTTAACTTATTATTACAATTATGTCATTTACTTCTTAAACAAATATTTTTCTTTTGCGGTGTGACCCTTTAGGTTTTCCATATTAAACTGGTTGTGAATAAATCAATTAGAACAATTCTAATCTTATTTAAATAAATAAATTAAACTATTTAATTTATTTAAATAAATAATATTTATTCTACAATAAGGGTAAGCCCCCTTAGCGATCAACGATTTTCTAGATTATATAGATTTCAACATTAATCACAAAAGAACCTTTAAGTGCATAGTTACCGTACAATTCAATCTTTCTACCATACAATTTCCCAATTAAATATACGACATGGAATTACTGTCAAGTCTTATTTTATTTAATTATATCTATTTCGATTTTCAAATGCACAACTCTGATTAATGCAAATTATAAACTCCTTTCTAATTTCATTTTGCTTTGGCCAAAGACTTCTGAGTTATCATTTATCAAATCACATAGGACATTCTCTCCTCTTACTAGAAGTGGTAGATTCTTTGTTGACCATTCACCTATCTCCATGTACAACTTATTATACCCAATCATACCATTTGATATATCCTAAGGGTCTTAAGGGACATGTCAAAGTATAACTCATCACACACAAGATACTATGATGATCTCAAGTCCAAGGATCACTTGTACTACTATCACTAGAGGAATTCCTATTGACAGACGAGTAAAACTCCATTAGGTGTTTCTTCGCGAGCCACATTCAGTGAACTTATTCTCTAATAAGCACCTACATACTTGCTTTAGTGTCTCCACACAAATGATTATGAGATCAATCATCCTCTTTATAAGAGCAAGTAATGTATGTACTAATCTATCCAGATTCACTAATCCCCTTTTTAGTAATCCATCGATTAGGAACGATTTTAGTTTGTGAGCTATCTAGAATTTAGATCTCATTAGCATGATCACTATCATGATTCTAAAAGAATTGCTCAAAACTATGGGTTTATCACATTTAATATAACAGCACAATGTAGATAAAGTAAAATGCCTTTAATAATCGAAGAAGATTACAAAGTATATGCTACATCATATCAAATATGATTGGCTTGTGTGCATACTACTTTCAGCTTGGAGAAGCTTCGACTTCCGATCTAGGTTTGTTTATGATTGAAATTAATTTTTCTGAAAGTCAAAATTCTACTTAGGTATTGGATACCGGCTGTAGTTCTCACATATGTAATAATGTGCAGGGACTAATCAGAAGTAGAAAGCTGAACAAGGATGAAGTCGTCCTACGAGTGGGAAATGGAGCAAAAGTTGCTGCATTAGCTGTAGGGACTTATTGTTTAGCACTGCATTCGGGCAAGTTCATTAGTTTAAATAATTGTTATTATGTTCCGACACTCATTATAAACATTATTTCAATTTCTGTATTAGATATGGATGGTTTTGATATTATAATAAAGAACAACAAATGTTCTATTTATAATAAAAATGTTTTATATGGTGTTGGGAACCTACTGAATGGACTTTACATACTTGACTTGCATGAAAATATACTTCAAATTGAACAAACTAAGAAAAAAAAAAGAGATGATGTTAATTATACCTTTATGTGGGCACTGTAGACTCGGTCATATCAATGAAACAAGATTAACCAAGTTGCATAAATATGGGCTTTTAGAGCTATCTGATTACGAATCATATCCAACTTGTAAATCTTGTCTCATGGGTAAGATGACTAAATCTCCTTTTAGTGGAAAAAGAGAAAGAGTTACAGAGTTGTTAGCGTTGGTACACACAGACGTATGTAGACCTATGACAACGAATGCACGAGGAGGGTATTCTTATTTTATTACTTTCACTGATGATCATTCTAGATTTGGATATGTGTATTTAATGAAATACAAATCTGAATCATTTGAAAAGTTCAAAGAATTCAAAAGTGAAGTAGAGAAGCAAACTGGTAAGAGTATTAAGATTCTTTGATCGGATCGAGGAGGGGAATACTTGACCAATGAGTTTCTCAATGTTCTCAAAGAAAATGGTATAATCTCGCAATGGAATCCACCAGGGACGCTACAGTTGAATGGTGTATCTGAAAGGATAAATCGAACATTGTTGGACATGGTTCGTTCCATGATGAGTTTACCGACCTTCCAGTATCCTTCTGGGGTTATGCCCTAGAAACGGCTACATATCTACTTAACAAGGTACCTACCAAATCCGTCCCAAAGACTCCATATGAGTTATGGACAGGGAGGAAACCGAATCTTAAGTATGTTAAGACTTGGGGTTGTCCAGCTTATGTCAAAAGGTTTGAGCAAGATAAGCTAAAGACTAGATCCGACAAGTGTAGATTTGTGGGTTACCCTAAAGAAATTGTAGGGTATTATTTCTATCATCCTACTAATCAAAAGGTGTTTGTAGCGAAACACGCTGCCTTCTTGGAAAAGGAGTTTATCCTTGAAGGGGTCAGTGGGAGTAAGATATATCTTGAAGAAGTTCAAGAACCACAAAATACTCCGGATCAAAGTCGAGTATCTGATGTGACGCCCCCAAATCCGGGTCACCTGAACCGCGGACCTGGTTCGTCACTATATAATACATGCATCAAACTTTTGATAACTTACAACGAAAATAAAGGAATATTTATATTGATATAACATAAATAATCATGTCCCAAGTCTCGAAACTAAAACTTCTACAAAACGTAACTTAATACATAAGAGTAATTAAGTCTTAATATATCACAAAAGTCAACGAGTCTTAGTACATAATTAAAATGGTAATTTTAACGGTACAAAGCTAATCAGTAGCTATGCCTTTGCCTTTATCCTTCCATTAGCTTTCACCACGAGCTCCACTAACTGAAATATTTTAAGGAAAGCAAGGGTGAGCAATAAATTTGCTCAGCAAGTATAATAACAATAATCATGAATCATCAAATTAAGACTTTATAGCTTACAATAATCAAGAGATTAAAAGATAGCTCAAGAACTTGAATAATTTCTACGAATGATCTCTTTAACACAATTGTAGGGCCTCTATGGACCGAATGATTTCAATGTTCCCAAATGGAGGAAATATTCTATACCCGGTGTTATGCATAACCACTTTAACATATTGTTCGCGCACGTGTCGATTCCTCGACATACATACTGTTTCCCCTGCTATGAGGGTTGTTCATCTCAGCTTTACATAGGAATCCAAACCAAACAATTTGATCGGATAGCTTTACTTAATAACATTGATGATTAAACATACGTCTAGCCGAAACAATTGGCTTTGACATCTATCTTATGTAGTTCATGGAATATAGAACTTAAAAGCTTTAATAACATGCGTTGAAGCATAGCTAGATAACATGAATGATTATCAGTTTATTCTAAGAACATTTGCAATATAACAATGATTGAAGTAAAGGAACCTGTACAGAATATCTTGAATAAGATAAGAAACTCGCTTAATGAAGTAATACTTGCAACAATATACAACATTTGTATAGGATAGGAAACTTGCTCAACTAAAATAGTTGAGTGAGGAACTTGCAATAACATAGAATGATTGCTCAATCAATAAATAACTCGCACAATAAAACTTGCCCAACACAAGGGTTAGACAAACGTTAGGAAACTTGCCTAACATATACCTGTTTGCACGAAATAAAAATAGTGCATAAGGTTTAGAAACTTGCCCAACACAAGGGTTAGACAAGGGTTAAAGAAGAACTTGCATTCAATATATAGAAAGAATGAAGTTAAGGAACTTGCAATGCGATAGAATACTTGTCCAATCATAACTTGAGTAAGATAGAACTTCCTCAATAAATAGCTTGAATAAAGTTAAGAGAACTTGTCTGATGCGCTGTTACAATATTACAACGCACGCTCCTTAATATCCTACACATGTAAATACATATTCATATAACAATTAGTCACATAAAGACTAGGTTCAAAATAGACGTTGCATCATTAAAACACATTGATTGCCCTACGACTACCCAGTCGGGGGTCTCGCTCCCCGGTGAGTGAGCGGCTGCCCAGCTCGCTGGTGAGCTGGCGGGGGTCTAAAGGGGCAGCGCCCCCTGGAAGCCAAATATAAGTTGCAACCAGGTTAGTCAATTTGCACCTTAAGGCAACACTGATTTAATTGACACTTAGCATACAATTAAACAATTAAGGCTTAACAAGATATGATTACTAATGTGTCTAATCATTTGTACAAAAATATAAGTGTTGGACCCGCTGAAAAAGTCTACTAGGTTTAACCCGACCTGACCCGGTCTGATTAACCCGACCCAGGTCGGACACGGGGTTGGCGCTTAATACTAGTTCCTACGCTGCGACACGAGACCCGTGCTTTTCACATCATAGGCTTGACGCTACAGCGTCACACTTGGTGCTTGGGTCTCACGCTGCGGCGAGTCCCAATCTCTTCTTGATAGGCTTCACGCTGCGGCGTGAGCCTTAGTACTTGGACCTCACGCTGCGGCGTGAATCCTGGTCTTTCCCTGACAGGCCTCACGTTGCGGCGTGAGCCTTATTAATTAGAGGTCACGCTGCGGTGTGAGCCCCCTTTCACTCCCTGGATAGGTCACGCTGCGGCGTGAGTTATTGGCACTGCAGCGTCAACCATCTAGTGGCCGGATTCTGGGCTTTTGCCCAGTTCGCGACGAAGACCTCCGGTCACTCCAACCTTCATAATTCCTTCTATACACATGCAAATTTGTCCATTTCGGACTCTATGGACTCCTAATTCATAGGGCTACAACATATCAAAAATTTAGAAATACCCATAAACATTAACATGACCAATTTGTGAGCTAAAGTACAAAATGAAAACTCTATTTTCGTATTCTTGGTGTTGTTCACCAAAATCAACCCCAAATCTTTGTTTTAACTCCTTTTAACTCCATTCCAACTGGGTTATGAAGATAACCCATGGAACTACAATATTGCAACATCAATTAGACCAAACAATTACTCAATCAAAGCTTTATAATCCTCTAAATTGTCCGAAAGTCATTTTGTCCAAAAAGTCCAAAGTTTCATCCTTTATGCCAAGGTTCGGATCATTCATTGATTTCGTTGTACTTTGAGGTTATTAGTAGCTTACAAGATGTCTTGGCAACAATAAAAATCAACCATAACCAATGGGAGCTGTCGTTTTACACTCTAAAATTAATACCTTACTAACACTGTACTAGCATAAAACTTAGTATAATGATAAGCAAGGATCGATCCCAGAGAGAAGTGAATTAGTCTTTTACTTATTCTAATATTCGTGTTATTTCTATTAATGGGGGGTTTTGAGTTTGATTCACTAAGCCAACAAAAGTAATTAAGAGTGATCAATGAATAAAGAGCTTCAGTTCTTCAATTCAGTATCACCTTAGCACAATTATGGAAAAGTCAAGTTTAACAATATTTATCCTTCAATGAGAATAATAACCCTGGATAACTGCAATCGCTAATTATCCAAAATTCTCTTTATGTGTAAATCAAATGTGACAATCGCCTCAAGAGACCCTAACTATCATATAACCTAGAACTATCAGTCTAGATTTAATATAACAGCAGCATGAAGAATTAGAGAATTAGGTTATTCCAAGCAACAATTACACAATCAGGAATTATTTAACTTGCCTTCTAATAATCTTAATAATATCCAAAAGCTTGTCCACAATCAAATACTATTAATTGCTACCTATGATCAGATATAATATCGTTTGGTTAATACTATATCTTAATCTAACAGATGATATTAATCAAATTAATTCAATTGGTCAAATCAAATTAAAAGATTAAATAACATATAATCAATTAAAAATAGATTATCAGAATAAATCTAATGCAAGAAGGAATAAATAAATAAAACCTGATTAAACCATTAATTATGAATAAGGTTCAACATCCCTTAGAACTGAAAGTAAAAGTTTAGCCTGACATGCCTTCAATCTCCTTTAATTAGGGTTACAATTGTAGTTGTCAAGATCCCCAATAATAAACTAAAAACATCTATTTATAATCCTAAGATAATATCATAAGTCTCTAAGAATTAAGAATCCAATCTGAAATAGAAATCCTCAAAAATTACAAAAAGTCAAAGCTGGTCAAACTGATCAATGCCGACCTTTCTCACTGGGGCGAGGATTTTGTTCTTCAGTTTCTCGCCGGGGCGAGAAACTCCAGAGAGGTCTGCGCCGGGGCGAACTCTAGATCGGCTGGGGCAAAAACGGGCAGAGGCTACCTCGTCGGGGCGAGGAATCTTAGCACAAAAATCTACCTCAAATTTTCCAACTTTTCAACTTTTTCTCGTTTTAGCTCCAATTTTTCATCTTTTTCCACTTTTGACTCTGAATTCTCCTGAAATCAATAAACAATTTAATAAGTGCATATACACAATAAAGCATGCAATAAACTAAATATAAAGGAATGAAAATAAATGAATATTATGCACTTATCAAATTCCCCCACACTTAGTCTTTACACGTCCTCGTGTAAACTAAAACAAAAGTTATATTGAAATCATTTGAATTCTATTCAACCAAACTCCCAAAGGTTCAAATTCAATTAGTATCCATGAACACTAACACCAATCAACAGAAATTTGTTCAATACTTCATCAATCAACTAATAACAATAACCTCATCATTCCCCACTGAACATCTATAAATCAAATTGAAACCACATAAGCATCTCCTATGATTAACACAGATACTCAACTCAGTTTGTATGGAACAACAACCGTGCACACTGACTCAAAACCAGAACATGTTTTTTCCTGCATTCATTTTTCTTTATTCAGGTGAATGCATTTTATGCTCCATTTCACCTTTCGCATTCTTTTCTTAAGCGAGTGCATTTTATGCTCCATCTCACTTTTCTTCTCTCCAACGAGTGTGTTTTACGCTCCATCTCGCTGCACGTGTTTATGGGTGAGTGCGTTTTACGCTCTATCTCAACCCACCACATGTCTTCCTTTTAAGACAAAATGTTTTTTTTCAGTTTTTTTTTCTCTCAACTTTTTCAAATTTCTAATTTTGTCTTCACATGGTCCTGGAAACAAGATAAGCAGTTACATAGTTCTAAATCATGAAATCATCGCACAAAGTTAACTCCACCACTAACTCAGTCAAGTAAACATGTATCTCATACTCAAGTACTCATGCAATACCAACTTAATCTAAATCAGTTAACTATGGGTCCTAACTTCATTATCATCATTTATCAATTAATTCAGCATCAAACAAATTCAATCAGTGGCATCAATCTTCATTCTAAAACCAAAAACCTTTGAAAACTTGACCAAACAACTCAGATTTTCACATTTAGAGCAAACCTACCTACCCTATACTAACCTAAACCTAAACCCCTCCCCCACACTCAAACCTTACATTGTCCCCAATGTAAGACAATCATGCAAAAGACGAGCGAAAAACTAAAAAGCCAATAGAGAAGTAAAAAGGGATAGAAAAGCAAATCTGATGTCTTAGGTTCCCTCCCAAGCAGCGCATTTGGTTAACATCGTTAGCTCGACATCAATTCTCCTCAATCATTCATAGCTCGGATCCACTAGGTCTATCATCTCCACAATCTCCATCGGAAATCCTTCACGAAAAGGTTTCAGCCTATGTCCATTGACCTTGAATACTTTCCCTGTCTTTGGATTCTGTATATCTATAGCACCATGAGAGAACACATTAGTAATAATGAATGGACCTTCCCAACGAGAGCGTAACTTACTTGGAAATAACTTCAGCCTCGAATTGAATAGGAGAACTTGTTGTCCAACAGTGAAATCTTTCCTCAAAATCTGCTTGTGATGGAAGGCCTTTGTTTTATTCTTGTATAGTCTAGAACTCTCATATGCTTCATTCCTCATCTCTTATAATTCTTGTAATTAGAACTTCCTATGCATCCCCGCTTCATCCAAACTCATATTACATTGCTTGATTGCCCAAAAAGCTTTGTGTTCTAATTCTACGGGTAGATGACATGACTTCCCAAAAATCAATCTATACGGAGACATACCAATGGGGGTTTTGTATGCGGTTCTATATGCCCATAATGCATCTTCTAATCGTAGACTCCAATCTTTTCTGCTTGGCTTAACGACCTTTTCCAAAATGGATTTCACCTCACGGTTGGGTACTTCAGCCTGACCATTGCTTTGCGGATGATAAGATGTAGAAATCTTATGCAAAACATTGTATTTCCTGAAAAGTGCTGCTAGCATCCTGTTGCAAAAGTGAGTTCCTCTATCGCTGATGATAGCTCTAGGAGTTCCAAATCTAATAAATATGTTAGTTTTGACAAAATCTGCAACAAGTTTAGAATCATCAGTCCTGGTGGCTTTAGCTTCCACCCATTTCAAAATACAGTCAACAGCCAAGAGAATGTAAATATTACCATGAGAAACAGGAAAAGGTCCCATAAAATCAATACCCCAAACATCAAAAATCTCAACAATTAAAATGGGAGTTTGTGGCATTTGATTTATATGTGATATGTTACCTATTTGTTGACAATTCTCGCATGATTTACAAAATAGATATGAGTTTTTAAAAATTGTTGGCCAATAAAAACCGCTTTCTAAAACCTTATGAGCAGTTCGTTTGGGTCCAAAATAACCTCCACAAGCATAGGAATGGCAAAAAGTTAGAATAAACAGTGTTTCGGTATTAGGCACACATCTACGGATTATCTGATAATTTCCACAGGTATGGATCATCCCAAACATAATGTCTAGCATCACTCCTGAGCTTATCCTTCTAGTTTTTAGAAAATTCATTGGGCATAAATGCACTTGCCAAATAATTGACAATGTTAGAATACCAAGGCAATTCCTCCTAAATAGAAAATAGATGCTCATCTGGAAAGAAATCATACAATGGTAGTGCCTCCTCATCTCTCACCAGTCGACTCAAGTGATCTGCTACCAAGTTATCCGCTCCCTTCTTATCCTTGATTTCCAAGTCAAATTCCTGCAACGGCAGAATCCATCTAAGAATCCTGGGTTTAGAGTCCATCTTGGTTAACAAATACCTGAGAGCTGCATGGTCAGAATAAATTACAACTTTAGTGCCAAGTAAATAAGATCGAAATTTATCTAAAGCAAAAACAACAGATAAAAGTTCTTTGTCTGTTGTCGAGTAGTTAATCTGAGCTGCATTTAATGTTCTAGAGGCATAATAGATGGCACGGATAGCTTTGTCAACTCTTTGGCCCAAAACAGCTCCAACTGTATAATTGCTTGCATCACACATTATTTCGAAGGGAAGATTCCAATTTAGCGGTTGAATCATACGCGCGGAAGTCAATAGGCTCTTCAACATGTCAAATGCCTCCTTGCACGCTTCATCAAACTGGAATTCCACAGCTTTTTGTAGCAACTTGCATAATGGCAGAGCTATTTTGGAGAAGTCTTTGATAAATCTTTGATAGAAACCTGCATGTCCAAGAAAAGAGCGAATCTCCTGCACACTGGCGGGGTAAGGCAAAGCAGACACTATATATCTTAGCTTTATCAACCTCTAAACCTTTAGCTGACACAACATGACCATGCACTATACCCTGTTCTACCATAAAGTGACACTTTTTCCAATTAAGAACAAGGTTAGTTTCCAAGCATCTATCTAGCACACGCGTTAGATTTTCCAAGCACAAATCCAAAGAATCACCATGTACTGTGAAATCATCCATAAAGACCTCGATGCAATTTTCTAAAAGATCAGAAAAAATGCTTACCATGCATCATTGGAAAGTACTTGGTGCATTGCAAAGTCCAAACGACATCCTCTGGTATGCAAAAGTACCAAATGGACACGTGAATGTGGTCTTTACTTGGTCTTCGGGTGCAATCACTATCTGATTATAACCTGAAAAACCATCTAAAAAGCAATAATAAGTATGCCCCGCTAATCGTTCTAGCATTTGATCAATAAAAGGAAGAGGAAAGTGGTCTTTTCGAGTTACAACATTTAATTTCTTGTAGTCAATACACACTCTTCATCCTGTTTGTATCCGTGTGGGTACTAGCTCATTATTCTCATTCGTGATGACAGTTATTCCAGACTTCTTCGGAACTACCTGTACCGGACTCACCTACTGACTGTCGGAGATGGGGTAGATTATGCCTGCATCAAGAAATTTAATCACCTCTTTCTTGACTACCTCCATCATGGGTGGATTTAATCTTCGTTGTGCTTCTCTCGTGGGCTTTGCTCCATCATCCAAAAGAATCCTATGCATGCACATTGCGGGGCTTATACCTTTGATATCTGCTATCGTCCAACCAAACACTGTGAGATGGTCCTTTAGGACTCTCAACAATTTCTCTTCCTGCATTTTGGTTAGATTACTAGCAATAATCACAGGTAAAGTTTCATTAGTCCCTAAATATGCATATTTCAAGTGAGCAGGTAAGGGTTTCAATTCTAAGATTGGAGCTTGCTCCACAGATGGTAACAGTTTTTTATGAGAAACGGGTAATTGAATTGATTGAACTGCATACTTATCTGTGAATTTTGGTAAAGAGTGCAATGCAGCCACAACTTCCTTCAATTCCTGATTCTGGTCAAATTCTTCCTCTTTATCCATGTCCAAGTTGTTAGTAATGACCATTTCCAAGCTTTCCCTATGTTCTTGTTCAAAAGATTCTTGCACTATAGAATCAATGATGTCAATGGCAACAACATGATTAACATCACTAAGGTACCTCATTGCATCATATATATTGAACTAAATTTTCTCTCCATCAAATTCCATGGTCAAGGTCCTATTGTGCACATCGATCATTGTCCTTGTTGTTTTCAAGAATAACCGCCCTAGCAAGATATGCGAAGGATTTGGAGATCTGTCATCTTCCATATCCACAATGTAAAAATCTGCAGGAAATATTAACTGATTCACTTGCACTAAGACATCTTCAATTACCCCTTAAGGGTAAGTGTTAGTACGATCAGCAAGTTGAATGATAACACCAGTTTGTTTCAAAGGTCCTAGATTTAAAGAAGCAAATACACACAATGGCATGACATTTATTGAAGCTCCTAGATCTAGCATGACTTTCTCAAATCTGGTATTACCTATTCTGCATGGGATTGTAAAAATTCCTGGATCTTTATATTTAGGGGGCATTTTTCTTTGAAGCACTACTGACACATTCTCTCCTACAGTGACTTTTTCATCATCTTTCAATTTTCTTTTGTTAGTGCACAATTCTTTCAAAAACTTTGCGTACCTGGGCACTTGTTTGATGGCATCTAATAGAGGAATATTTACCTCTACCTTCCTAAAGGTTTCCAAAATTTCCTTTCTTTTTCCTCCTTCTTTGAAGTCTTATATGTTCTAGGTGGAAATGGCAACAGTGGGGTCTTAACTGGAGTAGATGGGGGTAACAATTTTCCTCGGTGTCTCAGTCTCCTCTTTAGCTTTGTCCTTTTTAATTTCCGTAACTGCTTTGGGTACTTCCAACTCTTTTCCATTCCTTAGTGTAATCGCACTAGCATTCTCCCTTGGATTGACAACTGTTTGGGAGGGCAACTTTCCTGAACCTTGAGAATCCAACCTCCCCACTGTGGTGGCAAGTTGACCTATCTGATTTCTCAAATCTTGAACATAATTTTTCGTTTCCTGTTGGAACTGCTGTGTCTGACTCATGAATTCCTTGAACATGTCTTCCAAAGATGTTCCAGGATTTGCAAGAGCTGCCTGTCTAGGTTGATATTGGGGTTGAGTTGGTTGAGAGCCTTGTGGGAACCCTTGTTGTCTAACCGGATACACGCTTTGCGCTGGTGGCCTATTTCCTCCATAACTAAGGTTAGGATGATCCCTCCATCCTATATTGTAAGTATTGGAGTACGGGTCATACTTCCGCTGAGGTTCTGCCTGATAGTTCCCCATCACATTAGCTTGCTGTGCGGTTTCATCCTCTTGCAATGTCGGACAAGAATCAGTACTGTGACCACCCATTAAGCAAATCCCACACACTTTTGCTGCTGGTGTATTTCCTGTAGCCATTTGTCTAACCATCGCAGTTAGATCAAAAATTTGTTGTTCAAGGTTGCTCGTGGTCATCTCATTCACTCTTGCAGGTGCATGGTCATTCCTTGTCCCATACTGCTGAGAATTAGCAGCCATATTTGCAATTAGAGTCCTCGCAGCCTCCAGTGTCTTATCTACTAGTGCTCCTGCATTTGCAGCATCGATCATACTCCGATCCATTGGTGATAATCCCTTATAAAAGTACTGAATTAGGTGTTGATCGTCTATTTGATGGGGAGGACAACTGGAACACAGTTTTTTAAATCTTTCCCAATACTCATATAGAGTCTCTCCGCTGAACTGTCGAATGCCGCATATCTCCTTTCTGATGTTAGCAACTCTTGAAGCAGGAAAGTACTTCTCCAAGAACAACCTTTTCATGTCATTCCATAACTGTATTGACCTTGAAGGAAGATAATACAGCCAGTCCTTCGCTAGATCTCCCAATGAGAATGGAAATGCCCTTAGCTTGATTTGATCCTCAGTTACTCCATGTGGCTTCATGGTGGAACACACCACATGGAATTCCTTCAAGTGCTTGTACGGATCCTCACCTGTGAGACCACGAAAAGTAGGCAGAAAATGAATTAGTCCCGATTTTGTTAGGTTTGTATATTACGCAAGCATGCAATCAAATTACACAAATAGAGCGGAAGCGTGATAAAACGGATTTTAAAATTTTCATACAAACCATCAACATAATCTATCCTTGTGTTCAATTATCAATTAAACGAAAGAGAAAGAGAATAAGAATTATATCCTCGTAAATCAAAGCTTCCTCGGGTACAAGTTCAACTCCTAGTCCTTTGTGTTCTCCTTGAATTCCACCGATGAGATTCCTTCCTTTGATCAACGTTAGCCACCCAAGTGTTTGGCCTCTAGAGGTGATCCACCAATGAATAATAGGTATTCAAGAAGTTGGGTATTGGCAAAACCCTAGTTTCTATCTCTATAGAAATTGCAAGTACTCTCCACAATCTAATGCAAGAGTGTATAACCCTAATCTATGATAAGACTCCTCTTATTTATAGATGTAGGAATAACCCTTCCCTAAACTATTTAAGATTAGGGTTTCAATTATAATTAAACTCCCTTAATTAATTATGCTTCTAATCCAATTAGGAATTCATGGGAGAGTACTTCTATTAATTAATTCCCAATCCCTATTAGGAATTAAATAATAGTAATAGTAATAATAATAATAATAAGACTCCTCTTATTAATTTATATTTTATATTTCTAAAATATTAAATAATAAATATTAAGCTATTTAATTTATTCTATCTCCATAGATTATATTAAATACACTTAACTTATTATTACAATTATGCCATTTACTTCTTAAATACATATTTTTCTTTTGCAGTGTGACCCTTTAGGTTCTCCATATTAAACAGGTTGTGAATAAATCAATTAGAAAAATTCTAATCTTATTTAAATAAATAAATTAAACTATTTAATTCATTTAAATAAATAATATTCATTCTACAATAAGGGTAAGCCCCCTTAGCGATTAACGACTTTCCAGATAATATAAATTTCAACATTAATCACAAAAGAACCTTTCAGTGAATAGTTACTGTACAATTCAATTCTTCTACCATGCAATGTCCCAATTAAATATAAGACATAGATTTACTATGAAGTCTTATTTTATTTAATTATATGTATTTCGATTCCGAAATGCACAACTCTAAATAATGCAAATTAGAAACTCCTTTCTAATTTCATTTTGCCTTCACCAAGGACTACTAAGTTGTCATTTATCGAATCACATAGGACATTCACATCTTTTACTAGACGTGGTAGATTCTTTGTTGATCATTCACCTATTTCCATGTACAACTTATTATACCCAATCATACCCTTTGATATACCCTAAAGGTCTTAAGGGACATGTCAAAGTATAACTCATCATACACAAGATACTATGATGGTCTCAAGTCCAAGGATCACTTGTACTACTATTACTATAGGAATTCCTATTGACAGGCGAGTAAAACTCCATTAGGTATTCCTTAGCGAGCCACGTTCAGTGAACTTATTCTCCAATAAGCACCTATATACTTGCTTTAGTGTCTCCACACAAATGATTATGAGATCAATCATCCTCTTCTTAAGAACAAGCAACGTATGTACTAATCTATCCGGATTCACTAATCCCCTATTTAGTAATCCAACGATTATGAACGATTTTAGTTTGTGAGCTATCTATAATTTAGATCTTATTAGCATGATCACCATCATGATTCTAAAAGCATTGCTCAAAACTATGGGTTTATCACATTTAATATAACAACACCATGTAGATAATATAAAATGCCTTTTAAGAATCAATTCTTTTATTAATAAATGAATAAGATTATAAAGTATATGTTATATCATATCAAATATGATTGGCTTGTGTGTATACTACTTTCAATCTCCCACTTGCACTAAAGCCAATCGCCATGGTATCTAATACCCATCTTCTCTAAGTGACAATCAAACTGCTGTTGTGTTAAAGCTTTAGTAAATGGATCTGTAATGTTCTCTTGAGAGTCCACATGCTCCAGGGTGACATCTCCTCTTTCAATGATCTCTCTAATCAAATGAAACCGTCGCAACACGTGTTTAGATTTCTGATGAGACCTGGGTTCCTTAGCCTGCGCAACAGCTTCGTTGTTGTCACAGAATAAAGGTACAACTCCTCTAATGCTAGGAACCACTCCAAGTTCAGTTATGAACTTCTTCATCCAAACAGCTTCCTTTGCAGCCTCACTTGCAGCTATGTACTCTACCTCTGTCACTGAATCAGTAACTGTTTCTTGCTTGGAACTCTTCTAACTCACCGCGCTACCGTTTAAGGTAAACACATACCCTGAAACCGATTTACTGTCATCTTGGTCTGTTTGAAAACTTGAGTCTTTATAGCCCTCTAGTTTCAATTCAGACCCACCGTAGACAAAAAATACATCCTTAGTTCTTCTCAAGTACTTTAGGATGTTTTTCACTGCCTTCCAGTGCTCTTCTCCTGGATTCGACTGATATCTACTCGTTACACTAAGTGCATGAGCGACATCTGGTCTAGTACATATCATACCGTACATGATAGATCCTATTGCGAAAGCATAAGGAATCTTACTCATACGGTCTCTCTCCTCAGGTGTCTTTGGGGCCTGTTTCTTGGAGAGATGTATTCCATGGCTCATCGGCATGAGACCTCTCTTGGAATCTTTCATGCTAAACTTCTTTAGCATCGAGTCAATGTACTTTCCTTAGGTCAAGCCCAGCATCCTTTTAGATCTATCTCTATAGATCTTTATCCCCAAAATATAGGATGCCTCACCCAAGTCCTTCATGGAGAAGTGTTTAGATAACTAAATTTGGATCGACTATAGCATAGGTGTCGACGCCGGTTTTTCGCTTCAATTGCGATTTGTTTGTCTTTTCCGATTTTAGCCTTTTTATTAGGTGATTTTTTTGGAAAAACTCGGCTTGAGTGTCGACGGGGTTTTGAAAGATTGTTTTTATGATGAGCCAATTAACCAGAGTCGCCAGTTGGTATATTTGAAGTGGATGTACCAACTCATCCGAGTTTCGTTTTTGTAATCGCTGGCTCATATGTGACTCCGAATTAATTGGTCTGCGAACCGAGATTCATAGAGTTCGGGGGCTTTCTTAAGCGAGGGGAAGGTGTTAGGCACCCCCCGACTTCCGTGAAACACGGTTACCGCAATCTTGATGTTTTTCTATCCTTTAATTCTTGAATGTATGTGTGTATGTGCGCGTGTGTGTGTGTGTGCCTATGTGAATGTCGTGGTGAGTTTGTATGAAAGAATCATTTGGATTTTTAGGGAAAGTCGTGCTTTAATTTGAGAACGCTTCGGAATGTCTTTTCAGCACACACGAGAAAGCTTTATTCTTTATGAGAAAGGTTTTGATTTTAATTGTCAAAACTGCAAGATTTTCATTAGGTGTCGTTTTGGCAAAACAAGAGTTTTAAACCTTCGTCAAAATAGGAATCGAGATCTATACGTTGCCTTGTGAATGCAATGACGGCAATTTCTAGGATCTCTTTAACCCTATGCACAATGGTTTAATAAAACGTCATTTGTTTATAAAATCATTTTGTGTGACGTTTGAAAACGATTTTCTTTAGCTTTCTCCTTTACATAGAAATCGACATTCATTAACACTTCTCATTTTAAGCCTCGTGATGCTAATAACCTAGTTTGACTGATTTTATGAAAATCTTATCGTTTAGCTTTGAAATCAAATCGAGCATAAACATGCGTCGGGGCTATTCATGGGCATGTAAGCCATTAAAATAACCCCAAACGCCTACAATCACAAGTTTCACTATTTCGAGGTCTCAAACACGATTCTCGCCTTGGCGTCGTTTTAAGGCCCGACGATTACATATTTACAATGAAAGATACATCGAATTTATTACATATATCAAAAGATGTCCATCATCGGATTTGGACCACGGGGTCGCGCTCCTAGGCTCACATCCAAAATCGCTACACACCCACAAGATCCTAAAAATAACAATCTAAATAAACTATGCATAATACATCATTACAACGAGCTAAAATTCACTAAATAGATATCATCGGGCCATTAGGAGGAATTTCGTTCCATTTGGGAACCCTCACTAATAGTCCTCAATCCATAGATCCACAACAATATACAAGAAAAACTACATTTAATTTAACCAAACAATATGATATAAATTGCTAGAACAAAGGGAATTTTCACCTTGCAAATGATCTCAAATGGATGTGAACTTGTGTATTTGACTAAGATAAGGAGTATATTTGCTACAATTAAAATCAAAGAATATAAATCCTCTCTTTTTTCCTCTCTTTTCTTCCTACTTGATTGCAAAATTTGCTCCTTTTTCTCTCTATTTCTGTGTGTCTTGCTGCTGCAGAATTCTTCTTCCTTCAAATTATTCCCCTCGTTCCCCTGTATGCTGAAATGAATTGATATAGGCTGGCCAGAGCCAGCCGCAGATTGATCTGCAGCTAGCCGCAGATTGATCTGCAACTGGCCGCAGATCAATCTGCGGCTGGCTAGCCGCCTGCCTTCCACCCAGCACGCCAGCCACTTTGATTATTTAATTCTTCTCGGTTCCCGCACCGCACCTTGATTCTTGTATCACGCCGTCAGTTTTATCCGAAATGCTTATATTTTGCAGTCCGAAAAATTACTGTGGGACGTGACATATTATTCGGGAACGCCTTTTTTGGGATGGCTATGTCGTCACGTTGGTTTTGACTGCGCATCATCGCGGTGGCGTCAAGTGTCGAGTCTTTTGCTCTCGCAGGCGGGTTCCATTGACGATTTCCTCCTCCTGTCACGGTTAGTATAGGGAACACAAAATTTGGGTGTCTACGGCTGCCCCTCTTTATCATGTTTATGCAATGTTTAAATGAAATGAACATGATAAAGAAATAGACACCTGATGCATGAATGACAGTGTCTAAGGATGACAGTACATACATGATGCAACATGTGTAGCTTACCATGCAACACAAGATATAATGCATGCAAAAAAACATTCGCAAGAGTGTCGATGTTTCAACCCCCTGACCGTATTTGTTAGTCGTTAGGCTCACTCTTCCAATCTATCGTATCGTTCGGGGCCGGGTTTCGTCGCCGGTCACCCATTTCGTGATCGCCGGTTATCGTCGCCGTCGATCGTCTCGTCGTCGCCAGGTTTCGTCGCCGGTCACCCGTCTCGTGATCGCCGGTTATCGTCGCCGTCGATCGTCTTGTCGGGGCCAGTTTTCATCGTCGGACACCCATCTCGTAACCCCCGGTTATCGTCGCCGGTTGGTTATCTTGTCGGAGCCGGTTTTCGTCGCCGAACATCCATCTCGTAATCGCCGGTTATCGTCGCTGGTCGATTGTCTTGTCAGAGCCGGTTTTCGTCGCCGGACATCCATCTCGTAATCGCCGGTTATCGTCGCCGGTCGATTGTCTTGTCAGGGCCGGGTATCGTCGCCGGTCACCCATCTCGTAACCCCCGGTTATCGTCGCCAGTTGGTTATCTTGTCGGAGCCGGTTTTCGTCGCCGGACATCCATCTCGTAATCGCCGGTTATCGTCGCCGGTCGATCGTTTGGATCTCAGCCCTTCCCAGGGTGTTAGTGTTTGGATATCAGCCCTTCCCAAGGTGTTAGTTGTTTGGATATCAGCCCCTCCCAGGGTGTTAGTTGTTTGGATATCAGCCCTTCCCAAGGTGTTAGTGTTTGGATATCAGCCCTTCCCAAGGTGTTAGTGTTTGGATATCAGCCCTTCCCAAGGTGTTAGTGTTTGGATATCAGCCCTTCCCAAGGTGTTAGTGTTTGGATATCAGCCCTTCCCAAGGTGTTAGTTGTTTGGATATCAGCCCTTCCCAGGGTGTTAGTTGTTTGGATATCAGCCCTTCCCAAGGTGTTAGTGTTTGGATATCAGCCCTTCCCAAGGTGTTAGTGTTTGGATATCAGCCCTTCCCAAGGTGTTAGTGTTTGGATATCAGCCCTTCCCAAGGTGTTAGTGTTTAGATATCAGCCCCTCCCAGGGTGTTAGTTGTTTGGATATCAGCCCTTCCCAGGGTGTTAGTTGTTTGGATATCAGCCCTTCCCAGGGATCACTTCCTGCTTGGATTTGAGTGTTTTTTTTTTTTTTTTTTTTTATATATGAGATATGTGATCGGCTTCATGTCCTGGATCTCCCACCAACATCGTCCACGTACCACGCCGCAAAAGCCATCACAGTTTGATCATTCGCGGGGTTGAAAGCGACGTGCTTGTACTTTCCCCTGAAGATTTTCATTTTGATCGTACATGTATGCATGCAAAAGATGTTATGCATGATCTGGCAGATATGTTATGGACAAATGCATGTGCACAACATATGCTTAGATAGAAATGACCCCTGTTCAGTCAAATGATACGATTCGACCGTCGTCATTATTTGCCAACATTTGATCGGATCACGCCTCGTCGTGAAGCGTAGTTTCTAGACTTCAACATTGGTTTGGTACTCTGCCTGTTCTTGGTCGTCTTCATTTCATTGAGTTGAGGCAGTCTGTTTCGCTCTTTGTGATGATCGACAGCTATGTTGGGCTCCTTAGCCTTTTGATCATTTCTGCTGGCCGATATGCTGTTGTCCCGCATTATATCATCCTTGTATATGCTCATGCACGTGGATCATTTGGATGTCGAGGCAGTGATAGTCAGGATTGGGGAGAGGCCCAATGACGAGGAGTTCTGTGCAGCCTCAGCTTCCTTCCAATTCACGATTCTCAACTGCCCCTGCCTTGGTGCGTGTCGCTACCAAGAATTTCTATCGAGAACTCGCGATGTTGATCGTGCTGAGTTATCCACAGCTCTGCAAGATCCGGCATATCAGATGACTAACAAATGCCAAAACTTGAAGGCTCGGGCCGTTAGTGTTAGTTCAACATAAAGATATTATAATCTCGACAAAAATGCAGTTAAAGCACATGAAATTGAATATCTATTGATCGTACAATCTAGCAAGTTGTGAACCGTTTTTTTTTTTTTTTTTTTTTTTTTTTTTTTTTTTTTAATCCCTCGTGAGTTGATGATTTTCTTTTTGACGAGTTATGAAATCGTAAGAGCACCTTCAAGCATTCATGGTCATTGTATGTGAGTAAGGTCGAATTCAAAAGGGCTACCTTCCCTCGTCAAAGGCACTCTGTCTCCATTCTCGACAACGTCCGTAGCAGGATTGACGTCATATGACAAATGCACTGTGCGATGCAGCATTCCGTAGGGGTTTTTCTTCCATGACTCATTGTTTAAGGCCGAGAGTTTTTTTGCATTATCCGTTCTCTTTATTAGTCCACTTCACTTGTCTCGTTTTCTTAGGCTTTTCAAAGTTACCCATTTAACGAGTTTTGGACCAATGACTCCCGAACCAGACGGTTTTGGGGCATTAGGTGTACAGACACCCCTTCGGGTTTATTTACTCGAGTAACAAAGGCCACGGTTCGAGACAAGCTGGTGGTCTGCCCCACTCATTCTTTGCTTGACCTTGCGCAAGATTCGTTTTCTTAGGCTTGAGTTACCCATGTAGCGAGTGTTAGGCCGGTGACTCCCAAACCAGACGGCTTTAGGGCACCAGATGTAGAGACACCCCTTAGGCTTAATTACTCGAGTAGCCCATGCCACGATTTGAATCTGCTCGGGCCTCCTCTACTGTAATGCTCGTTTTCTTAGGCTCTGAGTTACCCATGTAACGAGTGTTGGGCCAGCGACTCCCAAACCAGATGGCTTTAGGGCACCAGGTGTAGAAACACCCCTCGGGCTTAATTACTCGAATAACCCAGGCCACGATTCGAGACATTAGCTTGATAATCATTTATCGTCTGACTTCTTGATATTGATAATTATTGACTGTCTGATTACGTGTTAATTGCCATCAACGTCGCCATAGTTTTATACCCCACAACTGAAAGTTTGTGCAAATGCAAAGTGAAGGCTGTCACATGAGGTCGATTCTGTCGCAAACGTTGCTTTGAATTAAGGCTTTGTACCCGATCAAAAGGTTGAATGGCCTTCTTCGTCTAATCATACTCACGATCGTGCTCCACGGTTGCTTGTCAGAATTAATCCGATTCCTATCAAGTCAAATAAAATCCCCCTTTCACGCGGGTCATCGTATCCCGGGAAAACTATGCTTGACAAATGCCAGATGATCGTACCGTTGAAGATTGAATTGACGTGAGGTAGCATCTGATGATGATGGTGCATGTTGATGGGATTATTGCATAGGTGCCAATTTGCACGTCATCATTTCCTGGGTAGTTGACAAATGCCCCAGTGTTAACTTGCTTTTCTTGTGATCTCCCTCGTACTGGTTGCATCGGTATCTCGCTGGGCTAACAGAAGATCCGGTCCTTTGATTTGTTGAAATGTTTGGGGGATTTTTTTTTTTTTTTTTTTTTTTAATTTTTTTTTTTTGGATGGATTTGCCCCTACTCCGGCTCTTTGTGATCGTTAGGGGTTCTGATGTTTGATGGCGATGGTTTGGTCTAAGCCGGGTTTGGGTTTACCTTCGACCTATCCTTTGATTTCGCCAGGCGTATTGTCGATATCTGTCTCGTCCTGCTCAATCCCCATCAGATCGAAATCTAGCTTTATACCAAAATCGTGATCCCCCTTCAAATTTGGCCTATTGTTTGTCAGGCTAGAATGCCTCAATTCGGGGTACTGCCATAAAACAAAAAAAAATGCTTGTTATATATTTAAAACATTTCAGCACATGATTTTCTTTTTGGGTAACATGATAAAATGACAAGAGCGTGCAGGGATTTGAAATAAAACTCAGAATTTTAAAACCCGTTGATCTTCTACTGGCCGGGTTTCACTGTCGTACTTCTGGATTCACCCCCCTTCCCCATCATGCTTAGGTAGAGGATTTAACATTTGGTGACCCTGGCTGTTCCACCACAATTTCCCCACTATCAATCAAATCCTGAATTTTGTGTTTCAGCGTCCAACATTTCTGCGTATCATGACCGGGGGAACCTGAGTGGTATGCGCATCGCTTGCTTGGGTCAAATCTCCTTCCATTCGGGTCACTCGGGGGTGCCAAATCGACTATTTTCCTTTGGGCTATCAATAATGCCAAAACCTGCTCAAGAGGATCCCCGAGTGGGGCGAATACTCGATCTTTCGAGGCATCAAATCTTCTTCGTTCATCCGACCCTCGATCATTGAAATTAGGCTGTCGGGGTGGTGCAATTCTCTGTGGTCGCACTAGAGGGCCATTATCCACCTTCCTAGATGAGCCCTGCAGAATGAGGGAGACATCCTCCTCCCTTTTCTTTTGGGCTCTCTGGGAAGCACTGCCATAATTTCCACTCCGGATTTGCTCCGCAGCCGTCTCCAAAACCGTGAAATCCCGAATCTTGCCAGACTTCAAACCCATGTCCACCATTTCTCCATGTTTAATCATTTTAGCAAAGGGTCTTCCAATCCCCGAGATGACTCGTTCATAATACGGTGCCTCTTGAATGTCTACAAAAGTCATCACCATCTCTGACTCGCTCATCGGGGGATTCACCTGTGCGGCCATACCCCTCCATCGCTGTGCATAATCCCTGAAGGATTCCCGGGGTTGCTTCTTAACTTTCGTCATTTGGTACTTGTCAGGGGCCATCTGGGCCTGAAAGCTGTACTGGGTTAAGAAGGTATGGGCCAATTCCTCCCAGTTGTGGATTCGGGCATTGTCAAGGCGGGCATACCAGATTCTTGCCTCCCCCGTTAAGCTTTTCTGGAACAGCTGCATCCTCAACCCTTCGTCTTCGGCATAAGACTCGAGTTCCCCAATGTATATTTTCAAGTGTGTATATGGGTCTCCCTTTCCATTGTATTTTTCAAACTCGGGGACTTTGAACTTTTTTGGATATCTGGTTCCGGGGAAAACACATAGATCCGAGTAATTAACCTTACCCAGGGAGCCTATGCCTCTTAGAGATTGAATGGTCTCCTCCATGTGTTTCATTTTTTTTCGAAGGTCGTCAGTGTCCCCTTCCTCTGGGATAGTAATCACTGTCTTGTTAGGTAGGGGAACGGCCCTTGGGATGACTGGCTCGTCCTTGAGTTGGGGTTGGTCATCTTTAAACAGGTTTGCACCATTTTTAGGAGGATTCTGGTCACCCCCTGGTGGTGGAATATTATGCGGTCCTTGGTTTGGCGGATCCTGTCTGATTAGGAACTGTTCTTTTAGCATTGTGGCCATTTCTATCATCTGCTTTTTGAAGTCATCAAACTCTTTCCGAGATATGGAACTATGATTGGGAAGATCAGCCATTTCAGAGGTAGAGACCTGAGCTTTCTTAGACTACGAACGGGTTTGAGGAGCAATCCTACAGAAACAACGGTTTGAAGTTTAGTCCTGGGCAATGAAAGGATATGGATGCATGCTAAATCTGTAACTTTTTGTGTTTTTGGGTTTTTTAATTTTTTCCTGTAAAACAGAAAGTTAGTATTCCTTTAATGCAATAACAAATGCAAAACACGACTTTATTATGCTTCCCCAGCTGTTCCCTGCAAAACATAAAGGTTAGTAATTTCTCTTGATAGAATGGGAGGCATATATGAGTGGGATCATGACATTTATACGCGTGAACGTAAAAGGGCAAGAAGAGATCTTTCCTGCGTTGGGTTAATCTGAGGCTGACCTATCCTAGGGTTACTCTCACGGGTTTTTCGGCATGAAGGTCCCCATATCTTCGCAATCTACTCGTCTGAATCCTTTCGATTGGAGCGGATATGGGTGGTGCGTTTCCTGAGCCATCTCCGGGGAGCAGCACCTTTGAGTCCAGTAATAAGCAACCGACAGGTTCGCCTCAGGAGGAGGTACACTCTCAACATACATTCACATTCATCGTCCTCACCGAATGCATATGATTACTTTAAAGTAAAGTCATTCCATTCAATCATTCATTCATTGGACAAAACACGCATTCACACAACAAAAGCACAGAAGATTAAAATATCGCATGCACACACATATTCATGAATTTTTTAAAAGATAGGATAGCATCAAGATCTGAAAGCGGCTTAAGCCCTCTAATGATCCCCAGCATAGTCGCCAGCTGTCGACGCCGGTTTTTCGCTTCAATTGCGATTTGTTTGTCTTTTCCGATTTTAGCCTTTTTATTAGGTGATTTTTTGGAAAAAGTCGGCTTGAGTGTCGACGGGGTTTTGAAAGATTGTTTTTATGATGAGCCAATTAACCAGAGTCGCCAGTTGGTATATTTGAAGTGGATGTACCAACTCATCCGAGTTTCGTTTTTGTAATCGCTGGCTCATATGTGACTCCGAATTAATTGGTCTGCGAACCGAGATTCATAGAGTTCGGGGGCTTGCTTAAGCGAGGGGAAGGTGTTAGGCACCCCCCGACTTCCGTGAAACACGGTTACCGCAATCTTGATGTTTTTCTATCCTTTAATTCTTGAATGTATGTGTGTATGTGCGCGTGTGTGTGTGTGTGTGCCTATGTGAATGTCGTGGTGAGTTTGTATGAAAGAATTATTTGGATTTTTAGGGAAAGTCGTGCTTTAATTTGAGAACGCTTCGGAATGTCTTTTCAGCACACACGAGAAAGCTTTATTCTTTATGAGAAAGGTTTTGATTTTAATTGTCAAAACTGCAAGATTTTCATTAGGTGTCGTTTTGGCAAAACAAGAGTTTTAAACCTTCGTCAAAATAGGAATCGAGATCTATACGTTGCCTTGTGAATGCAATGACGGCAATTTCTAGGATCTCTTTAACCCTATGCACAATGGTTTAATAAAACGTCATTTGTTTATAAAATCATTTTGTGTGACGTTTGAAAACGATTTTCTTTAGCTTTCTCCTTTACATAGAAATCGACATTCATTAGCACTTCTCATTTTAAGCCTCGTGATGCTAATAACCTAGTTTGACTGATTTTATGAAAATCTTATCGTTTAGCTTTGAAATCAAATCGAGCATAAACATGCGTCGGGGCTATTCATGGGCATGTAAGCCATCAAAATAACCCCAAACGCCTACAATCACAAGTTTCACTATTTCGGGGCCTCAAACACGATTCTCGCCTTGGCGTCGTTTTAAGGCCCGACGATTACATATTTACAATGAAAGATACATCGAATTTATTACATATATCAAAAGATGTCCATCATCGGATTTGGACCACGGGGTCGCGCTCCTAGGCTCACATCCAAAATCGCTACACACCCACAAGATCCTAAAAATAACAATCTAAATAAACTATGCATAATACATCATTACAACGAGCTAAAATTCACTAAATAGATATCATCGGGCCATTAGGAGGAATTTCGTTCCATTTGGGAACCCTCACTAATAGTCCTCAATCCATAGATCCACAACAATATACAAGAAAAACTACATTTAATTTAACCAAACAATATGATATAAATTGCTAGAACAAAGGGAATTTTCACCTTGCAAATGATCTCAAATGGATGTGAACTTGTGTATTTGACTAAGATAAGGAGTATATTTGATACAATTAAAATCAAAGAATATAAATCCTCTCTTTTTTCCTCTCTTTTCTTCCTACTTGATTGCAAAATTTGCTCCTTTTTCTCTCTATTTCCGTGTGTCTTGCTACTGCAGAATTCTTCTTCCTTCAAATTCTTCCCCTCGTTCCCCTGTATGCTGAAATGAATTGATATAGGCTGGCCAGAGCCAGCCGCAGATTGATCTGCGGCTGGCCGCAGATCAATCTGCGACTGGCTGGCCGCCTGCCTTCCACCCAGCACGCCAGCCACTTTGATTATTTAATTCTTCTCGGTTCCCGCACCGCACCTGGATTCTTGTATCACGCCGTCAGTTTTATCCGAAATGCTTATATTTTGCAGTCCGAAAAATTACTGTGGGACGTGACATATTATTCGGGAACGCCTTTTTTGGGATGGCTATGTCGTCACGTTGGTTTTGACTGCGCATCGTCGCGATGGCGTCAAGTGCCGAGTCTTTTGCTCTCGCAGGCGGGTTCCATTGACGATTTCCTCCTCCTGTCACGGTTAGTATAGGGAACACAAAATTTGGGTGTCTACAATAGGAACATCATTCCCTATCAATAATATGTCATCAAAATATAATACAAGGAATGAAACAGCGCTCCCACTAACCTTCTTGTACACACAAAGTTCATCCTCATTTTGGATAAAATCAAACCTTTTGATTATCTCATCAAAACTGATATTCCATCTTCGAGAAGCTTGCTTCAATCCATAAATGGATCGTTATAGCTTACAGACTTGGTTTGTCCCAACCGTTGAAACAAAACCCTCTGGTTGTATTATATATACATTTTCCTCAAGCTCTCCATTAAGGAAGGCCGTTTTGACGTCCATTTGCCAGATCTCGTAGTCATAATAAGTTGCAATTGCAAGCAAAATCTGAATGGACTTGAGCATAGCTACTGGTGAGAAGGTTTCATCATAGTCAACTCTTTGTCTTTGTTTGAAACCTTTTGCAACCAGTCGGGCCTTATAGGTCTCTACCTTGTCGTCCGCTCCAGTCTTTCTCTTAAAGACCCATTTACACCCAATAGGCTTAATACCCTCAGGTGGTGAAACCAAAGTCCATACTTGGTTTTCATACATGGAGTCCATCTCGGATTTCATGGCTTCTAGCCATTTCTCTGAGTCTTCACTACTCATAGCCTCTTTGTAAGTCAATGGATCATCATCATCTATGATGTGTACCTCATCATCATCCTCTATGATGAATCCATACCTTTCAGGTATCTTCGGTACTCTTCCAGATTTACGAATAGGTAGTGGTACAATAGGTTCTTCTACTTGGTCAGGTACCTGACTTTGATCCGGAGTATTTTGTGGTTCTTGAAATTCTTCAAGATATATCTTACTCCCACTGACCCCTTGAGGATAAACTCCTTTTCCAAGAAGGAAGTGTTTCGCTACAAACACCTTTTGATCAGAAGGATGATAGAAATAATATCCTAAACTTTCTTTAGGATATCCCACAAATCTACACTTGTTGGATCTAGTCTTCAGCTTATCATGTTCAAACCTTTTGACATAAGTTGGACAACCCCAAGTCTTAACATGCTTAAGACTAGGTTTCCTCCCTGTCTATATCTCATATGGGGTCTTTGGGACGGATTTGGTAGGTGCCTTGTTAAGCAGGTATGCAGCCGTTTCTAGGGTATAACCCCAGAAGGATACTGGAAGGTCAGTATAACTCATCATGGAACGAACCATGTCCAGCAAGGTTCGATTTCTCCTTTCGGATACACCATTCAACTGTGGCGACCCTAGTGGAGTCCATTGTGAGATTATACCATTTTCTTTGAGACAACTTAGAAACTCATTGGTCAAGTATTCACCTCCTCGATCCGATCGAAGAATCTTGATACTCTTACCAGTTTGCTTTTCTACTTCACTTCTGAATTCCTTGAACTTTTCAAACGATTCAGATTTGTATTTCATTAAATACACATATCCAAATCTAGAATGATCATCAGTGAAAGTAATAAAATAAGAATACCCTCCTCGTGCATTCGTTGTCATAGGTCCACATACATCTGTGTGTACCAACGCTAACAACTCTGCAACTCTTTCTCCTTTTCCACTAAAAGGAGATTTAGTCATCTTACCCATGAGACAAGATTCACAAGTTGGATATGATTCGTAATCAGATAGCTCTAAAAACCCATCTTTATGCAACTTGGATAATCTTGTTTCATTGATATGACCGAGTCTACAGTGCCACATAAAGGTATAATTAACATTATCTCTTTTTCTTTTCTTAGTGTGTTCAATTTGAAGTATATTTTCATGCAAGTCAAGTATGTAAAGTCCATTCAGTAGGTTCCCAACACCATATAAAACATTTTTATTATAAATAGAACATCTTTTGTTCTTTATTGTAATATCAAAACCATCCATATCTAATACAGAAATTGAAATAATGTTTCTAATAAGTGTCAGAACATAATAACAATTATTTAAACTAATGAACTTGCCTGAAGGCAGTGCTAAACAATAAGTCCCTACAGCTAATGCAGCAACCTTTGCTCCATTTTCCACTCGTAGGACGACTTCATCCTTGTTCAGCTTTCTACTTCTGATTAATCCCTGCACATTATTACATATGTGAGAACTACAGCCGGTATCCAATACCCAAGTAGAATTTTGACTTTCAGAACTATTAATGAAAGAATTATTACTCGCTATATATTATTGCTGAGAGATTTTTTGCGAGAGATAAAATTGGTCACTATTTTGTTAAAATAAGTTTTTTAGAATTAAAATATAATTATTGTATTATATATAAATACATTAATTTTTTTACAATATGAAATTTACTTTTAATACCATTTTTTAGGTAGCTTACAATATCGATTATTTCTTTTAATAAACTATAAAGTAAATAACTTTACACTACGTTAAACTTTAAAATTTCATACATTGATCAAGACAAAAAGAAAGAGAGAAAAAAAGATAGTGACGCTCTTTTGTGGAATAAACGTCACTAAGTTTGAGTTTGTTCTTTAATTTATAATATACTACAATTCAAATTGTAATGTAAATAATATTTTAATAAAATTTTCTTTTTAATAATAACTTTTAAGTATATTAAGTTACAATTATTTAAAAATTAAGCTATTTTACAATAATTTTATTTTACAATATTAATTATATATTATATTAATTAAAATATTAAGTTTCAATAATTTAAATTTCAAAATATTTTAAATTGACAATAAAAAAAATCAATCCACTAAGTTATCTCTACCTTTATACCCAAATTCCCAAATATCTCTGCGTTTCTCAGTTTCTCTCCATCTCGAATTCTCCCTGCTCTCTCCATCTCGAATTCTCCGATCCTCCCATCTTGAAATAAAGTCCTAATTTTTTTGCAATTGATTTGTCCTCTTTCTCCTCCATGGTTGTCTTCCTTACATCCAAATAAAGGTTAGTATTCAAGTTGGTCTTCTTAGGGCTCCAACCAGCTCGCTTTCATAACTCTCTCCTTATTCTCCATCTCTAGATCAAGATTCTTCATCTTTGAGCATCTACATCTCGCTTCAGCTCTGGCTTCGGCTCTGTTCCTCCTCCGTCCCAATATTGAAGGTCAGATTCTCCTTTTGATTTCATTTATTACTCTATCTCTATATATATCGGGACCTTGTTGTTTTCTCCATATATTATTGGGTTTGTTTTGGAGTATGTAATTTGTTGGTGGTTGTATTTTTATTTTTTATTCCAGTATATGAAATCAGGGTTTTCCAATCTTAGTTTGAAATCTGGTTAGTTTATTGGGTTATTGAAGATAAGCAGTTTGGGGCTTGGTTTTCTCTGTAAGTTTTTATCTCTTTTAATCTATTCGTATGTTTAATTTGAACCCATAATCCGTTTTCTAAGTGTATGTTTGTGTTTGAGGTGCTCAATTTGTTTTGTTAAGACAAAAGAATTGGTGTAAGCCCCACATCAATGACAAAAAATTGGTGTAGTCATGTCTTAGTCAGTTAGGTTTTGGAATCAAATAGATCAATGCTCCATTTCAGTTAGGTGTTTTGTGTAATAGTTTATCGAGATAGTACCTTTGTGATATATGATAGATGAGATGTCAACAGTCACTGTGATTTAGGGGATAAGAGTTCATGAGCCATGATATCCTCTCTAGTGCAAACCAATTAAGAAAGTTTTTTTCCATTCTTTTTTCTCAATTTTTTAATTTTACCGCTATCTAGTTTATCATTTGAAATTTGAAGGCTTTCCTTATTCTTTTCATAGCATGTGTTTTTATTTTCTTTTCCCTGTTTGTTTGATGTTATTTTTGCAGCTTGGGGCTACTTGATGGGAGGCTTTTATTCTATAATCTTCCTGTTTTTTCGTTTGTTATACTTTACTCCAAGCTTCCTCACAAGGTAATCCGCATGGACTTACTTTCAATGATTATGTTTATGTCCACTATTGAATGTATTTAAGTCATAATTATAAATGCAACAAGAGCTCCGTTTCATTATTAATTCCATTCAATTTTTAATATATCAGCAACAATTGTAGCTAATTTGTGTTATTTAGAGCTACTTCGGGTTGCAATTGGAATGGTTGTATTGTTAATTAGTTCAATCATTATATAGAGGATTAAGAGTATGCAATAGATTTGGTGACTGTAAGTGAATCAACGTTTACTTAAGAAATATTTCTATAAAATTGGATTCTGAATAAGTGCCTTCATGATATTTGATTTTCAGGAAAGTGTTGCTATAGAACTATACTGAGCCACGACGCTATCGTACAAATGAAAGGCTTTCTACCTTGGTGTATCTCCTTGTCTTGGATGTGTCATCAAACTAGCTTACCATAATTAATAACATTGAGAAGCTACACCAGTATGCTATCTATCTTGCCCTGTCATATATATGAAGTAATCATTTCTGTTCCTTGCTTAAAATTATTATCTTCACTCCCGATGTTTCTTTGCAAATTAGAAGACCTATGGCTTGATCACAACCAAATTTAATATGGAAATATTCTGCTTTCCTCTATCTATTCCATGTCTCTATTATATGTAGTATGTTGTCAGTTGTACCAACATCCCCCACCTTTCCTAAATGGAGATTGGTCATACAGTTGCGGCAATAAATGATGAGATTAAAGAATTCAACGTTGATGCCTAATTTAAAAGATGTTCTTCTTTTAAATTAATGGAGGTAATTTATGTATATTTACAACATGTCAACGTGCTATAAGCTAAATATTTTAAGTTTGATGTTCTTTAACGTGGAGGGAAAAGGTTCCACTTTCTTTATTAAATTGATAATATATGTTTGATTGTCTTTCTCCGCATATTTATTTGGTGAACAATGTTTTCTGGTTGGAGAAAAACCTATTGGCTGCCAAAACAACATATGTTGTTGAAAACAAAACTGCACTAGCTTTTCTTCAAGATTTGTTTCACTAAATAAAGAGTTTTTGACAACAATTTTTCTCAGGTCACACAGTTAGCTATTTTTCATTTGTTTGTGTTTGGTTTTTTTATTTTGTAATACTTTCCAGAAAAAGATTGGTGTATATATGTGTTTTTGCTTCAGTTGCTAAAGAAAAAAGTCTTAAAATGCTTATTGTGAATGATTTCCTGAATGTCTCTCTCTCCTCCCGGCCCAAACAACCCTGAAGGGAAAAAGAAAAATATAAAGTGGATCATGTTTGGTAATAAATTTGATTTGTGGCTACCCTCTCTTCTTGTTGATCACGTATAACATTGATCCTTTTTCTTTTTCACCCTAATGTTGATGAGCTATAAGCTACTTATACTTTTAAGTCTTAACACAGTTGACACATTCAGCTTGATGAATGTCTTTACTATTATGTTTTTCTTTTGTTAGCTTACTAGATTTATTTGGGGAACTGCAGGTCAGGTTCTGTTTGCTTGGATGTCATTAACTAATCGTGGAGTCCAATGTTCGGTAATTCCAAACTATTCTTAGTAAAAATCATATTTTTCCTTCTATTTTTTCCCTTGCAAGGTGCATGGTGTTACTTGTATATTAATACCCTCTCTAAAAGGAATTAAAGATATCATAAACATATATATAGACATACACGCAACTAGAATGGACCAACGGCAAAAGTTTCTATGTCTATATATATATATATATATATATATATATATATATATATATATATATATATATATATATATATATAGCCGATGATCCTCACGCTTGCTGATCCTCATGGGAAATAGTTAACCTTGTTATTTTTGGCTTAATGAAGTTTATCTGAATCTGTAGTTTCATTCATGGAATTTTTGAGAAGAATTCTCTTAGGGAGTCAAGTTAATTTTGTTTGGAGCCCTGAGGTTTTCTTTGTAGTCTTTCAACGTTAGTTTGAGGCTTTTATGTTCTCTTTTGCTTTATTGAATAAGCAGCGTCTCCATGGGTTTCACGACTTTGTTGACTTTTTGTTGGACATTTTATCTCTTATCAAAGTATATAAATAAATAAAATAATAACAGTATTAGGCTGGCAAATAGAGGCATGTGTGAAGATTTTCATTGAGGGCACATTTACAACAGCTGAAACAACAGTTATGATGGATAGTTGCCTCGAGGAATGGTAAGTGTTTATTCATCTGCTTGTGCTTATCAATGTGCAAACAATATCACTTTGGTGAACAAAGTGCACGACTCTTGTGAGTATTCAATCAGTAAAGCAACTTTATGAAATCCTGAATAAGAAAAATGCAAGAAGCATTAGTTAGTACAACAAAATGAAGTGTAGTGCTTAGGAGTTTTCCTAGTTTCAAAGTGTATTTTCTATTATATAAAGTTTTTAAATATTTCTTAAGGTATGTTATGGTAAGTATCTCTCCTGATCATGCAACAACACAAAGAAGGTGGATTACTCTATACAGCAGTGGAAGAATGCTGAGCAGTCCATCAGCCATCCTAATAAGACCACCATAGCAGAAGTAGAGTCGATGTTAAGGTAAGCTTAATAACAGTTCTTTCCTTGGCCCGTTTGTTCAATTATTATTTTTGTTCTTTTTTCATGACAGTTAATTTTCTCTCTTGCATAGGGAAAATATTTGTGAAAATCAAGCTGCATGTGAACAGTTTGTTTCAACATGCTCATCCATGAATACAGAATATGAAGCCAAATCCTGTGATATGTGTTGAGCTGTTAACGGCAAACTTAGTTCCTTGTATATGAAATTTGAACTTTCTTATCCACTTACTAAATCAAACAGCCTGACCTGACCACTCACTTTGAATATATGATTGACTTGCAGATTCATTAACGCTGGACCATGAGACTAAAAAGGAATTCGACTCAATGTCTAGCTTGTGCGTGGAGCAGCTTAATCACATTCGAGAGAAGCACAATGAAAACATCTTAAATATTCGAAACAGAGCAGAGCAGTGCCTTAGGAAAGATTATCTGGTATGATTCGTGTCTTATTGATATATCTTTATCCTTTATACCGAGTATTGCTCTCTGTTTTCGAAATTGATATAAATTCATTAATGTAGACAATACAACAATGAAAAAATAACTTTGTTGCTGCTTATTTGAAAAAACTTAGTTTTTGGGGTTTATGATTTCATATTGATGGTTTAATTCTGCGAGTAAAGTAGGGACCTAAATTCGTACTATTAGCATTAATTAGCTGTTAACTTGAATATTTAGTATTCATTGAGTGAATTATGTTAGAGGATTTGTGTGGATTCATGAGATGCTTTTTGCCCCTGTTTACCGTCTATTTAGATTGTATTAAAATCAAATTTTGCTGGTTAATGCTAGATTTTCTTACAACTACTACTTTCTTTTTGTTTGTTTTTCTGTTCTAGTAACTAATTAATTTGAATTGCAAATATCTTGGTGAGATGTTTACTAGTTAGTAGATTTTAGGCTTGTTGGGGTTGATGACTTGTAGTTTGTCAATATTTACAGTCTTGAGATTTTGTAATACGGTTATTTCTCTGATGTTGAGGTTTGTTAAACTGTGGATGTATCCTAGTTAGTTTTTAAACATGACTATTCTTTTGAGAATGGTTTGAGTTTTAGTACGTGCACAATGTAGTAACTCATATTAGTACAATTTACTGATTTCTATAGGCAGGAAAAAGAATTAAATAAGAAAGATAAGGGACAAGAGATAATGAGATTTCTCGGCTTGCACCATATAAGAGAAATTATCCATGTATTACATTAGTACATTATGCATTCATGCACTTGGTGTACCTTGATCTCCTCGGATGAAAGGCGGGAGGGATCATTACTAAATTGGGATTGTAACTAGTGTATTTACTCAAACTAGTCCAAAGCCGAACTGAATGATTTTCTTACTTTCAAACACACACATTATGAAAATATTTGTATATTATGTCCATTTTATATATTAGGTTCAATTTTGCTCCTTTGTCCTTATATATATGCAAAATGGAACATGACCTAATAAGTAGAATGCAAAAGAAGTTGGCCATCACTATCCTGCCCAAGCAGCAATGGCTCATCACTTTGGGCGCGCGAGTGGGAATTTAAATTTTATGTGCTAAATGTTCTTAATGTGTACAAGTAGTATAGTTCTCACTAATAGTAGGGCTTGCTTGTTTGGTTTTAATAACTAAAATTACTCTGGCTTGAAACCTTTCCCTTTCAATGTCCAGGAACCAACACATGATAGATTTGAGCTTCGCGTCCACAAACGTTTGATTGACCTCTTCAGCTCTCCTGATGTTGTTAAGCAGATTACTTCCATTACCATTAAACCTAGTGTTGAGGTCGAGGTTACCATTGCTGATTCCTAAATATGCCTCGTCTTTCTTTGATTAGGTAGTGTGAACCTTGTGTTTGAATTAGGCTTCATGTTGTAAGAGTTTTGTTATTACAATTTTGATGTTGAAAAGTTGTTTGAATTCAAGACAGAGATTGCTTTGTTGTTATTTTCATTATCAAGATTGTTGAATACAATTTTATATTTATGACAACTTTTTTCATTTAGATTTCGAAATTAAATTATGAAAATATTTATAATTTGTTGTTAATAAACATATTGAGACAGATTTTGAGACAGTTGTTGCCCGTCTCAAAATATGCGCGCTAAAAAGATATTGGCGCCAAAGTTGAAACGGAATTGAGACAGATGTGTGCCTCAAAATATGTTCAAGAAGAATAGTTGCTGTCAATTTTGAGACGGATTCGAGACGGATTCGAGACGGCTTTTTCCGTCTCAAATTACGTGTACTAAAAAAGGGAACCAAATTTGCCCGTCAAATTTGAAACCGGCAAAATCGGTTTCAAAATTCAGCCCCCCATGGTCAGTTTTGAGACGGATTGGAGACGGATATTTTTCGTATCTAATATTAGAGACGGATTTGAGACGAATATTTTTCGTATCTAAATTTTTGTTTTGAGACGGATAGAATTAGCGACGCGAGCAACTAACACGGACAGAATCGGTCTCAAAATCCGTCTCAAAATTGATTTTGAGACGGATTCAGCTGTATTTGAGACGGATTTTGTCCATCTCAGATGCCCAGATTTTTGGTAGTGCCTTGTGGTGACACAACAAACGATATATAAATAAATAGGTAGACAACTATTGTTAATTACATCACTATGTAACTCCTTGTATTTTTCCTCTTAGATTATTTTGATTAAGTGGTGACACATCCGAATCAAAATTATCCAAGTTAAGTCCAACCTAGCACTTCTATATATATGAAGAGAAAAATACCGTCCTTGTGGTGACACAACAAAATATTAATGTTCAATTCCTTAATAAGCATCAAATGTGATAAAGCAACATCTTAAATATTTAATACTTGCCTTGTGGTGACACAACAAACTCATATTAAACATTTAATACTCTATTGTTTTACCATGCTAGAAGGCGACTTTCGATATTCCGAATATCTTTGAACGCTTAGGACTTAATATGATTTTTTGAGGGGTTTATTATTATTAGTCTCATCTTGTTTAGCGCGCATGCACATATATATATTGTAATATTCCGAACATTAATAAGATTTGTATATGTAAATTATGTGTTTAAAAAATGAATTTTCATGATCTGACTTGGTATTATGTGGTTGTGTATTTTATTAAACAATTAGATCAAATAAAAACTTTTCGCCAAGCAGTTGTGTCGTGCTAAAACGGTCAAAATGATTTGTCGTGCTTCCGACAATTTCACCGAGAAGCGTCTCGACAAAATTATTTTTGTAAGCTGTTGTGACGTGCTTAGAAGTGACGAAGTGCTTTGTCGTGCTTCGGAGTTAATATTATACTATATTAACTGATAAAATTCAAAAATAAGTTAACTAGGGTTTATAATGTTAAACTGAATTTGAAACCCTAATTAAGAAACCCTAATTGGTTAAATTATCCGAATTGTTCAATTAAAACCCTAATTACTGTATAAGAATGTTAATTGATATAATTAAGATCTAAGTAATGAATCATCATATTAATTAGGAATTTTTGAACTTATATTAAAACCCTAATTGAAGATTTAAACTCTAATTCATGAATTAAGAAACCCTAACCCTAATTAGGAAACCCTAAACCCTAATTATAAAACCCAAATTCTAATTATGTTATCTAAATGCTAATTTATGAAATGATAAACCTTAATTATGATATATTATCTTAATTAAAGTATTACTAAACATGATTAAACACCCTAATCATGATTAACAAAAATCTAGGTTTAATTAGTAAGTAAATAAATCAAAATTAAAATCTAAACCAATGAAAATGAAGCTAGGAGTGTGCAAGCTTGTGCTCAACACACTCCAGCACAAGCATGTCAACCAAGATCAGATAGGAGTAGCACAAGTAAAAAGGCTAGGATATTTTAGAAGGGCAAAATGGAAAAAAGGGCTTAAGAAACCCTAATTTGAAGTTCCTATAAATAGAACATCATTCAGATCATTAGGCCACGAAATTTTTGAAGCTTAAACACTTATTTATCAAGCCAAAATAAGCCTCTGCAATTACAAGAACAGAATGAAAGATCACAAATCAAAAGAAGCTCAAAAAGGTGCAAAAACCCTAATTTTATACTAGATCTTTAAAACTTTGTTAGATGTTATGTTTAAATATTTAAGGATATGTAATAACATGTTATTTAGTGATCTGGGTTGGTTAAACAAGGATCCATAACATTTAAATGGTCAAAATTGATGAAAAATATGAACTGACTTTGGCAGCCCAGAATGGTCTGACAGGCTATTTTGTCAGTCATTTTAATCGGCTTAAATTGGTCGTTTGATCTGTTTTAAACTTTTTATATGTAGTATGCCATGTTAACTATAATATCCAATTGGTAGAATAGTAAACAAATGTCTAGGATGGAAGTTATTAATGGTCAAAACCCGTTGACCGATCACGGATAGCTGAATTCTGGGCAACCCAGAAAATTCTAAGTATAACTGACAGCCGTCCGACAAGATTTGACCACCTTTAATCATGCTTATATGATGTTTGTAAATGTTATTTCTTAGCTTAAACATGTTCTATGCCATGTATACTACAACCCTGAATCATTAAACCACATAACAAATAACGACCATGAAAGTTATTAACGGTCAAACATGGTTGACCGACCATGACCAGCATGTTTCTAGGCAACCCAGAAACTTCAAGAACAGCATGAACTAGGTAGTTTGACCATGAATTATCTAGCATCAATTGATGTTGTTTATGCTTAAATTTCATATGTCGTTATACCTTGCCATGCCTACTATAACAACAAACAAAAATCCAACTCAAAACATTAACCAACTAGAATTAATTTGAGGTCAAAAGTCCCAATTTGGACCATCACCGGCTGTTCTTCATGAAGAACACCTTTAGCAACAAAATTCATACTTAAACCCAGAAACTTAGAAACCCTATGAAGACTGTCGCTAAAGCCTTTTGCGACGGTTTTTAATAAAAATTAATAAAAATAATTAAATAAATTATATAAAATTATAAATAAATATTAAAAATTCATATTAATTAATAATAAATATTAAAAAATTAATTATTAATTATATTTAATATATTTTAATATATTCTGATAAATATTTTTATATAATTATTTAATTTAATTAAATATTAAATTATTTAATAAATATTTTAAATAAATGATTTAAAAATGATATTAATGTATTTAAAAAATTTTAAATGATAATTAATTCATTTAAAAATATTACCAACTTTCCAAAATTATTTTAAATAATAAATAAATTATTTAAAATAAAATATTAAATATTTAATAATATTATAAATGATAAATAAATCATTTAAATATTAAACTAAGCTTTAAAAATTATTATAAATAATAATTATATCATTTAAATGATATTCTATCTTTCTAAAAATATTATAAATGATAAATAAATCATTTAAATAGTATTTTCGGGATCTAAAAATATTCTAAATAACAAATAAATTATTTAGATAACATATTAAATGTTTTAAAATTATTCTAACTGATAATTAAATCATTTAAAAATATTCCTAAGCTTGTAAAATTATTTAAAAATATTTCCAAGCTTATAAAAATTATTCTAAATGATAAAATAAATCATTTAAATAACATAGTAAATGTTTTAAGAAGATTCTAAATGATAACTAAATCATTTAAAAATATTCCCAAGCTTGTAAAATTATTTAAAAATATTTCTAAGCTTATAAAAATTATTTAAAAATAATATTAAGCTTCTAAAAATATTATAAATAATAATTAAATTATATAAGCAAATATTTAAACTTCCAAATGAAGTTTTATCGAATAACCTATGTGTTTAGCTGTCTAATGACGCGACCGAGACACCGAATCGACGTCGAACCTTCGTGTAACTTGTCTAGTTTAATTAGATAAGTATTATTATAGATTCTAATGTTTATTATTGATATGAATAGACATAAATAGACTACCCAACGTTGATAAACAGTGTAAACTTAACGTGCTACGCACAGGCAAGTCTCCAAACTTTATTATCTTTATGCAAGTGTCCTAACTTTTCTCAACTTATATTAAGCAATTCATTTATGTCTTGCTATCAATTATTCTGAAGTTATTGCTACTTGTTTAGCATAACTTAAGAAATGAAATCATTTATTGATTGTTTGAGCTTAAATTTATTGTGTCAAACCAAATTATTTTGGTATGACATCTATACTGAGTAAAAGGGACACTGTGGATGGAAGGTGGTCCGACAAACCTTCAAATAAGGTTTAAATTGGCAATTAAATGAATTGACCAACATTGGCAATTAACTTAAATTGACCAAAAATGTGGTAGGATGATATGCATACTCCTAGGATATTGGTGCGGCTGATCACCTACCAGATATCCGAACTCAAATGGTTCTAAGTCGTTGAAGACTGACAGAACAAATTAAAATATATGGTTCCAGTACATAACCCTCAATATCAGTTATACATCACCTGACATCTTTCAAATCAAACACACTGTGTTTACATTTTTTAAATGAACTTGCTGAGCATTTGTAGCTCATTCTTGCGCATATCTTCTTTGTAGTTTTAAATAATAATCCAGCACTTCTAGGACTGACCAAGGAAGATGACATTTTACGGTTGTGGATAATTTAAGTCTTTTAAAGGCTTTGTTGTAATAAATTAATATTGAGAACGATGTAACTGAACTTAATGATATAAAATATATTATCATCCCTTATGATATCGATTGCATTATACTATGATCTTTACTTTCTTTAGCATAGTTGTACTAAGTTAGTACAGTATCCATATGAACTATACATCTAAATGAGGGTATTTGAATGATATTGAGAGTTTTATAAGCTCTGGGGTTACACTTAATGAGCGCCGGTAAGGTGTCATCTTTACTGGAATGCGCCCCTCAGTTCTAGGGACAATCTTATCATTGATACTGTGAATGTCAAATAGATAGAGAATATCGATATGAAAGAGATATCCACAAGATATGAATCTATACATCCAAGTGAGGGTATCCAAACACAGATAACATTCTGACGGGAACTAGTACATGTTATGGGATACTATGAACCTTGGATAGATAGAAGTCATATTTTATTGAATATTTATAGTTAAATAGTATCACGTGAGCACCAAATCTGCTACAAGAGGTGTAGAGAATTTGGGGGCGTCACAGGTTGGTATCAGAGCTGTAGATTATAGCTCTAAGGTAGTTGGGAAATACCTTAGGATATAATCTTTAAGTCCGTAAAATATTTAATACACATAAGATAACCTTAAAAGCCTTATATTTTGTATAAACTTGCTTCATCATAATACTAAACAAGTAAAATTCTTTTGTAGGATGGCAGACCCAGATTGGGAAGATAGTTCAGGGGAGATAGGTTCACACGTGATAGAGCTTGAGCAGGACAGTGATCCTGAAGGACAAGAAGTTCAATATAACTTAGAATTCCATAATGCGGTAGAGGCAGAACCTAATGACGATACTGCAGAAGTTCACATAAAAGAAGGAGCAGATGAGGAAGAGCCAATATGGAGAGATATATCAGAAGTTCGAAATCAATCTATAGAAGAGCTAGAAGAAGGAAACTCAGAGGAGGAAAACCTACTAGAACAAGCCCAGATGGAAATATATACCTTAAACAATAGGGTAACGTGTGTGGAAGAAAGGTTAGAGAATGAAGGACGATTAAATATCCGAGTTCAGACACTATTGTCAAGAAAGGAAAGAGAACGATATCAAATCCAAGCAAGGCTTGATAGAACTAATAAAGAATTTCGTGAAACACTTGTAGATCTGGATAAGCGAGTAGAGGGTTATCCCGTAGAGAATGGAAAGACTGGATACGACATCAATAGGTGGGTGGTATCCAGTATGTTGTGTGATGAGTATCGTAAGATTAAGCTTTAGATAAACCTGGTCACCAAAGTATGTATGTAAATAGTAGTATCTAAACTACTTTACCCAAGTTTTGCGAAACTGGTTTGGGAATTCTAGTAGTACTTATATAAACTACTAGCCGACTATGTAAACCTTTTGTATGAATATACAAATTATGTTTGAACAATATGTGCATTACATACTTGTAATTATACCAGTTTTCTTACTTATATAGCCTAACGCTACCTTGAAGAAGACCATATACATTAGTAGTAGAGGCAGAAAATAGAGAAGTAAACCCAACTAACAGTTAATAGATTCAGATATACCTTTTAATCGTAAAAATTACAAATCGAGAGATAATTTTCGTTAAAACCATATATAGAAATTGTAACGTAGAGACTAAGAAACACAAATTTCTTGTGAACCTTATTCCTATACAGTTAGGAGAATTCGATATAATCTTAGGCATGGATTGGTTGGTTAATCATAATGCAATGATTGACTACCATCGGAAGCGTGTACATCTATTAACTACGTCGAAGTTAAATGTAGTGTTCAACGGTGAATGTTCACCTAAATGATGTCGATGTATGACAGTAAGACAAGTAAAGAGATTACTTAGGAATGGTTGTACAGGTTATTTGGCATATATAGTAGATACCCGAAAGGAAGGAGTAAGATTGGATCAAACACCTGTAGTTAGGGAATTTCAAGATGTATTTCTGATGACTTACCAGGTCTTCCTCCAGATAGAGAGATCGAGTTTGTTATCGATCTTGCACCTGGTATGGCACCAGTCTCAAAGGCACCGTACAAGATGGCACCAATAGAGTTGAAGGAGTTACTTGTGCAGTTACAGGAACTTTTAGACAAAAAATACATACAACCCAGTGTTTCACCTTGGGGAGCACTGATGTTGTTTGTAAAAGGATGGAACGTTGAGGTCATGTAATTGACAAGAACGGAATCGCGGTACATCCAGCAAAGATAGAAGCGGTTGTGAATTGGGAACAACCAACAACTCCAACAGATGTACGAAGTTTTCTCGATTTAGCAGGGTACGATTGGCGTTTTATACAAGATTTTTTCAAAAATAGTGACCCCGCTAACCAGTCTAACTCGAAAGACGGTAAAGTACGTCTGGACAGATAAATGTGAAGAAAGCTTTCGAGAGTTGAAGAAACGATTGAGTATGGCACCAATATTGTCTTTACCAGATGATACAGGAGGCCTTATAGTTTATAGTGATGCATCGCATAAGGGATTAGGTTATATGTTGATACAATATGGGAAGGTGATTACGTTTGCATCACGACAACTCAAGGATTATGAGAAGAGGTATCCTACGCATGATCTTGAGTTAGTCGCGGTAGTATTTACCTTGAAAATTCAGAGGTATTACTTGTACGGGGAGAAGTGTGAGATATACACAGATCACAAGAGTCTGAAATATATTTTCACACAGAAGGAGTTAAACATGAGGCAGAGGAGGTGGCTAGAATTGATAAAGGATTTCGACTGTGAGATCTTCTATCATCCAGGGAAAGCCAACGTCGTAGCAGACACGTTAAGTAGGCAGAATCAAGAGAAGTTACATGTAATAACCAACAACGAGGTACTGATAAAAGAGTTTAATAAACTTGAGATCGAGATAAGAGTTCCAGTTAACTCTACCCAGAAGTTATTCATCATAGAGAATAGTTCGACTTTATTGGATAGAGTCAAAGAACTACAATAGGTAGATGAAGAGTGTCAGAAGTGTAAGACCGTAATAACTTATAAAAAGAATGACAAATTCAGAATGGAAAAGGATGGGGTACTGAGGTTTGAGGATAGAATTCAGGTACCCTCAGTACAAGAATTAAAAAGATGAAATATTGAATGAAGCCCATAGTTTTAAGTTCGTCGTACATCCAGGTAGTATAAAAATGTACAAAGGTTTAAGCCCACATTTGTGGTAGTCTAACATGAAAAGAGAAATAGTAGAATGGGTAAGTAAATGTTTAACATGTCAAAGGGTTAAAGCGGAACACCAAAAGCCGAGTGGATTACTGCAACCTTAGAAATTTTCGAGTGGAAATGAGAACATATTTCCATGGACTTCGTAGTAGGTCTTCCAAATACACCGAAGGGTCACAATGCTATTTGGGTAATTGTAGATCGTCTTACCAAGTTAGCTCATTTTCTACCCATAAAAGTCAACTTCAATATTGACCAGTTAGCCAAACTTTACATCAATGAAATTATTTTTAGACATGAAGTCTCTGTTTCTATAGTATCAGACCGAAATCCCTGATTTACTCCGAACTTTTAGACAAGTCTCCAGAAACACTTAGGAACCCAGTTGAGATTAAGCACAATTTATCACCACAAACCGACGGTCAGAGTGAGAGGACGATTCAAACACTAGAGGATATGTTGCAAACTTGCAACATGGACTTCAAAGAAAAGTTGGGAAGATCAGTTACCTTTAGTAGAATTTGCCTACAATAATAGTTATCATGCAAGCATAGGAATGCCACCATTTGTAGCTTTGTACGAAAGGAAATATAGGACGCTGAAGAAGTCATTGGCAAATTGATAGGTATGCTTGTGAGATGCTATTCTTTTTTGGATATGAGTCACAGGTTGGTATCAGAGATAGAAACGAACAAAATCTACGGAATAAAGTGATACCTTTAGTCAAGGTTATTTAGGGAAATCAAAACTTAGAGAAAACTATGTGGGAGCTCGAGAGAAAAATGCGAGATAACTACCCACACTTGTTTTTATAACCTATACCATAATTTCGAGGACGAAATTCTTATTAGTTGGGGTGAATATAATATTCTGAACCCTAATAAGATTTGTATATGTAAATTATATGTTTAAAAAAAGGAATTTTCATGATCTGACTTAGTATTATGTGGTTGTGTATTTTATTAAACAATTAGATCAAATAAAAAATTTTCCCCAAGCAGCTGTATCGTGCTAAAACGGACAAAATAATTTGTCGTGCTTCCGACAATTTCACCGAGAAGCGTCTCGGCAAAATTATTTTTGTAAGCTGTTGTGTCGTGCTTCGGAGTTAATATTATATTATATTAACTGATAAAATTCTAAAATAAGTTAATTAGGGTTTAGAATGTTAAGCTGAATTAGAAACCCTAATTAAGAAACCCTAATTGGTAAAATTATCCAAATTATTCAATTAAAACCCTAATTACTGTATAAGAATCTTAATTGATATAATTAAGATCTAAGTAATGAATCATCATATTAATTAGGAATTTTTGAACTTATATTAAAATCCTAATTGAAGATTTAAACCCTAATTCATGAATTAAGAAACCCTAATCCTAATTATTAAACCCAAATTCTAATTATGTTATCTAAATGCTAATTTATGAAATGATAAACCTTAATTATGATATATTATCTTAATTAAAGTATTACTAAACATGATTAAACACCCTAATCATGATTAACAAAAATCTAGGTTTAATTAGTAAGTAAATAAATCAAAATTAAAATCTAAACCAATGAAAATGAAGCTAGGAGTGTACAAGCTTGTGCTCAACACACTCCAGCACAAGCATGTCAACCAAGATCAGATAGGAGTAGCACAAGTAACAAGGCTAGGATATTTTAGATGGGCAAAATGAGAAAAAGGGCTTAAAAACCCTAATTTGAAGTTCCTATAAATAGAACATCATTCAGATCATTAGGCCATGAAATTTTTGAAGCTTAAACACTTATTTATCAAGACAAAATAAGCCTCTGCAATTACAAGAACAGAATCAAAGATCACAAATCAAAAGAAGCTCAAAAAGGTGCAAAAACCCTAATTTTATACTAGATCTTTAAAACTTTGTTAGATGTTATGTTTAAATGTTTAAGGATATGTAATAACATGTTATTTAGTGATCTGAGTTAGTTAAATAAGGATCCATAACATTTAAATGGTCAAAATTGATGAAAAACATGAACTGACTTTGGCAGCCAAGAATGGTCTGACAGGCTATTTTGTCAGTCATTTTGATCGGATTAAATTGGTCGTTTGATCTGTTTTAAAGTTTGTATATGTAGTATGCCATGTTAACTATAATATCCAATTGGTAGAATAGTAAACAAATGTCAAGGATGAAAGTTATTAATGGTCAAAACCCGTTGACCGATCACAGATGGCTGAATTCTGGGCAACCTAGAAAATTCTAAGTATAACTGACAGCCGTCTAACAAGATTTGACCACCTTTAATCTTGCTTATATGATGTTTGTAAATGTTATTTCTTGGCTTAAACATGTTCTATGCCATGTATACTACAGCTCTGAATCATTAAACCACATAATAAATAACGACCATGAAAGTTATTAACGGTCAAACATGGTTGACCGACCATGACCAGCATGTTTCTGGGCAACCCAGAAACTTCAAGAACAGCATGAACTAGGTAGTTTGACCATAAATTATCTAGCATCAATTGATGTTGTTTATGCTTAAATTTTATATGTCATTATACCTTGTCATGCCTAGTATAACAACAAACAAAAATCCAACCTAAAACATTAACCAACTGGAATTAATTTGAGGTCAAACGTCCCAATTGGACCATGACCGGCTGTTTTACATGAAGAACACCTTTAGCGACAAAATTCATACTTAAACCCAGAAACCTAGAAACCCTATGAAGACTGTCGCTAAAGCCTTTTGCGACGGTTTTTAACAAAAATTAATAAAAATAATTATATAAATTATATAAAATTATAAATAAATATTAAAAATTCATATTAATTAATAATAAATATTAAAAAATTAATTTTTAATTATATTTAATATTTTTATATATTCTGATAAATATTTTTATATAATTATTTAATTTAATTAAATATTAAATTATTTAATAAATATTTTAAATAAATGATTTAAAAATGATATTAATGTATTTAAAAAATTTTAAAATGATAATTAATTCATTTAAAAATATTACCAACTTTCCAAAATTATTTTAAATAATAAATAAATTATTTAAAATAAAATATTAAATATTTAATAATATTATAAATGATAAATAAATCATTTAAATATTAAACTAAGCTTTAAAAATTAATATAAATAATAATTATATCATTTAAATGATATTCTATCTTTCTAAAAATAATTATAAATGATAAATAAATGATTTAAATAGTATTTTAGGGATCTAAAAATATTCTAAATAGCAAATAAATTATTTAGATAACATATTAAATGTTTTAAAATTATTCTAACTGATAATTAAATCATTTAAAAATATTCCTAAGCTTGTAAAATTATTTAAAAATATTTCCAAGCTTATAAAAATTATTCTAAATGATAAAATAAATCATTTAAATAACATAGTAAATGTTTTAAGAAGATTCTAAATAATAACTAAATCATTTAAAAATATTCCCAAGCTTGTAAAATTATTTAAAAATATTTCTAAGCTTATAAAAATTATTTAAGAATAATATTAAGCTTCTAAAAATATTAAATTTAAACTTCCAAATGAAGTTTTATCGAATATTAAATTATATAAGCAAATATTTCAACTTCGAAATGAAGTTTTATCGAATAACCTATGTGTTTTAGCTGTCTAATGACGCGACCGAGACACCGAATCGACGTCGAACCTTCGTGTAACTTGTCTAGTTTAATTAGATAAGTATTATTATAGATTCTAATGTTTATTATTGATATGAATAGACATAAATAGACTACCCAACATTGATAAACAGTGTAAACTTAACGTGTTACGCACAAGCAAGTCTCCAAACTTTGTTATCTTTATGCAAGTGTCCTAACTTTTCTCAACTTATATTAAGCAATTCATTTATGTCTTGCTATCAATTATTGTGAAGTTATTGCTACTTGTTCAGCATAACTTAAGAAATGAAATCATTTATTAATTGTTTGAGCTTAAATTTGTTGTGTCAAGCCAAATTATTTTGGTATGACATATATACTGAGTAAAAAGGACACCGTGGATGGATGGTGGTCCGACAAACCTTCAAATAAGGTTTAAATTGGCAATTAAATGAATTGACTAATATTGGCAATTAACTTAAATTGATCAAAAATGTGGTAGGATGATATGCATACTTCTACGATATTGGTGAAGCTGATCACCTACCAGATATCCGAACTCAAATGGTTCTAAGTCATTGAAGACTGACAGAACAAATTGAAATATATGGTTCCGGTACAGAACCCTCAGTATCAGTTATACATCATCTAACATCTTTCAAATCAAACACACTGTGTTTACATTTTTCAAATGAACTTGCTGAGCATTTGTAGTTCATTCTTGCGCATATCTTCTTTGCAGTTTTAAATAATAATCCAGCACTTCTGGGACTGACCAAGGAAGATGACATGTTACGGTAGTGGATAATTTAAGTCTTTTAAAGGCTTTGTTGTAATAAATTAGTATTGAGAACGATGTAATTGAACTTAATGATATAAAATATATTATCATCCCTTATGATATCGATTGTGTTATACTCTGATCTTTACTTTCTTTAGCATAGTTGTACTAAGTTAGTACAGTATCCATATAAACTATACATCTGAATGAGGGTATTTGAATGATATTGAGAGTTAATTTTATAAGCTCTGGAGTTACACTTAATGAGCGCCGGTAAGGTGCCATCTTTACCGGAATGCGCCCCTCAGTTCTAGGGACAATCTTATCATTGATACTGTGAATGTCAAATAGATAGAGAATATCGATATGAAATAGATATCCACAAGATATGAATCTATACATCCAAGTGAGGGTATCCAAACACAGATAACGTTCTGACGAGAACTAGTACCTGTTATGGGATACTGTGAACCTTGGATAGATAGAAGTCATATTTTATTGAATATTTATAGCTAAATAGTATCACGTGAGCACCAAATCTGCTACAGGAGGTGTAGAGAATTTGGGGGCGTCACATATATAAAATACGCGTCATATTATTTTACATGCGAAGCATTTTTTAGAATATATAATATATGTATAGTAAACATGCACATATAGAATACTATATTCTACCCGGATTGATTATGGACTTTTATTCTAGTTTGGTTCACTAGAGCCACCAAGTGAACCAAAAGGTCAAACCTAGGGTGCAAGAATTAAATTTAAATATAACTATTACATTTAAACTCGGGCTCCAATACAAACGGGTTTTCAAGCGCTCCTTGCTCCTTTGTCTCCAATTCTTCAAAATAATTCTAATTAATCCTATTATATGAACTATTTATTATAATAGAAACCTTGATCAGCAGTCAAGGGGAAGTACATAGGAGCGAGATAGAATTTATATTAAAAAAATTAGAGAAGACGAGGTACGCAAACCCCATTTATAAAAATCCATACATTCAAGCATCCTCTAAAATAATTCCAATCATATATTGGTCAATAGTCTATAATCAATCCCTATTTATTATCATACATATCTCTATATGTATCAATAAATAAGTTGTTAGCATCAAGTATGCTACACAGTGATAGTGAGTTTGACATTTTTAAATTATGCATGTGAAATAGACAACATTTTAGCATACATTCATTTAATTAATTACCAAAATAAATTAGGTCTTTATTTTAAATTGGTATCTCTCACTTTTTCATCAAACTATATATTACCCTCATTATATAGTTCGGCAAATCTAATTAAAGATTTTCTAGTGAGATTAAGGATCCCATTTCAAATGTATATAGTCTTGTGTGTGCACAACAAACTATATATAAATAAATAGGTAGACAACTATTGTCAATTACATCACTATGTAACTCCTTGTATTTGCCTCTTAGATTATAATGGTCAAGTGTGTGCACATCCGAACTAAAATAATCTAAGTTAAGTCCAACCTAGCACTTCCATATATGTGAAGAGAAAAAGACTGCCCTTGTGTGTGCACAACAAAGCAGTAATGTTCAATTCCTTAATAGGCATCAAATGTGATAAAACAACATCTTAAATATTTAATACTCTCCTTGTGTGTGCACAACAAACTCATATTAAATATTTAATACTCTATTACTTTACGATGCTGGAAGGCGACGTTCGATATTCCTAATATCTTTGAACACTTAGGACTTAATATTATTTCTTTGAGGGGTTTATTATTATTAGTCTCATCTTGTTTAGCGCGCATGCACATATATATATAAAATACGCGTCATATTATTTAATATCACTACAAAAAAAAGCCCCTTGGCAACAACGCGTTTTCGTTGCTAAAGGTTCAATATTTCATTGCTAAATGTCTTTTGCAACGATTTTTTGGGCGTTGCAGCTTTCATTGCGGAATGAGCGTTGCTAATTGTTTTGCAACGAAATTATTTTGAACGTTGCAAAAAATGAAACATTTAGCAACAAAACTTGAATTTCGTGCAAAATCATAGATCATTTAGCTACAAAACATTTCGTTGCCAATTTATTTAAAAAATGTTGCTAAAAACCAATTTTCGTTACAAAAGCATACTTATTAGCAACGAAAAGCATTTTTTCTTTGCCAATGAAAATCAAAATTCATTGCGTTTGGTATACTTTTGGCAACGAATTTTTTCGTTGCTGAACAACTTGGGAATTGTTGCCTAAACTTGTTTTCGTTGCTAATTGTATACTTTTTAGCAACGATTTTTGTTGCTAAATGTACATAGTACATCGGTCATATATTCGTTTGCAACGAGATTATGAGCAATTAGCAACGATAATATGCGTTACGAATTAATTTTAAAGAGCAACGAAAGTTGTCGATTAGTAACAACACTATACGTTGTTGTTTGCTTTTTATTTACAACAAAAATTGATATTATTTGTAACGAAAGTTGATTTGATTTGTAACGAGAGTTGATTTGGTTTGCAACGAAAGTTGATTTGATTTGCAATGAAAGTTAATATGATTTGCAACGAAAGTTGATTTAATTTGCAACGATATAAATGTTACCTTTGTTTCAACAATATCCTATTCTGTAACAAATGTCGAATTATTTTACAAACAAAATAAATCCTGCCTCAATGACCCCATAACAAATTATTATCCAGTACAAATAAAAATATAGGTTCGTCTCCTATGAAATTGTCTGTTAAAGTGAAAATGTTACATGTTAAAAATATTAGTAATAAACAAAATCTCAAAGTCTTCAATGCCCACAAACCCAAGTCTTAAAGTGATACAAACTCCAATATTCATACATTTTCAATATCCTGCAAAATTAAAAAACCAAATAAATATAAAATTAAGTGAAAGCACATGATCTAAGAGATGAATTTCTATATTTAAATTATAATAATATTTTTGAAAAATTGTAACCATGTAACATTTTCATCCGGGAACAATTCTAACACCTCCACGCAGGGATAATCAAATAAAGATAAAGACCTTTAACATGCATTTTATTTTGTTTGTTTTACATATTTTGGAAGCTAAAACAGAACCAAGTGAGAAGTTTTTAATCCATGCTACTATTCAGTATTCACCAAGGCAAAGAAGTTCAACTAATAAAATATACAACAATTAGGGAGTAAAAGATATATGAAATTAAATGGGTACCGAAATATATTGGCGCTAGAAGTACATGACATGCTTAGTAATTGACTAGTTGTCATTTTTTGACAGATCTGAGAAAAATGCATAGTTATGCTTGATAGTCTAATTATCATAAGACTGATGAGGGGATTACCATATCTTTTGGAAGTTTTCCAAGGAGACCATCTTTGGTATGAACATATCCTTGATACTAGATTCCAAAAAACTTCTCCAGAAGTTCTAAGTCATGTTTTTGTTTTGTTCTAATTTTATAGCATTAGGTTCAGTAACAAGCTTTTGTCTGCATTATAAATTTTTTTATTCTTTCTTAATGTGAATCTTACAATACAACCGTCAATAGCTACTCATACAAATATTTGTAGAATAACAGAGATCACATAGCAGAAATCCATAATCCCTTAAATACCAACTTACCAGAATTTGTGCACTCCCAAAATCACATAGAAAAGAAGAAAAATAAGGAAAGACATAGTAACATGTTAACCTCGAATGACAAATATACTTTTCCGGTATATACAATTAGAATTATGTAAAGGCATATACTGATAAATATACTTTTTCGGTATATACAATTAGAATGATGCAAAGGAAATTCTGCATTCATAAAGAATATAAATATTTTTTTCACAGCAAGAGTTGAAAACTTCAGTAAATTCTAAACTATTCCAAGGGATTATATGAAGAAAACTGAATAAATAAAAATGTGGCCAACTGGATTACTAATACAAAGTTTGAATTGACGATTCATCATTATCTCAAGCTACCATCAAGTTGATAAGAGTACAGAGGAAGCATACCACAATCACTACCAGAAGTTTGCTACTCCCTCATCATTTGTTCATTGCATTAATGTTGTTCCGACGAGTAAGTTTGTTGCATCATGTGCAGTGCGTTTGACATATGTTCAACCTAAAGGCATCAAAGATAAATCTTCAATGTAATTAAAACAAGGAAATAGCAATTGTATCAGGCCATTCATACAAAAAAAACAAACTCAGTTATTATTACCATGTTAGAAGAACCCGCTTAACATGAATTGACTATTTCATTGTATGCGATCTACCAGTTGTGCATCAAACCATCGGATATACCTTAATTGGCAAATAAAGAGAAGGAATAGAAGAAAACCACATTGACAATATAAGATATATTAGGTTCGAGTAGATATACTTCTTGTATCTTTGGATGTTTCAGATGAAATATAACAAACTAAAGCCTGTTATGCTTTATTTATCATAAAAATTAAAAATTAACACCCAAAAAATAACTAAATTCATGTTATCATCCCCCCCAACCCCATTTTCTTTAACGAGGTGTCCACGGCCTCCATTAAGGATAGGGTAATCATACACCATGAAATTGCATGTGGATACCATATTAATAAATTAATTCTTGGGAGATTTATACTCCATCATTTGTAACCCAGGCATTATCTTGGCTTATCTACATGGGTAAGATGCTTGTATACACATGTTAATATTCGAATTTTTTTTTCTATTCTGCAATATCCCAAGTTACATGTCCAATTAGAAAAATCAAGGTGCAATTTTTTTACTTTCTTAGTCTACCTTAAGCCTTAAAAATATAAGAATTATATTAGTAAATGTTTTAACTAACATTTACTGAATATTATTCACTAACTTCAAGTTTGAAACAAAAGTGTACAGTGTACCCTACGTAAAGTGCATATGAAGTAATACATGAAAACGCATGACATTCTTGAGCTATAACAACAATACTTTTTGTCACCTAATAATCAAACTTCATGAGCATTGGTATCATCAGTCATGAGAAATTTGTTTGAGTCAAATAATCTAATAGGATATTAAATAAAATTTCCGTGAAATGAATGAAACTTGTTCGAGTCAGATAATCTAAGCAAAATGAACAATATCAAAATAATAATCAAATGAGTCCTATCTAACCACATAAAGAAGCAAGATATCATCAATCATGAGAAATTTTTAAATGGGTAAGGTCAACACAAAACAAGTATGAACATGGGGGGTGGTCTTATTTGCTCTAATCATAGAACATGTAGGGCTGCTTCATACACATTCTAGGTGGTGAAAGGATATATTACCTACTAAAAAGCCACTCAATAAGCTTTAAGAACTGGCTGAGCTTTAGTTTATCTGGGTAAATCCAGTACCTCCCCACTAATTATTTATAAATGAACTGATTATTACCCATTTGAGTTTCTCGATCGTGACCCATAAACTAAAACAAAAAACAGACCCAACACGGAAAAACAACTTCTTTTACAATTTACAAATAACAATCGCTTTTACTCTTGGAGCTAAAATTACCAAAATACATTATAAATAATCCAGGAAATGAACATGCATTTAGATGTTCTTATCTAACCCAAAAAATTAAACATAATAACAAACCCAAAAAAATAAAAATTACAAATGAAGTCTTTGCATCCTCTAAGTTAAATTGACCAAGGGAAATGGGACTCTGAAAATGGGTATTCATCATAAATTAAGCTCATTCATGATGAGGATTGATTTAGTTGAGTCGAAGGAGCTCAATTTGACAACGGCTCAACAGAAAATTCATAAAATCCAGAAAGGTGGATAGTTTATACTGAGTTCTAGCTTATATTCATAACAGTTGAACAAATTCATCAAGAGCTTCAATGCTGGAACTTTAGCAAACAACCAATCCTACCCCATAAAATTGCCAAATTCAATAAAAACATTACAAAAAGTTCTCTATATTGTAGACCATGTGTATCAGTGTATGTTTGTGTGCTTGAGTGTTGGTCTTTGTGTATCTGCAAGTGCATGTGTCCATCTGTGTCACACTATAAGAACTATTTCTTCATCAGTAGTTCAAATCAAGATAGGATTATGCTTTAGTTTGAAGTATTGTAGGTAATTTTATAAAACAATTTGACTTGCAGTAATTGGCTTTTGCAATTGACAAAACTAACACATCATCCACTACAAAAAAGCTACATAATGTACAATTTCTAGCAATTTGTACAAGAAAGGAAAGTTCTGCCAGCAAGAATATAACAGGAATAGAGGAAAATGAATGATCTCAAAACCAGTAGTCTTCTTAGATAGTCCAGATAGTGCAAATATTTTAATAATGTTAGACTGAATTGTAAACCAGCAAAAATGAATATTTTTCTAATGTTCTCAAAGCAGCAAAAATGAATAATTGACTAATGTTAGACTCTCAATGATTTTTTTCAGTCACTCTTTTCTTGTATTTGGAAATGATGTTAATTCTATTTTAACATATCAATCTTAAACCATAAACACTAATTGTGAAAATGGCATGAAACACAACATTAGAACTAGTAATTTCTTCAATCACCGCAATAGTCTAAATAGACACTCTAGCAATCACACACAAACTTGAATAGATAATGATGAACAAATCATACCTATTAAATTTCCCCTGGAACTACAAAACTAAAGATTTTTATTGATGAAATAATGATAGTTAAAATTTGAAAGTAAGGAATTACCAGAGGGAAAATGTGATGCAACAACAACAAAGCCCATCTTGTAGTATATCCACCGTACCCACGAACCAATGGATCGGCCTAAAAAAATGAAGGAAAAATACCCAATTTTAATACATGAATGTTTTTTTGGAAAAAAACATAAAGAAAGAAAGAAAGAAGAAAAAGAAGGAACCTTGCGGGAGTAAGTATCAGCAAGAGCAGCACCCCATCCACCAAATCTGAAGGATTGCTCCGTAATCGAGTCCCCAAATAATACTATTTGAGGCCTCATTCTTTCTCCCAAGTCAAACCGACCTACTAGCTATGAAGACCAAACCTATGAGATCGAAACACCATAACATTCATCTAAAAATTAACAGATCTAGCCAGAAATAAGCAAATCTAACAGGAGCAGGCGGCAGCGATGGGGACGTCGAAGGTGAAGGCGAGGGGCTTGATCTCTTAAAGGACTTGGCCTGGATCCAATTAATAAGCAGATCTAACCTGCTGTGCTACACCCGTAGTTTCTTCATGCTGCCTTTGATGCGGCCGAGAGGAGATGAGATGAGAGGAGAGGAGGAAGACATAGAGAGAGAGTTAATGAAACCTAAACGGCTAAACGTACTACCACTCTACCAATTCTCTTTAAAGAAATACTAAATTGTTATATTAATCTAAAAGTAAGTATCCTAGAGGGAAAAAAATAATTAAATATTAAATCATTAATCAAATACTAAATTAAACAGATACATAAAAAATTAATTAATTAATTAATTAAATTAAAAATGTTGTTATAAGTATAAATTTATGTGAATCTTCAAAATGAATGCTCTAATTACAAGTTTACAACTGTAACTATAATAAAAAAAATAATGAGTTTTAAAGTATAGTTTATTAATAAATGAATGTTAATTTATTTATTTTTAATAAATACAATAATCAATACTCTAAATTACAATTCAAATAAGTTTTCATCATTTTCGAAATCTTAAATTTAAATTTTAAAATAAATACTCTAATTACAGCTATAACTAGAATAAGAAAAAAAATTGAATTTTTAAGTATAGTTCATTAATAAATGAATATTAATTTATTTATTTTTAATAAATACAATAATCAATGTTCTAAATTACAATTTAAATAAGTTTTCATCATTTTTGAAAACCTAAATTTTAAAATGAATGTTCTACTTATTAATGTTTAGATGCTCATTTTATGTGTGTGGAGTAATACTGTAGTGTGTATGAATATTTATAATTTATAATTAGATTCAAAAGTTTACATTGAATATTTAATTATTTTTTCTCAATAATTAATTAAAAATTTAATAATATGTTTATGGAGACTTTTATTTATTATTTATCCCTAATACATAGATTACAATTTACATAGTTAAAGTTTATTTTATTTCATTATATTTATGGAGAGTGCGAGTTATAATGTATGTGTCACAACAAGTTAATCCAACTTGATCCAAAATTGACATTGGACTTACTTTAAATATTTGGACTTCTAGTTTCTAAATAATTAGGCAAATGAAAGTGATACATACTCTCTCCACCTGAAACTATAAATAAATAATGATGGATAATATAATATTAATGAAACTATAAGTATCACTATAGAAATTCAAAATATAAACTCTTACATGATATGTGTTTGATAATTATTTCAATTTCTGAATTAGAACAAGAAATACATCTATCATGTGATTAATAAATAAAAGTTTATAAATAATACAATATTAATAAAATTACAAGTATTAGTGCAGAAATTCAAAATACCAACTCCTACTTGATATGGGTTTGATAATTATTTAATTTATTTGATATCTCTAAATTAGAACAAGAAAATACATTTATGTGATTAATAAATAAATAATGATAGATAATACAATAATAACGAAAAGAAAAAAAATCAATGATAATATAGTTATTAACTAAATAAATATTATTCACAATTTATTTTTTGTTCTTTTCATTAGTCCTTCGCTAGAACATTCTTATTTTCTTAGTAGTGATAATTGTTTAGTGATGTAAAACATTAATAAATGAAGTTATGAGTGTGAATGTACGTAGAAAATAAAAAAAATAATTAATGATATATTTTATTGAATTTTGGTATTTCATATGTTTGAACTAAAATAAGGAAATATATGATGAAATTATAAGTATCAGTGTAGGAATTTAAAATACCAACTCCTACATGATATGTGTTTGATAATTATTTCATATATCTAAAGTAGAACAAGGAAATATATTTGTCATGTGATTAATAAAATAATAAAATACATAATGTTATAAATTACATTAGAATCCAAAGTATCATCCATTTTACGTAACATCATTGATTTACCAAGTTTAATATTCTAAACAAAATATCCAACTTTTTAAAACACGGGGTATTCCCCCTTCATAGGGGCTACCTGTTCTGGAGGGCATACCTGTTCCAAAAGAGCATACTTGGGGGGCCCTGGCCTCGCCCTTCTACTGTTCCAGTGTCGTACACGTCCCTGGAGAAATAGATGACCCACTTACCATCTACAAATTAGGTAAGCTGAACGAGTTTCTTCTATTTTTACAGGAGAATGTGTACGGCCAAATGCATCCAGTATGACCATAACGAAAGCAAGTTTTGAACATCGACAAGTTGATCAGAAATTGTTTTCGACTCTTTATGTCTCTCAGTTTGTGCTGCCTTAAATCAACCGTAATAATAATTATCTAATACATTAAAAACATTGTTTTTGTTTTTTTTATAAATCAATATCGTGTACTCCCTCCGTTCTTTTTTAAATGTTGTTTTAGAGAAGTATTTTTGTCTCTTAATATTTGTCGTTTGAGAATTTCAATTAAATATTAATTGCTTAGTTTTCAATATTACCCCAAATATTAAATATAACTTTGATTTTTTCATTATTTTTTGTCCAATAAATAATATTTTTTTTATAATATAAGGATAATATAGATAATTAATATTATATTTAATATTATATAATTAATTTTTTAATACTTATGTATAGTTCTAAAATGACAAATATTAATTTCCGGCTCTAATATTCTAAAAGACAAACAGCTAGAAAACTGTTAAAATTTTCCTTCAATTATATTTACTCAAAACAGACACTATTATTGTTTTTTTTCCACTATAATTTTCATTCCAATATATTATATTTCCCTCCCAATTTTTGTTAGCTGCTTTACTATCTGATAACCATCCCCAATTTCTATCTCTAATCCATTCCTAAACTCAAATCCCAAATATTTACACCCAATTTCAGTGTACGTATGATCTTAGCTTTCAATTCGACCTATTTGCTCACACCATCGCCGGTACCTGGGGCCGATGACCAGCTCCACGCTTCCCAAATCATCCATGTCACCGGAGCTGTCAGACTGGAGAGTCTGGAATTTCGATCCCAAAGGCGAAGGGCCCTACACCGGAGTCGCCGATGGTCGGATTCTTAAGTGGGAAGGACAAATCAATGGTTGGGTTGATTTTGCCGTCACTTCTTCCCATAGGTACCAATTAACTAAAAACCTTTCTTTTTTGTTTTGCACTAGTTCTTCCTCTATTTGATTTTTTTTTATTTTTAAAAAATATATTTATCTGTATGCAATTACTTACCATTGAACTAACTTTTTTAGGGGCTGTGCACTTGTACTGATCATCTGCCCCTCTATATCCCTGTTATGAGAGTACCATTTGCCTTGGATACATTAGAGATTTATGTTTCAATTTTAAAATTGAATAGTAAATGCTTATTGCACACCTAAAATTTAGTCCAATTTAAAATTTAATCACAATGGGATTGAAACTCTTGACCCACCTCTAGTTTTGGTACTCTTGCACTACCTGATCCAAAGGATTAAAGTTATAGCTTAATTCTATAATTAGGATAACAAAATATCATGAAGCAGTTGCTCAACAAGGGAACCAATATATCTAAATTTCCTTGCACTATAAGATGGAATAACATATATCAAATATCATGAAGCAGTTGTACTATTTTTAGGAAAAATTTCATAAGCATTTTATCAGTTGTTTCACTATATAAACTGACCAGCAATCACAATGCTTGCAAGGTGTTTGATATGTTGTCTCACTCACATTTGTAAGAACACTAACAACATTCAGGATTGGGATTGGACGATTGGTACATAACTACATATCATTTTTTTGCACCAGTTCTTCAGTACAATAATATTGCTCTTTGCTCAATTTTACATTATACTTAATCAAGGTGTTCTATTTTACTATTTGGCACTAATTCTAAGTTCTTGCAAAGATTCTCTCTTACATGCTCTATATTAAAATTGGTTCATTAGGATAGAGTTAGTGAATGAGAAGAAGTAACCAAAATTACAACATTAATTTAATATTTTGTCTTTGAATGTTGACGTCTGATCTTTTATGATATCTATTTGCTAACAACTTAACGGATATGACAGTCATACACATTACTTAGCTACTTACATTTTAATTCAGAGTATCAAAGTGGAGGTGAATTCTCATAACAATATGGCTACCAACAAGTTTTTCTTAGCATTTTTAATGTGCTGTAAATCTCAAATGTTCGGTCCTTGTAATAATACTATCATATATGTGTGTATATATATGAATAGAGTGTCCATACTTGGCTTGTAGGAATGTACTGAGCAGACTAGATGTCGTAAGCTGGCTCTGTGATCTTCTTTTTACTGTAGGATATATTCAGAGGTGAGTGGAGGTTTCACTTGATTATAAAACCTTGCTTTTGTTAATACTCTATTTTCTTATCTGAAATGGTGCATATGTTTTGTGTCTGAAACTAGTCTTGAGATTTTAATACTTGTAAATAAGCATGACCTTAAAGAGTTTAGATTCTATGTTTTTATGATGTGGAAGTGGGATATACCTTCTTGTCTTTTTATTTTTATTAATTTTAGTGAATTTTTTATTGGGCTTATTTATTTGTTGTTGAAGTTGTCTTGGCTATCTAAGTTTTCAAATTTATTATCTTCCTAATCCTAGGGTTGTTTGCATTTAGATTTTAACAAGATAAGTACTCTGAGTAAATGGATATATGAATCTTTAATTGTTTAATAGTATTACTTACTGTATTTATTGCTCTCTTCATCTGTGGAAAAGGTTCAATTTTTTCTTGTTGTTTACTTAGCCACATGGATGTGGACGTTGATGATACGAGGAAGTAGCTAGTTTGTGATAGAGGACCAGTTTCCTTTTCATTTGCTAGTTTGTAGTATCTTTCCTGGTTGAATTTGTTAGTTCTAGTGGTTAGGTTTCATTATTTCCTTGCTGCCTCTACGAGATAGGCAAAGTATGTTTTGATAAGTTGGTCAAACTATCAACTCTGTTATATCTTCAATCTACTGTCTCTTTAAGGGTTAATATCTTTTAACTGTACAACATTGTGTGAATTATGTTGAATTTTTAACTTGGATATTGAGAGCATGTGGTGTGACGCCCCCAAATCCGGGTTACCTTAACCTCGAATTTGGTGCATCACTATGCAACTCATACACATACTATTAATAACTAATTGCGGAATAATAGAAATATTTACATTCATATAACATAAATACTCTCGTCCCAAGTCTCGATACCAATACAAATACCTGACATAACATAATACAAAAGGTCTAATATATAAGTCTGAATACATGACATAACTTAATACATAATTTCTAAACGAGTCTTAAAACATAGCATAATCATAACATAGTGGGACAAAGCTAATTCGTGGCTTTGCCTTTGCCTTTATCCTTTCCCAAGATCTCGCCTCTTTTGGTAACAACTGAAATGTTTTTAAGGAAAGCAAGGGTGAGCAACAAATTTGCCCAGCAAGCACAATAACAATAAAAATGAATAACCATGAGTTAGGTTTCACAATCTCAAAGGGCTACGACGAAGATTGAATAGCTCAGGAAATAAATATGTAGATTGTGAACAAAGTTTTAATACTATTCTCTATTATCACCGATGAGTCACTATGGACCGATGGATTATTAGAAAAATCTAAAGATTTCAATGATTTCAAGGTAATGAACGTTCAACACTGAGTGGCCTCTATAGACCGAAAAATCTAACTAGACTTAGCAAAATTACAATGATAACCCAAAACTGAGTGGTCATTAAGGACCAAGAACTCTTACTAGAATCACCAGCATTACACTGATAACCCAAAAACAGGTACAATAGGTGATCAACCTAAAATACCCGGCGTTATGCATAAGCCTCAAATGTTCTACTTACATTCAACTTGCGCGCATGTCGGTCCCCCGACAAAAATATAATTTCCCCTTCTATGAGGGTTGTTCATCTCAGCAGATATAAAAGTCCGCACCAAAGCAATTGGTTTGGATCGCTTTCTAAATTATGGATACTGGTCTAGCCGAATCAAATGGCATCAACACTCTTCATAAACAGTTCATGCATAATTTGAATTCAAAAGCTTTAACAGTTTATGGCAATAACGTATCTTGAACGCTTGTGCAAATATGAAAGATTGGCATAAGTATGGAATTCACACAATAACATATGTATTGCGTAAGTATGAACTTTGAACATTAAATAGCATTCGTAAGAATATAATCGAATGAAGTTGATAAGCTCGCCTAGGACGAGGACTAGACAAGGATTAGAAAGCTTGCCCAATATACGTCTTTTGGGAAAGATAAGAAACTTGCATTCAATACTTAGAATGAATGAAGTTAGAGAACTTGTCCAACAAAAGGGTTAGACAAGGGTTAGGAAACTTGCTCAAATAAAATAGTTGAGTGAGGAACTTGCAATAACATAGAAGGATTGCTTAATCAATAATTAACTCGCACATTAGAACTTGCCCAACACAAGGGTTAGACAAGGGTTAAAGAAAAACTTGCCTTAAGCGCTTGCTAATAACTCGACGTTAATCGTCCTTCAAAAGTCCTACACATTTAAGTACATATCCACATACCAATTAGCCACATAATTGATGTCAAATATTGGTTTACATTACTCAATAAGGTTTCATTCTAATTAGAAACATAATATCAAATAAGGTTACACATACATGATACGATGTTTTGGCGTTTGCACAACGCACACTCGATTCGCCTCATTTGCATAAGCTTAGCATGCTCATACACTTGTCTAGTTCATCATTGATAAAAGCTAAAGGTCATTATAAACCATAATGTACAAGTTCTAGAACTTAAAACAATAACTTTTAGCGTTGGAAACATTACACGTTACATACGTGCATGCACGACGCCATCTATTTGCTTCCTAATGCACAATAGTCCTAAAAATGGCCAATTTAGAAATTTTTCAAGACATTAAATTACAGTTCTAAATAATGGAATTATAGCTCTACTTCTTAGCTTTCCGGATCATCTTGAATCATCCAATTTGGAGTTCGTATGAGAAAGTTACGCCCATTTTAGTAAAGGATGTCAGAGCTGTCAAGCCCATGCGCCCAGCGCGCGCCCGCGCGCGCCCCACCTGCGCCCAGCAGCCCCCAGCGCGCCCGCGCGGCGCCCCACTGCGCCCGCGCCCATGGCCTGGCCCCCAAGGCTTGGTTTCCTTCCAATTTTGGCAGTTTGACATACAAACTTCAAACCTTCATAACTTCTTCGTTATAAATCGGAATTAGGCCGTTCCAGAGGCTATGGAAAGCTTATAACATGGACTACAAAACCCTCATGGATTCATAATTTTACAGACTCATTTACTACTCATAAAATTGTCCCGAAAGTCCCTCCAAGGCTAAGTTTTCACTATTTTGGACAGATTGGACACCTTTTCTCCCAAACGCCATAACTCCCTCATCCGAGGTCGAAATGCGTTCGTTCCAAAGCCTATGGCTTACTAACTCAGGGCATTATACTACCCCAAAAGCTTAAAATTACACACATAACACAACATTACCAGAATTAAATCAAAGGCCACAGTTCACACTAGTTTTCAATGAAACTCAAGGTTAGGCCAATTCATTAATCCTCCTTGTGTCTTAGCTATTATGCAACAAGTCAATATGAGTTAAAACATGCTTTCAATACCCAACTAAGCAATATAACACCATTTCAACAATTAATCAAAATTAATTCTCATGATCTTTAGAGAAATCATTCTCTTAGACAATAAATCAAATAGTTGGTGGGCATGGCTTACAAACTCACATTGGGGTAGAATTTAATTATGCTCTAGTCCAGATTTCCAAATGAAATCATTACCCACATGCCTCTAAGAACATGGCAACAATTCTCTACCATCTAACACAACCAAAATAACCAACCAAAAGCTATATTTACAACAAAGTACATAAATTGTCCAAATCAGTCCATAATTGTCCAACAGTCCATTAATGTCCATTCTTGATTCCTTATGCAAAGGTTTTGATTATCAAACATTGTTCCACTTTCATTGATCATTATTAAGGCTTTTAAAGAGTTAACCACATTCATATCAACTCATGAACTAACCAAACAATTTCAGCAATATATACTCTCATAAACAAGCAATATGAAACTGAAAACTGAAGCAACCATGGAAATGAGTTTGGTTCCAAAACACTAACCTCTTGAAGCAACTTCTAGGATGAAAATAGGATTGATAACCAGCTGCTACACCACTTCTTCTTCTTCCTTCAAACCACCCGTGCACCAACTCTCACAACTCTCTCTAAATTTCTGGATTCTAACTTAGCAACAATGAGCAAAGGAATGCATGAATGGCAAGGGAGGAGTATATATAGAAGAAATGAGCTGAGCTTCATGGGTGAGTGAAGAAATGTGCTGAGCATGTAGGATCAGCTCCCTATACATGGGAGGCTGGAATTGAACTCCCCCATGTATGGGTAACTCCCCCTCTCCTTCTCCCCAATTGTTCTTCATCCCTTTTCCTCTCCCAAATGCAAGAATTGCTCCAACCAAGAAGTTCTTATTCCCTTTGTCCCTCTTCTCTTCATTCTCCCGTTCATCTCCTTCTTCTCCATTCAATTCATCAGCTGATGGTTATTACCCATTTCCCTCATGGGTTATGGGTTGGGTCGTGGGTCAGGTCGTGGGTCATGGGTCATGGGTTTGGGCCACCTTTAAGCAATTTGCGGCTTCTAATTAAATCCCAAATTTGGCTAAAATAAAATCCAACACTTGGATTATTACTCAATCACATTTACACTATGACAAAAATTAGAAAATTCGAAATAAACGAAAAAGACGTTTTTGGGGTGAATAGTGCCCACGCGAATAGTAACCCGCGAATAGAATATTAGCGATATTTCTCCGAAATTATTTTAATAAGTCCTACCAAATAACAACACTTAATATCATTGCAAACACATAATCTAGGTTATTACATAACCTTTAATCACATCACATAAAATAATATTAATAAAAATTCATTCATTAAATAATAATTATAAGCGTATATTACAAAGTCATGCAAAATTCACGGTCATTACATCCTCCCCTCCTTATAAGAATTATGTCCCCAGAATTACAACTAAGCAAAAAGATGGGGGTAATTCTTCTTCATTTTATCCTCTAACTCCCACATAGCCTCCTTGGCATCGTGGTTTCGCCAAACTACCTTCACATAAGGTATGACTTTATTCCTTAATACTTGCTCCTTCCTATCAGTTATCTGAATAGGAATTTCCTCGTACGTGAGATCCTTCTCGATCTGGACGGGCTCATAGGATATAACGTGCTTGTAATCGGGTTTATATGACCGTAGCACTGAGACATGAAACACATTGTGGATATGCTCCAGCTCGGGAGGTAAAGCTACCTCATATGCCACTACGCCTACCCTTCTCAAGACCTCAATGGTCCTAAGAACCTCGGACTCAACTTTCTGTTCTTGCCGAATCGGATCGTCCCCTTCTAAGGAGATACCTTCAAAAACACAAAACTACCACTTTCAAACTCTCGGCTTTGACGGTGCAAATCTGCATATTTCTTCTACCGATCTTGGGCTACTACCAATCTGGCTCTTATTGTCCCAATAATATCTGTCGTTTGCTGAACTAGTTCTGGTCCCAATAGTCGTCTCTCCCCGACTTCATCCCGACATAACGGTGTTCTGCACTTTCTTCCGTAGAGAGCTTCGTACGGCGGCATACCGATACTTGCGTGATAACTATTATTATAAGCGAATTCCACGAGGGGTAAATGGTCATCCCAGCTTCCCTTAAAATCCATCACACAAGCTCTAAGCATGTCTTCCAGTGTCTTTATTGTTCGCTCACTCTGTCCGTCAGTTTGAGGATGATAAGTAGTACTTAGCCTCAGCTGTGTTCCCATTTCCATTCTGGTATCTTAAGTGGTTGAAGTAGTCCACTCGGTCTCTGATGCTCTGCCTGGACCCGTTGACAGGTAAGACACTTACTGACGCACTCTGCCACCTCTCGCTTCAAATTTGGCCACCAAAAATATTGACGGAGATCCCTGTACATTTTTGTGCTTCCTGGGTGAACAGAATATGGTGAGTTATGTGCCTCATGCAAGATTGCTTCTCTTAGTTCGGTCACAGCTGGCACCCACACACGTTCTTCAAATCGCAAGATACCATCTTTATCCAATATGAACTTTTCTTCATCATTTTCTGCTACTCTTTCCTTTATCTTCTCACATTCCTCATCATTTCTCTGTGCCTCCTGTACTTTATCTAGCAACGTCGGACGAGCTTCCATTACGAATAAGCGCTCTGCTTCCCTTCTCGGACTTTTCACTTCTATCTCTAGTCGCGTCATTTCCTTCACTAGCTCCTCCTGCGTTGTCAGTTTGAACAAGCTCTCCCTTCCCTTTCTACTCAACGCATCTGCTACTACGTTTGCCTTCCCCGGGTGATAAAGAATCTTGCAGTTGTAATCCTCGATTAATTCCAACCACCTCCTTTGTCGCATATTGAGCTCTTTCTGGGTGAAGATATACTTCAGACTTTTGTGGTCCGTATATATCTCACATTTCTCCCCATAAAGATAGTGCCTCCAAATTTTCAGGGCAAAAACTACCGCAGCTAACTCCAAGTCGTGGGTAGGGTATCGCTTTTCATAGTCCTTCAATTGACGTGACGCATACGCAATGACCTTGCCATGCTGCATTAGAACACAACCAAGACCTCGGTGTGACGCATCACTATACACTACAAAACCTCCTGTATCATCCGGTAGGGATAACACAGGTGCCTCGCTCAATCTCTTCTTCAACTCCGTAAAGCTTTCCTCACACTTCTCCGTCCACACAAACTTCACAGTCTTCCTCGTTAGATTAGTTAACGGGGTCGCTATCTTAGAAAAGTCCTGGATAAATCGTCGATAGTACCCGGCTAACCCTAAGAAACTTCGCACCTCCGTTGGCGTCCTCGGTTGATCCTAGTTACTCACGGCTTCCACTTTCGCAGGATCCACTGAGATCCCATCTTTGTCTATCACATGCCCCAGAAATTATACCCTTTCCATCCAAAATTCACATTTAGAAAATTTTTCGTACAACTTCTCTCTCCTCAGTGTCTCTAGTATCGCCTTCAGATGGTCGGCGTGCTCCTCTTCGGTCTTTGAATAGATTAGGATGTCGTCGATGAAAACCACCACTAACTTGTCTAAGTATGGCTTGAGAATTCGATTCATCAAATCCATAAATGCTGCTGGCGCGTTCGTCAGACCGAAAAACCTCACCAAAAATTCATAGTGCCCATACCTCGTTCGAAACGCGGTCTTTCGCACGTCCTCCCTCCTCACCTTTAACTGGTGATATCCAGTCCTCAAATCTATCTTCGAGAAATGCCTCGCTCCTTGAAGTTAATCGAAAAGATCATCGATTCTTGGCAACGGATACTTGTTCTAATCGTTGCCTTGTTCAACTCTCGGTAGTCGATACAAAGCCTCATCGTTCCGTCCTTCTTTTTGACAAACAAGACCGGTGCTCCCCAAGGGGACACACTCGGTTGAATATACCTATTGTCCAGCAATTCTTGAAGTTGGAGCAACAATTGCTTCATTTCCACTAGCGCTATGCGATACGGGGCTTTCGAAATTGGTGCCGTCCCTAGCGCTAAATCTATTACAAACTCAATTTCCCTGTCTGGCGGTAGACCGGGTAATTCGTTTGGAAACACGTCCAGAAAATCCCTCACTATCGGTATATCTGTTATTTCTACTCCCTCCTTCTTTGTGTCTACAATATAGGCTAAATAGCCTACGCACCCTTTTCTTAGTAACTTCTTGGCCTGCATCATCGTAAGACAACACGATCGTCTAAGCGATGTGCTACCATTAAATACTACCCTCAACCGGTTTGAGGTCCGAAGGTTCACACTTTTCTTTTGACAGTCAATTATTGTTGCATGGTTATACAACCAATCCATTCCCAGTATTACATCAAACTCTCCTAATTTAATCGGGATCAAATCTACCTTTAGGTTATGACCCCTAATTATAGCCCAATAATTACGGTATATGAACTCTACAGGAATTACCTCCTCATTAGCAATTTCTACACTCAAAGGATTTTCTAGTTGCTCTTGGGGTAAATTTAATCGACTAGCAAATTCCTCAGATACAAACGAATAGGTAGCACCCGAATCAAATAATACATAAGCATTTATATCATTGATCGGGATAATACCTGACACCACGTCCCTCGAAGCTACGGCATCCTGGGCCGTCATGTTGAATGTCCTGGCGGTTAGTCGGTTAGGCTGAGCAGGTCTGCCAGTTGCTGGCTTGTTGCTTCTTCCTTTGTAGCCGCTTCCCCTGATGTTTCCTTTCTGGGGACAATCCTTGACCCGATGTTCGGCTGACCCACAAGCAAAACATCCACGAACTTTCTTCGGTTTGGGGCAATGAGGAGAGATATGTCCCTCTTGCCCACAGTTGTGGCATATGATAGGCCTTTTCCTACATACGCTCCTATACATCTTCCCACAGTTCTTACACTCTTCTTTTCTCTTCTTAAGCTCTCTTTGCTTACTTCCAGAATTTCCTGGATCACTATCGTTCCATTTCCTCTTTCCCTCCTTACTCGGAGCTTCCTGCAATACACTGCATTCAGCTTCCATCTTATTGACTTGCTCATTCAGCATGCCACGTTCCCTTACCATTTCTTTTAATACAGTTTCCAATCGATCGATTATCCCTCTCGCTACTATCCATGATTCTTCTAGGATGGATACCCTATTAATTAGTGTCTGCACCTCCGTTAACACTTGATTATCTACTCCTATCGCGAGGACTTTTTCCTCCTCTTCTACACCTATTCCTGGCTCTATCTGAGCCTCTTTGGAATCTTCTGTTGGATCATTCGCCAGATCAAACCCTAACTCAGGCTCCTCCTCAACTGGGACCACTGTCGTGGTAGGCTCAGCTATCAGGGGAGTCTCGGATACCGCATGGATGTCACGTGGCCCCTCCTCCTCAACTCTGCTAGGTCCACCTATAGCTGCCATCCTACATCCACAACACAAGACAAATAAACTTTATTAGTACCCCATAGTAAAATATAGGTTCATTGTATGGAATGAAGGTATATTTCACGACACTACTAACTTTCTAATCAAAGTCTATATCACGTAAAACTCTACATGAGCTTTATCTCTTTTCTATTCCTCTACATTCCCTAAGGTTATAGCCTAAGGATTCTCTTTTTTCCTAAGGTTTATAACCTATAGCTCTGATACCAACCTGTGACGCCCCCAAATCCGGGTTACCTTAACCTCGAATTTGGTGCATCACTATGCAACTCATACACATACTATTAATAACTAATTGCGGAATAATAGAAATATTTACATTGATATAACATAAATACTCTCGTCCCAAGTCTCGATACCAATACAAATACCTGACATAACATAATACAAAAGGTCTAATATATAAGTCTGAATACATGACATAACTTAATACATAATTTCTAAACGAGTCTTAAAACATAGCATAATCATAACATAGTGGGACAAAGCTAATTCGTGGCTTTGCCTTTGCCTTTATCCTTTCCCAAGCTCTCGCCTCTTTTGGTAACAACTGAAATGTTTTTAAGGAAAGCAAGGGTGAGCAACAAATTTACCCAGCAAGCACAATAACAATAAAAATGAATAACCATGAGTTAGGTTTCACAATCTCAAAGGGCTACGACGAAGATTGAATAGCTCAGGAAATAAATATGTAGATTGTGAACAAAGTTTTAATACTATTCTCTATTATCACCGATGAGTCTCTATGGACCGATGGATTATTAGAAAAATCTAAAGATTTCAATGATTTCAAGGTAATGAACTTTCAACACTGAGTGGCCTCTATAGACCAAAAAATCTGACTAGACTTAGCAATATTACAATGATAACCCAAAACTGAGTGGTCATTAAGGACCAAGAACTCTTACTAGAATCACCAGCATTACACTGATAACCCAAAAACAGGTACAATAGGTGATCAACCTAAAATACCCGGCGTTATGCATAAGCCTCAAACGTTCTACTTACATTCAACTTGCGCGCATGTCGGTCCCCCGACAAAAATATAATTTCCCCTTCTATGAGGGTTGTTCATCTCAGCAGATATAAAAGTTCGCACCAAAGCAATTGGTTTGGATCGCTTTCTAAATTATGGATACTGGTCTAGCCGAATCAAATGGCATCAACACTCTTCATAAACAGTTCATGCATAATTTGAATTCAAAAGCTTTAACAGTTTATGGCAATAACGTATCTTGAACGCTTGTGCAAATATGAAAGATTGGCATAAGTATGGAATTCACACAATAACATATGTATTGCGTAAGTATGAACTTTGAACATTAAATAGCATTCGTAAGAATATAATCGAATGAAGTTGATAAGCTCGCCTAGGACGAGGACTAGACAAGGATTAGAAAGCTTGCTCAATATACGTCTTTTGGGAAAGATAAGAAACTTGCATTCAATACTTAGAATGAATGAAGTTAGAGAACTTGTCCAACAAAAGGGTTAGACAAGGGTTAGGAAACTTGCTCAAATAAAATAGTTGAGTGAGGAACTTGCAATAACATAGAAGGATTGCTTAATCAATAATTAACTCGCACATTAGAACTTGCCCAACACAAGGGTTAGACAAGGGTTAAAGAAAAACTTGCCTTAAGCGCTTGCTAATAACTCGACGTTAATCGTCCTTCAAAAGTCCTACACATTTAAGTACATATCCACATACAAATTAGCCACATAATTGATGTCAAATATTGGTTTACATTACTCAATAAGGTTTCATTCTAATTAGAAACATAATATCAAATAAGGTTACACATACATGATACGATGTTTTGGCGTTTGCACAACGCACACTCGATTCGCCTCATTTGCATAAGCTTAGCATGCTCATACACTTGTCTAGTTCATCATTGATAAAAGCTAAAGGTCATTATAAACCATAATGTACAAGTTCTAGAACTTAAAACAATAACTTTTAGCGTTGGAAACATTACACGTTACATACGTGCATGCACGACGCCATCTATTTGCTTCCTAATGCACAATAGTCCTAAAAATGGCCAATTTAGAAATTTGTCAAGACATTAAATTACAATTATAAATAATGGAAGTTATAGCTCTACTTCTTAGTAAAGGATGTCAGAGCTGTCAAACCCATGCGCCCAGCGCGCGCCCGTGCGCGCCCCACCTGCGCCCAGCAGCCCCCAGCGCGCCCGCGCGGCGCCCCACTGCGCCCGCGCCCATGGCCTGGCCCCCAAGGCTTGGTTTCCTTCCAATTTTGGCAGTTTGACATACAAACTTCAAACCTTCATAACTTCTTCGTTATAAATCGGAATTAGGCCGTTCCGGAGGCTATAGAAAGCTTATAACATGGACTACAAAACCCTCATGGATTCATAATTTTACAGACTCATTTACTACCCATAAAATTGTCCCGAAAGTCCCTCCAAGGCTAAGTTTTCACTATTTTGGACAAATTGGACACCTTTTCTCCCAAACGCCATAACTCCCTCATCCGAGGTCGAAATGCGTTCGTTCCAAAGCCTATGGCTTACTAACTCAGGGCATTATACTACCCCAAAAGCTTAAAATTACACACATAACACAACATTACCAGAATTAAATCAAAGGCCAAAGTTCACACTAGTTTTCAATGAAACTCAAGGTTAGGCCAGTTCATTAATCCTCCTTGTGTCTTAGCTATTATGCAACAAGTCAATATGACTTAAAACATGCTTTCAATACCTAACTAAGCAATATAACACCATTTCAACAATTAATCAAAATTAATTCTCATGATCTTTAGAGAAATCATTCTCTTAGACAATAAATCAAATAGTTGGTGGGCATGGCTTACAAACTCACATTGGGGTAGAGTTTAGTTATGCTCTAGTCCAGATTTCCAAATGAAATCATTACCCACATGCCTCTAAGAACATGGCAACAATTCTCTACCATCTAACACAACCAAAATAACCAACCAAAAGCTATATTTACAACAAAGTACATAAATTGTCCAAATCAGTCCATAATTGTCCAACAGTCCATTAATGTCCATTCTTGATTCCTTATGCAAAGGTTTTGATTATCAAACATTGTTCCACTTTCATTGATCATTATTAAGGCTTTTAAAGAGTTAACCACATTCATATCAACTCATGAACTAACCAAACAATTTCAGCAATATATACTCTCATAAACAAGCAATATGAAACTGAAAACTGAAGCAACCATGGAAATGAGTTTGGTTCCAAAACACTAACCTCTTGAAGCAACTTCTAGGATGAAAATATGATTGATAACCAGCTGCTACACCACTTCTTCTTCTTCCTTCAAACCACTCGTGCACCAACTCTCACAACTCTCTCTAAATTTCTGGATTCTAACTTAGCAACAATGAGCAAAGGAATGCATGAATGGCAAGGGAGGAGTATATATAGAAGAAATGAGTTGAGCTTCATGGGTGAGTGAAGAAATGTGCTGAGCATGTAGGATCAGCTCCCTATACATGGGAGGCTAGAATTGAACTCCCCCATGTATGGGTAACTCCCCCTCTCCTTCTCCCCAATTGTTCTTCATCCCTTTTCCTCTCCCAAATGCAAGAATTGCTCCAACCAAGAAGTTCTTATTCCCTTTGTCCCTCTTCTCTTCATTCTCCCGTTCATCTCCTTCTTCTCCATTCAATTCATCAGCTGATGGTTATTACCCATTTCCCTCATGGGTCATGGGTTGGGTCGTGGGTCAGGTCGTGGGTCATGGGTCATGGGTTTGGGCCACCTTTAAGCAATTTGCGGCTTCTAATTAAATCCCAAATTTGGCTAAAATAAAATCCAACACTTGGATTATTACTCAATCACATTTACACTATGACAAAAATTAGAAAATTCGAAATAAACGAAAAAGACGTTTTTGGGGTGAATAGTGCCCACGCGAATAGTAACCCGCGAATAGAATATTAGCGATATTTCTCCGAAATTATTTTAATAAGTCCTACCAAATAACAACATTTAATATCATTGCAAACACATAATCTAGGTTATTACATAACCTTTAATCACATCACATAAAATAATATTAATAAAAATTCATTCATTAAATAATAATTATAAGCGTATATTACAAAGTCATGCAAAATTCACGGTCATTACATGTGGAGTCTAGGCTAACTGTTATAAATGCAGGCAGTATAGGTATATATTTACTAAATGATTTTGTTTAAATTTATATGATATATCTTATCTTACATTCTTAAGGGATTATTGTTTTACAGATATTGAAGGACTTCCTGATATGGGTTGAGCAAGATCTTGGGCCTTGGGGTCCTCTAGTGCTGTAAGTAGAGCTTTGATATTATGCAACTCGTTATTTATTTAGCTGTATGCATGTTCCTGTTTCTCCTCGAGTGTAGTTAATAAATCCTGTGTTTCTTTTGGGTTTTGGCTATCATTCAATATTTATGGTCAAATGTGTAGTCAATTCTCCTCGAAGGAGCTTATTAAAAGCGATTACTTGCTAATGTCTATGATATGATCTTAAAGAACTCATTTTATACTTTCTTATTTTGTGTTGCTTGTATATGGGCTTTGTATAAGTAATCTATAATTCTATATAGCTTAAGTAGTTGAATCTGGTAGGTATAAAAGAAGGATGGACACTAAATGTATATCAAACAGGCATGAAAGCCTGCTTTTCTATGTTTCCTTTTTAAACTAGAATATAATAATAACATTGCTATTTGTTGTAGTTGTTTTCTAAATCTTTGGTTATATATAATATGACTAGACTACATTTTTATGTGACATGTATTGCCATTGCTTAATTAACCGTGCCTTTTTAGATAACCATAACCAGGCCCTTTTAGATATGCTCAATTATTAGTTTTACTTTTTTTTAAACAATAAAATAAAATAGACTGGGGTCAAAATAATATCTTAACAACTAGTCAAATTAAATATATTGAAAAAATGAAGTGAGTGGATATGTAGCTCTCAACAATATTAATCCTTTGTATGAGGCGTTGGGTCTTTATGATACTGGATCCCTTGAGGTTGTTCTTTCTTTTTGTAGTCAGCTTGATGTTTCTCCTCTCCAAAGGTAATCTCAATACTCTTTTCTTTCTTCTCTGTTTGTGCATAATCTAGTGTTTTTATCTCGTAAACTACAGTAATAACTAAAGGATTAATATATAATCAATCATAAAAATTTTATTATACAACGGCAAGTGTTAGAGACTCGAGTCACTGGAAACTAATGTCACTAGAAACTAATGTCTTCCTTGCTTTATAACTGTTAGAGAAACAATGAGTGCAAGGGTGGCATGATGTCGGAGTGGCATCAGAAGTTGTATAATAATAGTTGTGGTTATATGCGAGGCAAGTAATTGATGGATATACAAAAGAGATCTCTTTATTATTATTTGCAGATGCACTGGAAGTATACGAGGCACATAATTTGATCCAACATGGCAATCTTTGTATTATTATTGGACTTATATGGTTTCCTTCTGTCACAAGCACTTCTAAACTACGTGAGATGTGGTTTCAAAATTGATGTTTATTGGAAAACTTTAACAGAAAAAGGTCTCACAAAAGATATGCTTGCAAGTTATGACCGACCCATTCTATCAGTGCCTCGATTTAGGACTGATACCAAAGAGGGTCTTATTCGTGATCTTACATCATACTCGAAAACACTAAAGGTATGTTTGAATGATTTGCATTTGTTGTTAATTTCACAGAATGAAATGAAATCACTTGAGACTGAATGCATCTCTGAGATGGAAGCAGAATCTAGAAATGTTGACAGTAATGACAAAAGGGAGATTACGACTCGAGTTTGGGCAAGGAGGCAGGGAGATTGCTTAGTTTTGGATTTGGTCCTTAAGCAGAGAATTATGTATCTAGCGAGAAAGAAAAAACATTGGCAGCGGAGTTGGAAGCGTCTCGCTTTAAAAATGAAGAGCTTCAATCAACAATTCGGGCACAAGGAAAACGGATCGACAATCTTGAGAATATAATGAACAAGTTAGTTGACAATCCAGAATTCTTATGCTTGATTCAAGGCAGCACCAGCTCAGGGACAAAAAGATTTAAAAACAACTCCTGATCATTATTTATGGACATTCAAAATTGTTGAACTTTTGTTGTGGACACTACAAAAACTTAGATATTTTGTTAAACATGTCAGATTTGGTAAATCATTAATGTAAAGTATAATGAATGATATTTGGATTCTAATTTTTTTATTTTGGATAAATATGATGGAAAGTTGAAATTTAGTTAATTTATTATTGCAGTTGATGTTTTGCTATTGTTACAGTCCTTAACTTGTTTTAGTTCAAATATTAGTTAGGCAAGTAACTCTTTTAATATAATGTTTGAGAATGAATCGGGTATGTTGGATACATTGAAGAAGCTCCTTTAGCTTTATTTCAAGTAGTAATATTGTTTTCTCAGTTCAAAAAGTTTTCGTGTAATATGTGACGCCCCCAAATCCGGGTCCCTTGAACCTCGGATCTGGTACGTCACGGTACATCATCTACATTCATATTCTCTAACTAATGCGGAAAATATAAACATATATTATTTATTTCAGAGTATTCTACAATATTTCCCAAGGTGTACAACCTTTATCTTGATACATTCCTTTAATAACGTACATAAGGTTTACATAAGTAACTTACATCCAAATAACTTAATAGTTAACGTGCATGTCAACCTAATATGGTCCTTTGCATTTGCCTCTATCCTTCCTCGAACATTCGTCTTAATCTGAAATGTTTTATCATGATATAGCAAGAGTGAGCAACTACTTTGCTCAGCAAGTTTAAATACAAAGAAGATATATCATGATTGAAGAAAAGAATATAGCTTTAAATTTTTTTTTTTAACAATATAATAATTGTGAAAGAGCATGAATCAAAATTTCAATGATTGAATGACTGAATTCAATAATACAGGGGGTCAATAATGACCATGAACCAATTTAACTGAACCTTAAGGTAATGAAGGTGATCAGCCTTTCATACCTGATGAACATATGCAACATGCACTAAGTGCGAATCAATAATCATAGATGTAGAATAATCAACAATAATTATCCACTAACATACTTGAAAGATAATAACTTGAGTTTAAGTTAAGGAATTTGCCTTGATTGGAGATTACCGCTATAATTTAACTTAACTTCTCTCCACAAATCCTACACAATTGTATTTACATGCACATACATATTAGCTAATTTAATATGTTGCAAAACATGCATGTATATTCTTTATCAATAAATATTAGTTAATAAAAACTAATATTATTTATACTTTATTCAAAACCAATCTTGGTTTCTTTAGAAACTTATTCATTTTAATCCTTAATATAAATAATAAGGGTCACACATATTTTAAAATATAATTATTTTACATCTTGAAGCTTAAACCATTTATATTCTATTTCAGAAATATCTTTTAACTTTACTCGTAAATTCGGAGTTTAAACAACTAATACATGGCTTTTATATTATTTCTTTAATTTAAATAATTTTTATATCTTTTTATCTGTCCATGTGTCAACTCGGACCATTGCCTCATAAATAAATATTTTATCTCGCTAACACATTAGCTTCGTGCTTCATTTAGCGAATAAATCACATTTTTGCTTTGTATATATATTAAGTATATATATGCATCGCTATATAAATCTCGGCTCAAAACCTTCATTTTGAACCCCGAAAACCTCCATTTCGCTACTTTTATGATTATTACACTTTTTAACTGTTTCATGCTTTTCATTTCGCTATAAAACCATTTTACATACCCTCGCCGGCTTCCGTTTGCTTAAAAATAAATTTTCATATTTTTAATATATTTTTATTGCAGTAATTATGCCCGGAATGAATTTTCATGGCATAAATTCATCAAAAACATCAAAACTCTCATATTGGAACTTTATTAAACTTAACTTTGCTTAAAATCTCGCACGAACGCGATTCGGAACGACGAATGTCAAAACAGCCGGCGTGCCGACGCTCGGCTTCGCTCAAATTTTAGTTCTGACATGCCTTTTTGTCTATTTTTAATTCTCAAACCATCAATCACATAACAGCGAAATTTTGGGCATATTATAGACCTCATGGCGTAGTATTTTTAAAAAATTTCTAACTACGAAAAGGAATCACGAAAGCCGTTCAAAACCGCGCGCCAAAAGCATGTCAGGCAGCTGCCTAGCAGCGCAGCACGGCATGCGTGCGCTGCCCAGTTGCTGTTGCTGCTCATGCTGCTGGTGCACTTTTTGCGATTTTCTCACGCCTTGCTCTTTTATTGGATTGATCTGAATTTCGAATATGTTATACATGGTATATTAAACTATTTTTAAAAAATATAACCCCTCCATTCCGGGTTCATTGTGCTGTCTAAACAACGCCCCTAAAGCGGGTGCAGAGGCCAATTTTTAGAATGCGCATTTACACGTCAAAACTCGTCGTGGTTCGTTTCGGCTCGTTTTGCTACCCAACTAAGTCTTGTTTAACATATTAAGACGCGTCTAAAGTCTTGGCTTCGCAAAATTCCAAATTTTTCATCATTTTTACTCTTTATGGTCACTAATTTTCAATTTTCGCGTTTAGAGGTCAAAACTCGCCTCAACGTGTTCCAACTCAACTTGCTTTACAAACAAGTCTTATTTAACATAATAAGACTCGTCTAAAGTATCGACTTCATTAAATTCTAAGTTTTTATCCGTGTTTGTTCTTTATGGCCATTTAACGAACATAAGGCGTGCGTTTTCATATTCGTTTGAGTTCTTAGCGATTTGGTTGCGTGTAATCCATAATTTCCTTCCTTATAACTTCGTACAACAACAACTATACACCAAGGCTCTAATTCAGTTCATAACAACCAATTCCACAATCAAAACTAACTAATTACAAACTAATTTATAAACTAGTTAGTTTACTAACTTAACTCATATTTTGATCTTTGGCTTCAAAATCAATTCTAACTACATATTATATATACATAGACCAAAACTTGATTCATTACAAGGAAACTTCATCTAAATTTCTATTACAACTAACTAAACTTTAAAATTTTAAGTTTAGTTTGAGAATTTCATAATTTCATGAATTTTCTTTAGAACTCAAAAATTAAAAGTAATTTCATACCTTTTGATAAATGAATTCAAGATCCAAAGACTTTGCAAGCTTCAATTTGGCTTAAGGCTTGAACCCAATTTATCTATGGCTCCATGAACCCACGGTTTATCACTTCTTCATTTTGGAAAATTTCCAAAATCCTAAGCAATATGGGAGAGAGAGGAATTCGGCTAAGAGAAGGAAATTAAGGAAGAGAAATTCCAATTTTTCAAGCCAAATTATTTTAGCTTCCAAGCGTAAACTAAATGAAGCTTCCCTCTTCTCCTCCCTCTTTAACCCACGACAATAACAAAGAAGAATAAGGAAGAAGACTGCTACATGCTTGACCACTAAGTTTGGAATAGTAGCATGGGCAATATAGGAATTAACCTTGTAGCTTAATTAAATTATTTACCCAATAACCCAAATAATGCTTATATTGAATAATTAAAATTACCCAATAGTTAGTAACTAGGTTTTAATCTCTCAAGTTACTAATCCACCCACATTAAAATGTTTTACCTCCTTGGAAACATATAAAATATATAACCCATCCTTGATATATAAATTATATAATCCCAAAATAAAACACAACATAACATAATAAGCTTTCACTACATATTTATTTATAAATGCCAAATAAATATGCAACACATAATATCTCATGTAAATTTAATTATTTACTTTCTTAAGATATTATAATAAATATAATATCCTTGCTTTATTAAAACAAATTCATTTAAGAAGTTATTTTAATATTCTTGGGTAAAGTATATATATAAATATTATATACTTAAACCGATTCTTTCCCTTCGTTATGCAAATTGTTCTCAACGTACAGAAAATAAATAATAAATTTATTCTCTCACATTATAAATTGTTTATATCAATTTATTTACAAATAGTAAATATAACTTAATATATTTACCGTATCACGTTAGCACACATATTACATCATACGAAGCCATTCATGTAATATAATAAATTTACCGTATCACGTTCTCACGCCTTCCTTTTGCGGTGTGACCCTTTAGGTTCTCCATATTAAACCGGTTGTGAATAAATCAATTAGAACAATTCTAATCTTATTTAAATAAATAAATTAAACTATTTAATTCTTTTAAATAAATAATATTTATTCTACAATAAGGGTAAGCCCCCTTAGCGATCAACGACTTTCCAGATAATATAGATTTCAATATTAATCACAAAAGAACCTTTCAGTGAATAGTTATCGTACAATTCAATCCTTCTACCATACAATGTCACAATTAAATATAAGTCATGAATTTACTGTCAAGTCTTATTTTATTTAATTATATGTATTTTGATTCCGAAATGCACAACTCTAAATAATGCAAATTAGAAACTCCTTTCTAATTTCATTCTACCTTGGCCAAGGACTATTGAGTTGTCATTTATCGAATCATATAGGACATTCACATCTTTTACTAGACGTGGTAGATTCTTTGTTGATCATTTACCTATCTCCATGTATAACTTATTATACCCAATCATACCCTTTGATATACCCTAAAGGTCTTAAGGGACATGTCAAAATATAACTCATCATACACAAGATACTATGATGATCTCAAGTCCAAGGATCACTTGTACTACTATCACTATAGGAATTCCTATTGACAGGCGAGTAAAACTCCATTAGGTATTCCTTAGCGAGCCACGTTCAGTGAACTTATTCTCCAATAAGCACCTACATACTTGCTTTAGTGTCTCCACACAAATGATTATGAGATCAATCATCCTCTTCTTAAGAGCAAGCAATGTATGTACTAATCTATCCGGATTCACTAATCTCCTATTTAGTAATCCAACGATTAGGAACGATTTTAGTTTGTGAGCTATCTAGAATTTAGATCTCATTAGCATGATCACCATCATGATTCTAAAAGCATTGCTCAAAACTATGGGTTTATCACATTTAATATAACAACACCATGTAGATAATATAAAATGACTTTTAATAAAATCAATTATTTTATTAATAAATGAATAAGATTATAAAGTATATGTTACATCATATCAAATATGATTGGCTTGTGTGCATACTACTTTCAGATTTAAGTTCAAAAGCAGCAGTTAATGTAGGATATTCTATGCACAAGGGTTGTTGATTAAGATTAGAAGTGGCTAATTCTTTGAGTGTTCTATTGTTATTTGGCACCGCCATTTCGTCTTCTTCCTCTGAATCGGTGGATGATGTATTTGACAGTAATTCAAGTGCTATGTTGAGTCCCAGTGATGGAACTTCGTTTGACTCTGCAGTGATGCCTCGAACTTGACGAGCTTCTTTCCTTAGCCTACATGCAGTTTTCTCAATTTCTGGATCAAAATTCAAATCACCGGATTGAGAGGACCGTGTCATAAACTATAATAATGAACAAAAATAAAATAAAATAAAATATAATGGCGAATAAATAAAGATAAATAACACTTCCCCGACAACCGCACCAAAATTTGGGAGTTGTCATTTTACACTCCAAAATTAATACCTTACTAACACTCTACTAGTACAAAACTTAGTATAATGACAAGCAAGGATCGATCCCACAGAGAAGTGAATTAGTCTTTTACTTATTCTAATATTCCAGTTATTTCTATTAATAGGGGGTTTTGAGTTTGATTCACTAAGCCAACAAAAGTAATTAAGAGTGATCAAAGAATAAAGAGCTTCAGTTCTTCAGTTCAGTATCACCTTAGCATAATTATGGAAAAGTCAAGTTTAACAATATTTATCCTTCAATGAGATTAATAACCCTAGATAACCGCAATCGCTAATTATCCGAAATTCTCCTTATGTGTAAATCAAATGTGACAATCGCTTCAAGAGACCCTAACTATCATATAACCTAGAACTATCAGTCTAGATTTAATATAACAACAACATGAAGAATTAGAGAATTAGGTTATTTCAAGCAACAATTACACAATCAGGAATTATTTATCTTGCCTTCTAATAATCTTAATAATATCCAAAAGCTTGTCCACAATCAAATACTATTAATTGCTACCTATGATCAGATATAATATCGTTTGCTTAATACTATATCTTAATCTAGTAGATGATATTAATCAAATTAATTCAATTGGCCAAATCAAATCAAAAGATTAAATAATATATAATCAATTAAAAACAGATTATCAGAATAAATCTCATCCAAGAAAGAATAAATAAATAAAACCTGATTAAACCATTAATTATGAATAAGGTTCAACATCCCTTAGAACTGAAAGTAAAAGTTTAGCCTGACATGCCTTCAATCTCCTCTAATTAGGGTTACAATTGTAGTTGTCAAGATCCCCAATAATAAACTAAAAACATCTATTTATAATCCTAAGATAATATCCTAAGTCTCTAAGAATTAAGAATCCAATCTGAAATAGAAATCCTCAAAAATTACAAAAAGTCAAAGCTGGTCAAACTGGTCAACGCCGGCCTTTCTCGCCGGGGCGAGGATTTTGTTCTTCAGTTTCTCGCCGGGGCGAGAAACTCCAGAGAGGTCTGCGCTGGGGCGAACTTTGGATCAGCTGGGACGAAAACGGGTAGAGGCTACCTCGCCGGGGCGAGGAATCCTAGCACAAAAATCTCGCCGGGGCGAGAACCTCGTTTTCCAACTTTTCAACTTTTTCTCGTTTTAGCTCCGATTTTCTATCTTTTTCCACTTTTGACTCTGAATCCTCCTGAAATCAATAAACAATTTAATAAGTGTATATACACAATAAAACATGCAATAAACTAAATATAAAGGAATAAAAATAAATGAATATTATGCACTTATCAATCAACAATTACAACGACAATTGCAAGAAATGCTCAAACCCAATGGTTTGAGCTCAAGAACACATAGAACTCAAAAATTCTCTCAAAATCAAAAATGAATGGATCTTTAGTTGATTGTTTACCTTGTTAATCCTTTCTAGGTGCTAAGAAACTTATTAGGTTCAATTGGATTGAGCTCCTCTTCCCTTCTCTCGTTCTCTTGGCTTCTTGTTCTTCCGCGTTCTTCTTGTTCTTCTTTTCTTGTTCCTCTGTTTCTTCTTTGTTCTTCCTTCTTCTTCTTCAATGCTCTCTCTCACTCTCAATTTCTGCAGCACTCTCACACTCAATCTCTCTCTATATTTTTCCAGCAATTTCAAAATGGAATGCTAGAGGAAAGAAGGCTGACAATGGAAATGGAGGAGTGAAGGGAGCTGGTGGCTTTGGGTGAATGAGAGGGAGTGGCTCAAGAAAGTTCAGCAATTGGAAAAAATTAAGGCATTGAGCCTACCAAATAGCAGTATGCTGCCGGCTATACACTCTACTCCTTCATCTGATTGGTCCAAGGGTTTAGGTTGGTTCCCTCTTGGAGTAACATGCCAAAATAAATACCCAAATACATAAAAATATACCCGAATACTCCCACTTTTGTACCCAATTTGGTAAATAACTCTAACCAAAATTAAAATGGTTACTCCCATAAATTATTGGGACACATAAAAATAATTATTATGGGATTTGGCCAAATATTCGGGACAGTCATATAATACATTTCGGATACCGAATAAAACACGAATGGGCTCAAAATGAAAGTCTGACACTTGAAAAAATTATCACTTCGCACACGTTTATTATTGAAATTTATTAAGGTCGAAAAAGACGCAAAAAATATTATGGCGTGAATAGTGCCTCGATAAGCGTGCCCCGTGAATAGTGATTTTGCGATTTTTCGCAAGGTTAATATATTCACCCTAACGACACTACAACACGTAAAATTCAACACATACACATATTATAGGTTAACACAACCTTTAAGCACATAACACATAATAATATAAATAAAAATAAAAAAAATTCATTTCATTCACACATAAACTCGGGTTACAAGGAAATTAAAATTCCCGATCGTTACATTTGACCAAGTAGAAGAACCTACTGTACCACAACCTATTCGTAAATCTAAAAAAGTATCGAAGATACCAGAAAGGTATGGATTCATCATAGAGGATGATGATGAGATATGCATCATAGATGATGATGATCCATTGACTTACGAAGAGACTATGAGTAGTAAAGACTCAGAGAAATGGCTAAAGGCCATGAAATCCGAGATAGACTCCATGTATGAAAACCAAGTATAGACTTTGGTTTCACCACCTGAGGGCATTAAGCCTATTAGGTGCAAGTGGGTCTTTAAGAGAAAGACTAGAGCAGAAGGCAAGGTAGAGACCTATAAGGCCCCACTAGTTGCAAAAGGTTTCAAACAAAGATAAGGAGTTGACTATGATGAAACCTTCTCACCAGTAGCTATGCTCAACTCCATTCGGATTTTGCTTGCAATTGCAGCTTATTATGACTACGAAATCTGACAAATGGATGTGAAAACGGCCTTCCTCAATGGAGAGCTTGAGGAGAATGTATATATGATACATCCAGAGGGTTTTCTTTCAACGGTTGGAACAAACCAAGTCTGTAAGCTACAACGATCCATTTATGGATTGAAGCAAGCTTCTCGAAGATGGAACATCCGTTTTGATAAGATAATCAAAAGGTTTGATTTTATCAAAAATGAGGATGAACCTTGTGTGTACAAGAAGGTTAGTGGGAGCGCTATTTCATTCCTTGTATTATATGTTGATAACATATTACTGATAGGGAATGATGTTCTTATGCTACAGTCGATCAAAATTTGGTTATCTAAACACTTTTTCATGAAGGACTTGGGTAAGGCATCCTATATTTTGGGGATAAAGATCTATAGAGATAGATCTAAAAGGATGTTTGGCTTGACCCAAGGAAAGTACAATGACTCGATGCTAAAAAGATTTAGCATGGAAGATTCCAAGAGAGGTCTCATGCCGATGAGCCATGGAATACATCTCTCCAAGAAACAGGCCCCAAAGACACCTGAGGAGAGAGACCGAATGAGTAAAATTCCTTATGCTTCAGCAATAGGATCTATCATGTACGATATGATATGTACTAGACCAGATATCGCTCATGCACTTAGTGTAACAAGCAGATATCAGTCGAATCCAGGAGAAGAGCACTAGAAGGCAGTGAAAAACATCCTAAAGTACTTAAGAAGAACTAAGCATGTATTTCTTGTCTACGGTGGGTCTGAATTGAAACTAGAGGGCTATACAGACTCAAGTTTTCAAACGGACCAAGATGACAGTAAATCCGTTTCAGGGTACGTGTTTACCTTAAACGGTGGCGCAGTGAGTTGGAAAAGTTCCAAGCAACAAAAAGTTGCTGATTCAGTGACAGAGGCAGAGTACATAGCTGCAAGTGAAGCTACAAAGGAAGCTGTTTGGATGAACAAGTTCATAACTAAACTAGGAGTGGTTCCTAGCATTAGAGGAGCTATACCTTTATTCTGTAACAACACCGGAGCTGTTGCACAGGCTAAGGAACCCAGGTCTCATCAAAAATCCAAACACGTGTTGCGGCGGTTTCATTTGATTAGAGAGATCATTGAAAGAGGAGATATCATCCTGGAGCGTGTGGACTCTCAAGACAACGTTGTAGATCCATTTACTAAAGCTTTAACACAATAGCAGTTTGATCATCACATAGAGAAGATGAGTATTAGATACCATGGCGATTGGCTTTAGTGCAAGTGGGAGATTGAAAGTAGTATGCACACAAGCCAATCATATTTGATATGATGTAGCATATACTTTGTAATCTTATTCATTTATTAATAAAAGAATTGATTTTCTTAAAAGGCATTTAACATTATCTACATAATGTTGTTATATTAAATGTGATAAACCCATAGTTTTGAGCAATGCTTTTAGAATCATGATGGTGATCATGCTAATGAGATCTAAATTCTAGATAGCTTACAAACTAAAATCGTTCCTAATCGTTGGATTACTAAAAAGGGGATTAGTGAATCCGGATAGATTAGTACATACGTTGCTTGCTCTTAGGAAGAGGATGATTGATCTCATAATCATTTGTGTGGAGACACTAAAGCAAGTATGTAGGTGCTTATTGGAGAATAAGTTCACTGAACGTGGCTCGCTAAGGAATACCTAATGGATTCTTACTCGCCTGTCAATAGGAATTCCACTAGTGATAGTAGTACAAGTGATCCTTAGACTTGAGATCATAATAGTATCTTGTGTATGATGAGTTATACTTTGACATGTCCCTTAAGACCTTTAGGGTATATTAAAGGGTATGATTAGGTATAATAAGTTGTGCATGGAGATAGGTGAATGATCAACAAAGAATCTACCACGTCTAGTAAAAGATGTGAATGTCCTATTTGATTCGATAAATGACAACTTAGTAGTCATTGGCCAAGGCAGAATGAAATTAGAAAGGAGTTTCTAATTTGTATTATTTAGAGTTGAGCATTTGGGAATCGAAATACATATAATTAAATAAAATAAGACTTGACAGTAAATCCATGTCTTATATTTAATTGGGACATTGTATGGTAGAAGGATTGAATTGTACGGTAACTATGCACTGAAAGGTTCTTTTATGATTAATGTTGAAATCTATATTATCTGGAAGTCGTTGATCGCTAAGGGGGCTTACCCTTATTGTAGAATAAATATTATTTATTTAAATGAGTTAAATAGTTTAATATATTTATTTAAATAAGATTAGAATTGTTCTAATTGATTTATTCACAACCGGTTTAATATGGAGAACCTAAAGGGTCACACCGCAAAAGAAAAATATTTATTTAAGAAGTAAATGACATAATTGTAATAATAAGTTATGTGTATTTAATTTAGTCTATGGAGATAGAATAAATTAAATAGCTTAATATTTATTATTTAATATTTTAGAAATATTAAATATAAATTAATAAGAGGAGTCTTATTATTATTACTATTATTATTATTTAATTCCTAATAGAGATTGAGAATTAATTAATAGAAGTACTCTCTCATGAATTCCTAATTGGATTAGGAGCATAATTAATTCAAGGAGTTTAATTATAATAGAAACCCTAATCCTAAATAGTTTAGGGAAGGGTTTTCCTACATTTATAAATAAGAGGAGTCTTATCATAGATGAGGGTGATACACTCTTACATAAGAATTGTGGAGAGTACTTGTAATTTCTATAGAGATAGAAACTAGGGTTTTGCCAATACCCAACTTCTTGAATACCTATTCTTTTTTGGTGGATCACCTCTAGAGGCCAAACACTTGGGTGGCTAACGTTGATCAAAGGAAGGAATCTCATCGGTGGAATTCAAGGAGAACGCGAAGGAATTGGAAGTGAACTTGTACCCGAAGAAGCACGGTTTTATGAGGGTATAATTTCTTAATCTCTATCTCTTTCGTTAATTGATAATTGAACACAAGGAAATATTGAAAGTAGTATGCACACAAGCCAATCATATTTGATATGATATAGCATATACTTTGTAATCTTATTCGGTTATTAAAGACATTTTATATTATCTACATAGTGTTGTTATATTAAACATGATAAACCCATAGTTTTGAGCAATACTTTTAGAAAAATAAATGACATAGTTTTTCACACCGCAAAAGAAAAATATTTATTTGAGAAGTAAATGACATAATTGTAATAATAAGTTAAGTATATTTAATTTAGTCTATGGAGATAGAATAAATTAAATAGCTTAATATTTATTATTTAATATTTTAGAAATATTAAATATAAATTAATAAGAGGAGTCTTATTATTATTATTACTACTACAATTATTTAATTCCTAATAGGGATTGGGAATTAATTAATAGAAGTACTCTCATATGAATTCCTAATTGGATTAGGAGTTTAATTTAATTAAAGAGTTTAATTAGAATAGAAACCCTAATCCTAAATAGTTTAGAGAAGGGTTTTCCTACATCTATAAATAAGAGAAGTCTTATCATAGATTAGGGTTACACACTCTTGCATAAAAATTGTAGAGAGTGATTATAATTTTTATAGAGATAGAAACTAGGGTTTTGCCAACACCCATCTTCTTGAACAAGTATTATTCCTTGGTGGATCACCTCTAGAGGCCAAACACTTGGGTGGCTAACGTTGATCAAAGGAAGGAATTTAATCGGTGGAATTCAAGGAGAACGCGAAGGAATTGGAGGTGAACTTGTACCTGAGGAAGCTAGAATTCTACAAGGGTATAATTCTTATTCTCCATCTCTTTCGTTTAATTAATAATTGTGCATAAAGAAAGATCATGGTGATGGTTTGTATAAAATTTTAAAATCTGATTTTATCGCGCTTCCGCTTTATTTATGTAATTTGATTGCATGTTCGCGCTATACAAACCTAACAGTGGTATCAGAGCGCCAAACTTTATGCGAATTATTAATTGTTTTGATTTTGTATATACATTGATATGTGTTTAGAACAATTTAATTGGGCATAATTATTTGTTTAAAATTATTTTATTTTTTTTTATTTTTGTAAATTAAAATAAAGAAGTTTATTTTGATTTGGAATTTGAATAAAAATAAAGGAGTTTATTTATTCAAAATTGGATAAATTAAAATAAAAGACTTTATTTTAATTTGGAATATGATTAAAATAAAGAAGTTTAATTTAATTGAAGTTGGATTTCATGATAACTAATTAGAGTTGGAATTGGATTCCATGATAACTAATTGGAGTTAAAATTGGATTTTATACTAACTAATATTGCCCATTAAATGATATCAATGCATATATGGAATGGTTTTATTATTCATGGGATGAATGTTATTTATTGATACATATAAAGATATGTATGATAATAAATAGGGATTGATTATGGACTATTGATCAATGTGTGATTGGATTTATTTTAGTGGATGTTTGAATGTATGGGATTTTATAAATGGGGTCTGCATACCTCGTCTTCTCTAATTTTTTCTTAATGTAAATTTTATCTCTCTCCTATGTACTTCCCCTTGACTGCTGATCAAGGTTTCTATTTATTGTAAATAGTTTTTGTAATAGGACAAGTTAGAATTAATTTTGAAGAATTGGAGACAAATGAGCAAGGAGCGCTTGAAGACCTGTTTGTAATGGAGCCCGGATTTAAATGTAATAGTTATATTTAAATTTAATTCTTGCACCCTAGGTTTGACCTTTTGGTTCACTTGGTGGCTCTAGTGAACCAAACTAGAATAAAAGTCCATAATCAATCCGGGTAGAATATAGTATTCTATATGTGCATGCTTACTATATATATATATTATATATTATCCAACATGCTTCGCATGTAAAATAATATGACGCGTATTTTATATATATATATATATATATATATATATATGTGCATGCGTGCTAAACAAGATGAGACAAATAATAATTACAAACCCCTCAAAGAAATTATATTAAGTCCTAAGCGGTCAAAGATATTTGGAATATCGAACGTCGCCTTCTAGCATGGTAAAACAATAGAGTATTAAATATTTAATATGAGTTTGTTGTGTCACCACAAGGCAAGTATTAAATATTTAAGATGTTGTCTTACCACATTTGATGCTTATAAATAGACTGAACGATGTTGTTTTGTTGTGTCACCACAAGGACAGTGTTTTTCTTTCGAATATATGGAAGTGCTAGGATGGACTTAACATGGATAATTTTGATTCGGATGTGTCACCACTTGATCAAAATAATCTAAGAGGCAAAATATAAGGAATTACATAGAGATGTAATTGACAATAGTTGTCTACCTATTTATTTATATATCGTTTGTTGTGTCACCACAAGGCTATATACATTTGAAATGGGATCCTTATTCTCACTAGCAGACCTTTAATTAGATTTTCCGAACTATATATTAAGGGTAATATAGTTTGATGAAAATAGTGGGAGATACCAATTTAAAATAAAGACCTAATTTACTTTGGTAATTAATTAAATGAATGTATGCCAAAATGTTGTTAAATTACAAATTTATTTTACAGAATTTTACAATGTCTAATTCACTATCACTGCGTAGCATATTAGATGCTAATTAATCGGGCCGAATTGCACGGACTGGTTAAGGAATCTGATAATAGTTCTCAAGGCTGAAAAGCTATCTTATATCCTTAATATGCCTATCCCTGCAATAGTTGCAGACAATGCCTCTGAGGAAGAGATTGCTACTTTTAGAAAGTGGCAAGATGATGCACAGTTGGCTCAATGCATCATGCTCGCATCCATGAGTAACGAGCTTCAGCGTCAACATGAAACTATGGATGCTCTTACTGTACTCTTGCACCTTCAAGGAGTTGAATGGTGAGGAAAGTAGGACCGCTAGATATTAGATATCTAAGGAGCTCTTCCAATCTAGAATAACAAATGGCACTACAGTATAGACAAATGTCCTAAAAAGGATCAATCTGATTGAACAATTGGGACAACTGGGTTTTGTATTGGATGAAGAGTTGATCCAAGATTTGATCTTCCAATCACTCCCGGACTCTTTCTCACAATATGTTGTGAATTTTCCACGTGAACAAGCTATATGTCAACCTGCATGAGTTGCTTAAACACGTTGAAAACTTTAAAGAGTCACTTTCCAACCAAGAAAGACCAAGTCTTACTGGTAGATGATTCTTCCAGGAAGCGGAAGAGGGCCAAAGGATCTTCTTAAAAGAAGAACAATTCAAAGAAGGTATAAGGAAAGGCAATAACTAAGGACACTAAGAACAAAACTGATGCAGATAGCAACGGAGTTTGCTTCGACTGCAATAAGCCTGGACATTGGAAAGGAAACTGTAAGGAGCATCTTGTAGAGACTAGCCATAAGAAGCTTAGTGAAGCTTCGGTTACAGATATAGGTTTGTTCATCATTGAAATAAATCTCTCTGTAAGTAAAGGTTCTACTTGGGTATTAGATACCGGCTATAGTTCTCACGTATGCAATCCAATACAGAGACTAAGCAGAAGTAGAAAGCTAAACAAAGAGTAAGTAGTCTTACGTGCGGAGAATGGAGTAATGGTTGCTACATTAGCCGTAGGAACTTATAGTTTAGCGTTGCCTACGGGCAAGTCTGTTAAGTTAATAAGTTGTTATTATGTTCCAGTTCTCTTAAGAAACATTATTACTTCTGTTGTTGGACAAGGAAGGTTCTGGTATTATATTTAAGAACAATTGTTGTTCTATTTATAATGATGATGTTTTGTTTGAAACTGGAAGATCATTTGATGGACTTTGTAAACTTAACTTACATGAAAAATAATTTTGCAAATTGAACAAACTAGTAAAAGAAAAGGAGATGATCATTCAAAGAGTTGAATATATGTATTTGATGAAATATAAGTCTGAATCATTTGAAAGGTTCAAAAAATTCAGAAGTGAAACAAATTGACAAAGTATTAAGATTCTTTGATCAGATCGAGGAAGGAATACTTGTGCAATGAGTTTCTAGATCATCTCAAAATGGTATTTTTCTCATAATGGACATTTCATGATACGTAATAATTGATTGGTGTATCTAAAAAGGAAAATTGTACCATGTAGAACATGGTGCGGTCCATAATGATTTTTACTAACATTTCAGTATCCTTCTAGGGTTATGCCCTAGAAACGGCTGCATATCTACAAAATAAGGTAACCTCAAAATCCGGCCTTAAGACTCTATAAAATTTATGGATAGGGAGGATTCCTAGTCTTAAGTATGTTAAGATAAGGAGTTGTCCAACTTATGTGAAAAGGTTTCAAAAGATAAGTTTGGGACAAAATTTGACAAGTGCAGAGTTGTGGGATATCCTAAAGAAAGTTTAGGGCATTATTACTATAATCCTATACGCTGCCTTCTTAGATAAAGATGTTTATCATTGAAGGAGCTAGTGAGAGGGTAATAGATCTTGAAGGAGTTCAAGAACCACAAAGCACTTTAAGTCAAACCGAGGGACCTGTAGATAGACCTATTGTACCACAACCGAATCGTAAATCTGAAAGAGTACCGAAGATACCTAAGAGGTATGGATTCATCATAGATGATGATGATGAGGTACACATCATAGAAGATGATGATCCAGTTATATATGATGGGGCTATGAGTAGAAGACACTCAAAAAAATGGCAGATGGCCATGAAATCCGAAATGGACTCCATGTATGAGAACCAAGTATAGACTCTGGTTACTCCACCGAAAGGCATAGTGCCTAAAGGGTGTATATGGGTCTTTAAAAAGAAAGACTAGGGCAAATGGCAAGGTGGAGACCTATAAGACCAGACCTGTTTAAAAGGTTTCAAATAAAGTCAAGGAGTTGACTGTAATAAAACCTTATTACCAGGTAATGCTCAAGTCCATTTGGATTTTGCTTGTGATTGCAGCTTATTACGAAATCTGGCAAAATGGATGTGGAGACATCTTTCCTCAATGAAGACTTGAGGAGAATGTATGTATGATACAGCGAGAGAAATTTGTTTCAAAGGTTGAAGCAAAACGTATTTTAAGGTATGATGATCCATTTATGGATTGAAGCAAGCTTCTCAAAGATGAAACATTCGTTTTGATGAGACAATCAAAAGAGTTTGATTTTATCAAAAACGAGAATGGACCTAGTGTGTACAAAAGGGTCAGTGGGAGCACTATGACATTCCTAGTATTACATGTTGATATACTACTGATAAGGAATAACACACCAATGCAACAATCAGTAAAGATAAAATTGTCTAAACATTCCTCCATGCATGACTTGGGAGGAGCATCCTATAAATTGGGGATATAAATCTATATAGATAGATTTAAAAGGATGTTCGTCTTGACCCAAGGAACGTATATTCATTTGATGCTAAAGGCGTTTAGCATGGCAAACTCTAAAAGAGGTCTCATGATGATGAGCCATGGAGTGAATCTCTCTAAAATTGTCTCCAATTTAAAGAGAGATCGCATGAGTTACTATCATGTATGAAATGAATATACAAGGCCTGTTGTTGATCAGTCATATTCTGGAGAAGATCACTATAAGATAGTGATAAACATCTTAAGTACTTAACCGGTATTGAAGATGTGATCATGATTTATGGTAGGTCTAAATTAAAACTAGAGGGCGCTAAACAGACTCAAGTTTTTCAGATTGACCAAGACGATAACAAATCGACTTTAGGGTAAATTGTTACCTTGAATGGTGGTGCAGTGAATTGGAAAGGTTCCAAAATAGCAAAGAGTTGCTAGTTTAGTGACAAAGACAAAGTATATAGCTGTAAATGAAGCTGCAAGTTGATTGTTTGGATGAAACGTTTATTACAGAACTAGGAATAGTTCCTAAGTCTCATCTTCGATTCAAACATGTGTTGCGGCACTTTCACTTGATTAGAGGAATCATTGAAAAAAGAAAAGTCACTATAGAGATAGTGGACTCTCAAGAACAACATTGCATATCCATTTACTGAAGCTTTATTCAAACGACAGGATGATCGTCACTTAGAGAAGAAAGGTATTAGATACCATGACAATTGGCTTTAGTGCAAGTGGGAGATTGAAAGTAGTATGCACACAAGCCAATCATATTTGATATGATGTAGCATATACTTTGTAATCTTATTCGGTTATTAAAGGCATTTTATATTATCTACATAGTGTTGTTATATTAAATGTGATAAACCCATAGTTTTGAGCAATGCTTTTAGAATCATGATGGTGATCATGCTAATGAGATCTAAATTCTAGATAGCTCACAAACTAAAATCGTTCCTAATCATTGGATTACTAAAAAGGGGATTAGTGAATCTGGATAGATTAGTACATACATTGCTTGCTCTTAAGAAGAGGATGATTGATCTCATAATCATTTGTGTGGAGACACTAAGGCAAGTATGTAGGTGCTTATTGGAGAATAAGTTCACTAAACGTGGCTCGCTAAGGAATACCTAATGGAGTTTTACTTGCCTGTCAATAGAAATTCCTTTACTGATAGTAGTACAAGTGATCCTTGAACTTGAGATCATCATAGTATCTTGTGTATGATGAGTTATACTTTGACATGTCTCTTAAGACCTTTAGGGTATAACAAAGGGTATGATTGGGTATAATAAGTTATACATGGAGATAGGTAAATGATCAACAAAGAATCTACCACGTCTAGTAAAAGATGTGAATGTCCTATGTGATTCGATAAATGACAACTCAGTAGTCCTTGGCCAAGGGAGAATGAAATTAGAAAAGAGTTTCGAATTTGCATTATTTAGAGTTGTGCATTTGAGAATCGAAATACATATAATTAAATAAAATAAGACTTGACAGTAATTCCATGTCTTATATTTAATTGGGACATTGTATGGTAGAAGGATTGAATTGTACGGTAACTATGCACTGAAAGGTTCTTTTATGATTAATGTTGAAATCTATATTATCTGGGAGTCGTTGATCGCTAAGGGGCTTACCCTTATTGTAGAATAAATATTATTTATTTAAATAAATTCAATAGTTTAATTTATTTATTTAAATAAGATTAGAATTGTTCTAATTTATTTATTCACAACCGGTTTAATATGGAGAACCTAAAGGGTCACACCGCAAAAGAAAAATATTTATTTAAGAAGTAAATGGCATAATTGTAATAATAAGTTAAGTGTATTTAATTTAGTCTATGGAGATAGAATAAATTAAATAGCTTAATATTTATTATTTAATATTTTAGAAATATTAAATATAAATTAATAAGAGGAGTCTTATTATTATTATTATTATTATTATTATTATTACTATTATTTAATTCCGAATAGGGATTGTGAATTAATTAATAGAAGTACTCTCACATGAATTCCTAATTGGATTATGAGTTTAATTTAATTAAAGGAGTTTAATTAGAATAGAAACCCTAATCCTAAATAGTTTAGGGAAGGGTTTTCCTACATCTATAAATAAGAGAAGTCTTATCATAGATTAGGGTTACACACTCTTGCATAAAAATTGTAGAGAGTACTTACAATTTTTATAGAGATAGAAACTAGAGTTTTGTTAACACCCATCTTCTTGAACAAGTATTATTCCTTGGTGGATCACCTCTAGAGGCCAAACACTTGGGTGGCTAACGTTGATCAAAGGAAGGAATTTAATCGGTGGAATTCAAGGAGAACGCGAAGGAATTGGAGGTGAACTTGTACCTGAGGAAGCTAGAATTCTACAAGGGTATAATTCTTATTCTCCATCTCTTTCGTTTAATTAATAATTGTACATAAAGAAAGATCATGGTGATGGTTTGTATAAAATTTTAAAATCTGATTTTATCGCGCTTCCGCTTTATTTATGTAATTTGATTGCATGTTCGCGCTATACAAACCTAACAAAGATCATGGTGATGGTTTGTATGAAAATTTTAAAATCCGATTTATCACGCTTCCGCTTTATTTATGTAATTTGATTGTATACTTGCGTTTTATACAAACCTAACAAGGCCTTGTCTGGCTAGCTCTTTTATTTCACCTTTCTAGTTTATTTTAATAAATTGCTTATAACATAGTTTATTGTCACATTTTTAATTAACTAAATAATCAATTAAATAAAATAGAATAATTCCATATTAAATCACAAAATCACATAATTAAAATTCTTCTTTATTGATTATGACAAATTATTAAATCTCTAATTAATTATTAAATTAATTGGAATAAGAGAAGTCTTATCATAGATTAGGGTTACACACTCTTGCATTAGATTGTGGAGAGTACTTGCAATTTCTATAGAGATAGAAACTAGGGTTTTGCCAACACCCATCTTCTTGAATAACTATTCTTCCTTGGTGGATCACCTCTAGAGGCCAAACACTTGGGTGGCTAACGTTGATCAAGCGAAGGAATTTAGTCGGTGGAATTCAAAGAGAACGCGAAGGAATTGGAGGTGAACTTGTACCCGAGGAAGCTTTAATTCACGATGGTATAATTCTCTATCTCTATCTCTTTCGTTAATTGATAATTGAACACAAGGAAAGATCATGGTAATGGTTTGTATGAAAAATTTTAAAATCCGTTTTATCACGCTTCCGCTCTATTTATGTAATTTGATTGTATGATTGCGTTATATACAAACCTAACAGTGGTATCAGAGCCTAATCCTTGTGTTAATTATTAATTTTGATGATTTCATGCATGAATTGATATGCAATACGATCGGATTTTGGGCAGAAAATATTTTTCTGAATCTACATCGCGGCGCGGCCGCGCCGCTTCCAGTTCATTCTAGAGCACGACCACGCCCGAACCTAGAAAACGTTTCTGGGGGTGCAGCGCGGCTGCGCTACTCCTAGTTTAACTTGGATAATTTTGATTCGGATGTGTCACCACTTGATCAAAATAATCTAAGAGGCAAAATACAAGGAGTTACATAGTGATGTAATTGACAATAGTTGTCTACCTATTTATTTATATATCGTTTGTTGTGTCACCACAAGGCTATATACATTTGAAATGGGATCCTTATTCTCACTAGCAAATATTTAATTAGATTTGTCGAACTATATATTGAGGGTAATAGAGTTTGATGAAAAATAGTGGGAGATACCGATTTAAATAAAGACCTAATTTATTTTGGTAATTAATAAAATGAATATATGCTAAAATGTTGTTTATTTCACATACAAAATTTAAAATGTCTAATTCACTATCATTGCGTAGCATATTAGATGCTAATTAACCGGGCCGAATTACACGGACTGGTTAAGGAATCTGAGAATAGTTCTCAAGGCTGAAAAGCTATCTTATATCCTTAATACGCCTATCCCTGCAATGATTACAGACAATGCCTCTGAGGAAGAGATTGCTACTTTTAGAAAGTGGCAAGATGAAGCACAGTTAGCTCAATACATCATGCTTGCATCCATGAGTAACGAGCTTCAGCGTCAGCATGAAACTATGGATGCTCCTACTGTACTCCTGCACCTTCAAGGAGTTGAATGGTAAGGAAAGTAGGACTGCTAGATATTAGATATCTAAGGAGCTCTTCCAATCTAGAATAACCAATGGCACTACAGTATAGACAAATATCCTCAAAAATGATCAATCTGATTGAACAATTGGGATAACTGGGTTTTGTAATGGATGGAGAGAAGATCCAAGATTTGATCTTGCAATCACTTTCGGACTCTTTCTCACAATTTGTTGTGAATTTTTACATGAATAAGCTATATGTCAGCCTGCCTGAGTTGCTTAAACATGTTGAAAATTGTAGAGAGTCACTTTCTAACCAAGAAAGACCAAGTCTTATTGGTAGATAATTCTTCCAGGAAGCGGAAGAGGGCCAAAGGATCCTCTTAAAAGAAGAACAATTCAAAGAAGGTATAAGAAAAGGCAATAATTAAGGATACTAAGAACAAATTGAAAGTAGTATGCACACAAGCCAATCATATTTGATATAATGTAGCATATACTTTGTAATCTTATTCATTTATTAATAAAAGAATTGATTTTCTTAAAAAACATTTTATATTATCTACATGGTGATGTTATATTAAATGTGATAAACCCATAGTTTTGAGCAATTCTTTTAGAATCATGATGGTGATCATGCTAATGAGATCTAAATGCTAGATAGCTCACAAACTAAAATTGTTCCTAATCGTTGGATTACTAAAAAAAAGGGGATTGGTGAATCCGAATAGATTAGTACATACGTTGCTTGCTCTTAGGAAGAGGATGATTGATCTCATAATCATTTGTGTGGAGACACTAAAGCAAGTATGTAGGTGTTTATTGGAGAATAAGTTCACTGAACGTGGCTCGCTAAGGAATACCTAATGGAGTTTTACTCGCCTTTCAATAGGAATTCCTCTAGTGATAGTAGTACAAGTGATACTTGGACTTGAGATCATCATAGTATCTTGTGTATGACGAGTTATACTTTGACATGTCCCTTAAGACCTTTAGGGTATATCAAAGGGTATGATTGGGTATAATAAGTTGTGCATGGAGATAGGTGAATGATCAACAAAGAATCCGATAGATCATGGTGATGGTTTATATGAAAATTTTAAATCCGATTTATCACGCTTCCTCTCTATTTGTGTAATTTGATTGCATGCTTGCGTTATATACAAACCTAACAGTGGTATTAGAGCCTAATCCTTGTGTTAATTATTGATTGTGATGATTCCGTGTATGAATTAATATGCGATACGATCGGATTTTGGGCTGGAAAAATTTTTCTGAATCTGCGTCGCGGCGCGGTCGTGCCGCTTCTAGTTCATTCTGAAGCGCGGTCGCGCCCTAACCCAAAAAATGTTTCTGGGGTGTAGCGCGGCCGCGCCGCGACGCAGATTCAGAAATGGAGCGCGGCCGCGCTTGTGTGCAGACTTTGAATTTTTTTTTTATTTTTCTCAATTAACATAAATGGTTTATTTAATTGATATAAGTTTAAAATAAAGATGCTTATTTTATCTGGAATAGGATTTCAGATTGCTAAAAATTAAAAGAGTTTAATTTGGATTTGGTTTTTGATTAAAATAAAAGAGTTTATTTTGTTTCAAAACTAAATATTAGCAAAACTTTTGCCCATTAATTGATATCAATGCATATATGGAATGGTTTTGATATTTATGAGATGAATGTTATTTATTGATACATACAGAGATATGTATGATAATAAATAGGGATTGATTATGGAATATTGACCAATGTGTGATTGGATTTATTTTAGTGGATGCTTGAATGTATGGGTTTTTATAAATGGGGTCTGCATACCTCGTCTTCTCTAATTTTTCTTAATGTAAATTCTATCTCCCTCCTATGTACTTCCCCTTGACTGATGATCAAGGTTTCTATTTATTGTAAATAGTTTTGTAATAGGACTAGTTAGAATTAACTTTGAAAAATTGGAGACAAAGGAGCAAGGAGCGCATGAAGACCCGTTTGTAATGGAGCCCGGGTTTAAATGTAATAGTTATATTTAAATTTTATTCTTACACCCTAGGTTTGACCTTTTGGTTCACTTGGTGGCTCTAGTGAACCAAACTAGAATAAAAGTCCATAATCAATCCGGGTAGAATATAGTATTCTATATGTGCATGCTTACTATATATATATATATTATCCAACATGCTTCGCATGTAAAATAATATGACGCGTATTTTATGTGCATGCGCGCTAAACAAGATGAGACTAATAATAATAAACTCCTCAAAGAAATCATATTAAGTCCTAAGCGTTCAAAGATATTTGGAATATCGAACGTCGCCTTCTAGCATGGTAAAGCAATAGAGTATTAAATGTTTAATATGAGTTTGTTGTGTCACCACAAGGCAAGTATTAAATATTTAAGATGTTGCTTTATCACATTTGATGCTTATAAATAGACTGAACGGTGCTGTTTTGTTGTGTCACCACAAGGATAATGTTTTTCTTTCGAATATATGGAAGTGTTAGGTTGGACTTAACTTGGATAATTCTGATTCGGATGTTAATTTTGATTCGGATGTGTCACCACTTGATCAAAATAATCTAAGAGGCAAAAAAAAGGAGTTACATAGTGACGTAATTGACAATAGTTGTCTACCTATTTATTTATATATCGTTTGTTGTGTCACCACAACGCTATATACATTTGAAATGGGGTCCTTAATCTCACTAGCAAAACTTTAATTAGATTTGAAGGTAATATAGTTTGATGAAAATAGTGGGAGATACCAATTTAAAAGACCTAATTTATTTTGGTAATTAATTAAATGAATGAATGCTAAAATGTTGTCTATTTCACATGCATAATTTAAAAATGTCAAACTCACTATCACTGCGTAGCATACTTGATGCTAACAAATTGACCGGACCGAATTACACGGACTGGTTAAGGAATCTGAGAATTGTTCTCACTGCTGAAAAGATTTCTTATGTCCTAAATTCGCCAGTCCCTGCAAATGTTGTAGAAACAGCCTCTGAGGAAGAGATTGCTACTTTCAGAAAGTGGCAAGATGATGTAATCTTGGCTCAATGAATCATGCTCGCATCCATGAGTAACGAGCTTCAGCGTCAGCATGAAACTATGGATGCTCCTACTATATTGCTGCACCTCAAAGAGTTGTATGGTGAGCAAAGTAGGACCGCTAGATATCAGATATCTAAGGAGCTCTTCCGATCTCGTATGACCGAGGGCACTGCTGTTGAGACTCATGTCCTTAAGATGATCAATCTGATTGAACAACTTGGACAGCTTGGGTTTGTGATGGATGGGGAATTAAGTCAAGATTTGATCTTGCAGTCACTCCCAGACACCTTCTCACAATTTGTTGTGAATTTTCACATGAATAAGTTGGACGTCAGCTTGCCAGAGCTCTTAACATGCTGAAAACTACTGAAGGTCACTTCTCATCCAACAAGAACCAAGTCTTACTAGTGGATGATTCTTCCAAGAAAAGGAAGAGGCCCAAGGTATATTCTGAAAAGAAGAAAAATAAGAAGGCGAAGAGAAAGGATAAAAAGAAACCTGATCCAGATAGCAAAGGAATTTGCTACCATTGCAATAACCCGCGACACTTGAAGAGGAACTGCAAGGAGTATCTTGCGGACCAGAAGAAGCTTGGAGAAGCTTCGACTTCCGATATAGGTTTGTTCATTATTGAAATTAATTTTTCTGAAAGTCAAAATTCTACTTGGGTATTGGATACCGACTGTAGTTCTCACATATGTAATAATATGTAGGGACTAAGCAGAAGTAGAAAGTTGAACAAGGATGAAGTCGTCCTACGAGTGGGAAATGGAGCAAAGATTGCTGCATTAGCTGTAGGGACTTATTGTTTAGCACTGCCTTCGGGCAAGTTCATTAGTTTAAATAATTGTTATTATGTTCCGACACTCATTAGAAAAATTATTTCAATTTTTGTATTGGATATGGATGGTTTTGATATTATAATAAAGAACAACAGTTGTTCTATTTATAATAAAAATGTTTTATATGGTGTTGGCAATCTACTGAATGGACTTTACATACTTGACTTGCATGAAAATATACTTCAAATTGAACAAACTAAGAAAAGAAAAAGAGATGATGTTAATTATACCTTTATGTGGCACTATAGACTCGGTCATATCAATGAAACAAGATTATCCAAGTTGCATAAAGATGGGCTTTTAGAGCTATCTGATTACGAATCATATCCAACTTGTGAATCTTGTCTCATGGGTAAAATGACTAAATCTCCTTTTACTGGAAAAGGAGAAAGAGTTACAGAGTTGTTAGCGTTGGTACACACAGATGTATATGGACCTATGACAACGAATACACGAGGAGGGTATTCTTATTTTATTACTTTCACTGATGATCATTCTAGATTTGGATATGTGTATTTAATGAAATACAAATCTGAATCGTTTGAAAAGTTCAAAGAATTCAGAAGTGAAGTAGAGAAGCAAACTGGTAAGAGTATTAAGATTCTTCAATCGGATCGAGGAGGGGAATACTTAACCAATGAGTTTCTCAATTGTCTCAAAGAAAATGGTATAATCTCACAATGGACTCCACTAGGGATGCCACAGTTGAATGGTGTATCTGAAAGGAGAAATCGAACATTGTTGGACATGGTTCGTTCCATGATGAGTTTTACCGACCTTCCAGTATCCTTCTAGGGTTATGCCCTAGAATCGGCTGCATACCTACTTAACAAGGTACCTACCAAATCTGTCCCAAAGACCCCATATGAGATATGGACAGGGAGGAAACCAAATCTTAAGCATGTTAAGACTTAGGGTTGTCCAGCTTATGTCAAAAGGTTTGAGCATGATAAGTTGAATACTAGATCTGACAAATGTAGATTCGTGGGATACCCTAAAGAAACATCAGGGTATTATTTCTATCAGCCTACTGATCAAAAGGTGTTTGTTGCGAAACACGCTGCCTTCTTGGAAAAGGAGTTTATCCTTAAAGGGGTCAGTGGGGGTAAGATATATCTTGAAGAAGTTCAAGAACCACAAAATACCACGGTTCAAAGTCAGGTACCTGACCAGGTAGAAGAACCTACTGTACCACTACCTGTTCGTAAATCTGGAAGAGTACCGAAGATACCTAAAAGGTATGGATTCATCATAGAAGATGATGATGAGGTACGTATCATAAAAGATGATGATCCATTGACTTATGAAGAGGCTATGAGTAGTGAAGACTCAGAGAAATGGCTATAAGCCATGAAATTCGAGATGGACTCCATGTATGAAAACCAAGTATGGACTTTGGTTTCACCACCTGAGGGCATTAAGCCTATTGGGTGTACATGGGTCTTTAAGAGAAAGACTGGAGCAGATGGCAAGGTAGAGACCTATAAGGCCCGACTGGTTGCAAAAGATTTCAAATAAAGACAAGGAGTTGACTATGATGAAACCTTATCACCAGTAGCTATGCTCAAGTCCATTCGAATTTTGCTTGCAATTGCAGCTTATTATGACTACGAGATCTGGCAAATGGACGTGAAAACGGCCATCCTCAATGGAGAGCTTGAGGAGAATGTATACATGATACAGCCAGAAGGTTTTGTTTCAATGGTTGGAACAAACCAAGTCTGTAAGCCACAACGATTCATTTATGGATTGAAGCAAGCTTCTCGAAGATGGAACATCCGTTTTGATGAGATAATCAAAAGGTTTGATTTTATCAAAAATGAAGATGAACCTTATGTGTACAAGAAGGTTAGTGGGAGCACTGTTTCATTCCTTATATTATATGTTGATGATATATTACTGATAGGGAATGATGTTCCTATGCTACAGTCGATCAAAATTTAGTTATCTAAACACTTCTCCATGAAGGACTTGGGTGAGGCATCCTATATTTTAGGGATAAAGATCTATAGAGATAGGTCTAAAAGGATGCTGGGCTTGACCCAAGGAAAGTACATTGACTCGATGCTAAAGAAGTTTAGCATAGAAGATTCTAAGAGAGGTCTCATGCCGATGAGCCATGGAATACATCTCCAAGAAACAGGCCCTAAAGACACCTGAGGAGAGAGACCATATGAGTAAGATTTCTTATGCTTCTGCAATAGGATCTATCATGTATGGTATGATATGTACTAGACTAGATATCGCTTATGCACTTAGTGTAACAAGCAGATATCAGTTGAATCTAGGAGAAGAGCACTGGAAGGCAGTAAAAAACATCCTAAAGTACTTGAGAAGAACTAAGGATGTATTTCTTGTCTACGGTGGGTCTGAATTGAAACTAGAGGGCTATACAGACTCAAGTTTTCAAACAAACCAAGATGATAGTAAATCCGTTTCAGGGTATGTGTTTACCTTAAACGGTGGCACGATGAGTTGGAAGAGTTCCAAGCAGCAAACAGTTGCTGATTCAGTGATAGAGGCAGAGTACATAGCTGCAAGTGAAGCTGCAAAGGAAGCTGTTTGGATGAAGAAGTTCATAACTGAACTTGGAGTGGTTCCTAGCATTAGAGGAGTTGTCCCTTTATTCTGTGACAACAACGGAGCTGTTCGCAGGCTAAGGAACCCATGTCTCATCAGAAATCCAAACAAGTATTGCGGAAGTTTCATTTGATTAGAGAGATCATTGAAAGAGGAGATGTCACCCTGGAGCGTGTGGACTCTCAAGACAACATTGCAGATCCATTTACTAAAGCTTTAACACAACAACAGTTTGATCGTCACTTAGAGAAGATGGGTATTAGATACCATGGCGATTGGCTTTAGTGCAAGTGGGAGATTGAAATTAATATGCACACAAGCCAATCATATTTGATATGATGTAGCATATACTTTGTAATCTTATTCATTTATTAATAAAAGAATTGATTTTCTTAAAAGGTATTTTATATTATCTACATGGTGCTGTTATATTAAATGTGATAAACCCATAGTTTTAAGCAATGCTTTTAGAATCATGATGGTGATCATGCTAATGAGATCTAAATTCTGGATAGCTCACAAACTAAAATTGTTCATAATCGTTAGATTACTAAAAAAATGGATTAGTGAATCCGGATAGATTAGTACATACGTTGCTTGCTCTTAAGAAGAGGATGATTGATCTCATAATCATTTGTGTTGAGACACTAAAGCAAGTATGTAGGTGCTTATTGGAGAATAAGTTCACTGAACGTGGCTCGCTAAGGAATACCTAATAGAGTTTTACTCGCCTTTCAATAGGAAATCCTCTAGTGATAGTAGTACAAGTGATCCTTGGACTTGAGATCATCATAGTATCTTGTGTATGATGAGTTATACTTTGACATGTCCCTTAAGACCTTTAGGGTATATCAAAGGGTATGATTGGGTATAATAAGTTGTGCATGGAGATAGGTGAATGATCAACAAAGAATCTACCACGTCTAGTAAAAGATGTGAAATGTCCTATGTGATTCGATAAATGACAACTCAGTAGTCCTTGGCCAAGGCAGAATGAAATTAGAAAGGAGTTTCTAATTTGCATTATTTAGAGTTGTGCATTTGGAAATCGAAATACATATAATTAAATAAAATAAGACTTGACAGTAAATCCATGTCTTATATTTAATTGAGATATTGTATGGTAGAAGGATTGCATTGTATGGTAACTATGCACTGAAAGGTTCTTTTGTGATTAAGGTTGAAATCTATATTATTTGGAAAATCGTTGATCGCTAAGGGGGCTTACCCTTATTGTAGAATAAATATTATTTATTTAAATGAATTAAATAGTTTAATTTATTTATTTAAATAAGATTAGAATTGTTCTAATTGATTTATTCACAACCGGTTTAATATGGAGAACCTAAAGGGTCACACTGCAAAAGAAAAATATTTATTTAAGAAGTAAATGGCATAATTGTAATAATAAGTTAAGTGTATTTAATTTAATCTATGAAGATAGAATAAATTAAATAGCTTAATATTTATTATTTAATATTTTAGAAATATTAAATATAAATTAATAAGAGGAGTCTTATTATTATTATTACTATTACTATTATTTAATTCCTAATAGGGATTGAGAATTAATTAATAGAAGTACTCTCTCATGAATTTCTAATTGGATTAGGAGCATAATTAATTAAAGAAGTTTAATTATAATAGAAACCCTAATCCTAAATAGTGTATGGAAGGTTTATTCCTACATCTATAAATAAGAGGAGTCTTATCATATATTGGGGTTACACACTCTTGTATTAGATTGTGGAGAGTACTTGCAATTTCTATAGAGATAGAAACTAGGGTTTTGCCAATACCCAACTTCTTGAATACCTATTCTTCCTTGGTGGATCACCTCTAGAGGCCAAACACTTGGGTGGCTAACGTTGATCAAAGGAAGGAATCTCATCGGTGGAATTCGAGGAGAACACAAAGGACTAAGAAGTTGAACTTGTACCCGAGGAAGCTTTGGTCTACGAGGGTATAATTCTTATTCTCTTTCTTTTTCGTTTAATTGATAATTAAACACAAGGATAGATCATGGTGATGGTTTGTATGAAAATTTTAAAATCCGATTTATCACGCTTCCGCTCTATTTGTGTAATTTGATTGCATGCTTGCATTATATACAAACCTAACACAAAACTGATGCAGATAGCAAAGGAGTTTGCTTTCACTGCAATAAGCCTGGACATTGGAAATGAAACTGTAAGGAGCATCTTGCAGAGGCTAACTAGAAGAAGTTTAGTGAAGCTTCGGTTATAGATATAGGTTTGTTTATGATTGAAATAAATCTTTCTGTAAGTCAAGGTTCTACTTGGGTATTGGATACCGGCTATAGTTCTCACATATGCAATCCAACGCAGTGATTAAGCAGAAGTAGAAAGCTAAAGAAAGAGTAAGTAATCTTACGCATGGAGAATGGAGCAATGGTTGCTACACTAGTCGTAGGAACTTATAGTTTAGCGTTGCCTACGGGTAAGTCTATTAAGTTAATAAGTTGTTATTATGTTCCAGTTCTCTTTAGAAATATTATTACTTTCGTTGTTGGACAAGGAAGGTTCTGGTATTATATTTAAGAACAATTGTTGTTCTATTTATAATGATAATGTTTTGTTTGAACTGGAAGATTACTTAATGGACTTTGTATACTTGACTTATATGAAAATAATTTTACAAATTGAACAAACTAGTAAAAAAAAAAAGGAGATGATCATTCAAAGAGTTAAATATGTGTATTTGATGAAATATAAGTCTGAATCATTTGAAAGGTTCAAAGAATTCAGAAGTGAAACAAATGACAAAGTATTAAGATTCTTTGATCAGATCGAAGAAGGAATACTTGTACAATGAGTTTCTAGATCATCTCAAAATGGTATTTTCTCATAATGGACGCTTCATGATACGTAATAATTTATTAGTGTATCTAAAAGGAGAAATTGTACCTTGTTGGACATGGTGCGGTCCATAATAATTTTGTACCGACATTCCAGTATCCATCTGGGATTATGCCCTAGAAACGGCTGCATATCTACAAAATAAGGTAACCTCAAAATCCGGCCCCAAGACTCTATAAAAGTTATGGATATGGAGGATTCTTAATCTTAAGAGTGTTAAGATAAGGGGTTGTCCAACTTATGTGAAAAGGTTTCAAAAGATAAGTTTGGGACAAAAATCTGACAAGTGCAGATTTGTGGGATATCATAAAAAGGGTTTAGGATATTATTACTATAATCCTACACGCTGCATTCTTGAATAAAGGTGTTTATCATTGAAGGAGTTAGTGGGAGGATAATAGATCTTGAAGGAGTTCAAGAACCACAAAGCATTTTGAGTCAAATCAAGGAACCTTTAGATAGACCTATTGTACCATAACCGAATCGTAAATCTGGAAGAGTACCGAAGATACCTAGGAGGTATGGATTCATCATAGAGGATGATGATGAGGTTGTTGGTCAATTTCGCAACCGAAAAATACGCGCAAGTATACGCGGTAAACAAGTAATATAATGATAAGAGAGTTGTCGAACCCACATGGAATTGTTCTAGTGTATCCCAAGTACCAACTATATATCGTCTCGATTTTATTTAGACAATTGATGATTTGATGTTTTTGTTGTTTGATAATAATTAAGAGATATAAAAAGCATTAAAATAATTAAACTCTAATATTAACAAGTCTAAGATTGTAATTTCCCCCAACACTTCATTTGAATATCCTAACTCTCTCATTTGAACTAATTAACAACATGGAAATGTCAACCGAGAAATCAAAGCTACTTATAAGCCTCTGTCGATGGTCAAATTCGAATCTTCCTAATGCGGCATGTAGGTATATGTCTATCCCACACACTATCAAGAGACCAATTTCAAGAACAATAACAAGACACGTGTCACTAAATCTCATTAAACGTCCTTTCAATTACCAACTTTCACATAGGAAGTCATTAAGAATAGATTCTCCATTGGTTGTACACGGTATCTAGGTATAGGTCTATCCTAAATACTATAAAGTTACCTATTATTGAGGATAATCAACAAGACACACGTCACTAAATCTTAATTAATTACCCACAAAAATCTTTAACTCTCGTATGATATCATAACAAGGTCTAAACACTATAATCCGTTCGTTAAGTTCATATAGGTTCTCACGGTAATTACTAGCTAGGCAATTAATATATGAAGCATAAATTATGACATACAATTCACAAATGAATAATTAATAACAAAGAGAGAGAAATCAATTCAATCTATGTGTTGGGTTCCATTGAAATCTTAGAAATTAAGGTATAGTTCATGGTAGCTAAGCAAAACATCAAACACATGGTGTTCATCATAAATTAGAATTACAAATTCAACGGAAAGCAAGAGATGATAAAACCCAATTAGAAGATATTCATATGTTGCTTGCTTGGTTGATGACAATCTCTAGCTTTTCCTCTTCCTTTGGCATTCTTTTCTCTTTTTGCTCCTTAGCTTGTGCTGGAAATTTCCTTGAATTGCATCCCTTAAGCTTTTCTTGATGAAGTATGTGCAGCCTTCCAAGGTTTAGATATGCCTTGACAATCCTTTCCTTTGTAATAACCCAAGATTTTCGATATATCAAAATAAGAAATTTTACGTATGAATTTTTTTATATATAATAAAATTATTTTTATTATATATCAAAGCAAGTATGGGAATGTGTGCAAGGAAAGGAATGTGAATATGTGACATGTGTACATATATATTTATTTTATATATGGTTTGAAGTAATTTTCTTATTAAAGAAATAGTTGATAACTATAAATTATATTCGGTTAATAAGTTAATTTTTATACTAAAGATAAATGATTATTTATAAAAATATGGTTAATATATTATTTAAAGGATAAATGTATATTTTAAGAAATGATTATTAATATTATTATTATTACTATGATTATTTTATGATATGAATTTGTAAGATTAGTCAATTTATTTTAAATTGACTAAGTATGGTAAATGAGACATAGATAAAGGAATGATCAAAACCTAATTTGATCTATGATTATGGATTTTAATGATTAATACAATTATGGTTATAATTGTATTTAAAAGGGATGTATGTGTATATGGATAATAAGAATTTAATTTCTTAAAGAAATTTGAATACTAAATATAAGTATTGATTATACTTGAATGCATGTATGTACAACATGTGGTTCAATGTGTGTGATAATTATTTATCAATGATGATAAATACGTTATGATTTATGTGAAAAATGTGTGTGATTAATTGTTAGTTATGTATAGTCCACTAATAGTTATTTAAAATTAGTGGACTAATGGGAGCTGTCGTTTTACACTCCAAAATTAATACCTTACTAACACTCTACTAGCACAAAACTTAGTATAATGACAAGCAAGGATCGATCCCACAGAGAAGTGAATTAGTCTTTTACTTATTCTAATATTTCTATTATTTCTATTAATGGGGGGTTTTGAGTTTGTTTCACTAAGCTAACACAGGTAATTAAGAATGATCAATGAATAAAAAGCTTCAGTTCTTCAGTTCAGTATCACCTCATCACAATCATGGAAAAGTCAAGTTTGATAATATTTACCCTTCAATGAGATTAATAACCCTAGATAACCGCAATCGCTAATTATCCGAAATTCTCCTTATGTGTAAATCTAATGTGACAATCGCCTCAAGAGACTCTAACTATTATATAACCTAGAACTATCAGTCTAGATTTAATAAAACAGCAGCATGAAGAATTAGAGAATTAGGTTATTCCAAGCAACAATTACACAATCAGGAATTATTTAACTTGCCTTCTAATAATCTTAATAATATTCAAAAGCTTGTCCACAATCAAATACTATTAATCGCTACCTATGATCAGATATAATATCGTTTACTTAATACTATATCTTAATCTAGCAGATGATATTAATCAAATTAATTCAATTGGCCAAATCAAATTAAAAGATTAAATAACATATAATCAGTTAAAACAGATTATCAGAATAAATCTCATGCAAGAAGGAATAAATAAATAAAACCTGATTAAACCATTAATTATGAAAAAGGGTCAACATCCCTTAGAACTGAAAGTAAGAGTCTAGCCTGACATGCCTTCAATCTTCTCCAATTAAGGTTACAATTGTAGTTGTCAAGATCCCCCTCTAATAAATTAAAAACATCTATTTATAGTCCTAAGATAATATCCTAAGTCCCTAAGAATTAAGAATCCAATCTGAAATAGAAATCCTTAAAAATTACAAAAAGTCAAAGCTGGTCAAACTTGGTAAACGCCGCCTTTCTCGCCGGGGCGAGGATTTTTGCACTGAGTTTCTCGCCGGGGCGAGAATGGCCAGAATGGTGTTGGGTCGGGGCGAGCTCTGGATCAGCTGGGGCGAAGATGGGCAGAAGGTTTCTCGCCGGGGCGAGAAACGCCAGTACAAAGTTCTCGCCGGGGCGAGAACCACAATTTTCTAATTTTTCAACTTTTCTCGTTTTGGCTCCGATTTTCCATCTTTTTCCACTTTTGACTCTGAATCCTCCTGAAATCAATAAACAATCTAATAAGTGCATAATCACAATAAAACATGCAATAAACTAAATATAAAGGAATGAAAATAAATGAGTATTATGCACTTATCAAATTCCCCCACACTTAGTCTTTACACGTCCTCGTGTAGACTAAAACAAAAGTTATATTGAAATCATTGGAATTCCATTCAACCAAACTCCCAAAGGTTCAAATTCAATTAGCATCCATGAATACTAACACTAATCAACAGAAATTCGATCAATACCTCATCAATCAACTCATAACAATAATCCCATCATTCCCCACTGAACATCTCTAAATCAAATTGAAACTACATTTGCATCTCCTATGAGTAACACAAATACTCGACTCAGGTCATATGGAATAACAACAACCGTGCACACTGACTCAAAACCAGAACATGTTTTTTTTCTCTTTTCTTTCTGCTATCCATTTTTTTCATTCAGGTGAATGCATTTTATGCTCCATTTCACCTCTTCTCATTCTTTTCTTAAGTGAGTGCATTTTATGCTCCATCTCACTTTTCTTCTCATCAACGAGTGCGTTTTACGCTCCATCTCGTTGAATGTGTTTATGGGTGAGTGCGTTTTACGCTCCATCTCAACCCACCACATGTTTTTCTTTTGAGACAAAATTTTTCAGTTTTTACTCTCAATTCTTTTTCAAATTCCCAATTTTTTCACATGGTCCTGCAAACAAGATAAGCAGTTACACAGTTCTAAATCATGAAATCAGTGCACAAAGTCAACTCCATAACTAACTCAGTCAAGTAAACATGTATCTCATACTCAAGTACTCATGCAATACCAACTCAATTCAAATCTGTCAACTATGGGTCCTAACTTCATTATCATCATTTACCAATTAATTTAGTATCAAACAAATTCAATCAATGGCATCAATCTTCATTTTAAAACCAAAAACCTTTGAAAACTTAACCAAACACAAAAATTTTTAAGATTTTTTCAAAACAACGCAGATTCTTAAACTAATCCTAAACCTAAACCCCTCCCCCACACTCAAACCTTACATTGTCCCCAATGTAAGATAATTATGCAAAGATGAAGTAACTACTATCTAATATGCAACTAAAAAAAAACTAAAAAGGAAAGGGATAGAAAAATCAAATCTGAGATCTTGGGTTGCCTCCCAAGCAGCGCATTTGTTTTATGTCGTTAGCTCGACAACGATTCTCCTCAATCACTCAAAACTCGAATCCACTAAGTCTATCATCTCCACACTCTCCATCGGAAATCCGTCACGAAAAAGTTTCAGCCTATGTCCATTGACCTTGAATACCTTCCCTGTCTTTGGATTCTGTATATCTATAGCACCATGAGAGAGCACATTAGTAATAACAAATGGACCTTCCCAACGAGAGCGCAACTTACCTGGAAATAACTTCAGCCTCGAATTAAATAGGAGAACTTGTTGTCCAACGGTGAAATTTTTCCTCAAAATCTGCTTATCATGGAAGGCCTTTGTCTTATTCTTGTATAGTCTAGAACTCTCATACGCTTCATTCCTCATCTCTTCTAATTCCTGTAACTGGAACTTCCTATGCATCCCCGCTTCATCCAAACTCATATTACATTGCTTGATCGCCCAAAAAGCTCGGTGTTCTAACTCCACGGGTAGATGACATGGCTTCCCAAAGATCAATCTGTATGGAGACATACCAATGGGGGTTTTGTATGCAGTTCTATACGCCCACAATGCATCTTCTAACCGCAGACTCCAATCTTTTCTGCTTGGCTTGACAACCTTCTCCAAAATGGATTTCACTTCACGGTTAGATACTTCAGCCTGACCATTGCTTTGCGGATGATAAGATGTAGAAATCTTATGCAAAACATTGTATTTCCTGAAAAGTGCTGCTAGCATCCTGTTGCAAAAGTGAGTTCCTCTATCGCTGATAATAGCTCTAGGAGTTCCAAATCTGACAAATATATTAGTTTTGACAAAATCTGCAACCACTTTAGAATCATCAGTCCTGGTGGCTTTAGCTTCCACCCATTTAGAAATATAGTCAACAGCCAAGAGAATGTAAATATTACCATGAGAAACAGGAAAAGGTCCCATAAAATCAATACCCCAAACATCAAAAATCTCAACAATTAAAATAGGAGTTTGTGGCATTTGATTTCTATGCGATATGTTACCTGTTCGTTGACAATTCTCGCATGATTTACAAAATAGATATGAGTCTTTAAAAATTGTTGGCCAATAAAAACCACTTTCTAAAACCTTATGAGCCGTTCGTTTGGGTCCAAAATGACATCCACAAGCATAGGAATGGCAAAAAGTTAGAATAGACAATGTTTCGGTATTAGGCACACATCTACGGATTATCTGGTCAGCACAAAATTTCCACAGATATGGATCATCCCAAACATAATGTCTAGCATCACTCCTAAGCTTGTCCTTCTGGTTTTTAGAAAATTCATTGGGAATATACGCACTTGCTAAATAATTAACAATATTCGCATACCAAGGCAATTCCTCCTGAATAGAAAAGAGATGCTCATCTGGAAAGGAATCATGCAAAGGTAGTGCCTCCTCATCTCTCATCAATCGACTCAAGTGATCTACTACCAAGTTATCTGCTCCCTTCTTATCCTTGATTTCCAAGTCAAATTCCTGCAACAACAGAATCCATCGGATAATCCTAGGTTTAGAGTCCTTCTTGGTCAACAAATACCTAAGAGCTGCATGGTCAGAATAAACTACAACTTTAGTGCCAAGTAAATAAGATCGAAATTTATCTAAAGCAAAAACAACAGATAAAAGTTCTTTTTCTGTTGTCGAGTAGTTAATCTGAGCTGCATTCAATGTTCTAGAGGCATAATAGATGGCATGGACAGCTTTGTCAACTCTTTGGCCCAAAACAGCTCCGACTGCATAATTGCTTGCATCACACATTATTTCAAAGGGAAGATTCCAATTTGGCGGTTGAATCACAGGTGCAGAAGTCAATAGGCTCTTCAACATGTCAAATGCCTCCTTGCACGCTTCATCGAACTGGAATTCCACATCTTTTTGTAGCAATTTACATAATGGCAAAGCTATTTTGGAAAAGTCTTTGATAAATCGCCGATAGAAACCTGCATGTCCAAGAAAAGAGCGAATCTCCCGCACACTAGCGGGGTAAGGCAAAGCAGACACAATATCTATCTTAGCTTTATCAACCTCTAAACCTTTAGCTGACACAACATGACCAAGCACTATACCCTGTTCTACCATAAAGTGACACATTTTCCAATTAAGAACAAGGTTAGTTTCCAAGCATCTATCTAGCACACGCGTTAGATTTTCCAAGCACAAATCCAAAGAATCACCATGTACTGTGAAATCATCCATAAAGACCTCGATGCAACTTTCCAAAAGATCAGAAAAAATGCTTACCATGCATCGCTGGAAAGTACCTGGTGCATTACAAAGTCCAAACGACATCCTCCGGTATGCAAAAGTACCAAATGGACACGTGAATGTGGTCTTTTCCTGGTCTTCGGGTGCAATCACGATCTGATTATAACCTGAAAAACCATCTAGAAAGCAATAATAAGTATGCCCCGCTAATCGTTCTAGCATTTGATCAATAAAAGGAAGAGGAAAGTGATCTTTTCTGGTTACAACATTTAGTTTCCTGTAGTCAATACACATTCTCCATCCTGTTTGTATCCGTGTGGGCACCAACTCATTATTGTCATTCGTGATGACAGTTATTCCAGACTTCTTCGGAACTACCTGTACCGGACTCACCCACTGACTGTCGGAGATGGGGTAGATTATGCCTGCATCAAGTAATTTAATCACCTCTTTTTTGACTACCTCCATCATGGGTGGATTTAATCTTCGTTGTGCTTCTCTCGTGGGCTTTGCTTCGTCATCCAAAAGAATCTTATGCCTGCACATCGCGGGGCTTATACCTTTGATATCTGCTATCGTCCAACCAAACACTGTGACATGATCTCTTAGAACTCTCAATAATTTCTCTTCCTGCACTTTGGTTAGATTACTTGCAATAATCACAGGTAAAGTTTCATTAGTCCCTAAATATGCATATTTCAAGTGAGCAGGTAAGGGTTTCAATTCTAAGATTGAAGCTTGCTCCACAGATGGTAACAATTTTTTATGAGAAATAGGCAATTGAATTGATTGAACTGCATACTTATCTATGAATTTTGGTAAAGAGTGCAATGCAGCCACAACTTCCTTCAATTCTTGATTCTGGTCAAATTCTTCCTCTTTATCCATGTCCAAGTTGTTAGCAATAGCCTTCTCCAAGCTTTCCCTGTGGTCTTGTTCAAAAGAACCCTGCACCATAGAATCAATGATGTCAATGGCAAAAACATGATCAACATCACTAGGGTACCTCATGGCGTCATATATATTGAACTGAATTTTCTCGCCATCAAATTCCATGGTCAAGGTCCCATTGTGCACATCAATCATTGTCCTTGCTGTTTTCAAGAATGGCCTTCCTAGCAAGATGTGCGAGGGATTTGGAGATCTGTCATCTTCCATATCCACAATGTAAAAATCTGCAGGAAATATTAACTGATTCACCTGCACTAAGACATCTTCAATTACCCCTTGAGGGTAAGTGTTAGTACGATCAGCAAGTTGAATGATAACACCAGTTTGTTTCAAAGGTCCTAGATTTAAAGAAGCAAATACAGATAATGGCATGACATTTATTGACGCTCCTAAATCTAGCATGGCTTTCTCAAATCTGGTATTACCTATTCTGCATGGGATTGTAAACATTCCTGGATCTTTACATTTAGGAGGCATTTTTCTTTGAAGCACTGCTGACACATTCTCTCCTACAGTGACTTTTTCATCATCTTTCAATTTTCTTTTGTTAGTGCACAATTCTTTCAAAAACTTTGCATACCTGGGCACTTGTTTGATGGCCTCCAAAAGAGGAATATTGACTTCTACCTTCCTGAAGGTTTCCAAGATTTCCTTATCCTTTTCCTCCTTCTTTGAAGTCTTGTGTGTTCTAGGTGGAAACGGCAATGGTGAGGTCTTAACTGGAGTAGATGGGGTGACAGCTTCCTTCGGTGTCTCTATCTCATCACTAGCCTTCTCCTTTTCAATTTCCGTCACTATTTTGGGTACTTCCAACTCTTTTCCACTCCTTAGTGTAATCGCACTAGCATTCTCCCTTGGATTGACAACTGTTTGGGAGGGCAACTTTCCTGAACCCTGAGCATCCAACCTCCCCACTGTGGTGGCAAGTTGTCCTATCTGATTTCTCAAGTCTTGAACGAAATTTTTCGTTTCCTGCTGGAACTGCTGTGTCTGACTCATGAATGTCTTGAACATGTCTTCCAAAGATGTTCCAGAATTTGCAGGAGCTGTCGGTCTAGGTTGATATTGATGTGGAGCTGGTTGAGAGCCTTGTGGGAACCCTTGTTGTCTAACTGGATACATGCTTTGCGCTGGTGGCCTATTTCCTCCATAACTAAGGTTAGGGTGATGATCCCTCCATCCTGGATTGTAAGTATTTGAATATGGGTCATACTTCCGCTGCGGTTGTGCTTGATAATTTCCCACTGCATTAGCTTGTTGTGCGATTTCATCCTCTTGCAATGTCGGACAAGAATCAGTACTATAACCATTCATTAAACAAATCCCACAAACTTTTGCTGCTGGTGTATTTCCTGTAGCCAATTGTCTAACCATCGCAGTCAAATCAAAAATTTGTTGTTCAAGATTGCTCGTGGTAATCTCATTCACTTTTACAGGTGCACGATCATTCCTTGTCCCATACTGCTGAGAATTAGCAGCCATATTTGCAATTAAAGTCCTTGCAGCCTCCGGTGTCTTATCCACTAGTGCTCCTCCATTTGCAGCATCGATCATACTCCGATCCATTGGCAATAATCCCTCATAAAAGTATTGAATCAGGTGTTGATCGTCTATTTGATGGGGAGGACAACTGGAACACAGTTTTTTAAATCTTTCCCAATACTCATACAGTGTCTCTCCGTTGAACTGTCGAATGCCGCATATCTCCTTTCTGATGTTGGCAACTCTTGAAGCAGGAAAATACTTCTCCAAGAACAGCCTTTTCATGTCATTCCATGACTGTATTGACCCTGAAGGAAGATAGTACAGCCAGTCCTTCGCTAGATCTCCCAATGAGAATGGAAATGCCCTTAGCTTGATTTGATCCTCTGTTATTCCATGTGGCTTCATGGTGGAACACACCACATGGAATTCCTTCAAGTGCTTGTACGGATCTTCACCTGTGAGACCACGAAAAGTAGGCAAAAGATGAATTAGTCCCGATTTAAGTTCAAAAGCAGCAGTTAATGTAGGATATTCAATGCATAAGGGTTGTTGATTGAGATTAGGAGTGGCTAATTCTTTAAGTGTTCTATTGTTATTTGGCACCGCCATTTCTTCTTCTTCCTCTGAATCGGTGGATGATGTATTCGACAGTAATTCAAGTGCTATGTTTAGTCCCGGTGATGGAATTTCGTCTGACTCTGCAGTGATGCCTCGAGTTTGACGAGCTTCTTTCCTTAGCCTGCGTGCAGTTTTCTCAATTTGTGGATCAAAATTCAAATCACCGGATTGAGAGGATCGTGTCATAAACTACAATACTAAACAAAAATAAAATGAAATAAAGTAAAATGAAGAATAAATAAAGATAAATAACGCTTCCCCGGCAACGGCGCCAAAATTTGGGAGCTGTCGTTTTACACTCCAAAATTAATACCTTACTAACACTCTACTAGCACAAAACTTAGTATAATGACAAGCAAGGATCGATCCCACAGAGAAGTGAATTAGTCTTTTACTTATTCTAATATTTCTATTATTTCTATTAATGGTGGGTTTTGAGTTTGTTTCACTAAGCTAACACAGGTAATTAAGAATGATCAATGAATAAAAAGCTTCAGTTCTTCAGTTCAGTATCACCTCATCACAATCATGGAAAAGTCAAGTTTGATAATATTTACCCTTCAATGAGATTAATAACCCTATATAACCGCAATCGCTAATTATCTGAAATTCTCCTTATGTGTAAATCTAATGTGACAATCGCCTCAAGAGACTTTAACTATTATATAACCTAGAACTATCAGTCTAGATTTAATAAAACAGCAGCATGAAGAATTAGAGAATTAGGTTATTCCAAGCAACAATTACACAATCAGGAATTATTTAACTTGCCTTCTAATAATATTAATAATATTCAAAAGCTTGTCCACAATCAAATACTATTAATCGCTACCTATGATCAGATATAATATCGTTTACTTAATACTATATCTTAATCTAGCAGATGATATTAATCAAATTAATTCAATTGGCCAAATCAAATTAAAAGATTAAATAACATATAATCAGTTAAAACAGATTATCAGAATAAATCTCATGCAAGAAGGAATAAATAAATAAAACCTGATTAAACCATTAATTATGAAAAAGGGTCAACATCCCTTGGAACTGAAAGTAAGAGTCTAGCCTGACATGCCTTCAATCTTCTCCAATTAAGGTTACAATTGTAGTTGTCAAGATCCCCCTCTAATAAATTAAAAACATCTATTTATAGTCCTAAGATAATATCCTAAGTTCCTAAGAATTAAGAATCCAATCTGAAATAGAAATCCTTAAAAATTACAAAAAGTCAAAGCTGGTCAAACTTGGTCAACGCCGCCTTTCTCGCCGGGGCGAGGATTTTATGCCTGATTTTCTCGCCGGGGCGAGGATTTTTGCACTGAGTTTCTCGCCGGGGTGAGCATAGCCAGAATGGTGTTGGGCCGGGGCGAGCTCTGGATCAGCTGGGGCGAAGATGGGCAGAAGGTTTCTCGCCGGGGCGAGAAACGCCAGTACAAAGTTCTCGCCGGGGCGAGAACCACAATTTTCCAATTTTTCAACTTTTCTCGTTTTGGCTCCGATTTTCCATCTTTTTCCACTTTTGACTCTGAATCCTCCTGAAATCAATAAACAATCTAATAAGTGCATAATCACAATAAAACATGCAATAAACTAAATATAAAGGAATAAAAATAAATGAGTATTATGCACTTATCAACTAACATATGAATATTAATATTAAACAATTGTTAAGATAATAAGTTAATTGAATATTTAATTGAAGTGAATATAGTAAATGAATAAATTTTGTACATTAATTAATATGGGTATTAATTAATGAGAATTATGTGTTATATGTATAACTTATTTTAATAGTCCAATGAGTAAGGAAACTAATGGACTAGCCTAATTAATTTACTAATTAAGCCACTAATTTATTTAATTGTGGACTTGGATAATTAATGTGTGGACTAATTAAATTGGCCCAACACTTATTAAATTAGTAAGCAAGCATGGATTAAAAATATTTAGAAACTAGTGGCATAAACTAGTTAAAAATAAGCCCAAAATGATTTAAAACAAAGCCCAAATGCTAGCCCACTTAGGAGATATTTTTGCCAACTTAACTATTATATTATAGCAATAAAAGGAGACAAAGAAAATGGGACAATGAATGAAGGAGGCCAGCCGGCATGGGGTAAAAAAAAAAGGGTGAGGTGTTGTTTTTAATAGCTTGCTTGTAAAGGAGAATAAAAAGTACAAAATGTAATCATGACCCATCAACAAGTTGTCAAAAATGTGTAAGAAGTATGCTTCCTAATGATGGAAAAATGAATAGATATAATTCATATATCTATATGTTATGCAAGTATTAGTTTAGTAAAAGTAAAAAGTTACTTGTTCATCCTATTTCTCTCTCTTCTCTCACCTTCCATTTTGCTAAAGAAAGAAACTAAAGAGAGCGAAAGGGGAAAGGGGCAGCAGCCATGGAGGAAAAGGGAGGGAGTTTTTGGTGTGCTTCAAGTTCCATAAACAAACCTTAGGAAGAAGGAGAAGGAAATCTAAGCAAAGGTATAATTTTTCAAACCTTAATCTAGTTTATTTTCATCTATTTTGGGTGTGATTTGTGTGATATGAAGTTTATGATCTTGAGGTCTAAAACCTTAGATCTATATGTTAGTAAATGTTTTATGTTTAGATCTAACCCTTTTGAATGCCAAAAGTTGGATCAAAAGAAAGAAAAGCAAAACTATTTCTAAAGGGTTAGAAAACCCTAACTTTTCATCACTTTCTAAGTTCATAACTTGAGATCCACAAACTCTTTTTATGATCCGTCAAAGAGTGGTACTAGATATATAAGTTAACTACAAAACCCAAGTGGTAGAACTCAAAAATAGTTGGTACAAAATTTGTATGGACTATTTTGGTACAAACAGTCCACCTTTTCTCAAAAACTGGAATGAGGCTGCTGACTGTTGGGATCCAAGGGCAATTTTGTTAACTTTTTGTGCTTTAAAACTACTAGGAAAATTTAGGGTGATAATATGGGAAGTTATGTAAGTCCTATAAAAATTTAAGGATTTTGGACCATGTATAATGAAAGTTATGGATTTTATCGTGAAGGACTATTTTCAAAAGTATTCTTTAATAACTCTTTGTGGTTAACCCCAAAAATTATGAACTTATTACTGAGAGTATATGTATATATCAGGAACATACTCTAAAAATTTTAGGATTTTTGGATGTAATTTCGATTTATTAAAAATGTAGCAATATTTGGCTATTTTGGACTATTTAAATATAGCAAATGGATTTTAAAAATTCCGAAACAAATATATTTTAATAAGGAGACTATATATAGTCTATTTTCAGAAAAGAAATGGTTTTGAAATTGTTTTGCTATTTTTCATATAAATGATGAAGTTATGTATAAATAGATTTAATTAATTATGTGAAGTTAAAAATTTGGAAAATGGGATTTTATGACTTTAGAACCTTAAATATGGTTCATAAAGATTTGTGACATAGGTTTCGGTCATTTTTAAGGTGGTATAATGTTTATGGCATTTTAGATCGATTAAATGAATTATTTAATAAAATAGAAAACAGTTTGAATTCAGCTAGCTGAATTAATGAATCCAGTTAGCTGAATTAGTTAATCCAGTTTGCTGAATACTGTAATTCAGTTTGCTGAATTGAATAAAGTGAATCTAGTTTGCTGTATTGTAGAATAGTTCGAATCCAGGTTACTGTATTGGAAAATAGTTTGCTGAATTAGTGAATCTAGTTTACTGTATTAAAAGTTAGTGAATCCAGGTTGTTGGATTATAAGATAGTTTGAATCCAGGTTACTGAATTGTAATCCAGGATGGAATCTAGTTTGCTAGATTGGAATCTAGTTTGCTGGATTGCCATCTAGTTTGCTGAATTTGGAATCCAGTTTATTGGATTGGATATTTAACCTACGGGACCATAAAGAAAGACTTATATAATGAAAAGGCTTAGTGTTAATTCATAAAGTAGTGGTACAGTCGTACTATTTAATAGTCGATGTATAGTATCTGGGCTAAACAATTCCTTCAGGGAGCGGAGGTATATACGAACTGGCAACCGATCTAACTCACTGTGAAAACAGTGTAGACGAGACGGAAACTAGTTTGTTAGTTGTTTATGGGACACCACTCAGCATACTATATTGAACACTATTAAAGACTCGATGAGTGCTTACTTTAGAATTGAATGCGTATGGTGTTAATGTGTTATCTAATATTTGATTATGTGGTTGAATGTTAGATAATTTACTTGTAAAGAAGTGATATTTTAAGATATAATATGATTCGCTAATTGAGAGATCGATCTTATAAATGATAGGTCTTTCAAAAGAAGTCATATTAAATTGCGTAGGAGTAGTCAACGACCAAGGCAAGTATCTGAACCCTATGCACTACTTTTATTCTGTGCAAACAGGTATATGTTATACATGGTTCATGTTGTATTCAAATCTTACTGTTATTCTGCTAAACAAGTTTCTAACTTACACAACTTATTTTATTGTGCAAGTATCTAACCCTTATGCACTACTTTTATTTTGTACAAACAGGTATATGTTATGCTAGTTCCTAACTCAACATGAGTTATCAATTTAAAAGTATGCTTGTGAATAATTATTATTAATTATTCATATCCATAATGACCTTTGTTATTCGTTTATGCAATTATCGTAACCCTTGCATTTACTTTATGCAATGGATCCATATGTTATGCAAGTATTCTTAAACTTTATTCAAGCTATTTATTGATTTCAAATATCTCGATATTGTCTCATGTGATACATTTATAATTAAAATTATTCTGTTCTTTGTGCAAGTGTCCTCACTTGTATAAATCGTTATGATTATCATAAATTCGAAATTCCTTCGATTCGTTCATTGTTAAAAGTATCTCATTACTGAATTGCTATGACTCATATTGAAAATTTGTATTCTAAGTTTGGTTATACAAGTGTCCCCACTTGTATGAACTATTGTACATTATCAATTACCCTTGAATTCGAAATTCGTTGACAAGTTCTGATACATACTATTAAATTTCGGTATGTATACCTAGTCTAAAGATTGTCTACGCTATTTGACCAGCTAGACCTAATTCGAAAAGCATTGTTGAACAGTAATTAGAGTTCTCTATTTATGAGTTGTCTATTAGCCATGTCTCAGCTAATTGTTTTCGGCTAGACTAATATTAAATTGATATCGCATGAAACGTTCTATTATTGGAACTAATTCGTTATTAAAGATATATGCCATTTGATTCGGCTAGATCAAATTGTTATAATATGTTGAACTCAAAATATTTCTTTGAAAGCAATCTAAACCATATTGATGTGGTATGGACTCATGATGTAAGACTGAGATGAAGAACCCTGAAAAATAAATCAGGGGAAACTTTATTGTTAGTAACCCCGACCACGCGCTATGTTTGAGAATTATGCATAATCTCGGGTACAATGAGGCTGATCCCCTTACGTACTTGCAAAAGAATAAAGTTTAGTTTTTATAGCTAACTTTTACTCTTGAGGTAGTCAGTAATAAAATAACTGATGATACCTCTAGCAGTTCTTGATCCATTTGTGATCACTCAGCATGAAATCTGGGAATAACCCTATGTATTGAATATTGTCGCAAAATTGCTAATCCTTCATAATCAATTGAATATTATTGAATCTTCGAAAGAATTTTAACTCTTTCATTCTTGATGTATTACTCAGCATGAAATTCAAGAAAATTCTTGTTACTTGAAATGACTTATTGTTCAGTCATTTCAAAGAAATCTTAAAATGAATTGATATGTTGTTAAGAATAGTTTCAAATGACTTCACCACTATTAATTTGTGGTCGAAGTAGTCCTCAAAAACAATATTTACTTCTTTAGTGAATTATTATAATTGTTATTACTTGTTGAGCAATTGAATGCTCATTCTTGCTTTGACTTAAATGTTTTCAGCTAAGTGTGATCGACCAGAAGGCTCTGGCAAAGACAAGGGCAAAGGAAAGCTCAAGGATTAGGTTTCAAGGTGTTATCTGTAATGATTAGTCTTTTATATTGTGATCATATATATTATGTAATATGTAAAGAATGTAATTAAAGGTTGCCATACCTGGAAAATAGACAACTCTGATATAAATATTAAGTTTGTAATTTATTAAACAGCTCAAAGAAATGGTATCGTGATGCACCAAGTACGAGTTTCAAGTACCCGGATTTGGGGGCGCCACATCCTTCTTGGTTCTTTGGCTTGTGCTGAGTTTTTCCTTGTATTGCAGCACTTTTTCTCTCAAATTGATGTTTTAGTGTGGCCTCCCAATCCCTCGATATGAAATATGAAGCCCCAATGAGATATTATATAGTGCCTCCATGAAAAACCCTAGCCAAACATCAGATTTTGGGTCAAAAAGTGAGTTGGAATCGCACTAGGAGCTCAAAAGATCGCACTCAGCACGCCCGGGCGTGCTCGCACGTTGCCCACCGAGCCCGCGCCCAGCCCCCCTGGCCATGCCGCGTGTGCTGGCTGCCTGGTGCCTGGTAGCCCGACTTAACTTTGACCTCTGTTAGTAAAATGGCTATAACTTTTTCGTCCGAACTCAGATTAAGGCGATTAAGTAGGCTATGGAAAGCTAAGAAGGAGATCTACAACTTTCATAACTGGAGCTGGACGAGAAAATGTCCGGATAAAGGCTCAAATTGAGCCCGAAGCAAATACTGTGTAAAATTCATGCCAAATCCGATGGTAAAATGGCCATAACTCTCTCATACGAACTTCAAATTGGATGATTCAAGATGTTCTGGAAAGCTAAGACAAATATCTACAACTTTCGTTCTTTGAGTTTTAAGAGATTCGGATTGGATCATGGGTGAAATTGGGAAACAAGCAGCTACAGTACCGAAAAGCAAGTTATGGGTATTGATTCCAAGGAGCTTTTATTTCAATTCCTACAAAACAACATAAAAACACATGAAAGCATAAAAAAATATATAAAACCAATACAAAACTACATTACATAACAATAAGATAAAAACACATAAAACCGACCGAAATGACTTAAGATTTACAAATGATCAAGCTCAAAGCACCTAATTTGTGTATATAAAACACACTCATCAAATACCCCCAAACTTAAATCTTTGCTTGTCCTCAAGCAAAATAAACCTAAACTACATACTTCAAACTCTTGTAATACAACCTAACTTGAGCAATGAATTAATAAGCCGACAATGGTCTCAAAGGCATCAACACTTGGAACTCAAGAGAACAAACAAAGAGTTGCACGTCTAAAATTTTAGTTAGCTAGTCATACTTTACTTAAGGCCCCTTCTGTATGTGTGTGTGTGAGTACCCAATAGCACTAAACCAATCAAGCTCGGATGAAACTATGCAACCATATTACCTTATGAAATAATCAAATAAACTTCAAAACAACATGCTTAACACATCACTCAATACAAAGGTATACAAATCACAATTTTCAAAAATTTTGAGAACCAAAGGCTCTAGGTGAGTGCATTTTATGCTCCATCTCAACCTTAAGCGCGCTCACATGGGCGAGTGTGTTTTACGCTCTATCTCAACCCCCTGCAAGATTTGCAATACAACAATTATCTTTCTTTAATCCCAATTATAAGAGAGTGCGTTTTACGCTCTATCTCTCCTACGCATGTGTCCATGAGTGAGTGCGTTTTACGCTCCATCTCAACTCACCACATGACCATCAATTCAAGCATAACAAATTTAGACACCTTGCTTCGAGTGATGTTTAAACGAGGTCTAGAGTTTATAGATATATCCCACAAGCATTCGGTTATAAAAGCCTTCACTAAGCATACAACTAGCTTAATACTCATGGGTAAGTGCGTAAAAGTGAAAGGACGCATAAGAAAAATAATAACCAATGAACGATAAGCACAAAGATTAAGCAACAATTGTCTACGTCTCATGAGTTAGATTCTCTTCAAACAAGCCATTATCATAGACCACAGATCATGGTTCAAATCAAATTAAAACAATGCTCAAGGGACACATCCTAAAAATAAATGAATTTTTTTTGAATAAAAAGAAAAACATACTTAAATCACACAAAAACTAAATTAAACACACAAATACGCAAATACGAAGTACTACCCCCAAACTTAAATTTAACTACCACACAGCACAACACGACTAGATAGACAAGGATAACTCAATTAAACTACCACACCCCCAAACTTAAAAGAAACATAGTTCTCGATGTTTATAATAGACATAATTAAAATAGAGAACTTCACTGAGGGTAATCAAGTAACATCATTATAGTGTGGTGTCGCTTAGACACTTCCTGACTAACAAAATTCTTGTCATGGGCTATAGTTAGCTAAGACGATAAAGCTTCACCCCATTTGTTGCTTGGAAGCCATACCAGATCAATGCCTTAAGAAGAACAGCCCACAATAGCTAAGAAAATCTCTCAGGCCAAATATCAAACACGTGGCATGCACCTCCCAAAATCTCAGATGTCAGTGCAGTTGGAAGTAAGCCTAACCCTCCACAAAGTCTTCCAATGGGAGAAATAGAGCGTTCCTGCAATAAAACTCAACCCAAGCACAACACCAAGCAAGAAAAATTCGAGTTCAAACGTTAATACCTTCGTTTTTTTAGGGAGGAAGAGCAAAACCTTGCAAAACTAGATAAATCCATGAAACCCTTGGTGAATTGAAGGCTAAGATGGTGAATTTGATGATGAATTGCAAGCCTTATATGCTAATTTGGACAATGGGTGGTGGATTTTAACTTTTCCAAGATGTGCAATATGTTGGCTCTTGGCTTTAGAAGAGAGAGACAAAAGAGTGGAATGCCAAAAATTTGCATATGGGCTGCTATTAAGGACAAGCATCAGCAATAGTGCTGTTGATATGATTTTCAATGTTGGATATTTGCAACAAGCAATATTACACACATTAATCACAATTAATCTTAAAATCAAAAATAAACCACACCAAACTTTTTTTTACTTTTTTTTGAGAAGAAATAAAAAAAATAAAAAATAAAATAAAATAAAATAAAATAAAAAACAAAATAGCTCGAAAAATAAAATGGAGATTTGGGTTGCCTCCCAAATAGCGCTTAAGTTAAAGTCCTCAGCCTGACTACTCCCTCATTTTATGTTGCTTAATCGGGCTCTGCTGGGATCTTATGGTTGCTCTTGCTCATAGCTGTACATACCCAACAGTGTGTCATCATTTGTCCCTTCCCACACACTGTTTGTTTTCTATTATGCATTTCTTCAGGAAGCAGAGTTTTAAGACCAACCCTTCCTTGATGGTCATTATGAACCAAGTCATCCCCTTTCGGGGTCAAATAACAGTCCTCGGTGTTGCTTGGGAGTTTGATTGCTTTGAACACCTGAAACTTCACTACTTGGTCGTTCACTCTCATAGTTAATTCACCATTTGGCACGTCGATCAGTGTTCTTCCAGTCGCCAAAAATGGTCTACCCAAGATGATTGGAATATCCCGATCCTCCTCATAATCCAAAACCACAAAATCTGCTGGAAGAATCAATTTATCAACCTTCACCAGAACATCCTCCACTATACCCATTGGATACGTGATTGATTTATCAGCAAACTGTAAGGTGACATTTGTCGGCTTTGCTTCCTTTAACCCCAATTTCTTATAAATGGATAGGGGCATAAGGTTGATACTTTCTCCCAAATCGCACAAAGCTTTCCCAACAAATTGATTTCCGATTGAACAAGGAATGTTAAAACTCCCTGGATCCTTTAACTTCGGTGGGAGCTTCCTCTGTAAAATAGCACTACATTCTTCAGTAAGAGCTACAGTTTCGAAATCCTCAAGCCTTCTCTTTCTTGACAAAATGTCCTTCATGAACTTTACATAACTAGGCATTTGCTCCAATGCCTCAGCAAATGGGATGTTTATGTGCAATTTCTTGAAAACTTCCAAAAATTTAGAGAATTGCTTGTCCAACTTTAGTTTCTGCAGACGTTGCGGAAACAGACATGGTGGATAAATAGGACCTTGCTTGCTCCCCTCTAATTTTGACACGGGCTCCTTTTCTACTTCGTTTCTCTTTTCTTCTTCTTTCTCCACATTTACATCCTCAATCACTGTTTCTGATGGAACATCATTCACAACTTCCGGTAGTTCCTTCCCACTTCTCAAAGTCACAGCCATGCAATGCTCCTTACCTTTTCTCTTCGGGTTGACTTCAGTGTCACTAGGTAAGGCACTAGGAGGACGGATATTCATAGCACTAGCTATTTGTCCTAGCTGAAGCTCAAGATTCCGTATCAAAGCGCTATTTGTGCAACCATTTGAGCCAATAAATCATCCCCACTAGGGTTTTTCTCCTGTTGTGGCAAGGGTGGGTTTGAGGCTTGTTGGTGTGATTGGGGTTGATGATGTGGTTGAGTTTGATTTTGAAATCTTGGAGGATATTGATGCATAGGAGCTGAATATTGGTTTTGGGTGTTGTTGTTGTTTCTCCATGAGAAATTTGGGTGATTTCTCGATCTAGGATTGTAGTGATTGGAGTGAGGGTTATTTTGCTGCCTATTGTAATTACCAACGAACTGTACGGATTCTGCATTGATTGCACATTGCTCGGTAGGATGATTTCCAACACATAAATCACAAGTTTCAGAAATGCTCTGCACAGATTGAGTTCCTAACATTTTCACTTCCTTTGTAAGCACGGCTAGCTGTGCGACTATTGTAGTGAAAGGATCAACGTCAAATTTTCCTGCTGCCTTTTGTGGCATTTTCCTCTCCGAAGGCCATTGATAAATATTGGCAGCCATAGTTTCCAATAATTGATAGGCATCCGCAAAACTCTTTCCCATTAAACTACGACCTGCAGCTGCGTCGACACTTGATCGGGTGGCATTGGTCAACCCGTTATAGAAGATCTCAGCTTGCAACCATTGAGGTAAACCATGGTGTGGACATCTCCTTATTAGATCTTTGAATCGTTCCAAAGCTTCATACAAGGACTCAGGATCATATTGAACAAATGAAGTGATGTCATTCCTCAATCTTGCAGTTTTCGCGGGTGGGAAGAACTTTGCCAAAAATTTATGGGCTAAGTCAACCCATTTGGTAATTGAGCCCGAGGGAAGTGAATGCAACCAACTCTTTGCCTTGTCACGAAGCATGAAAGGAAATAATCGGAGTCTAATTGCATCATCAGTAACTTGAGTGTACTTGAATGTGTCACATATTTCCAAAAAACTCACCAAATGAGCATTTGGGTCGTCATTGGGCAACCCACCAAACTGCAAACAGTTTTGGACTATTTGGATGGTACCTGGCTTAATTTCAAAGTGGGTGGCCTCAATGGCTGGCCTGGAAATGCTTGAGTGCAAATCTATGACAAGAGGCATGGCATACTCCCTCAAGGATTTAGGTTCCTCCTCAGCCATGGTATTTTGATTGGGTATACCCCGAACTTTGTCTCTTCGTAGTCTTCGAATATTTCTCTCGATCTCGGGATCGTAAGGAATTAACTCAAGACCACGTGAACATGGCATACAAATCAAGAATACCTACAAAACAAGATGAAAATTATATACAAGTCTAAAAAGAGACCGAGTCGATTTAAATTGATATTGGTATAATTATTGATATTGGCATCAACACTTGGAACTCAAGAGAACAAACAAAGAGTTGCACGTCTAAAATTTTAGTTAGCTAGTCATACTTTACTTAAGGCCCCTTCTGTATGTGTGTGTGTGAGTACCCAATAGCACTAAACCAATCAAGCTCGGATGAAACTATGCAACCATATTACCTTATGAAATAATCAAATAAACTTCAAAACAACATGCTTAACACATCACTCAATACAAAGGTATACAAATCACAATTTTCAAAAATTTTGAGAACCAAAGGCTCTAGGTGAGTGCATTTTATGCTCCATCTCAACCTTAAGCGCGCTCACATGGGCGAGTGCGTTTTACGCTCTATCTCAACCCCCTGCAAGATTTGCAATACAACAATTATCTTTCTTTAATCCCAATTATAAGAGAGTGCGTTTTACGCTCTATCTCTCCTACGCATGTGTCCATGAGTGAGTGCGTTTTACGCTCCATCTCAACTCACCACATGACCATCAATTCAAGCATAACAAATTTAGACACCTTGCTTCGAGTGATGTTTAAACGAGGTCTAGAGTTTATAGATATATCCCACAAGCATTCGGTTATAAAAGCCTTCACTAAGCATACAACTAGCTTAATACTCATGGGTAAGTGCGTAAAAGTGAAAGGACGCATAAGAAAAATAATAACCAATGAACAATAAGCACAAAGATTAAGCAACAATTGTCTACGTCTCATGAGTTAGATTCTCTTCAAACAAGCCATTATCATAGACCATAGATCATGGTTCAAATCAAATTAAAACAATGCTCAAGGGACACATCCTAAAAATAAATGAATTTTTTTTGAATAAAAAGAAAAACATACTTAAATCACACAAAAACTAAATTAAACACACAAATACGCAAATACGAAGTACTACCCCCAAACTTAAATTTGACTACCACACAGCACAACACGACTAGACAGACAAGGATAACACAATTAAACTACCACAGTCTTGAAAGTAGTATGCACACAAGCCAATCATATTTGATATGATGTAGCATATACTTTGTAATCTTATTCATTTATTAATAAAAGAATTAATTTTCTTAAAAGGCATTTTATATTATCTACATGGTGTTGTTATATTAAATGTGATAAACCCATAGTTTTGAGCAATGCTTTTAGAATCATGATGGTGATCATGCTAATGAGATCTAAATTCAAGATAGCTCACAAACTAAAATTGTTCCTAATCGTTGGATTACTAAATAGGGGATTAGTGAATCTGAATAGATTGGTACATACGTTGCTTGTTCTTAAGAAGAGGATGATTGATCTCATAATCATTTGTGTAGAGACACTAAAGCAAGTATGTAGGTGCTTATTGGAGAATAAGTTCACTGAACGTGGCTCTCTAAGGAATACCTAATGGAGTTTTACTCGCCTGTCAATAGGAATTCCTATAGTGATAGTAGTACAAGTGATCCTTGGACTTGAGATCATCATAATATCTTGTGTATGTTGAGTTATACTTTGACATGTCCCTTAAGACCTTTAGGGTATATCAAGGGGTATGATTGGGTATAATAAGTTGTACATGGAGATAGATGAATGATCAATAAAGAATCTACGACGTCAAGTAAAAGATGTGAATGTCCTATGTAATTCGATAAATGACAACTCAATAGTCCTTGGCCAAGGCAGAATGAAATTAGAAAGGAGTTTCTAATTTGCATGCTTTAGAGTTGTGCATTTGGGAATCGAAATACATATAATTAAATAAAATAAGACTTAACAGTAAATCCATGTCTTATATTTAATTGGGACATTGTATGGTAGAAAGATTGAATTGTACGGTAACTATTCACTGAAAGGTTCTTTTGTGATTAATGTTGAAATCTATATTATCTGGAAAGTCGTTGATCGCTAAGGGGGATTACCCTTATTGTAAAATAAATATTATTTATTTAAATAAATTAAATAGTCTAATTTATGTATTTAAATAAAATTAGAATTGTTCTAATAGATTTATTCACAACCGGTTTAATATGGAGAACCTAAAGGGTCACACGGCAAAAGGAAAATATTTATTTAAGAAGTAAATGGCATAATTGTAATAATAAGTTAAGTATATTTAATTTAATTTATGGAGATAGAATAAATTCAATTGCTTAATATTTATTATTTAATATTTTGGAAATATTAAATATAAATTAATAAAAGGAGTCTTATTATTATTATTACTATTACTATTATTTAATTCTTAATAGGGATTGGGAATTAATTAATAGAAGTACTCTCCCATGAATTTCTAATTGGATTAGGAGCATAATTAATTAAAGGAGTTTAATTATAATTGAAACCCTAATCCTAAATAGTTTAGGGAAGGTTATTCCTACATCTATAAATAAGAGGAGTCTTATCATAGATTAGGGTTACACACTCTTGCTTTAGATTGTGGAGAGTACTTACAATTTCTATAGAGATAGAAACTAGGGTCTTGCCAATACCCAACTTCTTGAATAACTATTCTTCCTTGGTGGATCACCTCTAGAGGTCAAACACTTGGGTGGCTAACGTTGATCAAGCAAAGGAATTTAGTCGGTGGAATTCAAGGAGAACGCGAAAGAATAGGAGGTGAACTTGTACCCGAAGAAGCACGGATCTACGAGGGTATAATTTTTATCTCTATCTCTTTCGTTTATATCGTTAATTGAGCACTTAGATTGATCTTGGTGATGGTTTGTATAAAAATTTTAAAATCCGTTTTATCGCGCTTACGCACTATTTATGTAATTTGATTGCATGTTCGCGCTATCTCTATCTCTTTCGTTTATATCGTTTCTGGGGTTCAGCGCAGCTGCGCCGATTCCCAGTTCATTCTGGGCGCAGCTGCGCCGGACAGCAGAATTTGAGAAAAATATTTTTCCTTTAATTAAAATAAATTATTTATTTAATTGATATAAGTTTAAAATAAAGATGTTTATTTTATCTGGAATAGGATTTCAGATTGCTAAAATTAAAGGAGTTTAATTTGGATTTGGTTTTTGATTAAAATAAAAGAGTTTATTTTGTTTCAAAACTAAATATTAGCAAAACGTTTGCCTATTAATTGATATCAATGCATATATGGAATGGTTTTATAATTCATGGGATGAATGTTATTTATTGATACATATAGATATATGTATGATAATAAATAGGGATTGATTATGGACTATTGACCAATGTGTGATTGGATTTATTTTAGTGGATGCTTGAATGTATGGGTTTTTATAAATGGGGTATGCGTACCTCGTCTTCTCTAATTTTTCTTAATAAAAATTCTATCTCCCTCCTATGTACTTCCCCTTGACTGCTGATCAAGGTTTCTATTTATTGTAAATAGTTTGTGTAATAGGACTAGTTAGAATTAATTTTGAAGAATTGGAGACAAAGGAGCAAGGAGCGCTTGAAGACCCGTTTGTATTGGAGCCCAGGTTTAAATGTAATAGTTATATTTAAATTTTATTCTTGCACCCTAGGTTTGACCTTTTGGTTCACTTGGTGGCTCTAGTGAACCAAACTAGAATAAAAGTCCATAATCAGTCCGGGTAGAATATAGTATTCTATATGTGCATGCTTACTATGTATATATTATATATTATACAACATGCTTCGCATGTTAAATAATATGCCGCGTATTATATATATATATATATATATATATATATATATATATATATATGTGTGTGTGTGTGTGTGTGTGTGTGTGTGTGCATGCGCGCTAAACAAGATGAGACTAATAATAATAAATCCCTCAAAGAAATTATATTAAGTCCTAAGCGTTCAAAGATATTTGGAATATCGAACGTCGCCTTGTAGCATGGTAAAGAAATAGAGTATTAAATATTTAATATGAGTTTGTTGTGTCACCACAAGGCAAGTATTAAATATTTAAGATGTTGCTTTATCACATTTTATGCTTATAAATAGACTGAACGATGCTGTTTTGTTGTGTCACCACAAGGACAATGTTTTTCTTTCGAATATATGGAAGTGATAGGTTGGACTTAACTTGGATAATTTTGATTCGGATGTGTCACCACTTGATCAAAATAATCTAAGAGGCAAAATAAAAGGAGTTACATAGTGATGTAATTGACAATAGTTGTCTACCTATTTATTTATATATCGTTTGTTGTGTCACCACAAGGCTATATACATTTGAAATGAGATCCTTTATCTCACTTGCAAATCTTTAATTAGAATTGCCGAACTATATGATGAGGGTAATATAGTTTGATGAAAATAGTGAGAGATACCAATTTAAAATAAAGACCTAATTTATTTTGGTAATTAATTAAATGAATATATGCTAAAATGTTGTCTATTTCACATGCAGAATTTAAAAATGTCAAACTCACTATCACTGCGTAGCATACTTGATGCTAACAAACTGACCGGACCGAATTACACTGACTGGTTAAGGAATCTGAGAATTGTTCTCACTGCTGAAAAGATTTCTTATGTCCTAAATTCGCCAGTCCCTGCAAATGTTGCAGAAACAACCTCTGAGGAAGAGATTGCTACTTTCAGAAAGTGGCAAGATGATGCAATCTTGGCTCAATGCATCATGCTCGCATCCATGAGTAACGAGCTTCAGCGTTAGCATGAAACTATGGATGCTCCTACTATATTGCTGCACCTCAAAGAGTTGTATGGTGAGCAAAGTAGGACTGCTAGATATCAGATATCTAAGGAGCTCTTCCGATCTCGTATGACTGAGGGCACTGCTGTAGAGACTCATGTCCTTAAGATGATCAATCTGATTGAACAACTTGGACAGCTTAGGTTCATGATGGATGGGGAGTTAAGTCAAGATTTGATCTTGCAGTCACTCCCGGACACCTTCTCACAATTTGTTGTGAATTTTCACATGAATAAGTTGGACGTCAGCTTGCCTGAGCTATTTAACATGCTGAAAACTACTAAAGGTCATTTCTCATCCAACAAGAACCAAGTCTTACTAGTGGATGATTCTTCCAAGAAAAGGAAGAGGCCCAAGGTATCTTCTGAAAAGAAGAAAAACAAGAAGGCTAAGGGCAAGGAAAAGAGAAAGGATAAAAAGAAACCTGATACAGATAGCAAAGGAATTTGCTACTATTGCAATAAGCCGCGACACTGGAAGAGGAACTGCAAGGAGTATCTTGCGGACCAGAGGAAGCTTGGAGAAGCTTCGACTTCCGATCTAGGTTTGTTCATGATTGAAATTAATTTTTCTGAAAGTCAAAATTCTACTTGGGTATTGGATACTGGCTGTAGTTCTCACATATGTAATAATATGTAGGGACTAAGCAGAAGTAGAAAGCTGAACAAGGATGAAGTCGTCCTACGAGTGGGAAATTGAGCAAAGGTTACTGCATTAGCCGTATGAACTTATTGTTTAGCACTGCCTTCGGGCAAGTTCATTAGTTTAAATAATTATTATTATGTTCCAACACTCATTAGAAACATTATTTCAATTTCTGTATTGGATATGGATGGTTTTGATATTATAATAAAGAACAATAGTTGTTCTATTTATAATAAAAATGTTTTATATGGTGTTGGCAATCTACTGAATGGACTTTACATACTTGACTTGCATGAAAATATACTTCAAATTGAACAAACTAAGAAAAGAAAAAGAGATGATGTTAATTATACCTTTATGTGGCACTATAGACTCGGTCATATCAATGAAACAAGATTATCCAAGTTGCATAAAGATGGGCTTTTAGAGCTATCTGATTACGAATCATATCCAACTTGTGAATCTTGTCTCATGGGTAAAATGACTAAATCTCCTTTTACTGGAAAAGGAGAAAGAGTTACAGAGTTGTTAGCGTTGGTACACACAGATGTATATGGACCTATGACAATGAATGCACGAGGAGGGTATTCTTATTTTATTACTTTCACTGATGATCATTCTAGATTTGGATATATGTATTTAATGAAATACAAATCTGAATCGTTTGAAAAGTTCAAAGAATTCAGAAGTGAAGTAGAGAAGCAAACTGGTAAGAGTATTAAGATTCTTCGATCGGATCGAGGAGGGGAATACTTCACCAATGAGTTTCTCAATTGTCTCAAAGAAAATGGTATAATCTCACAATGGACTCCACTAGGGATGCCACAGTTGAATGGTGTATCTGAAAGGAGAAATCGAACATTGTTGGACATGGTTCGTTCCATGATGAGTTTTACTGACCTTCCAGTATCCTTCTGGGGTTATGCCTTAGAATCGGCTGCATACCTACTTAACAAGGTACCTACCAAATCCATCCCAAAGACCCCATATGAGATATGGACAGGGAGGAAACCAAATCTTAAGCATGTTAAGACTTGGGGTTGTCCAGCTTATGTCAAAAGGTTTGAACATGATAAGCTGAAGACTAGATCCGACAAATGTATATTTGTGGGATACCCTAAAGAAACATCAGGGTATTATTTCTATCATCCTACTGATCAAAAGGTGTTTGTTGCGAAACACGCTGCCTTCTTGGAAAAGGAGTTTATCCTTGAAGGGGTCAGTGGGAGTAAGATATATCTTGCAGAAGTTCAAGAACCACAAAATACTACGGATCAAAGTCAGGTACATGACCAAGTAGAAGAACCTACTGTACCACTACCCATTCGTAAATCTGGAAGAGTACCGAAGATACCTGAGATGTATAGATTCATCATAGAGGATGATGATGAGGTACGCATCATAGATGATGATGATCCATTGACTTACGAAGAGGCTATGAGTAGTGAAGACTCAGAGAAATGGCTAGAAGCCATGAAATCCGAGATGGACTCCATGTATGAAAACCAAGTATAGACTTTGGTTTCACCACCTGAGGGCATTAAGCCTATTGGGTGTAAATGGGTCTTTAAGAGAAAGACTGGAGCGGATGGCAAGGTAGAGACCTATAAGGCCCGACTGGTTGCAAAAGGTTTCAAACAAAGACAAGGAGTTGACTATGATGAAACCTTCTCACCAGTAGCTATGCTCAAGTCCATTCGGATTTTGCTTGCAATTGCAGCTTATTATGACTACGAGATCTGGTAAATGGATGTGAAAACGGCCTTCCTCAACGGAAAGCTTGAGGAGAATGTATATATGATACAACCAGAGGGTTTTGTTTCAACGGTTGGAACAAACCAAATCTGTAAGCTACAACGATCTATTTATGGATTGAAGCAAGCTTCTCGAAGATGGAACATCCGTTTTGATGAGATAATCAAAAGGTTTGATTTTATCAAAAATGAAGATGAACCTTGTGTGTACAAGAAGGTTAGTGGGAGCGCTGTTTCATTCCTTGTATTATATGTTGATGATATATTACTGATAGGGAATGATGTTCCTATGCTACAGTCGATCAAAATTTGGTTATCTAAACACTTCTCCATGAAGGACTTGGGTGAGGCATCCTATATTTTAGGGATAAAGATCTATAGAGATAGATCTAAAAGGATGTTGGGCTTGACCCAAAGAAAGTACATTGACTCGATGCTAAAGAAGTTTAGCATGGAAGATTCCAAGAGAGGTCTCATGCCGATGAGCCATGGAATACATCTCTCCAAGAAACAGGCCCCAAAGACACCTGAGGAGAGAGACCGTATGAGTAAGATTCCTTATACTTCCGCAATAGGATCTATCATGTACGATATGATATGTACTAGACCAAATGTCGCTCATGCACTAAGTGTAACGAGCAGATATCAGTCGAATCCAGGAGAAGAGCACTGGAAGGCAGTGAAAAACATCCTAAAGTACTTAAGAAGAACTAAGGATGTATTTCTTGTCTACGGTGGGTCTGAATTGAAACTAGAGGGCTGTACAGACTCAAGTTTTCAAACGGACCAAGATGATAGTAAATTCGTTTCAGAGTATGTGTTTACCTTAAACGGTGGCGCGGTGAATTGGAAGAGTTCCAAGCAGCAAACAATTGTTGATTCAGTGGCAGAGGCAGAGTACATAGCTGCAAGTGAGCTGCAAAGGAAGCTGTTTGGATGAAGAAGTTCATAACTGAACTTGGAGTGGTTCCTAGCATTAGAGGAGCTGTACGTTTATTCTATGACAACAACGGAGCTGTTGCGCAGGCTAAGGAACCCAGGTCTCATCAGAAATCTAAACACGTGTTGCGGCGGTTTCATTTGGTTAGAGAGATCATTGAAAGAGGATATGTCAACCTGGAGCATGTGGACTCTCAAGACAACATTGCAGATCCATTTACTAAAGCTTTAACTCAACAACAGTTTGATCGTCACTTAGAGAAGATGGGTATTAGATACCAAGGCGATTGGCTTTGGTGCAAGTCGGAGATTGAAAGTAGTATGCACACAAGCCAATCATATTTGATATGATGTAGCATATACTTTGTAATCTTATTCATTTATTAATAAAAGAATTGATTTTCTTAAAAGGTATTTTATATTATCTACATGGTACTGTTATATTAAATGTGATAAACCCATAGTTTTGAGCAATGCTTTTAGAATCATGATGGTGATCATGCTAATGAGATCTAAATTCAAGATAGCTCACAAACTAAAATCGTTCCTAATCGTTGGATTACTAAATAGGGGATTAGTGAATCCGGATAGATTAGTACATACGTTGCTTGCTCTTAAGAAGAGGATGATTGATCTCATAATCATTTGTGTAGAGATACTAAAGCAAGTATGTAGGTGCTTATTGGAGAATAAGTTCACTGAACGTGGCTCGCTAAGGAATACCTAATGGAGTTTTACTCGCCTGTCAATAGGAATTCCTATAGTGATAGTAGTACAAGTGATCCTTGAACTTGAAATCATCATAGTATCTTGTGTATGATGAGTTATACTTTGACATGTCCCTTAAGACCTTTAAGGTATATCAAATGGTATGATTGGGTATAATAAGTTGTACATGGAGATAGATGAATGATCAACAAAAAATCTACCAAGTCTAGTAAAAGATGTGAATGTCCTATATGATTCAATAAATGACAACTCAATAGTCCTTGGCCAAGGCAGAATGAAATTAGAAAGGAGTTTCTAATTTGCATTCTTTAGAGTTGTGCATTTGGAAATCGAAATACATATAATTAAATAAAATAAGACTTGACAGTAAATCCATGTCTTATATTTAATTGGGACATTGTATGGTAGAAGGATTGAATTGTACGGTAACTATTCACTGAAAAGTTCTTTTGTGATTAATGTTGAAATCTATATTATCTGGAAAGTCGTTGATCGCTAAGGGGGCTTACCCTTATTGTAGAATAAATATTATTTATTTAAATGAATTAAATAGTTTAATTTATTTATTTAAATAAAATTAGAATTGTTCTAATTGATTTATTCACAACCAGTTTAATATGGAGAACGTAAAGGGTCACACCACGAAAGAAAAATATTTATTTAAGAAGTAAATGTCATAATTGTAATAATAAGTTAAGTATATTTAATTTAATCTATGGAGATAGAATAAATTAAATTGCTTAATATTTATTATTTAATATTTTGAAAATATTAAATATAAATTAATAAGAGGAATCTTATTATTATTATTACTATTACTATTATTTAATTCCTAATAGGGATTGAGAATTAATTAATAGAAGTACTCTCCCATGAATTCCTAATTGGATTAGGAGCATAATTAATTAAAGGAATTTAATTATAATAGAAATCCTAATCCTAAATAGTTTAGGGAAGGGTTATTCCTACATCTATAAATAAGAGGAGTCTTATCATAGATTAGGATTACACACTCTTGCATTAGATTGCGGAGAGTACTTACAATTTCTATAGAGATAGAAACTAGGGTCTTGCCAATACCTAACTTCTTGAATAACTATTCTTCCTTGGTGGATCACCTCTAGAGGCCAAACACTTGGGTGGCTAACGTTGATCAAGCAAAGGAATTTAGTCGGTGGAATTCAAGGAGAACGCGAAAGAATAGGAGGTGAACTTGTACCCTAGGTAGCACGGATCTACGAGGGTATAATTTTTATCTCTATCTCTTTCGTTTATATCGTTAATTGAGCACATAGATTGATCTTGGTGATGGTTTGTATAAAAATTTTAAAATCCGGTTTATCGCGCTTCCGCACTATTTATGTATTTTGATTGCATGTTCGCGCTATATACAAACCTAACAAGTCTGATATAGGAAAAGTTAAAATAGAAGACTTCCCTGAAACCGTGTTAAGCACCATTGATATCATCTTTCAATACCTCTAAGTTGGGAGCGTACCTGAAAGCAAATGACTAAATAAATTAAAATGCAATTAAACCACTAAAATGCAATCAAACAAAAATAAAAGCAAAACAGTAAACTTGGGTTGCCTCCCAAGAAGCGTTTGGTTTAAAGTCGTTAGCCCGACTCCTTTATTTCCCATCAATCCGGCTCAATCGCAAAATTGACCATAGCATGCTGCCTCGATGTTATTTCTTTGATTTGCATGACATGCATGCCAGATTGGCGACCCTCAAACTTTGTATCATCCGATGGCAAGAAGAAGCTTTCATCATCCGCTTTATCCATCATTACACTTTTGTCAAAATCCACATGAAGATATTCTTCATGAACCAATGGGTGTTCGATGGCTTTGAAAACCTCGAATGTGACTTCTTGATCTTCAATTTCCTTTTCATAATCCCCATTCATGCTCCTTGTCTCATCAACATTAGAATCAACATCCACAGTAGGATGTATACTCTCAAAATTTTCACTAATAGCTTCGTGCGACTCCTCGCCATTTCCTTGATCATCCACCATGCACTGCTCTTCTTCATCCTCCATAGGGTCAATCTCAGTATCGCTAGGTAAGGTGCATTGCGGGTGAATAACGTAAGTGTTGGAAACATAGTTCATGATGCTCTGCACTGAAGCTTGTAGATTTGCCAACCTAACCTCATTTTGATAGATATGAGATATGTTCCCACTCATGAGCTCCTCCTTTATTATTTCCTCTCCGTCAAATCTATGCGAATTCACCATATATTGCTCTTCACCTTCCTCTATGGGGTTAATCTGTGTAATGCAAGGTAAGGTGCTTTGCGGGTGAATAATGATAGCATCCACGATTTGTGCCGTTAAATTCTCGAGGTTCCGTAATGAATTTAGTTGCTCAATGTACAAGGGAAGAATCTCCTCCAAATTAGATGTATCCTCATAGTATGGTGGAGGTTGGTACATAGATTCTAAATGGTATAAGAGATTTGGATCATAGCCTTGATCTTGATTGTTGTCCCATGAAAAGCTTGGACAATCATGTCAACCCGACTAATAGTAGTTTGGGTAGTAGTCAGCTTGATTCTGACTGTAGGCATTTTGAGTGGATTGGCCTTTAAGAGTGTCAATAGCCCTTGAAAGTGTTGCAACTTGTTCTTGCAATTGCTCAAGAAGTTTTGACGAACTTGGTTGCGTCGTCCCCTCATAATCCCATTGATAATTATGCTCATCCATTAACTGAAAACAAAATAAAAAAACAAAATAAATAATAAGAAAATTATTTACAAGTCTAAATTAAGACCAATTCGATTGTCATTAATATTGGAAAAACACTAGAAGAACAATTCCCTGGCAACGGCGCCAAAAACTTGTTGGTCGATTTCGCAACTGAAAAATACGCGCAAGTATACGCGGTCAACAAGTAATATAATGATAAGAGAGTTGTCGAACCCACAGGGAATTGTTCTAGTGTATCCCAAGTACCAACTATACATCGACTCGATTTTATTTAGACAATTGATGATTTGATGTTTTTGTTGTTTGATAATAATTAAGAGATATGAAAAGCATTAAAATAATTAAACTCTAATATTAACAAGTCTAAGATTGCAATTTTCCCCAACACTTCATTTGAATATCCTAACTCTCTCATTTGAACTAATTAACAACATGGAAATGTCAACTGAGAAATTAAAGCTACTTATAAGCCTCTGTCGATGGTCAAATTCGAATCTTCCTAATGCGGCATGTAGGTATATGTCTATCCCACACACTATCAAGAGACCAATTTCAAGAACAATAACAAGACACGTGTCACTAAATCTCATTAAACGTCCTTTCAATTACCAACTTTCACATAGGAAGTCATTAAGATAGATTCTCCATTGATTGCACACGGTATCTAGGTATAGGTCTATCCTAAATACTATCAAGTTACCTATTATTGAGGATAATCAACAGGACACACGTCACTAAATGTCAATTAATTACCCACAACAATCTTTAACTCTCGCATGATATCATAACAAGGTCTAAACACTATAATCCGTTCGTCAAGTTTATATAGGTTCCCACGGTAATTACTAGCTAGGCAATTAATATATGAACCATAAATTATGACATACAATTCACAAATGAGTAATTAATAACAAAGAGAGAGAAATCAATTCAAACTATGTGTTGGGTTCCATTGAAATCTTAGAAATTAAGGTCTAGTTCATGGTAGCTAAGTAAAACATCAAACACATGGTGTTCATCATAAATTAGAATTACAAATTCAAAGGAAAGCAAGAGATGATAAAACCCAATTAGAAGATATTCATATGTTGCTTGCTTGGTTGATGACAATGTCTAGCTTTTCCTCTTCCTTTGGCATTCTTTTCTCTTTTTGCTCCTTAGCTTGTGCTAGAAATTTCCTTGAATTGCATCCCTTAAGCTCTTCTTGATGAAGTATGTGCAGCCTTCCAAGGTCTAGATATGCCTTGACAATCATTTCCTTCTTGGTTCTTTGGCTTGTGCTTAGTTTTTCCTTGTATTGCAGCACTTTTGCTCTCAAATTGATGTTTTAGTGAGGCCTCCCAATCCCTCGATATGAAATATGAACCCCCAATGAGATATTATATAGTGCCTCCACGAAAACCCTAGCCAAACATCAGATTTTGGGTCAAAAAGTGAGCTGGAATCGCACTAGGAGCTCAAAAGATCGCACTCAGCACGCCCGGGCGCGCTCGCACGCTGCCCGTCGCGCCCGCACCCAACCCCTGGCCATGCCGCACGACCACAGCACACCCACGCCGCGCGCGCGCGCTGGCTGCCTGGCGCCGCGCGCCCGCGCCCATTCCGCGCGCCCGCGCCCAAGGCCTGTAGCCCGACTTAGTTTTGACCTCTGTTAGTAAAATGGCCATCACTTCTTCGTCCGAACTCGAATTAAGGGGATTAAGTAGGTTATGGAAAGCTAAGAAGGAGCTCTACAACTTTCATAACTAGAGCTTGACGAGACAATGTCCGGAGAAAGGCTCAAATTAAGCCCAAAGCAACTGCTATGTAAAATTCATGCCAAATCCGATGGTAAAATGGCCATAACTCTCTCATACGAACTTTAAATTGGATGATTTAAGATGTTCTGGAAAGCTAAGACAAATATCTACAACTTTCGTTCTTTGAGTTTTGAGAGATTCGGATTGGATCATGGGTGAAATTGGGAAACAAGCAGCTACAGTACCGAAAAGCAAGTTATGGGTATTGATTCCAAGGAGCTTTTATTTCAGTTCCTACAAAACAACATAAAAACACATAAAAGCATAAAAAAAACATATAAAACCAATACTAAACTACATTACATAACAATAAGATAAAAACACATAAAACCAACCGAAATGACTTAGGATTTACAAATTATCAAGCTCAAAAGTACCTAATTTATGTATATAAAACACACTCATCAGAGGTACACATCATAGAGGATGATGATCCAGTTATATACGATGAGGATATGAGTAGAAGATACTCAGAGAAATGGAAGAAGGCCATGAAATCCAAAATGGACTCCATGTATGAGAACAAAGTATAAACTCTAGTGTATATGGGTCTTTAAGAGAAAGACTGGGGCAAATGGCAAGGTGGAGACCTTAAGAGCAGACCTATTTAAAAAGGTTTCAAATAAAGTCAAGGAGTTGACTGTGATAAAACCTTATTACCGGGTAACGCTCAAGTCCATTTGGATTTTGCTTGTGATTGCAGCTTATCACGAAATCTGGCAAAATGGATGTGGAGACGTCCTTCCTCAATGAAGACTTGAGGAGAGTATATGTATGATACAGCCAAAGGAATTTGTTTCAAAGGTTGAAGCAAATCGTGTTTTAAGCTACAATGATCCATTTATGGATTGAAACAAGCTTCTCAAAGATGGAACATTCGTTTTGATGAGACAATCAAAAGAGTTTGATTTTATCAAAAACAAGAATGAACCTAGTGTGTACAAAAGGGTCAGTGGGAGCACTATGACATTCCTAGTATTATATGTTGATATACTACTGATAAGGAATAACACACCAATGATACAATCAGTAAAGATAAAATTATCTAAACAATCCTCCATGAATAACTTGGGAGGACCATCCTATAAATTGGGGATATAAATCTATATAGATAGATTTAAAAGGATGTTCGACTTGACCCAATGAACGTATATTCATTCGATGCTAAAGGCGTTTAGCATGGCAGACTCCAAGAGTGGTCTCATGATGATGAGCCATGGAGTGTATCTCTCTAAAATTTTCTCCAATTGAAAGAGAGATCGCATGAATTACTATCATGTATGCAATGAATATACAAGACATGATGTTGATCAGTCATATTCTGGAGAAGATCACTGAAAGACAGTGAAAAATATCTTTAAGTACTTAACTGGTACTAAGGATGTGATCATGATTAATGGTGGGTCTGAATTAAAACTAGAGGGTTAAACACACTCAAGTTTTTTAAGACTGACCAAGACGATAACAAATCCACTTTAAGGTAAATCGTTACCTTGAATGGTGGTGCAGTGAATTGGAAAAGTTCCAAACAACAAAGAGTTGCTGATTTAGTGACAAAGACAAAGTATATAGCTGTAAGTGAAGCTGCAAGTTGATTGTTTGGATGAAAAGTTCATCACAGAATCAGGAATAGTTCCTAAGTCTCATCTTGAATTCAAACATGTGTTGCGACACTTTCATTTGATTAGTCGAATCATTGAAAGAAGAGAAGTCACTATAGAGATAGTGGACTCTCAAGAACAACATTGCATATCCATTTACTGAAGCTTTATCTAAAGAGCAGGATGATCGTCACTTAGAGAAGAAGGGTATTAGATGCCATGACAGTTGGCTTTAGTGCAAGTGGGAGATTGAAAGTAGTATGCACACAAGCCAATCATATTTGATATGATATAGTATATATTTTGTAATCTTATTCGGTTATTAAAGGAATTTTACTTTATCTACATGGTGTTGTTATATTAAATGTGATAAACCCATAGTTTTGAGTAATACTTTTAGAATCATGATGGTGATCATGCTAATGAGATCTAAATTCTAGATAGCTCACAAACTAAAATTGTTCCTGTCGACGCCGGGTTTTCGCCTTTAATGCGATTGTTTTGTCCCTTTCCGATTTTGGCCTTTTTATCAGGTGATTTTGGGGAAAAGGTCGGCATTGATGTCGACGGGGTTTTGAAAGATCGTTTTTATGATGAGCCAATTAACCAGAGTCGCCAGTTGGTATATTTGAAATGGATGTACCAACTCATCCGAGTTTTCGTTTTTTATAAATCGCTGGCTCATGTGTGACTCCGAATTAATTGGTCTGCGAATCGAGATTCATAGAGTTCGGGGGCTTGCTTAAGTGAGGGGAAGGTGTTAGGCACCCCTCGACTTCCGTGAAACACGGTTACCGAAATCTTGATACTTTCCTATCCTTTAATTCATGAATGTGTGTGTGTATGTCTGCGTGTGTGTGTGTGTGCCTATGTGAATGTCGTTGTGGGTTTGTATGAAAGAATCATTTGGATTTTTAGGGAAAACCGTGTTTTAATTTGAGAACGCTTCGGAATGTCTTTTCGGTATACACGAGAAAGCTTTATTCTTTATGAGAAAGGTTTGATTTTAATTGTCCAAAACTATGAGATTTTCATTAAATGTCGTTTTGGCAAAACAAGAATTTTAAACCTTCGTCAAAATAGGAATCGAGATCTATACGTTGCTTTCGTGAAACGATCGGGCAATTTCTAGAATCTCTTTCACCCTATGCACGAAGATTTAATAAAACGTTACTTATTTGTAAAATCATTTTGTGTGATATTTTGGAAAACGATTTTCTTTAGCTTTCTCGTTAAATAGGAATCGACATTCGTTAGCACTTCAATCTCTTATCCTCGTGAAGCTAATAACCTAATTTGATTGATTTTATGCAAGTCTTCATTGTTTAATCTTTGAAATCATTTTTTGTGTCACAAAATCTAATCAAGCATAAACACGCGTCGGGGCTATTCATGGGCATGTAAGCCATCAAAATATCCCCAAACGCCAACAATCACATATTCCATTAGTACGGGGCCTTAAACCCGATTCTCACCTTAGCGTCGTTTTAAGGCCCAACGGTTACATGTTACAAAACGAACATCTTGAATCTATCACATACACCAAAACGTCCATCATCGGATTCGGACCACGGGGTCGCATTCCTAGGCTCACACGAGATTAATACATGCCCACAAAATGAATACTACGTAACTAACCCACCCGGATTTATCTAATACACCATAACATCCGGAAATGATGATCTAAACAAATTACACTCAATGAATCACCATAAACAAACTAGAAATTTCGTCGATTGGATATCCTCGGGTTATCAGGAAGAATTTTATTCCAACGGAACCTTCACTAATAATCCCTAATCCAAGATTGTTCAACAATATGTATGAAAACTACATCTAATCTAACCAAGTAATATGATATAAATTGCTACAACAAAAGGAAGTTTTACCTTGCAAAATGATCTCAAATGAAGGTAAATTTGTGTACTTGAATAGGATAAGAAATATATTTGATACAATCAAAATCAAAGGAGTAAAATTTCTCTCTTTTTTCTCTCTTTTCTTCCTATTTTTATTGCAAAATCTAGCTATTTTCTCTCTATTTCCGTGCTTGGCTGCTGCTGAATTCTTCTTCTTCCTCAAAATTTCTCCAACTCCCTGTATGCTGTCCGAAGCTGAGTTTAAATAGGCTGGCCAAAGCCAGCCGCAGATCTATCTGCGGCTGGCCGCAGATAGATCTGCGGCTGGCTGGCCCACCTCCCATCGCACTCAGCTGGTAGTGCTGATTTGCTGGTTTCCGTGCTGGCGCATTCACTTGGCCGCAGATCTATCCGCGGCTAGAGGGCTTGACTTTCTCGATTTTCGTGCCACGCCTCGATTTTCGTGCCGCAATGTCAGTTTTCGCTGACAGGCTCGTATTTTACAGTCCGGGAATCATTGAGAAGCGCGCCACACCTTCCGGGAATGCCAAATTCGGATAGCCCTGCTATCATGTCGATTTCGGCTGCAATTTATCATGGTGGCGTCGAGTGTCCGTACTTTTCCATCTTTTGCTCTCGCAGGCCGATCCATTTGACGAATTTGCCCTCCTGTCAAGGTTAGTATACGAAGTGCAAAATTTGGGTGTCTACAGCTGCCCCTCTTTATCATGTTTATGAAATGTTAAATGAAATGAACAGGATAAAGAAACAGACACCCGATGCATGAATGGCAGTGCATAAGAATTGACAATACATACATGATGTAACACATATGATTTATGATGCAACACAAGATGTAACGCATGCAAAAACATCCGCAAGAGTGTCGATGCTTTAACCCTTTGACCGTATTTGTTAGTCGTTGGGTTTACTTCTTCCAATCTATCGTCTTGTTCGGGGCCGGGTATCGTCGCCGGTCACCTATCGCGTAACCCCCCGGTTACCGTCGCCGGTTGGTTATCTTGTCGGAGCCGGTTATCGTCGCCGGACATCCATCTCGTGATCGCCGGTTATCGTCGCCGGTCGATCGTCTCGTCGGGGCCGGGTATCGTCGCCGGTCACCCATCGCGTTTGACTCTGATAGGCTAGGACCTTGACACCTGACCTGCTCGATTTTTTTCATTTCATGGATCACATACAGAATTATCATCTATTCATGCGTGTAACACAACATGTAAATTGAGAAAAAATGACCCCTGTACAGTCTTTTGATACTGTTCTACAGATGTCATCACTTGTAGTGGTTCGCTTGGATGCCTTCCCAGTTTACTCACCACCTTGTGGTGGTTTGTTTAGATCTCAGCCCTTCCCAGGGTGCTCACCATCTTGTCGTGGTTTGCTTGGATGCCTTCTCAGGTTGCTCACCACTCTGTCGTGGTTTGCTTGGATGCCAGCCCTTCCCAGGGTGCTCACCATCTTGTCGTGGTTTGCTTAGATGCCTTCCCAGTTTGCTCACCAACTTGTCGTGGTTTGCTTGGATATCAGCCCTTCCCAGGGTGCTCACCATCTTGTCGTGGTTTGCTTAGATGCCTTCCTAGGTTGCTCACCAACTTGTCGTGGTTTGCTTGGATATCAGCCCTTCCCAGGGTGCTCACCATCTTGTCGTGGTTTGCTTGGATGCCTTCCCAGGTTGCTCACCAACTTGTCGTGGTTTGCTTGGATATCAGCCCTTCCCAGGGTGCTCACCATCTTGTCGTGGTTGGCTTGGATGCCTTCCCAGTTTGCTCACCAACTTGTCGTGGTTCGCTTGGATATCAGCCCTTCCCAGGGTGCTCACCATCTTGTCGTGGTTTGCTTAGATGCCTTCCCAGGTTGCTCACCAACTTGTCGTGGTTTGCTTGGATATCAGCCCTTCCCAGGGTGCTCACCATCTTGTCGTGGTTTGCTTGGATGCCTTCCCAGGTTGCTCACCAACTTGTCGTGGTTTGCTTGGATATCAGCCCTTCCCAGGGTGCTCACCATCTTGTCGTGGTTGGCTTGGATGCCTTCCCAGTTTGCTCACCAACTTGTCGTGGTTTGCTTGGATATCAGCCCTTCCCAGGGTGCTCACCATCTTGTCGTGGTTTGCTTAGATGCCTTCCCAGGTTGCTCACCAACTTGTCGTGGTTTGCTTGGATATCAGCCCTTCCCAGGGTGCTCACCATCTTGTCGTGGTTTGCTTGGATGCCTTCCCAGGTTGCTCACCAACTTGTCGTGGTTTGCTTGGATATCAGCCCTTCCCAGGGTGCTCACCATCTTGTCGTGGTTGGCTTGGATGCCTTCCCAGTTTGCTCACCAACTTGTCGTGGTTCGCTTGGATATCAGCCCTTCCCAGGGTGCTCACCATCTTGTCGTGGTTTGCTTAGATGCCTTCCCAGGTTGCTCACCAACTTGTCGTTGTTTGCTTGGATATCAGCCCTTCCCAGGGTGCTCACCATCTTGTCGTGGTTTGCTTGGATGCCTTCCCAGGTTGCTCACCAACTTGTCGTGGTTTGCTTGGATATCAGCCCTTCCCAGGGTGCTCACCATCTTGTCGTGGTTGGCTTGGATGCCTTCCCAGTTTGCTCACCAACTTGTCGTGGTTTGCTTGGATATCAGCCCTTCCCAGGGTGCTCACCATCTTGTCGTGGTTTGCTTAGATGCCTTCCCAGGTTGCTCACCAACTTGTCGTGGTTTGCTTGGATATCAGCCCTTCCCAGGGTGCTCACCATCTTGTCGTGGTTTGCTTGGATGCCTTCCCAGGTTGCTCACCAACTTGTCGTGGTTTGTTTGAGTCAGTTTGGAGTATTTGATGACTCTCGAGTGCTTTTCACAAATGACACCGCCCCAGAGGTATTTATTCCCCCCTGATTCTACGGGGATGACCTCCATATATGACTCCATCTCAGCTGATTCTGCCCCTAGTCGGGTTACTCAGGATAGCCGGATCCGACTGGCCCTGATTACTACCGTTAGCCGAGCCATTTCTTTATTGGATCGTATCGACATGATGGGGCAGTAGATTGCAGGGGACGCCGATGCTTCAGATCTATCCACCCCTTTATCCATCCTGCTTCAGTTAGTTTCAGATCTGTAGATCATTTTATTTCCTGCATAGATTATGTCAGTTTCATCTGTTATCGAAAAAGGAAATCTTGTAACGAAATGACTTATATATATAGACCTGCATTTAAATTCAGTCATTTTCCCCTTTTTCGTATCGTTGCCTTTCATCGGATCCTCATTTTATCCAGTCAACCACGATTTTGATATCTTGCCTTCTTTCTCTTCTCAAGTCTTGATGGAGATTTGACAGATACTGTCGCACACCCTGTTGATTTCATCGGACTGAGTCTTAGATTTTTTTTGACTAAGTGTTTGGTTGGGTCCGGGTTATGTCACTTGAGATGAAGCTGATCAGGTGGCTGACTTCGGGGAGGTCATGAGGGTATAGGAAGGCTTTTCTGGTTGTTGGGAATTGGTTTTGATAGAAGAAAGTATTATTTTGTAAGGAATGGGACCGTGCCACGATGGCTGCCTACGTCCCCACAAGTCGGGAGATCAGGTCTTACATAGTTCGTTCTTTCAAAGAACAACGAGAAAATGATGATGATGATTGTTGGTTTTTTTTTTTGTTGTTTTTTTTTTTTTTTTTTTTCTTTTCATGGAACCGCTTCACCGAGTCGGAATTGAGGGGTTATGGAAACATCTCTCCATCCCTCTTTTGCAATATGAGGGCTCCTCCGGACATCACCTTCTTAATCACGAAAGGCCCCTCTCAGTTCGGGGCAAGCTTTCCTTTGGCTTCGCTTTTTTTTTTTTTTTTTTTTTTTTTGAGAAGGCATGCCTTTCTTTAGCACTAGGTCATTTTCTTTGAACTTCTGAGGTCTTATCTTTTGTCGTAAGATCGAGAGATTCTTTGCTGATACAACTGGCCGCGTGGAATAGCAGCCACCCCTTTCTCATCAATTAGGGCCAATTGGTCGTATCGACCTTGCATTCAACCCTCCTCGTTTATCTGAGCATCTCAACCTCAAATGGCAGAACTACCTCTATTCCGTATACCAGAGCGTAAGGGGTTGCCCCTGTAGAAATACGCACCGAATTTCGGTACGCCAGCAGGGTGAAAGGTAGCAGATCCGGCCATCCCCGATGTTTAGCAGACATTCTCGCCATGATCTTCTTGATATTCTTATTCGCAGCCTCCACTGCCCCATTCATCTTAGGACGGCAAATGACAGCATTGAGGTGTTTGATCTTGAACTGGTCATATAATTCCTTCATAAGGGTACTGCTCAAATTTTTTGGCATTGTCGGAGACTAAGGCCTCAGGTTGCCCATATCGGCAAATGATATCTCCATACTGGCTTAACAGCTCTGTTTTCTGGCTAGGGGTCAGATCTGTTCCTATTTTTGAGCTCTCTGGGTTTGTCAGGGGTTCCAATTTGTATGGTGATGATTTGGTTTGAGTTGGGTTTGGGGTTTGTCTTCGACCCATCCTTTGATCTCGTCAGGCGTGCCGTCATTATCTGTCTCATCCTGCTCAATGCCCATTAAATCGAAATCCAGCCCAATATCAAAATCGTAGTCAACTTTCGAATTTGAAAAATCGTTTGTTAGGCAAGAGACACTCAAATTGGTACACCTGGCATGAAACAAAATATTTGTCATATATATAAGGCATTTTCCTGCAATGATCATCTTTAAGACAACATGACAAAATAACATAATCATGCAAAATTTTAAAATAAGGGACAACAACTGGCATCTACTCATGGTCCTTCTTCATAACCTCTGGCTGCTCTACCACGATCTTCCCGCTATCAATCATATTCTGAATTTTGTGCTTCAGAGCCCAGCATTCCTGAGTATCATGACCAGGAGAACCCGAATGGTACGCACACTTCTTACTCGGATCAAATTCTCCTCCTTTCGGATCAATTGGGGGTGCCAAATTGCCTATCCTTCTCTGTGCTATCAATACCGCCAAAATCTGTTCAAGAGGCTCCCCAAGCGGGGTGAATACCCGATCTCTTGCTGTCTCAAATCTTATTCGTTCGCCCGACCTTTGATAATTGAAATTATGTTGTCGGGGTGGCACAATTCTCTGTATTTGCACTGGAGGATTATTCTCTGCCTTTCTAGATGATCCCTGCAGGATGAGGGAAACATCTTCCTCCTTTTTCTGTTGGATCCTACGGGAAGTGCTGCCATAGTTTCCACACTGGATTTGCTCCGCAACCACTTCCAGAGCTGTGAGGTCCCGGATCTTACCAGATTTTAACCCCATGTCCACCATTTCTCCGTGTTTTATCATCTCGGAAAAAGGTCTCCCAATCCCCGATATCACCCGCTCATAATAGGGCGCCTCCTGAATGTCCACAAAGGTCATTACCATTTCCGCCTCGTTCATTGGGGGATTCACCTGTGCAGCCATACCCCTCCATCGTTGTGCATAGTCCCTGAAAGATTCTTTTGGTTGCTTCTTGATTTTTGTCATTTGATATCTATCAGGGGCCATCTGGGCCTGAAAGCTGTATTGGGTTAAGAAGGTATGGGCCAACTCCTCCCAGTTGTGGATTAGGGCATTGTCAAGGCGGGCATACCAGATCCTTGCCTCCCCTGTTAAGCTTTTCTGGAATAACTGCATCCTCAGCCCCTCGTCCTCGGCATAAGACCCGAGTTCTCCAATGTATATTTTCAAGTGCGTGTAGGGGTCTCCCTTTCCATTGTATTTTTCGAACTCGGGGACCTTGAACTTCTCTGGATATCTGGTTCCGGGAAAGACACACAAATCTGAGTAATTAACCCTACCCAGGGAGCCTATGCCTCTTAGAGATTGGATGGTCTCCTCCATGTGTTTCATTTTTCTCCGGAGGTCATCAGTATCTCCCTCTTCCGGGATAGTAATTACTGTATTGTTGGGTACGGGAATGGCCTTTGGGACGACTGGCTCGCCTTTGGGTTGGGGTGGATCCTGTCGAGGTGTCAATTGCTCCTTCAGCATTATGGCCATCTCCAACATTTGTTTTTTGAAGTCATCAAATTCCTCCCTAGATATGGATCCAGGATTAGTAGGTGGGAGATCAGCCATTTCAGATGTAGAGTTTTGGGTCCTTTTAGACTGTGAACGGGTTTGAGGAGCAATCCTACAGAGACAATGGTTCGAAGTTTAGTCCCGGGGAAATGAAAAAATGGATGTATGCTAAAGCTGTAATTTTTTTGTGTGTTTTTTGGGTTTTTTTTTTTTAATCTTTCCCTGCAAAAGAGAAAGTTAGTAGTCCCTTAGTGCCATAACCAATGCTAAACATGCTTTATTATGCTCCCCAACTATTCCCTGCAATTCACAGCGGTTAGTAATCTCTTTCGACACAGAAAAGGGATGTATGAATATTGAATGAGATCATGACATTTAGACATATAAACGTAAAAAGGCATGAAGAGACTTTTCCTGCGTTGGGTTAATCTGAGGCTGACCTACCCTAGGGTTACTCTCGCGGGCTTTTCGGCATGAAGGTTCCCAAATCTTCGCAATCTACTCGTTTGAGCCCTTTCGATTGGAGCGGATTTGAGTGGTGCGTTTCCTGAGCCATCTCCGGGGAGCAGCCCCATCGAGTCCAGTAATAAGCAACCGACGGGTTCGCCTCAGGAGGAGGTACTCTCTCAACATACATTCACATTCATCGTCCTCACCGTATGCAAATGATTACTTTGAAGTAAAGCAAACCCATTCAATCATTCATTCATTGGACAACAACACACATTCACACAACAATAAGTAAAATAGGTCAAAATGTTGCACGCACATACATATTCATAAATTTTTTAAGGATAGGATAGCATCAAGATTTGAAAGCGGCTTAAGCCCTCTAATGATCCCCAGCAGAGTCGCCAGCTGTCGACGCCGGGTTTTCGCCTTTAATGCGATTGTTTTGTCCCTTTCCGATTTTGGCCTTTTTATCAGGTGATTTTGGGGAAAAGGTCGGCATTGATGTCGACGGGGTTTTGAAAGATCGTTTTTATGATGAGCCAATTAACCAGAGTCGCCAGTTGGTATATTTGAAATGGATGTACCAACTCATCCGAGTTTTCGTTTTTTATAAATCGCTGGCTCATGTGTGACTCCGAATTAATTGGTCTGCGAATCGAGATTCATAGAGTTCGGGGGCTTGCTTAAGTGAGGGGAAGGTGTTAGGCACCCCTCGACTTCCGTGAAACACGGTTACCGAAATCTTGATACTTTCCTATCCTTTAATTCATGAATGTGTGTGTGTATGTCTGCGTGTGTGTGTGTGTGCCTATGTGAATGTCGTTGTGGGTTTGTATGAAAGAATCATTTGGATTTTTAGGGAAAACCGTGTTTTAATTTGAGAACGCTTCGGAATGTCTTTTCGGTATACACGAGAAAGCTTTATTCTTTATGAGAAAGGTTTGATTTTAATTGTCCAAAACTATGAGATTTTCATTAAATGTCGTTTTGGCAAAACAAGAATTTTAAACCTTCGTCAAAATAGGAATCGAGATCTATACGTTGCTTTCGTGAAACGATCGGGCAATTTCTAGAATCTCTTTCACCCTATGCACGAAGATTTAATAAAACGTTACTTATTTGTAAAATCATTTTGTGTGATATTTTGGAAAACGATTTTCTTTAGCTTTCTCGTTAAATAGGAATCGACATTCGTTAGCACTTCAATCTCTTATCCTCGTGAAGCTAATAACCTAATTTGATTGATTTTATGCAAGTCTTCATTGTTTAATCTTTGAAATCATTTTTTGTGTCACAAAATCTAATCAAGCATAAACACGCGTCGGGGCTATTCATGGGCATGTAAGCCATCAAAATATCCCCAAACGCCAACAATCACATATTCCATTAGTACGGGGCCTTAAACCCGATTCTCACCTTAGCGTCGTTTTAAGGCCCAACGGTTACATGTTACAAAACGAACATCTTGAATCTATCACATACACCAAAACGTCCATCATCGGATTCGGACCACGGGGTCGCATTCCTAGGCTCACACGAGATTAATACATGCCCACAAAATGAATACTACGTAACTAACCCACCCGGATTTATCTAATACACCATAACATCCGGAAATGATGATCTAAATAAATTACACTCAATGAATCACCATAAACAAACTAGAAATTTCGTCGATTGGATATCCTCGGGTTATCAGGAAGAATTTTATTCCAACGGAACCTTCACTAATAATCCCTAATCCAAGATTGTTCAACAATATGTATGAAAACTACATCTAATCTAACCAAGTAATATGATATAAATTGCTACAACAAAAGGAAGTTTTACCTTGCAAAATGATCTCAAATGAAGGTAAATTTGTGTACTTGAATAGGATAAGAAATATATTTGATACAATCAAAATCAAAGGAGTAAAATTTCTCTCTTTTTTCTCTCTTTTCTTCCTATTTTTATTGCAAAATCTAGCTATTTTCTCTCTATTTCCGTGCTTGGCTGCTGCTGAATTCTTCTTCTTCCTCAAAATTTCTCCAACTCCCTGTATGCTGTCCGAAGCTGAGTTTAAATAGGCTGGCCCACCTCCCATCGCACTCAGCTGGTAGTGCTGATTTGCTGGTTTCCGTGCTGGCGCATTCACTTGGCCGCAGATCTATCCGCGGCTAGCGGGCTTGACTTTCTCGATTTTCGTGCCACGCCTCGATTTTCGTGCCGCAATGTCAGTTTTCTCTGACAGGCTCGTATTTTACAGTCCGGGAATCATTGAGAAGCGCGCCACACCTTCCGGGAATGCCAAATTCGGATAGCCCTGCTATCATGTCGATTTCGGCTGCAATTTATCATGGTGGCGTCGAGTGTCCGTACTTTTCCATCTTTTGCTCTCGCAGGCCGATCCATTTGACGAATTTGCCCTCCTGTCAAGGTTAGTATACGAAGTGCAAAATTTGGGTGTCTACAGTTCCTAATCGTTGGATTACTAAAAAGTGCATTAGTGAATCTGGATAGATTAGTACATACGTTGTTTGCTCTTAGAAAGAGGATGATTGATCTCATAATTATTTGTGTGGAGACATTAAAGCAAGCATGTAGGTGCTTATTGGAGAATAAGTTCACTGAATGTGGCTCGCTAAGGAATACCTAATGGAGTTTTACTCGCCTGTCAATAGAAATTCCTCTAGTGATAGTAGTACAAGTGATCCTTGGACTTGAGATCATCATAGTATCTTGTGTATGATGAGTTATACTTTGACATGTCTCTTAAGACCTTTAGGGTATATCAGAGGGTATGATTGGGTATAATAAGTTGTACATGGAGATAGGTGAATGATCAACAAAGAATCTGTCACGTCTAGTAAAAGATGTGAATGTACTATGTGATTCGATAAATGACAACTCAGTAGTCTTTGGCCAAGGCATAATGAAATTAGAAAGGAGTTTTTAATTTGTATTATTTAGAGTTGTGCATTTGGGAATCGAAATACATATAATTAAATAAAATAAGACTTGACAGTAAATCTATGTCTTATATTTAATTGGGACATTGTATGGTAGAAGGATTGAATTTTACGGTAACTATGCACTGAAAGTTTCTTTTGTGATTAATGTTGAAATCTATATTATCTGAAAAGTCGTTGATCGTTAAGGGGGCTTATCTTTATTGTAGAATAAATATTATTTATTTAAATGAATTAAATAGTTTAAGTTATTTATTTAAATATAATTAGAATTGTTCTAATTAATTTATTCACAACTGGTTTAATATGGAAAACCTAAAGGGTCACACCGTAAAAGGAAAAATATTTATTTAAGAAGTAAATGGCATCATTGTAATAATAAGTTAAGTGTATTTAATTTAGTCTATGGAGATAGAATAAATTAAATAGCTTAATATTTATTAATTAATATTTTAGAAATATTAAATATAAATTAATAAGAGGAGTCTTATTATTATTATTATTATTACTGTTACTATTATTTAATTCCTAATAGGGATTGGGAATTAATTAATAGAAGTACTCTCACATGAATTCCTAATTGGATTAGGAGCATAATTAATTAAAGGAGTTTAATTATAATAGAAACTCTAATCCTAAATAATTTAGGGAAGGGTTTTCCTACATCTATAAATAAGAGAAGTCTTATCATAGATTAGGGTTACACACTCTTGCCTTTGATTGTGGAGAGTACTTGCAAATTCTATAGAGATAGAAACTAGGGTTTTGCCAACACCCATCTTCTCGAATAACTATTCTTCCTTGGTGGATCACCTCTAGAGGCCAAACACTTAGGTGGCTAACGTTGATCAAGCGAAGGAATTTAGTCGGTGGAATTCAAGGAGAACGCGAAGGAATTGGAGGTGAACTTGTACCCGAGGAAGCTTTGATTCACGGGGGTATAATTCTCTATCTCTATCTCTTTCGTTAATTGATAATTGAACACAAGGAAAGATCATCGTAATAGTTTGTATGAAAAATTTTCAAATCCTTTTTATCACGCTTCCGCTCTATTTATGTAATTTGATTGCATGCTTACGTTATATACAAACTTAGCACAGTGATCAATAGAGATGGCTCTCTCTGTATCAACTGCTCCCGGATAACATGAATATCACGGGGCTCCTCCCCTCTAGCTACTCGAGGCTCAACCTCTCTAGGCTGACTAAATTCTCCAACATCCGACATCCTGACAACAAAGTTTAAGTTTTAATTAATACTCGGTACTACTTGAAGCACATAGGTTGTTAACACATAAGCACATAGCACATAAAGTCTTTTATTATCTTTAATGATTTCCTTAATTCATTCCTTAGAACTCGATAAGAGTTTATCACCACTATGTTTTCTGTCTCCTAAAAGGCTACTACCCTAAGGTTTCCCCACCTAAGATTCATAACCTACAACTTTGATACCAACCTGTGACAACCCTAAATCCGAGTACTTAATTCCCACAGGATTTGGTGTTCACTATCCAAATAAATCATATCACATCTAACTAACCATTCAAATATAAATGAGAATTCTTAATAAAAATAGAAATCTCCCATTAAAGGGTTACAACATCTTTAACAAATAAATCCCAGGTCATCTAACCTTAATAAAACATCAATGCGGAAACATAACATAAATCTATTACATAAACATCATTCAAACAAATTTAACAAGTCTTCATCACTTGTTTGCTTTGCCTTTGCCCTTACTAGTGGATGGCTCGTCAATTCTTTCAACTTTAGTTGTAATGTTATTATGAAAGGGTGAGCAACAATTGCCCAGCAAGTAACACAATGAAAATAATAATAACATGCGAATAATCAATGGATATCGAATAATCAAATACTCGGCTTTTGAATCAAGATTAGAAAATAAGAATCAAAAGAACATCTGAGGGTCACAAGACCATGAACTATGTCCTAGGTTATCAAGTATTTCTACTTTAAATCTTTAACAGTCGTAAGACTATATGGACCTTACTTCTCGTACTTAGGGGGATCAGTCCTTTGTACCATGTAAGTGCGCAACATCTAAACGCTAATGCATAAAATAATCTCCTATATAAGGGTTATTCATCTTAGTTTGACATCAGAGTCCGCACCAAAGGAAGTTTGGTTTGGATTTACTTCAATGACGTTTCTAGAATTTAGAACGCTCATCAATTATAGACTAGTCGAAACAATAAGGGTTCACTAGTCAATCAAGGTTCGATAATTTATTATGAAAGGTATTCAAGAATTAAAGACTGAATCTCAAAGGCATACAATCGAATAAATTCTGTTATAACTGAAGTATTACTTAAAAGAAATTAGAGTAACACATTTGAATTCATGAACTTGAATGAATTATGGTAAAGAACTTGATCGATATAATGTAGAGTATAGAAACTTGCATAAAAGAGAGATAGAGTTTAAGAACTTGAGTAATTGAAATCAAGTTAAGGTAGGAAACTTGCTTTCAATGAAATAAAAAGATTAAAGGTAAAAAAACATGCTCAATATAAGAGTGTAGTTCAGAAACTTGTCTCGTGCGTAGATTATAAATTAAAATTCACGTTCGTTAAACAACCTACACATTTCGTTTATAAAACAATAACAATGATTAGTTACAATATTATCACATCAGGATTCGCTCTCTTCTAATCTCATTTTAATATCCATTTAATACATTAGTCTAAGCTTTAAACATGTCTAGGATAACATAACATGACCACAAAGAAAGAAGAAAAATTTTCATTTCATGTATCTCCGCTGGGGCGGTAGATTCTTGCACAAAATGCCGCCGGGGCGAAGCTACCGCCAGGGCGACAAACGTAGTTCAATTCGGGTGCTGGGGCGAGATCACCGCCAGGGCAATAAACTCAGTTCAATTATACCGCCGGGGCGGGGACACCGTCGGGGCGACTAATCCTAGTGTAATTTCACCGCCGAGGCGGTGAACCTGTGATTCATCTTCTGTAGTTCGCGAAGAACACAGAAAATGACAAATTTTGCCAAAGTTTTTCATTCAATCAACAATTTAATTACTACTTATTCACCATATGCGTTATAAAACCAAAACCCATTATATATACAATGATTTTAGCATCATAGACAAGCTAAACAACCAATTTAAAGGTTAAAAATTCATTGTTTATACTTTATGTTCATATTTTGATATATATAAGTCATCAATCACTGTGAACTCATTTCTTAACCAAATTATTCCTTTTAAGTTTCGTTCTTTTCGTTTTTACATGCATAAACATAATCAGCCATCAATTTACCGATTAACATACAATTAAAGCATAATTTTTCATACATATAAGTCATATTTAAACATTGTTTCTCTGTAAATTTCAAAACTCTAATAAAAACATAATTTCATGAATTTGATTACTCTAAATCACATATAAATCATATTAAATACATTTATGCATGCTTATAAACATCTAACATCACGTTCTTTAAAATTTAGCCATAGAATTCAAATTATAGAGAACTTAAAAATATACGTTCATGGAGAAAACTTAAAAAGGACATAAATTAAAGGCTTCAATTTAAGGATTACCTTGATTATATGCTTTAGATTATGCAAACAGATGAAATGATTTCTTCTTCACTTCTCCAATTCTCTCAAAACTCTCTCTTTTTCTCTCTGTATCTCCAACTCAGGCTAAAATGATAATAATAATAATAATAATAATAATAATAATAATAATAATAATAATAATAATAATAATAATAATAATAATAATAATAATACGTATAATGATAAACTGACACAACATGGATGTCAGTTAATCCCATAATGGGTTAATTGGCTCCAACCTCCACTAAAGCCTTGTTTGGCTAGCTCTTTTATTCCTCCTTTCTAGTTTATTTTAATAAATTGCTTATAACATAGTTTATTGTCACATTTTTAATTAACTAAATAATCAAGTAAATAAAATAGAATAATTCCACATAATCACATAATTAAAATTCTCCTTTATTGATTATGATAAATTATTAAATCTCTAATTAATTATTAAATTAATTAGAATAACATTATGCTTATTTAAATAATGCATTTAATCAAATAAGCTCAATTAAATGCATACTTTGAATATAAAAATTCTCCACATTAATTTAACTAATGTAACACATATAATTAAATTAATCTACTACAAATTCATCAATTAATTATTTAATTCAATAATTAAATTATCGAAAAATATTTATTTAATTTAATAAATATTTAAATTAAATTACAAAAATCTCGTTCGTCACATAGACAACACATAATAATGGACGGCGCGCCCATCCGAAGCCTAGTACTTCATCTTTTCCTCGCCCTTATCTCTGCTCGAGCACTCGGGCTTAACTGTAAAGATTCATGATATGGCACGGGTGAACAACAAGTTTGCTTAGCAAGTTTTAAATGAATGAGAGAGATATATCATTAATGAATATGAATAACATCAGCATAATTTCAACAATTAACCGAAGAAAACAAGCGAACAACATAATCAAAGTTCAAATAAAGAAATGAAGATTGATTATTTACTACCAACAGTCCAAGATAGACTATGAACATACGCTAAGGCATCAGCCACATTGTCTAGTCCTTATTAAGCTACCAACTAGAGAGTATGTACTCAAGGGGATCAGCCTCTTGTACCTATGGATATGCATACCATTTAACTCTGCTCTGTATCGTCTTTCAGATACTTAAGTTATTCCCCATCATGAGGTTGTTCATTTCAGTCTAAGAATCCATCCCAACAATAGGTTTGGATAGCTTTTAAAAGAATTATCATGCATATGCCTAGCCGAACAAGTGGCTTAGACTTCCCTTTGAACAGTGCATGAATAGCTGAAGCTTTATGTTAGTACAGTTCAACAACGGAATCTGAGAACAAATGCACAGTGTGCGAATGCCAACGATATCGGGGTGGAATAATTCTTAAAGCAATTAAACCACTTAACACGTATTGGGAAATAGAGTTCAAACTTAATTTAAAGAAATTGCAACCTATTATCAGAACCGTCATACAATACGAAGGGTATAAGTTTCAATAAGAAGCACAAGATTAAAAAAAAACTCGCTTTTAAGGAGGGTCATGTACTTACTCAAAGTAAAATTCCAGTAGAAGGGAACTTGCACAACTAAAGGGTGAAGTTCAGAAAATTTGCCATCGATAATACTTGCACAACCATAATATATTTGTACAAGTAAGTAGAAGTCAGGGAAACTTGCCTAAATCGCTGCTTAACAATCCACTCTACGTTTCTGTTCGGTAAGCGCCCTACAGCATAAGATTCATTCTCTGATTAGGCATAATTATGCAAAAATAACATATTTAATAAATAAATATGAGCAACTCGCACTATCTATCCCATGGACCATTTCAACACTCTACTGTCCGATAGGACAGCTCCACGATCGGTAAGAAGGTAGTATCATCGACAGGATCCATTCTAAGATGGCCGAAGGGTTCGGCTATCTTACTCTACGGATGCCGAATGGGCTTTAGGGTCCCATCGGGATTCAGAAACAGTTTAAGGTACACCCATTAGCCGACTTAGGATAAAATGGGGTCTTACCGACCCTCTTCCAACAAGGCTTCGGCTTCGGCTCCAGGTGAAATCGTTCGTAGTTCAGGGATCCCTTCGAGATCGAATGTGCCTCGAGTCTGGCCTCGCGAAGCCAGAGGTCTGGGTCTCCTTGTAAATTTAAGACTTCGGCTTCGGGTTATGACTTTGGAAGTCGGGTCCGAGCCTTACAGATATCGGGAGCTTCGGGTCTGATATTGAATTAAACCCAGAGCAAAGGCTACGACCCTCGAGTTCGACTACAGATTCCTCTACAAAAATCATCTTACAGTCTAGTAGTATACTTTGGGTCTGACCGATCCTTCTGCCAACAAAATCTTGGCTTTGGCTCCAGGTCAAAACCTTTCATGGTCGAGAGTCTCTTTGGGGTCGGACGTGAGTTTGGTTTGACTTCAGGGAGCCAAACGTTTAGATCTCACTGACGTTTTAAAGCTTCAACTTCGAAGGTCAGGTTTAGACATTACTGATACTAGGGGTTTGGGTCTAACGACTGTTCTCACACCAAGGTTTGACTTCAGATTCCACTTCGGAAACCACTCCACATTCTGGGGTCGGGTAACTACCGTTACCTAACCCTGTTGCTTCGGTCCATGAGTTCGGGGTAAGGTGGCGGACCTCATCGGACGATTCCGGTGTCCCCATCCGACTCTTAACATCCTGTTTGGGTACGGTAACTAAGGTCTATACTGTGACTTGGGTTCAAGTCATGCTTCGACTATGGATTAAAATGATACAAGATAAAGTAACTACTCTATAACTACAAAACTTGGTACTGCCATAACGACTCAACCTGTGATGGTCGACTCATCCAGCACTGACTCAGTGAAAGGAAATTCGACCGGACAAGGGAGATAAATGTTGAGAATCAAGAGAAAGAGTCTTACCTCTTCTACTGTCCGATTGCTAACCCTCTAGCTTTTGAACTCTGATTGTCCCTCCGAACGGCGGAACTACCTCTCAAAGTAACTCTTATCGTAATATATCTGTGACGCCCCCAAATTCTCTACACTTCCCTGTAGTAGATCTGGTGCTCACGTGAAACTATACAACTATAAATATTCAATAAAATATGACTTCTATCTATCCAAGGTTCACAGTATCCCATAATAGATGATAATTCCTGCCAGAACGTTATCTATGTTTGGATACCCTCACTTGGATGTATAGATTCATATCTCATGAATACCTCTTTCATATCGATATTCCCTATATATCTGACATTCACAGTATTAACGATAAGATTGTTCTTGGAACTGAGGGGCGCATTCCGGTAAAGGTGGCACCTTACCGACGCTCATTAAGTGTAACCTCAGCGCTTACAGAACTCCCAGTATCATTTAAATACCCTCATTCAGATGTATAGTTCGTATAGATACTGTATTTACTTAGTACAACTATGCTAAAGAAAGTAAAGATCAGAATATAACGTATTCGATGTAATAAAGGATGATAATATATTACATATCATTAAGTTCGGTTACATCGTTCTCAGTACTAAGTTATTACAACAAAGCCTTATAAAAGACTTGAATTATTCAAAAATAGTAAATAAAACTAGTAAACATGTCCTTTTCCTTTGTCTGTCCCAGAAGTGCCGGGATTATCATTTAAAACTGCTAAAGAAGATATATGCAAGAATGAGCTACAAATGCTCAGCAAGTTCACTTGAAAATGTAAACACAATGTGTTTGATTTGAAAGATGTCAATGATGTATAACTGAGGGTTCTGTACATGAACCATATATTTCAATTAGTTCTTTCAGTGTTCAATGACTTAGAACCGTTTGATTTCGGATATCTGGTAGGGGATCAGCCTAACCAATATCCTAGAAGTATGCATATCATCCTACAATTTTGTGTCGATATATAATCAACATTTACTGGCACCTTATATCAAGGTGTTCCAGTTCACCTTACATCAAGGTGTTCTATTTCTCAGTATAAGATGTCGTACCAAAACAATTTGGTTTGACACAACAATTTACGCTCGAATAAATAATATATGAATAATGATTCATTTCTTAAGTTACGCTGAACAAGAAGCAATAACTTCACAATAATTGATAGCAAGATGTAATAGACTTGCTTAAATGTAACAAGGTTAGAAGACTTGCCTCGTATATCTTTTATAGTTAATATAACGGTCTAAACGTTCGTCGTAAATCCTACATGATTATAAGTTTATGTAGACAAATAAGCGTTTAACGATTAAATCTTTTAAGTTTTATTTCGGGTATCATAACCGCATATAAATTAGACTTCTTCTACAATATATGAAATAATTTTAGCATTATAACTACTTACAGAATGAATATTTTTTAACTATATTTAAAATAAATTGAGCATTATAACTGCTTAAAAAATATTCGGTTACTATGGTTGAAATAAATCGGGCATTATAGCTACTTATAAAATGAATATTCGGCTATTATATTTGAGAAACTTTAAGCATTATAACTGCTTATAAAATGAATATTCGGCTATTATATTTGAGAAAATTTAAGCATTATAATTGCTTATAAAATGAATATTTTTACTAAATAGTTAAAGAAATTCGGACATAGTAACTGCTTATAAAAGTATATTTTCTAATATATAAGAGAAATAAATTGGACATTATAACTGCTTGTAAATAGGACTTCTGTACTATATACTTAAAATAATTTGGGCATTATAACTGCTTATAAAAGAATATTTTTACTAAATATATATAAAGAAAAATGAAAATAATAACCACTAGAGTAATACCTCTTGTAGTTGCTAGCTTTACTTCCAATCGCGCAGCGCTTCGATGCTTAGAAAGTAATCTTTATCTCACAATATCTTTCAGAATACAAATATAGAGTATTTTTGCTCTTGAACTGCTCTTGAAAAATAGTAAGCAATGAATGAATTGAGCTTGCTATTTATAGAAAAACCAAGTTTCACTAATTGCACGTTAGGGGCTCGTCTTATTACATTTTGGTACCTAGGTTAATTACACTTTAGTACCTAGCGTGTGCCAGGCGTAAGCTGGCGTGTGCCAGGCGTAAGCACGACAAAGCAGCTTGTCAACGTAAGCACGACAAAGCTTAAGCACGACAAAGTACTATATTAGTTTAAGCACGACACAGCAGCTTACTAAAAATAATTTGTCAGGATGCTTTTTGGTGAAATCGTAGAAAGCATGACAAGTCATTTTGTCAATGTAAGCACGACTAAGCAACTTGAATTTTTTTTTATTTAACCTAATTCATCGTTTACATAATATAATCACAAAACACCTACTTCGAAATATCATTTCAATCTTTATTAAGCACATATGTTACAAACTTCAAATCTCATTAGGGTTTAAGGGTTTAAACTTCTCGATATCTAGTTTTACGTTATATGTTCTAATTCTAAACGTATATGATAATGTTTTCAAATCGTATTAGGTTTTCAAAGATTACCTGAACAACCATTCATCAGAATATATTATCAGATAACATAGAGTCGGAATAAGAAATTTCATTTAATAAACACATAATTTACATATAAAAATCTTATTAGGGTTCAGAATATTACATTCACCCCCACTAATAAGAATTTCGTCCTCGAAATTACAGTACATGTTACAAAAATAAATGTGGGTAGTTGTCTCGCATTTTACTCTCGAGCTCCCACGTAGCTTCCTCTATGTTTTGATTTCTCCAAATAACCTTGACTGAAGGTATCATTTTATTTCGTAGATTTTGTTCTTTCCTATCTATGATTTCAATAGGAACTTCTTTATATGATAAATCTTTCTCGATCTGAATAGGCTCATAATCTATAACGTGTTTATAATCGGGTTTGTATGGTCGTAATACGGACACATGAAACACGTTTAGGAATATGTTCTAACTCAGGAGGTAAGGTTACCTCATAAGCTACTTCACCTATCTTTCTCAATATCTGAAATGGTCCAATGACTCTCGGACTCAATTTTCCCTTCTTGCCGAAACATGTTTTGCCTTTCCAAGGAGAAACTTTTAAAAACACGTGACTACCGACATCGAAATCTTGTAGCTTCTTGTGTTGATCCGCATATTTCTTCTGTCGATCTTGAGACGCTTGTAATCTTCCTCGTATAATTCGAACTACCTCAGCGGTTTGGTGAACTATTTTGGGTCCTAGCATTTGTCGCTTACCGACCTCATCCCAACATAAAGGTGTCCTATATTTCCTTCCATACAAAGCTTCAAATGGTGGCATTCCTATGTTGGCATGGTAACTATTATTGTAGGCGAATTCTACCAAAGGTAACTGATCTTCCCAACTTCCCTTGAAGTCCATGATGCAAGTTCGCAACATGTCCTCCAATGTTTGAATTGTTCTCTCACTCTGACTGTCGATTTGTGGGTGATAAGTTGTGCTTAATCTCAACTGAGTTCCTAAATGTTTATGGAGACTTTTCCAAAAATGTGAAGTAAATCGGGGATCTCGGTCTGATATTATAGAAACAGGGACTCCATGTCTAGTAATAACTTCATTGATGTAAAGTTTGGCTAACTGGTCAAGACTGAAGTTAACTTTTATAGGTAGAAAATGAGCTGATTTGGTAAGACGATCTACAATTACCCAAATGGCATTGTGACCTTTTTGGGTGTTTGGAAGACCTACTACGAAATCCATGGTAATATGTTCCCATTTCCACTTGGGAATTTCTAAGGGCTGCAGTAATCCACTAAGTTTCTGATGTTCGGCTTTAACCCTTTGACATGTTAAACATTTACTTACCCACTCTGCTATTTCTCTTTTCATGTTAGATCACCAAAAGTGTCGGCTTAAATCTTTGTACATTTTTGTACTCCCTGGATGTACGACAAATTTAGAACTGTGGGCTTCATTCAGTATTTCATCTTTTAGTTCTTGTACTGAGGGTACCCAAATTCTATCTTCGTACCTCATTACCCCATCCTTATCCACTCTGAATTTGTTATTCTTCTTATGGGTTATTTCAGTCTTACACTTCTGACACTCTGCATCAGTCTCCTGTAGTCCCTTGACTCTCTCCAATAAAGTTGAACTATTCTCCAGAACGAATAACTTCTGGGTAGAATTAGCTAGAACTCTTACCTCAATCTCAAGTTTGTCAAACTCTTTTATCAGTACTTCGTTGTTGGTTATTATATTCAACTTTTCTTGGTTCTTCCTACTTAACGCATCTGCTACGACGTTGGCTTTCCCGGGATGATATAAGATTGCACAGTCGAAATCCTTTATCAACTCTAGCTATCTCCTCTGTCTCATATGTAATTCCTTCTGCGTGAAAATATACTTCAGACTTTTATGATCTGTGTATATCTCACACTTCTCCCCATACAAGTAATGTCTCCAGATTTTCAAGGCAAATACTACCGCAGCTAACTCAAGATCATGTGTAGGATACCTCTTCTCATAATCTTTGAGTTATCGTGAGACATACGCAATCACCTTCCCATGTTACATTAACATACAACCCAATCCCTTGTGTGATGCATCACTATAAATGTAAGGCTCTAGAAACCAAAACAAGGATTTATTCAAAGTTGGTGAGGGAATTCTACGAAAATAGAGTATATGTTGATGGTACTTTATCCACTTAGGTCAAAGGCACATCTATTCAACTCAGTTCATCAGAGATTAATCTAGCCCTAGGTTTCAATACTAAAAGCCTCACCTCTCTAAGGGCTAAAACGAATGCACCACAAGGACAAACCTGAGTTAAAAGGTTTAAAGAAGAAGGAGTTTCCCCGAAAGTATGAATTTCTTGCTGATATTATGGGAAAATACATCCTGTGCCAAGATACAACGCATGACTTAGTAAGTGAACTTCACTGAAAATCATGACTGCAATCGTATTTAAAATCGACATCAACTTCGTAGCCCTATTAATGGAATGGATTGGCAACCGAGTTCAAAGTGCTGAGAAATCTAAGGGTAACAAGAAAATATTTTATGGAAGGTTCATAAGCATTCTTCTGTAATCAACTCTTGGTGACAAAATTGGGGATGATGAGGTGAAGCCCTCAACCCCAACAAGAAGATCTCAAAGAAGCTGTTTATAAACTGGAAGAGAAATCCAGTAGAAAACTTGAGAATAATCCAGTTTGAATCCAGTGGACGGACAAGTGGGGGCAAAGAGGCCCCTAATGAAAAATTTGTCAGTCATTGAAGACACTGAAGAAGTAAATCAGGAACCACCAGCCTTGAGCAGGAAGAACAAAGGGAAGAAAAAGGCTAAAGAGGTGCCCCAAATGGAGGATGAACCTCAAGGATCAACCAATGAGACTTCCCAAGAGCCAGAAATTCCTGCTTAGCCTACAGAACAACCACCAATGAAGAAAAGGAAGAAGAAGTATCTGATGAAAATACACCTATCCTTAAGGTGTATCATAAGAAGGGAAAACGCAGCTCAAAGAAAAGCTTCCCTACGATCATTGAGGATCCTAATTCTACGACCGTAGAGTCAAGAGCGGAAGATGCTGCTAATAAAGCTAGTCAGCCTGACACTGAAGATACTGCTGAAAAGCGAGTAGCTAGGATGGTTGTAACACCGGAGCTTCAAGATTAACATGCAGAAATGACTGAGAAAGTTGTTTACCCCAAGTCAAAGAAAGTGAAGAAGAGGTTGATGACTGTAGCCCAAACGGAGCTCAGAGAAACTATGATGCGGATTAAGGACAAAGAAAGACGACTGATGTCCTCTAATCAATCTGCAGTTGATATTGAGGAGGATACCCCAATGCCAATCTCTAGCTCTCCTAATGCACAAACCAGGATCATTGAGTCAGTTGCTGCTGCTATCAACCTTGCAACAAGCCCTACTATCTCTGCATATAAAGATGTCCCTACTGAGAGGGAGCAACAAGAGGTTGTTGAACCAAGTAAGGATTAAACTGAGGGGAAGATTCTTGAAGCTCCTGAGCAAGTTCACGCTCAGGCTGAGAGGGAGCAATCAGAAACTCACAATGAAACCTTCTCAACCAATCAAGGAATAGAACCTGAAGAAGTGAATGAGGAAGAGACATTAGTTGAAGCAGATGAGGCCGTAGAGATCAGTGATGAATGAAGTGATGAGAGTGTGGATGAAAGTCTGAAAATCATTGCTGAAGGCAGAAATGAAGAAAGGTACATCAATTATAACTGTTTATTCGCCTACTTACCAAGGATGTCCTTCCACTAAGCTTTAATCCTAAATTCTTGGGATCACATGTTCTAGGCTTTCAAGACTTACCCAACAATCTCAGTGCTTTCCCAAGGATTTCCAAGAAATGTTACCTTTGCTCAGAAGCTGCACACCAACAGTTCATTCCAAACTAACGAGCAAAAGGTATATTATATTCCTTCATCCTTCAAACTCAATCATATTCCATCGTCAAACTTCTATCTTTTCGATGAAATACCCAGATGGATTGAGGTCATCCCTGACCCAAGGAACCAACTTCCAGTCATAGGGTCTCAACACTCTGTGACTGATGGACCAAATGATCAACCATCTCCGGCCATAGAGTTCCTACACTCTGCGACTGATAACCCACCAAGCCCTCTCACTCAAAACGTAGAGTCACCACACCCTACGATCGATTCTTCGAACGTAGAGTGCAACGACTCTATGACCATCACTCAACAAATCTCTTTTCCCACACAGCAAATCACTGCTCCAATCACTCAGTCTGACATTCCATCCTCCTCAAACAATGAATTCTTTGACATTATTACTGCCCTATCCAATCTTCAAAGAGGCAATAAGGAAGAACCTTCAACTGAGGTAAAACAGATCCTTGATCGAGTCAACCAACTGCCCACTAAGGATCAGATGGTCGACCTCACAGCTCACATGGCAACAGATATGGAGGAGAATTGGCTTCAAGATAGCCCTTCATCGAAAACTTGACAATGTCATTGACACTGCAAACAATCACTCTAACAGTTTAGGTACTGTGCTAACTAAACGACAAAGGGAGATACTCAAAGAATTAATGGCAGACATCGATTAGAGGGATAAAATCTATCATGCTGAAATTGCCAAACATAAAGCCACAATCATATCACTCCAGCAAGTCATTGAGCAAACCCACAAGGCCACAAATGACCGAATCCTTGAGCTTCGAGACTCCATTCATAACTTTAAGGAAGCCTCCCTTCAGCAAATGCAACGAATAGATGCGACATTAGCCATGGTACACCATCAACGAATACAGACTAAAGAAATGGTTCAAGAAAACAAAAATGACATTCCTCAATCTTGTTTCCAAATGCAAGAATTGGTGCAAAGTATGCAGCAACTATCTCAAGATGTTCGAACCCTAGATGCTGACACAAAGGGGGAGAATATTCATAAGGGAAAGAGGGGAGAGTCAAGCAGAAGTAGGGAAGAACATCGAAGGCAATCATCAATTCCTGGTGATGAACCCATTGATGTCGTTCCTATAAGAAGTGAAGTTCCTAGCTCTTTCAGGAGACAACAGCCTGATGTGACCACCACTGGAGTACGTATACCGTCAGGTGATCCTGTACTTCTTAACCACCACTTACATGGGACTCACCTTCATGGAAAATGTAACGAATGTGGTTTTCGTAAGTATTAAAATATTTATTGGATTAAATAAATATTTGTATTGATATGTATTTATTTTGTTAAATAAATATTTGGTAGAAATTATCATGGTGTAATTTGTTTATGTGCATTTTGTTATGCATTGTTATGCAATAATGATGATAATTTGATAATTTAATTAAGTGATTAAATTAGAGGATTAATAATTTTGTTAAATAAAAGGATTTATTAAATAAAATTATATTTATGGTTGAATATAAATAAATATTATAATTTATTAGGTAAGGGTAAATTTGATTTATTAATAAAGAAGGTTTAATTTAAGTAAGTGTGACATGTGGTTATATAATAATAGAATATAAAAATAAAGTAGTCGGTGATTAAAATAGCTTAACCAAACATGGCCTTGTGGCCTTTCGTTTATTAAGCTGACAAAACCCTTTTGTTTTATTTAACTGACAAACTAAATAATATGCATTATGTGGGTCAGTTTTTTTTTCATGTATAAGTTATTTTAGGCTAGGAAGAAGACATACAAAAAAGTTGGAAGAGAAAGTTCTAGGAAAATTGAAAGGAGTTGGAGGTTCTTTGAATCAAGAGAGTTTCTTAGAGCAATTTTCAACATCTTCTCATCATCTTCACAAGTATAAACAAGGATTTAAGGTAATAATTTAACTCTTGTTGCTCTTAGTCTTTTGTGTTCTTGAGTTTTGTAAAAATTAGAGTTTTTAATTGATGAATTTGTGAATGATTGTTGTATATATATGTTGAAAAGTGTTTATAATTCGTTGTATGAAAGATTCAATTGATTTTTAGAAATTAGATTGTTATAAAACAATTTTGAGAATGAAGAAAGTTGAGTTTTGGTTAATTCATATGTTTTGGTTTGCTTTGGGTCTAAAATTGTGCGTCGAATCATGCTTAGAATCTGAAATTGAGGGTTGTGTATTGTAGTTCATTGAAATATGATAACTTTGCAAAAAGAGTGGATTAAAAAGGTTAAAAAATGAATTTGTGGTGTTTGATTTCATTAAGTGTGTAAAATAAGAAAAGTTAGCAAAAACTTTGATTGTAAGTCTTTAAATTAGTCTTTAAGAGATTTATGATTATTGTATATGTTTAAATTGGTGTTTGATGCTTAGAATTCGAAGTTCAGGTTTCAGCGCGGTCGGCGCTGAAACAGTTCATTTTCAGCGCTGTCGGCTCTGAAACTATGCAGAGTTTTTGAGTTCAGGTTTCAGCGTGGTCGATGCTGAAACATTTCATTTTCAGCGCTGTCGGCTCTGAAACTATGCAGAGTTTTTGAGTTCAGGTTTCAGCGCAGTTGGCGCTGAAAAAGTTCATTTTCAGCGCTGTCGGCTCTTAAACTATGCATAGTTTTTGAGTTCAGGTTTCAGCGCGGTCGGCGCTGAAACAGTTCATTTTCAACGCTGTCGGCTCTGAAATTATGTAGAGTTTTTGAATTCAGGTTTCAGCGCGGTCGGCGCTGAAATAGTTAATTTTCAGCGCTGTCGGCTCTAAAACTTTGCAGAGTTTTTGAGTTCATTTTCAGCGCGGTCGGCGCTGAAACTGTTCATTTTCAGCGTGGTCGGCGCTGAAACTGGCAGATGTGAGAAAATTGTTTATTCTCTAAAGTGGTTTATGTAGAGTCCATCATGGGGCATGTTTGTATAAGTCTCTCAAGTTGTAATATATTATGTTGTCCTATGCATGTCTAGAGCTTAAACTAATGTGTTAATTGAATATTAAGATATTGAGATGGTGATGATTATAAAATATAAAGTTAATGAACCTTAACTTTAGGAATGCTTAAGTGTGATATTGATATAGTTAACCATGTAACTTCTGAAGTGAGTTCGTTAATCAGAAAACAATTGAGATAATAAGATGAGGTTGGATGAGAGTAGGTTTTAAAGTGTTGAGAATATTATAACTAATCATTGTTATGTAAACGGAATGTGTAGGTTATTTAATGTACGTGATTTGTAAGTAAGAAAACTACGCACGAGACAAGTTTCTTACCTTTAATTCTTTTATGCTAAATGAGTTTCTAACCCCAAGCTTATTTAATGCAAGTTTCTAAATCCTATTCTGTTATTTAGCAAGTTATCATGGCATATAATAAATTTCTGACTTTTGGATTCTCGTTGTTCAGAGCTCAAGATAATTGAAATCATTATTCTATTACCATGGATATACAATATATATATATATATATATCATTGTATATTACTGTTGTTGATCTTTGATCATGACTCATGTTGTTCAAACCTTTTTTTTTTTAACTGAACTCTTGAATGACAAAACTGAGAAGAACAACCCTAGTATAGAGGAATACTTACGCGAAAGCGCTGAATGGTTGTGCACAATACATTGTACAACGGGCTGATCACCTTGAGTGCGAGATGGTTAGTCCAGTTATAGTTTATTAAACTGTTAAAGGTTACAGCAAACTTATCTGTTAACCTAGGACATGGTTCGTGGTCTTGCGACCCTTAGTATATCTTAATGTTCTATTTTGCTCAATTGAGCTTTCAGATGTTTCCATTCTTGATTATTATCAACATGAAATTACACCATACAAATAAGTTATTTTGTTTTTGAAACGTTCATTGTTATCTTTGTGGGCATTTGTTTTCCTCACCCTTGCATACTAAACCCTTGTAGCTAAAGCTGAGAAGACATATGAGCCGTCTACTAGCAAAGGAAAAGGAAAAATGAACAAGTGACAATGTTTTGCTATTACGTGAAGACTTGTTTACTTTTATTTATGTGGTTGTGTAATTAAGACTTATTAGTTATTTATGTTTCCGCGTTTAAAAGATGTAATAAAGGTTAGAGAACTTGGGACTTAATTTTGAAAAGTTATTTAACCCTTTTATGGGAGATATTTTTCTTTATTATTTGGTTTGCTTTACTTAACTCCTTTTGTTTATGGGTAGATAGTTGTTGTGTATGGATAGTGTGCACCAAATCTGTGTGGTTTGAGTAACCCAGATTTGGGGGTGTCAGTATCAGAGACGTAGGTTTAAGAACCTTAGGTGGGGAAAAACCTTAGGAATTAGCCTTTTAGGAAATCACAAAGATAGTGGCGATAAACTCTTATCGAGTATTAAGGAATGAATTAAGGAATTCATTGAAGATAATAAAATACTCTATGTGCTTACGTGCTTAATAACCAATGTGCTCACGAGTAGTATCGATTAAGTGATTAAAATATTTTGTTGTCTGGATGTTGGAGGTTGGACAAAACCAGTCAGCTTAGAGTCGAGGAGATCCCAGTGCTGAGGGAGAATATCCCAGTGCCTGGAGACGAGGAGGCCAAATATGTTCATGTCATTAGCGAACGGCTGGTGACTGTGGAAGCACCTGGGCAGAGGCCGGATACTGTTCAGGAGGAGGAGGAAGAGGAAGAGGATCCCGAGGAGCTGATGTACGAGCAGATATATGATGAAAATGTAGAACTTCGGGAACAACCCAGAGTTTTGGAGGAAGTGTTAGAGACACGCCGAGTTTCCATCGAGGAGAAGAATGAAGAGATCTACGATTTAGAAGTACGTTTGGGAGATGTAGAATGGAAATTGGTTCACTTTGAGGGTCAACAGGAGCAACTGTTAGAAGAGAATGGGAAGGTGAAGACAGAGAATGTGGAAGTGAAGATTGTAAATGGAGAACTAAAAACTGAGAATGGTGAACTAAAGACTGAGAACGGGCAATTGAAGATTGCGATGGAGGAGATGAAAGATGCTTTGAGGGAGGAAGACGCTCACATTAGGGTTTCTCAGTGCTTGGATCGTGCTGAATGAGAGGTTCATGCAAAGAAGTTCAAGATCGATGACATGGAGTATATTTTCCACACGTCGATAGATAGGGCTCAAGACCGGGTTTACCATTACCCAATTCAGTTAGAGATCATCCGAGGTTTGTGGATCGCCGAACTATGGTTCGCATCATGGAGCAAGAACGTGAGGAGGCTATGCGCCGAGGATTGTCTTCCTAAGTTGTTAGGGAAATAATATTATAATAAGTGTTTTAAGTGTAAATCCTAGCTTATATAAATAATGGGATAAGACATTAATGATGAAATTTTGAAGTTGTCATTTCAAAAAAATGATGTAAATAGTAAAATGCTATCTTTTGAGTTTGAGAATAAATAAATAAAGAAGTTAATTGAAAATGTTACGTGTTAAGTTTCTACTTTTGAATATTTAAGTTTTTTTAATTAAGTTATAAGTATTTAAGAAATTTAGAAATTGTCTAAAAAGTGTTATCTTAAACAGAATTATGCCGCCAAGAAGAGCTGGGTGACCCCGTCAACAACCACCCTTGAGGGGTCTACTAACAACAATAACAATAATCCACCTGATGCCAACCCAGTGCAGCAACTGGTGAACCTTTTAACTAGAGCTTTTGCGAATCAACCGCAAGCTCAAGCTACGACCTTTAAGGATTTTAAGGTCGTTGGTCCCCCTGAGTTTAAAGGAACGATGAATCCGCTAGAAGCCCAAATCTGGGCAATGGAAATGGAAAAAGTTTTTGATGTTGCTAGGGTTGGGAATGATCAGAAAACTGCCTTTGCTACTTTCATGTTAAAGTCAGAAGCCAGTTACTGGTGGCAAGCCAACAAAACGAGAGCAGGAGAAGGTGTCATACCGTGGGATCGGTTTAAGGAAATGTTCTTTGAAATGTATTTTCTGGCTAGTTCACAGAACCAGATGGAGATTCAGTTTCTCGAACTTAAGCAAGGAACGATGACAGTGCCAGAATACACGGCGAGATTCAATGAATTAGCGAGGTTTGCACCGTACCAAGTTAATACGGATGAGAGAAAGGCTAGACGATTTGAGCAAGGATTGAAGCCTTGGCTTTATAGTAGGGTTTCTATGTTTCAACTCAACACATTTTCAGCAGTGTTAAAGAAAGCAATAATAGCTGAGGGAGGAAGTGATGCGTTGACCAAATACAATCAAGAGTAGAAAAAGAAAAGGAATGAGGCTGAGAGTAAACCGAGTGGTAGCAATGGAGGAGGCAACCAGAAATAAAAATGGGGTGATGGTGGTTCTTTTGGAAGTCAGCAGAGTAACCAGAAGAAGAAAACCGAGGCTTGTGCAACTTGTGGTAAGAACCACGCGGGCGTGTGTCTGAAAGGGAAAAGAGTTTGTTACAACTGTGGGCAAGAGGGCCACATTGCTCCGAATTGCACTGCTCCAAAGAAGGGTGTCTGTTTCTCGTGTGAATCAAAAGACCATCTTGTTCGTGATTATCCAAGGAAGACTACCAGTGGAGGAAGTGGAGGCAAAAGAAACAATAGTGGAGGTGCATTAACTATTTCTGGGCCAACTACAACAAATCGCCCGACTGCTCGCACTTTTAATATGACGGTCTAGGATGCGGTTCAATCCAAGGAGGTGGTGGCAGGTATCCTACCAGTAAATAATTTGAATGCATATGTACTTTTTGATTCGGGTGCAACTTGTTCTTTCATTTCTAATGGTTTTGCTGAGAAGCTGGAGTTACCCCGAGAAGAGTTAAACTTTCCCTTAAATATAGAGATTACCAATAGGGAAGTGGTACCTGTTAGGTATGTGTACAAAAATTACAAGGTAGATATTCATGGTCATATGATGACAGTAGATCTTATTCCGATTAAACTTAGGGAATTTGACGTTATTCTAGGGATGGATTGGTTGTATAACTATGGGGCGATTATTGATTGCCAAAAGAAGTGTGTAAACCTTAAGACTCCTTTTAAGGTGGTATTTTATGGTAGCAAATCGCCGAGGTAAACGACTTATCTAATGATTATGCAGGCCAAGAAGTTACTAAAGCAAGGATGTGTAGGGTATTTAGCTCATGTGGTAGATACTCGAAAGACCAGTACAAAATTGGAAGAAATACCAATGGTTAGAGATTTTGTGGATGTTTTTTCGGATGATTTGTCGGGATTACCTCCAGATAGAGAGATTGAATTCGTTATTGATTTAGTGCCCGGGACTGCGCCTCCGTACCGAATGGCTCTAGTGGAGATGAAGGAGTTAATGGTACAACTGCAGGAACTACTAGACAAGAAGTACATTCAACCGAGTGTTTCATCATGGGGAGCGCCGGTGTTGTTTGTCAAGAAGAAAGATGGTTCGATGCGTCTTTGCATAGATTATCGTGAATTGAACAAGGTTACAATTAAGAATAAATACCCATTACCGAGAATTGACGATCTGTTCGATCAACTGAAGGGTGCTACTCATTTTTCAAAGATAGACTTAAGAAGTGGTTACCATCAGCTGAAGGTGAGAAGGGAGTATGTTCCGAAGATGGCGTTCAGAACTCGTTACGGTCACTACGAGTTTCTGGTCATATCATTTTGTCTAACGAATGCACCTGCGGCATTCATGGACTTAATGAATAGGGTGTTTAAACCGTTTCTAGACAAGTTTGTGGTGGTGTTTATCGACGACATTTTGGTGTATTCTAAATCACGTGAAGACCATGTGGAGCATCTAAGGCTAACTTTAGAGGCATTACGGAAAGAGAAGCTTTATGCGAAGTTTTTAAAATGTGAGTTTTGGTTAGATCGTGTTCAATTTCTTGGACATATAATTGATAAAGATGGAATTTTAGTTGATCCGGCTAAAGTGGAAGCTGTAATAAATTGGGAGAAACCGAAGACCCCGTCTGAAGTGAGTAGTTTCTTAGGTTTGGCAGGATATTATCGACGGTTTATACAAGATTTTTCTAGAATCGCCACTCTGTTGACAAATTTGACTAGAAAAGCGGTTAGGTTTGTTTGGACGGAGAAGTGCGAAGAGAGTTTTCAAGAATTGAAGAAGAGGTTAAGTACGGCACATGTGTTGTCTTTGCCAGATAGCACAGGAAATTTTGTGATTTATAGTGATGCATCACATAAGGGCCTTGGCTGTGTGCTTATGCAGAACGGTAATGTTATTGCATATGCCTCACGACAATTGAAAGATTACGAGAAGGGGTACCCGACGCATGACTTAGAATTGGCAGCAGTGGTGTTTGCTCTTAAGATTTGGAGACACTATCTTTATGGTGAAAAGTGTGAGATTTACACGGACTATAAGAGTCTCAAGTACATTTTTACTCAGAAGGATCTCAACATGCGACAGAGGCGATGGTTAGAGCTGATTAAAGATTATGACAGAGAAATTCTCTATCATCCAGGAAAGGCGAATGTGGTTGCTGATGCATTAAGCAGGAAGGGTCGAGAGAAACTTATGTTATTGACTACTCAAGAAGAACTTGTTGAACAAATGGCGAAGTTGGAATTAGAAGTGAAGTGTCAGCACGAATCAAAGGAGAAGTTGTTTCAGGTAGAATTTCGTCTGATGTTGCTGGACCGAATCAAAGAAGCTCAACTTCAGGATGCGGAGTGTGAGAAGATTAAAAAGGAAGTTTCTAAGGGACAAGGTGGAAAGTTCAGTATTGATACTGAGGGATTACTCAAATTTGAACGTCGAATTTGGGTTCCATTGATACAGGATGTTCGAAGGGAGATTTTAGATGAAGCTCACAATACGTGTTACTCAGTTCACCCAGGGAGTACAAAAATGTATCAAGATCTTCGTCAAAATTATTGGTGGTCAGGAATGAAGCGTGATGAAGCAGAATGTGTTGCCAGATGTTTGACATGTCATAAAGTGAAAGTTGAACATCAGCGACCCAGTGGTTTGTTGCAGCCATTGGAAATACCAAAGTGGAAATGGGAACACATAACGATGGATTTTGTGGTTGGTTTGCCGACTACACAAAAAGGTTTTGACGCGGTTTGGGTAATTGTGGACAGACTGATGAAATCAGCGCATTTCTTACTAATCAAGATTAGATTAAACTTAGATCAGTTAGCAAAATTATACATTAAAGAAATTATTTCGCGGCACGGTGTTCCAGTGTCTATTGTGTCTAATCGAGATCCGCGATTTACGTCGAATTTTTGGAAGCGTCTGCAAGAATGCTTGGGAACTCAGTTGAGAATGAGCACCGCTTATCATCCTCAAACTGATGGTCAGAGCGAAAGGATGATTCCAACCTTGGAAGATATGTTACGCACCTGTATCATGGATTTCAAGGGAAGCTAGGATGATCACTTACCATTAGTCGAGTTTGCTTACAACAACAGTTACCATGCGAGTATTGGCATGCCGCCATATGAAGCGTTGTATGGACGGAAATGTAGAACTCCACTATGTTGGGACGAGGTTGGTGAAAGGTAACTGCTAGGACCGGAGTTAGTACACCAAACTGCAGAGATTGTGAAGGTTATAAGAGTGTTGTTATTAGCTGCTCAAGATAGACAGAAGAAGTATGCCAATCAACATCGCCAAGACCGAGAATTTGAAATGGGAAGCTTCGTTTTTCTGAAAATTTCACCCTGGAAAGGGAAAATTCGTTTTGGAAAGAAAGGTAAACTTAGTCCACGATTTATTGGACCTTTTGAAGTACTGCGGCGAGTTGGTGAAGTAGCTTATGAAGTAGCTCTACCTCTAGAGTTGGTTCATATCCACAATGTTTTTCATGTATCTGTTTTACGGCCTTATAAGCCAGACTATAAACATATGATAGAATATGAACCTATACAATTTGAGAAAGACCTAAATTATGAGGAAGTTCCACTCCAGATCATAAACAGGAAGGAACAGATTCTCAGAAATAAAGTGATACCTTCTGTTAAGGTAATATGGAGAAACCACTGTAACGCCCCCGAAACTCGGGTCTTACCTTGAACCCGATTCCGACGCGTCACGATACTACCCATACAACATAGGTTTACTAAAAATATGTAATAACAATAATATAACAGCATATCCTCATCTAATCCCAGGCACGAAGACCTTAAATAAAACACTTATGACCAAGGTTGAATAAATACCATGATCCTTTACAATATCTCATGTGTGAACGCAAGGTTCAGATTCTGACTTTATCCAATCCCTGAATATTCGCAAGGTTATTCAATAACCAATACATTCGTTATAAAAATGTCCTTTATACAAAATCGACATTCTTGTAGTTTACTATAACAAGTAACTAACATAATCACATCATAAATATTATAATAGATAACCTTCATTCCTAACTCAGGGTTTACATAGTCAAATTCACGTACATCATATACCATCATCATAGCTAAATAATTACAGTAAAGGGACATTTAGCAACCTTCCTGTTTCCATGCGCCTCTAATCCTTATCATCACGATATCAAGATAATGCATTGCATCGTAAATCTGCAAAAGTTTTATTTTTGCAAGAATGAGCACGACGGCTCAGCAAGAACTGACAGTTTTCACATTTCATGCTTCACGTAACACATAAGTTTGCATTTTATCCATGCATCATGATTCTCATACTATGCATCTTACTCATGCACTATAAATCTTATGCAATTCATCCATATATATGCATCATGTATCTCATAGCATACTTCATGCATCTCACATTGTATATTTATAATAATTCAAGTTCCACATAGAACAATATAGTCACATAATTGCACATTATGCACACTTTAATCATGCTCTCATATAATCCACATGATAGTGAAAGATTTAGTAATCAAGTCATGTACATCAATACATTTAAACAAGTTAACAAGTTACTGAAAGAACTTGCCTTTAAGCGTTCCTTGCCAAATTATGATGGCTCGTCCTTCAAATATCCTACACAATTTATTTAACAATAAAATACCAATTAGCCACTAAAAAGGCTTCATATAATGGTTTACAATATAACAACTCTTATCTCATATTGTTCGCGCATTAGAGACAATTAACGCGATTAACACTAAAACATTTCTCGGTGTCGCGTCGTTTGACAACGTTATAACTCTCATCATCATCGATCCTTATTGGCTTATAATAATCCTACTTCATATCTTATAATGTTCATTTTGTTTAAATCGAAACACTATTTAAGTCCATTAACACTTGCCACGGCGTTTCGACGTTTACCCGTCTCACGCCTAATTCGCCTCTTATACATGTGCTTAACATGCTCATACATTGGGTTATAATACAGTATCATGTTTCATTATTATTAGAAACGAAATATTAAACAAGGTTATACACACTTGTCGCGGCGTTACGATGCTTGCACGCCTATACGCCAAACTTGTTTATTCGAACGCCCAAGTGACACGCAATTGCGTATGCCTAGCACGCCCATTCAAATTGTCTAATACTCAAAGGTTAATGTTAAGTATGATTATAACTGGTGGCCCTTGTCAAACATCGCGATTTTGACCCTCTTCACTCCAAACCTCATAACTTCTTCTCTAGACCTTCAAATTGGTCCGTTCCGGACTCTATGGACTCCTAAGACATAGAGCTACAACATATCAAAAATTCAGAGCTACCCATTAACATTAACATGGCCAAATCTTAGGCCAAAGTATCAACTCATGCTCTGTTTTGAATGTTCTAAGTGTTCTTCACTAAAATCATCCCCAAATCTTTGTTTTAACACCTTTTTACTCGATTCTAGTTGGGTTAACTTGGTAATCCATGGAACTACAATACCATAACAACAAATAAATTAAACCAACACGAAATATTAGCTACAGATTGTCCAAAACAGTCCATAGGTCCAAGATTTGTCCAAAATGTCCATCGTTCTTCATGTTCTTCATCCTCCTTAAGCATAGGTACGGATTTCTTCCATTTTTGTTCCACTTTGATGTTATTAATAGCTTACATAACCTCTTAACAACACCAACAATCATCCATAACAAACAATAACAACAAGACTCGCAAGAAAACCAACCTATGAGCATAAAAGCTCTAAAAACCAAAAACTTTGGAAAATCTTTTACAAAACTCAAACGAAATGGATTTAATGAGATGTTACCTCTGTAAATCTCTTATAGATGATAGAGAAGCTAGCTAGGATTTATTAGAGTTGCTTGAAGCTCTTCCTCTTCTTTTTTTCTTCCACCCGCGCTCTCTTCTTCTTCCTTCTTCCTATTTCCGGCGACTTTCTTCCTTTTCCGGCGACTTTTCCGGCGACCTTCTCCTTCTTTCTTCTTCCTCTTGGCTGCAGATTTTCCCTCTCTCTCTCTCTAATTGCTGATGGTTTGGTTTGAATGAGGTGCAAGAGAGAAATCAAATGGTTTGAATGGGATTAAGAGTGGAGGAGTAAATTTGGGAAATGGGTTAGGAGCTCTATGAGCTTGCCGGCAATCTCCTCCCCATGCTCTCATTTGATTGGTCCAAAATGAGGGATTGGTTCCCTCTTGGGGTGACAAGCCAAAATAAATACCCAAAAACACCAAAATTATATCCGAAAACTCCCACTTTTGTACCAAAATTGGTAAATAACTCTACCCAAAATTAAAATGGGCATTACCATAAATATTGGAACACATAAAAATAATTATTACGGGGTTTGTCCATTTATTCGGAACAGTCTTATTATACATTTCGGATACGGATAAAATCACGTATCAGCTCAAATAAAATTTTCGACGCTTGGAAAAATTATTCGTACGCCTACACGTATTTATGAAATTTATTAAAAATCGAAAAGACTCAAAAATATTATGGCGTGAATAGTGCCTCGGAAAAACGTGCCCGGTGAATAGTGATTTTGCGATCTTTTGCAAAAATCAATTATTCACTCATAGGGTTCAACAACGCATAAAAATTCATACATTGACCTCATCCAGGTTATAAAATAACCTTAAAACACATCGCATAAAAAAAATATTTAATCCATTAATAATATTACTAAACCCAAATTACAAGGGTATTCACGAATCGCGATCGCTACTCTTCCCGATTAACTCCTCATAATCATATACATCAACGCACATATATCTCACCCATATTTTGGGTTAGCGTCTTTACAATAAATAACTCGTCCAATAATATTATCCTTCAACTATTTATTTAATCCAATAAGTAGTACTCTAGCGATATTTCCTGAATCCGCCAAATTAGCTAATACGAAAACTTTCATACTTACTAATCATCATCTACACATAATCTAGGTTATAATATAACCTTTAAACACTTACCACATAATATTATCAATAAAAGTCTATTTTATTCAATAATATTCATAAGCTCGAATTATTAAGCTACCCATGACTCGCGATCGTTACAATAATTAACTATTAACTCATTCATTCCGAATCTATGTATATATTTCACATTTATATATATACATATTAAGCTCACCAAAAATCACATAGATATATATAACACATATATATTCAAACTCGAATCATAATAAGAATTATTCTATATTAAATTCTTATTATAATTATTCTCGAAAATTCGGGTTGTCACAACCACAACGCTGAAAAAGCTACGTGGGAACTCGAAGCTGATATGATGAAGAATTATCCTGATTTGTTTGTTTAGTCCTAGTTCTATGATTTTGGGGATAGAATCCTTGTAAGGAGGGAAGGATATAACGACTTAGGTGTGTATTGCACTGTGATTTTGGGGACATAATCCTTTTAAGGAGGGAAGGATGTAACGAATGTGGTTTTTGTAAGTATTAAAATATTTATTAGATTAAATAAATATTTGTATTGATATGTATTTATTTTGTTAAATAAATATTTGGTAGAAATTATCATGGTGTAATTTGTTTGTGTGCATTTTGTTATGCATTGGTATGCAATAATGATGATAATTTAATAATTTAATTAAGTGATTAAATTAGAGGATTAATAATTTTGTTAAATAAAAGGATTTATTAAATAAAAATATATTTATGGTTGAATATAAATAAATATTATAATTTGTTAGGTAAGGGTAAATTTGATTTATTAATAAAGAAGGTTTAATTTAAGTAAGTGTGACATGTGGTTATATAATAAGAGAATATAAAAATAAATTAGTAGGTGATTAAAATAGCTTAACCAAACATGGCTTTGTGGCCTTTCGTTTATTAAGCTGACAAAACCTTTTTATTTTATTTAACTGACAAACTAAATAATATGCATTATGTGGGTCAGTTTTATTTTCACGTATAAGTTATTTTAGGCTAAGAAGAAGAAATACAGAGAAGTTGGAAGAGAAAGTTCTAGGAAAATTGAAAGGAGTTGGAGGTTCTTTGAATCAAGAGAGTTTCTTAGAGCAATTTTCAACATCTTCTCATCATCTTCACAAGTATAAACAAGAATTTAAGGTAATAATTTAACCCATGTTGCTCTTAGTCTTTTGTGTTCTTGAGTTTTGTAAAAACTAGAGTTTTTAATTGATGAATTTATGAATGATTGTTGTGTGTGTGTGTGTGTGTGTATATATATATATATATCTGTTGGAAAGTGTTTATAATTCGTTGTATGAAAGATTCAATTGATTTTCAGAAATTAGATTGTTATAAAACAATTTTGAGAATGAAGAAAGTTGAGTTTTGGTTAATTCATATGTTTTGGTTTGCTTTGGGTCTAAACTTGTGCGTCAAATCATGCTTAGAATCTGAAATTGAGGGTTGTGTGTTGTAGTTCATTAAATATGAAAACTTTGCAAAAAGAGTGGATTAAAAAGGTTGAAAAACAGATTTGTGGTGTTTGATTTCATTAAGTGTGTAAAATAAGAAAAGTTAGCAAAAACTTTGATTTTAAGTCTTTAAATTAGTTGTTGAAGCTTTGGGTTTTGCTATTTTGGTTGTTTTAGGTTGTTAGGTTTGGTATATGGATGTCTAATAATGTTTCTAAGAGATTTATGATTATTGTATATGTTTAAATTGGTGCTTGATGCTTAGAATTCGAAGTTCAGGTTTCAGCGCGGTCGGCGCTGAAACAGTTCATTTTCAGCGCTGTCGACTCTGAAACTATGCAGAGTTTTTGAGTTCAGGTTTCAGCGCGGTCGGTGCTGAAACAGTTCATTTTCAACGCTGTCGGCTCTGAAACTATGCAGAGTTTTCGAATTTAGGTTTCAGCGCGGTCGGCGCTGAAATAGTTCATTTTCAGCACTGTCGGCTCTGAAACTTTGCAGAGTTTTTGAGTTCAGGTTTCAGCGCGGTCGGCGCTGAAACAGTTCATTTTCAGTGCGGTCGGCGTTGAAACTGGCAGATGTGAGAAAATTATTTATTCTCTAAAGTGGTTTATGTAGAGTCCATCATGGGGCATGTTTGTATAAGTCTCTCAAGTTGTAATATATTATGTTGTCCTATGCATGTCTAGAGCTTAACTAATGTGTTAATTGAATATTAAGATATTGAGATGGTGATGGTTATAAAATATAAAGTTAATGAACCTTAACTTTAGGAATGCTTAAGTGTGATATTGATATAGTTAACCATGTAACTTCTGAAGTGAGTTCGTTAATCAGAAAACAATTGAGATAATAAGATGAGGTTGGATGAGAGTGGGTTTTGAAGTGTTGAGAATATTATAACTAATCATTGTTATTGTTATGTAAACGGAATGTGTAGGTTATTTAATGTACGTGATTTGTAAGTAAGAAACTACGCACGAGGCAAGTTTCTTACCTTTAATTCTTTTATGCTAAATGAGTTTCTAACCCCAAGCTTATTTAACGCAAGTTTCTAAATCCTATTCTATTATTTAGCAAGTTATCATGGCATATAATAAATTTCTGACTTTTGGATTCTCGTTGTTCAGAGCTCAAGATAATTGAAATCATTATTCTATTACCATGGATATACAATATCTATATCATTGTATATCACTGTTGTTGATCTTTGATCATGACTCATGTTGTTTAAACCCTATTTTTTTTTAACTGAACTCTTGAATGTCAAAACTGAGAAGAACAACCCTAGTATAGAGGAATACTTACGCGAAAGCGCTGAATGGTTGTGCACAATACATTGTACAACGGGCTGATCACCTTGAGTATGAGATGGTTAGTCCAGTTATAGTTTATTAAACTGTTAAAGGTTACAGCAAACTTATCTGTTAACCTAGGACATGGTTCGTGGTCTTGCGACCCTTAGTATATCTTAATGTTCTATTTTGCTCAATTGAGCTTTCAGATGTTTCCATTCTTGATTATTATCAACATGAAATTACACCATACAGATAAGTTATTTTGTTTTTGAAATGTTCATTGTTATCTTGGTGGGCATTTAGTTTGCTCACCCTTACATACTAAACCCTTGCAGCTAAAGCTGAGAAGACAGATGAGCTGTCTACTAGCAAAGAAAAAGGAAAAATGAACAAGTGACAATGTTTTGCTATTATGTGAAGACTTGTTTACTTTTATTTATGTGTTTGTGTAATTAAGACTTATTAGTTATTTATGTTTCCACGTTTAAAAGATGTAATAAAGGTTAGAGAACTTGGGACTTAATTTTGGAAAGTTATGTAACCCTTTTATGGGAGATATTTTTCTTTATTATTCGGTTTGATTTACTTAACTCCTTTTGTTTATGGGTAGATAGTTGTTGTGTATGGATAGTGAGCACCAAATCTGTGTGGTTTGAGGTAACCCAGATTTGGGGGTGTCACAGAAAAGGAGGAAGTAATATGCCCTCTTCTGGCCTCAGTCAAGAGCAGATTGAAGAATTCCAACGTATGACTGAAGAAGGCAGGGAAAGGTACAGAAGAAGAGTTGAATATGAAAGGACTAATCCTCCAAGGGCTAAGAGAGGAGCAAGAGGAAGAGGTAGGAACTAAGGTTTTAAAGCATCTTGTAATTTTTTTTCCTTATTGATGTAACTGTCATTTATTGTAATATTCATATGTTCATCAATAAAATTTATGATTTTATCTAGAAATACAGTTGCTCACTATACTATAAGACATGTTTATTCTTATAAAAAATTGCATTAAAATTGATGAAATGATTCAAAACTACCGGTTTATGTCAACATCAAATAGGGGGAGATTATTAAGAATCGCATGTTTTAATTTGATGTTGAGATATTAATGTATATGTGTTCAGTAGCTAAATTGTAAAAGTCCTTACAAACATCTGATGTACAAGGACTTAGATAGGAAAGATCAAACTTGTTAGGTTGATCAAATGTATTAAGATGATATGGCTAGACTGATCGTTGAGTACTACACAAGTCATCATAAAGCATCCAGTGAAGGATCGTAGAGCAGTCAGTCAACTTGGAGTTCAATCAGCTTAAAGGTGCATAGAGTTTGCCAGGTAAACGTAGAGTGAAGCTCGGCCAGTCGCATCGTAGAGTTGGGCCAGGCAAACGTAGAGTGAAACTCGGCCAGGCAAATGTAGAGTGAAAACTCGGCCAAACAAATGTAGAGTGACTTGGCAGATCATAGAGTTAATTCTATCATCAGACAAGATCGATCGTAGAGTCACATCTGCATTAGCAAGACGACAGTTCTCAAGAAGACAAAGGAGCAAAACATTGATGTTGTCCCTAAGTGATCTGAACGCAACATAAAAGATCACAGTGAACATCCGCAAGAATCAAGTCTCACCAAAGGATCGTATAGTCAGCCAAACACTCTACGATCCTCATTTAAACAAAGTAACCAAGAACTAATTTTAATATTCTACGTTTCCTATATTGTCTGCAAATATCTATATCAGTAGAGTAACCTGCCCAAGACAGTTGCTGAATACTTAATTGAACTAAACGAAGAATCAAAGTCAGTAGGGGACAAACAACTATGGTTAGCACATATTCAGAGCACTATCCTTACCACCATCTTGGAACAAGTTAATGGATGCTCACTCACTACACTACCGTGCACAACAATGAATAAACTATTCCTAAGTTCAGCAACAAATATCAACGGGAATATCAGATGCAACGGTCTCATATTCAACGGAAGAATTCAGAGGCATCTATATAAGGCAACAGATTGAAGAAACAGATTAAGCAAGTACAAAGAAAAGGAAATTAAATTTGTTAAAGTCTTACTCTACGATCAAAGAAAAACATCTTACTTCGCTACTGAGTTCATCAGACCATATGCTTCAAGCAACTTAGTAGCAACAAAACAAACACTCTCAATCAAGTAAAAGGGTTAACAAGTGACCAACAAAGTTCCAAATCTACTTGACTTGAAGAGATATAAGTGTACTGGGTGATTCTAAGGCTGCAGGTCTTAGTCTACAGTATTCCAAGTCTGTTGGACTTGACAAAGTTCAATAATGAACTAGAGTTCCAAGGTTGCTGGCTTTGAAGAGTGCTTAGTGTACTGGAGTTCCGAGGCTGCTGGCCTTAAAGGAATCTTAGTGATTCAAGTTGTAAAGATATCCTTAGTGGATTTGCTACTCAAGGAGTAAAATAGTGGAGTAAGAGTCTTGTGTGCTCTGAACCACTTAAACACGAAAGAATGATATTATTGAACGTAGTATGCACATAAGCCAATCATATTTGACATAATGAAGCATATACTTTGTAATCTTATTTGTTTATTAATAAAAGTATCAAAGGCATTTTATATTATCTACATGGTGCTGTTATATTAAATGTGATAAACGTATAGTTTTGAGCAATGATCATGATGGTGATTGTGACGCCCCCAAATTCGGGTCTCCAAATACCCGGATCCGGTCATCACGATCCACTACAAACATTCACCTCTAACAACATATGGTAACTAAAATGCGGAATATAATAAACATACATTGTTCATTACAAAGGTGTTACTAGTCCCAGAATACGAAAAACCTTAAACATTTACACAAATCCATACCCTAAATAAAAGTTAGGGTTTAAATTACATCAACAGAAATTAACTATACGTAAATCTAAAATCTGCTACATGAAGTCTATTACTTCATCTTTTCTTTTCCTTTGTTCTTCCCTGACGTCTCGGGTTTAGCTGCAATAAAATCATGATATAGCAAGAATGAGCTACGAGTTTGCTCAGCAAGTTTGAAATACAACAATAAGGATATATCATGATGAAGGGAATATAGGAAGAGATTTCAACAATAGAATTATCAGAAGCAATAACGGTAAATGCTTTTAAAATAATTGGTAGTCAAATAGACTTTGAACAATAACTTCCAAAGGAGTCAATAGCTAGTTGACCCTCTGGTTACTGGCTACAGAATGAGTACTTGAGGGGATCAGCCTCGCGTACGCTATGTATATGCATAACATTTAACTCTGCTATTTGTACCTTATTTACGGTACATGGGGTACTCCCCTATAATAAAAGGGGTGTTCATTCAGTCTAAGAATCCTTACCATTGATTGGTTCGGATAGCTTTTATAGATTCTTACATACGTGCCTGACCGGGACAAGGGTTCAAACTTAATCATGAATAGTTCGTGAATTTCAGAACTTAAATAATTATACGAATTCAAATGCACAAGTGCGAATGCCAATGAATACATAGATGTGGAATAATTTTAAAAGTAATTAGACCACTTAAAGCAAGCTTGGGGATAAGATTCAAGCTTAAAGAAAATAACTTGCAATAATATATACCTTTTGCACGAATTAAAAATAATGCATAAGGTTTAGAAGTATTGCTCAATGTAAAAGTTGGGTAAGATAGAACTTTCATTCAATATACTGAAAGAATGAAGTTAGGGAACTTGCCTGTTTGCTCAGCTACAGATAGACTTAGCTTTAATTAATTGATCTTGAGTGACCTATCATTGGGTAAAGTCGATTTATCAATTAATATGACATAGTTGTATATTAGCACACCTTACTATACCATTTGCTTACCAGGCACAAGTTCATCATCCACATTTAATTACTATTTAACATTAGCTAAACAGAAGTTAATTAATAATTTTTAACTATTAAAATGATGGTAGCTAATCATGATCACTATTCTTCGATTACTCAGATTTATTACCCTTATCTGCCTCTAAATATGGGTTAATAATCCTTATTTATTATTTATAAAATAAATAATAAATTTATCATGGTTTAGTAGAAATTAAATAATAGCTGATCACTTATTTAATTTTATTGCGCTTAATTACTATTTACCCTAGGGGTAGTTGAGTAATTATTAACCTTGTTCCTTATTTAGCATTAATTAAATACTTAATGTATTAATTCACTCACAATTAATTATTAATTAAATAATCAGTAGGTATTACTATCTTTACTTATAATAATACTCATACTTTATATATATATATATATATATATATATATATATATATATATATATATATTATATTTTTTCTTCTTTTATGTAACTTAAGCAAACATTCGTTATCTTTAATTATTATTTGATAATAATTAATTATTTATTAACTTTACTTATACTTAATTATTATTTAAGATTAAATAATAATTAAATATTTATTACCTTTATTTATTATTTATTGATAAATAATAAATAATTATTTATTAACTTTACTTATACTTAATTATTATTTAAGATTAAATAATAATTAAATATTTATTACCTTTATTTATTATTTATTGATTAATAATAATAAAGAATTGTTTTACCAACTTCGTTCATTATTATTTAATATTGACTAATAACTAATTATTTATGTATCACTTGTTAATAAGAAATAAATAATTAATTTATTAATTATATTCACACTTAATCAAATATTACTTATTATCTTCTTTTTTTTCATCATTATATAATGAATAATAAACTCATAAATTTTATTCATACATAATTACTGATTACTATAAAGTAATACCTAAATATTTACTAACTTACAAAACTGGAATCATGTGTTCGAAATCAACAGTGTAATTGATTCCTGCAAATTCCATTCCAAGGTTTGTGGCCAACCCACACTTCAACACTTAAAAACAAACTAATGTTTGAGTTTGTAAATCCATGTTGCTGGCAGGGCATCAATACCAAAGGGGAAATCAAAACTTGGCTTAGGCCTTACAGCAAACAGGTATTGGGCATCAAAAGAAAAATTGACATTAGCCTATTTACAGTACCATTTCACGCAGCTGGAACCATCTTAAGGTCCTTCAATAACCAGAACCCCAACAATGAACCACACAACCCAAAAAGAAGCACAATTCCATACCAGATTCTTATTCAAAATGAACCAACAAAATGCAATACAGTGTATAATATCACAAATACAACACACTCGGCAGCAATTTATCAACTCCGGAACGAATAACCCAATACAGTCGAGCATCACAAAACTAATTACAGAAAGAAAAGGAAGAGAATAAAAAAAACACAAATCGAATGGACCAAACACCTCACTGTTATACCTGTGGCTCGATCGGATTGCAGCCTTCCTTCTTCTCCCAAAATAAGAAACGAATTCGGACATCCACTATTGGCCTCCCCTGTCTCCTTGCTGCGATTTCTGGTATATATATATATATGTATTTTTTTTTCTACTGTGAACTCACAAGAACAAGGGGATCGGCAGCTTGGACCTTCAATTTATAGGAAATTGGTTACCCAATTTGCTGGGTATTACCTCAATTGATTGAGCCATTAACCATCGGGTAGAGGGTGGTAGCGACTGCCGGTTCACTTCAGTCCCATCATCACCCAGCTGGGTTCGGCTGGTACCCTCGAGCCGCGTGGTCCGTCAGTCGATTCTTGAACCCCTGGACCGTTCGTCAAACGCTCGGTCGTTGGTGCCTTCGCCCGCTCCGTCCGCTGGTCACTCCTTGGCAGCCATCGATCGACGCTTAACTCCTGCTACCGCCGGCGATGGGCAATCCCGTTTCTTTCCCCCGTCATCTCGCTCTGTCCGATTCGATGGAGGGTTTTGGTGTGATTGATTGAGGGGCTAGGGCTTAGGTCGATTTTGATTTGAGAGGCTAGGGTGTGGGGTTCTTGGTTACCTCTGATGGTTTGGCTTAACTTTGTTTTCCCCAAATGATAAGCCGGTACACTGATACCCCTGAATCCACCGGTAGCCCAATTCATTTGGAACGGTTCCAACCCGTTCGCCCTTGGTTGCACCGACCCGACCCGATTGCTCTACTAAGAAGATAAATGGAATTGGGTCGGCCCAATAGAAAATAAAAAGGGGTCTGGGCTCAATTAAAATTTGGGTTCAACCCAATAAATGAAAACAATGGGTCAGTCTAAATAAAAGAGAAGTGGACCAATTTAATTTAACCGCATTGTATTCCTAATATTTTAAATTAAATAGCTAACCCAATTAATTATTTATTTAGAATATTTATTTTAACCATAATTCTTTATTCGAATTATTTAATCCGATAATGAAATTATTTATAAATTTTCTTCCAAATTTCCTTGAAATTAATTCCTTAAGGTTAACCCACTAATTTACTCAAACTATTAGTGAGCCCCCTTAAGGCAAAGAAAATTTATTGGGCCATATTTTAGATATCATTAAATAATAATACCCACCTGGATCCTATTAAATTCGAAAAAATTATATAAAATGAATCTCATATATCAAAGTAATTTGGTACAATGTTTTGAAAATTCCTGGACATTACAGTGATCATGGTAACGAGATCTAAATTCTAGATAGCTCACAACTAAAATCGTTCCTAATCATTGGATTACTAAAAACGGGATTAGTGAATCTGATTAATACATACGTTGCTTGCTCTTAGGAAGAGGATGATTAATCTCATAATCATTTGTGTGGAGACACTAAAGCAAATATGTAGGTGCTTATTGGAGAATAAGTTCACTGAACGTGGCTCGCTAAGGAATACCTAATGAAGTTTTACTCGGCTGTCAACAGAAATTCTTCTAGTGATAGTAGTACAAGTGATCCTTAGACTTAAGATCATCATAGTATCTTGTGTATGATGAGTTATACTTTGACATGTCCTTTAAGACCTTTAGGGTATATCAAACGATATGATTGGGTATAATAAGTTATACATGGAGATAGGTGAATGATCAATAAAGAATCTACTACGTCTAATAAAAGATGTGAATGTCCTATGTGATTCGATAAATGACAACTCAATAGTCCTTGGCCAAGGCAGAATGAAATTAGAAAAGAGTTTCTAATTTGCATTATTTTGAGTTGTGCATTTAGGAATCGAAATACATATAATTAAATAAAATAAGACTTGACAGTAAATCCATGTCTTATATTTAATTGGGACGTTGTATGGTAGAAGGATTGAATTGTATGGTAACTATGCACTGAAAGGTTCTTTTGTGATTAATGTTGAAATTTATATTATCTAGAAAGTCGTTGATCGCTAAGGGGGCTTGTGACACCCCCAAATCCGGGTACTTAATTCTCACTGATTTGGTGTTCACTATATTATTCATTCATAACTAACTACCCATAATAAAGGACAATTAAATTAAGCTGAATGAAATATCTTCCCACAAAAGGGGTTACATCTCTAATCTTTTAATTAAATAAATCCCAGGTTATCTAACCTTTAATACAACATTTGCGGAATAAAAACTTAAATAATAAAGAAGTTTTATTACAAAGAACTGAATCAAATAGAATAAACATCTTCATTTGCTCATCTTGCCCTTGCCCTTGCCCTTGCCCTTGCTAGTGGACGGCTCATCCGACTTTTCAGGTTTAGCTGCAATATTTTATGCAAGGGTAAGTATACAATTGCCCACATGTGTAATAACAATGACAATTAAATAATCAATGGAGTAGATTTTCAACTGAGGTATAATAGTTTTCCTCAAATCAATCAATAAAAATCAGAGGACTGAAAGCTCAAAAGAAAGCTCGGCTTAAGAATCGAGTATAGATTTCAAAATCAAAAGTATATCTGAGGGTCATAAGACCTCGAACTATATCCTAGGTTAACAAGTATCTTTACTGTAACCTTTAACAGTCTTATAGACTATGGACTATCCATCTCGTACTCCTGGGGATCAGCCCTTCGTACAATGTATTGTGCACAAACATTTTAACGCTACTGCGTAGTTTAATCCCCTATATTAGGGTTGTTTATCTCAATTTAACTTCAGATTCCCTACCAAAAGAAACTTGGTTTGGAATAACTTCAAGATATTCTAAATCTTTAGAACGCTTATCAACTATGGACTAGCTGAATCAATAAGGGTTTGCTAGTCATTAAAGCATTTGATTCAACAATAGAATCGTACAACAAGATTTATGTTTGAAGTTTGAATAAGGATTCATGACTGGATAATAAATGACTAGAATATAACATAAGCATTTGTCATTATATCAACCTTGTTTGAATAATGATAAGCTAAGGTTAATAAGCTTGCTCAATGAAAGGAAAGTAAGAAACTTGCTTTCAACGGAATAAAAAGATTAAGGGTAGAAAACTTGCCTCGTGCGTAGATTACAGATTAAAATTCACGTTCCTTAATCAACCTATACATAGTATTATAAGCACTTTAGGATTCGTTCTTATCCAATTTTAATATCTCAATTACCATTTGATATTTAATAAGTATTTGCTTATCAACCATCGTGGTATCTCATTAATCATTTAATATCTTAGTCTAAGCCTTAAACATACACATGGCCAAATAACATAATCACAAAGAAAAAGAATTTTATTTTATTTTCTGTTCCACCGTCGGGGCAGTGGATTTCTTCACAAACCAACGCCGGGGCGAGGCAATCGTCGGGGCGAGGAAGGTAGTTCATTTCTACCGTCGGGGCGAAGACACCGCCGGGGTGCAACTTCCAGTACATTTCCACTACCGGGGTAGTGGACTCGACTGACAGCTTCTGCAGAACGTAAACCAGTGCAATTCCAGGCTAAAATTTCTCAAATTCTACCATCCGACTCACAAATTAAGCATACCCAGACGTCAAACATGATGTAAAACAATTACCCAATATGTTTCTAACAATTCTAATCATTACAAAACACATAATCAACTAATTAAAGACCAAAATTTGACTGTTTAAACAAAATATTCATGTTTTGGCCTTTTTAATGAAATTGAACACTGTGAATTCATCTCTAAATTATTTTAATCCATTCCACTTGCATTCTTTTCGTTTTTCATCATGTTATCAAAATCAAAAGTCAATTTACCGATTAATAATCAAATTGAACATCAATTTTCATACATATAAGCCATACATGAAAGTGAAACTCTGTAAAATCAAAAACTCTATTTTAAAGCATGCTTTCATGGATTAATTCCTACAAATTGGTTTATAAACATCATATAATCACTATTACATGCTTACTATCAATTAAAAACAAGTAATTCGTGCATTTAGCAAATGAATTCACATACAGGGAAGTAAAAATCATATACAGTGAAAATTTTCTAACAAAATTTAAAAGAAATTATACCTTCAAGCTAAACAAATATGATTCCTTAGCTTTAGTAATCCTCTTCTTTCTTCTCAATTCACAAAACTTTCAAACTCTCAATTTTCTCTAAACTCTCAAAGCTCTGTTCTTTCACTTTGTTCTTTCTTCTCAATTTTTATTAAAACAAAAACTGATGAACGTACATGTTTTTTAATTAACCAGTTACAAAGACAAAGGGTTAGACCATGTTTGGTAAACTCAATAAAGAAAAATGGAATTTCAAAAGCCTCAAGGCCTTGTTTAGTTGGACCAAAACAAAATAAACTATTTTTACCAACCAAGGGTCACAAGGCTTTGTTTGGTTTAGCTAAAATAAAACTCTTTTCCATTTATTTTAATAACCCATTATACTATATAGTTTAATTGTCACACTATCAATTTAATTAAACCTATTATTAAATAAATTCAATTAAATCTTACTAATTTAATTATAACTTTTATTTGACCAAAAATACTATTACCAAATAAATTGTTTTATTCAAATAAATCAATCCTTTATTCAAATAAATCATTTTATCATCTAATTTAATTATTAAATTAAATTAGAATAGACATATCAAATTACATTCAAATAACAATTAACATAATTATACTTAAAATGAATTACTCCACAATAACTTTATCAATTATTTATTTTTACTCAATAAATAAATAAATAAAAATATTTATTTAACTCAATAAATATTTTATTTATTCACAAAAAGTACATTCGTTATAGGGCTTACCCTTATTGTAGAATAAATATTATTTACCTACATCTATAAATAAGAGAAGTCGTATCATAGATTTGGGGGTTACACACTCTTGCATTAGATTATTGATGAGTGTGTTTTATACACACAATTTGGGCACCTTTGACCTTGGTATTTTGTTAGCTTTTGGGAATTTTATATGGTTTTTAGCTATTTTTATCGTATTTCTTGATAATTTAGCTTTTAGTTATTTTTACATGTTTTATGTTGCTTTGATACATTTTCATTATGTTTGTAGGAATTGAAATAAAGACCGCTCAGATCGTTGTTCGTAATGACTCAACGTCCGTGCTTGGACGTCTGTGCCCGAATGGTAGTACAATGGAAATTAGTGTTTGGCGACGCTCGGTGTTTAATTTGATGAAATTTGGAAGTCAAGCGTGTACTGTGTTGGAAAGGGTGCACGACGTTCGGCGTCGGCCAAGCCACGAGTGCAAGCCCGTGCTTGAATATTCGTGCCCGAATGGTATTATCATGAAAATTAGTGTTTTGGCGATGCTCGGTGTGTAAGTTGATGAAATTTGGAAGTTGAGCGTACACGACACCGGAAAGCGTACAGCGTTGGCCAAGCTACGGGCGTGCGCTGGGCGCTGGCACTCGGCAGGCATGGGCACTGGGCGCGAGCGCCGTACGACGTGTGCAGGCCTCGGCAGCATCAGCAGGCGCAGGGCACTGGCGTTGGTGCTGGGCGTGGGCGGCCAAACAGGCAGCAGTTACGGGCGCATGGGGGCGCGCACGGGCCTCGGCAAGCAGGCGGGCAGCAAGCGAGCAGTAGGCAGGCGTGGGCACGGGCGTGCGGCCATATGGCGCGGGCGTCGGCAGCCTACATGCGGCGTGCGACACCAGGAAGCACGCGGGCGTGGGAGAGCGGCAAGCGCCAGGTGGCGTGCGGGCGCGCCAAACTTCCTAAGTGCGATTTCAGTTGGCCTTTGGTGCGATATGAGCGGATTTTTGACCCACAATCTGATTTTTGTTAGGGTTTTCATGGAGGTACTATATATTATCTCATTGGGGCTTCATGTTTCACATCTAGGGATTGGGAGGCCACACTAAAACCTCAAATAAAGAGCAAAAGTGCTGCAATACAAGGAAAATTCAGCAAAAGCCAAGGAACCAAGAAGGAGAATATTGTCAAGGCATAGCTAGACCTATAGAGGCTACACATACATCACCAACAAGAGTTTGAGGGTTGCAATTCAAGACAATTTCAAGCAACAAGCTAAGGAGCAAAAGGAGAAAAGATTTCCAAAGGAAGAGGAAAAGCTAGAAATTAACATTAACCAAGCAAGAACATATGAACATCTTCAAAATGGGTTTTATCTTCTCTAGTTTTCCTTTGAATTTGTATTTATATTTCATGATGTACGTCATGTGTTTGATGTTTTTCTTAGCTACCATGAACTAGAGCTTGTATTCTAAGATTTCAATGGAACCCAACACATAGTTTGAATTAACTTCTCTCTCTTGTTATTAATTACTCATTTATGAATTGAATATCATAATTTGTACTTCATTTCTTAATTGCCTAGCTAGTAATTACCATGGAAACCTATATGAACTTGACGAACGGATTATAGTGTTTAGACCTTGTTATGATATCATGCGAGAGTTAAAGATTGTTGTGGGTTATTAACTGAGATTAAGTGACGTGTGTCTTGTTGATTATTTGTCAATGATAGGTAACTTGTTAGTATTTAGGATAGACATATACCTAGATACCGTGTGCAACCAATGGAGAATCTATTCTTAATAACTTCTTATGTGAAAGTTGGTAATTGAAAGGACTGTTAATGAGATTTAGTGACACATGTCTTATTAATCATTCTTAAAATTGGTCTCTTTATAGTGTATAGGATAGACATATACCTATTCACCGCTTAGGAAGATTCGTGATTGACCATCGACAGAGGATCTTATGAAGTTTTGATTTATCAGTTGTCAATTCGTATGATATAACTGATTGAAAAGAGAGAGTTAGGAGATTCAAATGACGTTTTAGGAGAAATTGTAATCTTAGATCTTTCTATCTTGATATTTTACAGCATTTTATTCATTACTTGTCTTATGAACTTAACCAATCAATAAAATTCAAATCTTCACCATTTAAACTAGATCAAATTGATATACGATTGGTACTTGGTTTTTATTCGTCACAATTCCCTGTGGGTTCGACTCATATCTTATCAATATATTATTTATGGACCGTGTATACTTGCACGTATGCGTTTATCGATTGCTAAATCGACCAACAAGTTTTTGGCGCCGTTACCGGGAAATTGTTCTTCTATTGTTTTTCCAATATTAATAACAATCAAATTGGTCTTAATTTAGACTTGTAAATAATTTTTTTATTAGTATTTTGTTTTGTTTTGATTTTATTTTCAGTTAATGGATGAGCATAACTATCAATGGGATTATTAGGGGATGACACAACTAAGTTCGCCAATACTTCTTGAGCAATTGCAAGAACAAGTTGCAACGCTTTCAAGGGCTGTTGACACTCTTGAAGGCCAGTTCATTCAAAATGCCTACAGTCAGAATCAAGCTGACTACTACCCAAACTACTATCAACCGGGTTGGCAAGATCATCCAAGCTTTTCATGGGACAACAATCAAGATCAATTCTTTGATCCAAGTCTCTCATACCATTCAAAATTTTCATTCCATCCTCCACCGCAAGTAGAGGATACATCTAATATGGAGGAGATTCTTTCCATGCACTTAGAGCAACAAGATTCATTACGAAACCTCGAGAACCAAATGGTGCAACTTATCGAGGCTATGCTTATTCACCTGCAAAGCACCTTACCTTGCATTACACAGATTAACCCTATAGAAGAAGGTGAAGAGCAATGTATGGTGAATTCATATAAATGTGACGAAGAGGAAAGAATAAGGGAGGAGCTCATAACTAAGAACATATCTCATATCTCTCAAAATGAGGTTAGGATGGCAAATGTACAAGCTTCAGTGCAGAGCATCATGAACTATGTTGCCAATACTTACATTATTCACCCGCAAAACATCATTCTTAGCGATACAGAGATTGACCCTATAGAGGAAGGTAAAGAGCAGTGCATGGTGGATAAACATGGAAGTGGCGAGGAGTGCACGAAGCTATTGAAGAAGATTTTAAGAGTGTACATCCTATTGTGGATGTTAATTCTGATGATGAGACGAGGAGCATGAATGGGGATTATGACAAGGAAATTGAAGATTAAGAACTCACATTCGAGGTTTTCAAAGCCATCGAGCACCCATTGGTTCATGAAGAATTTCTTCATATTGATCTTGACGAAAGGGCAATAATAGATAAAGCGGACGAGGAAAGCTTCTTTTTGCCACTGGTTGAAGCTAAGATTGAGGGTTGCCAATCAGACATGCACGCCATGCAAATCAAAGAAAGAACAGTGAGGCTGCATGCAATGGTCATTTTTGCAATTGAGCCGAATTGAAACGAAATAAAGGAGTCAGGCTAACGATTTTAAAATAAGCGCTTCTAGGGAGGCAACCCAAGTTGATTGTTTTGCTTTTGTTTTTGTTGATTACATTTTAGATTGTTTAATTGCATTCTAATTTCTTTAATTGTTTCTAGGTACCGAGTACTAAGCAATTTTGATTGCACCCCTGACTTTAAGGACTTGAAAGATGATATCAATGACGCTATACGTTCTCAGGAAAGTTATTTGTTTTACTTTTTCCTATCTTAACATTGAGGATGTGACGACCCGAATTTTTGAGAATAATTATAATAAGAATTTAATATAGAATAATTCTTATTATGAGACGTGTCGAGTTTGAATATATGTGTTATATATATTTATGTGATTTTTTGGTGAGCTTAATATGTATATATATAAATATGAAATATATATATATATAGAATCAGGATGAATGAGTTAATAGTTAATTATTATAATGATCGCGAGTCGTGGGTAGCTTGGTAATTCGAGCTTATGAATATTATTGAATAAAATAGACTTTTATTAATAATATTATGTGTTAAGCGTTTAAAGGTTATATTATGACCTAGATTATGTGTGCGCGATGATTAGTAAGTATGAAAGTTTTCGTATAAGCTCATATGGTGGTTTCAAAAAATATCGCTAGAGTACTGTTTATTGGATTAAATAAATAGTTGAATGATATTATTATTGAACGAGTTAATTGGCGTAAAGACGTTAACCCAAATATGAGTGTGATATATGTATGTCAATGTATATGATTATGGGGAGTTAATCGGGAAGAGTAGCGATCGCGAATCATGAATACCCTTGTAATTTGGGGGTATTAATATTATTAAATGATTAAATATTATTTTTATGTGATGTGCTTTAAGGTTATTTTATAGCCTAAATGATGTGAATGTATGAATTTTTATGCGTTGTTGAACCGTAGCAGTGAATAATTGATTTCGCGGAAAATCGCAAAATCACTATTCACGGGGCACGTTTATCAAGGCACTATTCACGCCATAATATTTTTGCGTCTTTTCGACCATAATAAATTTCAGTAGTACACGTGTGCGAAGAGATAATTTTTCCAAGTGTTGGATTTTTATTTTGAGCCCATTCGTGTTTCATTCGATATCTGAAATGTATATTGTGGGTGTTCCGAATAAATGGACAAATCCCATAATAATTAATTTTACCCATTCTAATATTTATGGTAATACCCGTTTTAATTTTGGGTAGAGTTATTGAGCAAATTGGGTACAAAAGTGGGAGTTTTCGGATATATTTTTGATGTATTTGTGTATTTATTTTTGCATGTTACTCCAAGAGGGAACCAACCTAAACTTTCGGACCAATCAGAGGAGGGAGAGGAGAGCATGGTCGGCAGCATACTGCTCTTTTCTAGGCTCAATGCCTCAATTTTCCAAAATGCTGAACATTTCCCTCTATAGCATTTTCGAGGAGCTCGGGAGTATACACCTTCATCCTCCTGAAGCCATGCTCAATCCCCATTCCATTCGCTCTTGTAAATTTCATCTGTTCCTCATTCAACTCCCAACCCATTCCAAGTTGCTGTAGAGATAGAGAGAGCGAGAGGGAGAGAGCTGAAGAAGAAAGGAGCGGGAGAAGGAGAAGAACATGGAAGGAGAAGGAGAGAAAACTGCAGCAAACAAAGAAGAAAGAAGAAGAAGTAGGAGAGAAAGGGAAGTGGGTGCTCGGGTGAGGAAGAAGAAAGAGCCAAGGCCAAGAAGGAGCACTCAAGCCAAGCCCTAGCTAATCTTCCTAGTATCTAGGAGGGGATTTACAGAGGTAAAACATTAACTCAATCTATTCCATTTGATTTTTAATGGAATTTCTGAGCTTTTAGTGTTCTTGAGCTCAAACCGTTGGGTTTGAGCATTTCTTGCAATTGTTGTTGTTATTGTTGGTTATGGTCGGTTTTTATTGTTACCAAGATATCTTGTAAGCTATTAATAACCTCAAAGTAGAACAAAATCAATGGATGATCCGAACCTTGGCATAAAGGATTAATTTATTGGACTATTTTGGACGAATTTAGAGGACCATTGTAGATATTATGGCCTGATAATGATGCTATAAGTGTGGGTTTATAGGAGTCTTATAGTTCATGTTGTAAGCTTTCCATAACATCTGAAATGGCATAATTCCGACTTATAACGAAGAAGTTATGAAGGTTTGAAGTTTGGGTGTCAAAACAAAGCTTGTTGGCGAGCTCGACAGAGAAGAGCCCGTCGGGGGCGAGCTCAGTTGGCCTAGGGGCAAGCTTGACAGAGAGGAGCTCGTCGGGGCGAGCTCATTTGGCCTAAGGACGAGCTCAACAGAGAGGAGCTTGTCGGGGTGAGCTCGTTTGGCCTAGGAGCGAGCTCGTTTGGTCTAAGGGGCGAGCTCGACAGAGAGGAGCCCATCGGGGCGAGCTCGTTTGGTCTAGGAGCGAGCTCGTTAGAGAGGAGCCCGCTGGGGCGAGCTCGTTGTGCTCCACTTTTGCGATGCTGGCCTCCTTTAGTAAAACGAACCTAACTTTCTCATATAAACTCCAAATTGGATGATTCAAGATGATCCGGAAAGCTTAGAGATATACCTACAACTTCCATTAATTAGAATTAAAATTTACTACCTAGATAAATTTTGAAATTGACCGTTTTTAGGGCTGTTATGCAAACGGAAGCCGTCAGTCATGCGCGTGTGCAACGTGTAATGCTTCCGACAATAAAAGACATCGTTCTTAGTCCTAAAACATGAATGTTATGAATTATAATGATACCTAGTATTAGCCGATGAGTATTAGACAAATCGAAGAGGCGTGCTAGGCGTACACAATTACGTATCACTTGGGCGTTCGAATAGGCAAGTTTGGCGTACAGACGTACAAACGTCGTAACGCCGTAACAAGTGTGTATAACCTTGTTTAATATTCTATTTCTAATAATAATGAAATATGATAGAGTGTTATAACCCAATGTATGAGCATGCTAAGCACATGCAAAAGAGGCGAATTAGGCGTGTGACGTGTAAACATCAAAACTCCGCGTAAAGTGTTAATGAACTTAAATAGTATTTTGATTTAAACAAAACGAACATTATATGATATGGAGTGGGATTATATTAATGTGAACCAATATATGAAGCCTTTTTAGTGGCTAATTGATATTTTATTGTTAAATAAATTGCGTAGGATATTTGAAGGATGAGCCATCATAATTTGACAAGGAACGCTTAAGGCAAGTTCTTTCAGTAACTTGTTGACTTGTTTAGATGTATTGACGTACATGACTTAATTACTAAATCTTTCATTATTATGTGGATGATATACGAGCATGATTAAAGTGTGCATAATGTGCAACAATGTGACTATATTGTTCTATGTGGAACTTGAATTATTGTAATATATAATGTGAGATGCATGAGGTATGCTATGAGATGCATGATGCATATATATATAGATGAATTGCATAAGATTTATAATGCATGAGTAAGATGCATAGTATGAGAATCATGATGCCTGGATAAAATGCAAACTTATGTGTTACGTGAAGTATGAAATGTGAAACTGTTAGTTCTTGTTGAGCCGTCGTGCTCATTCTTGCAAAATAAAAACTTTTACAGATTTACGATGCAATACAATTATCTTAATATCGTGGTGATAAGGATTAAAGATACATGGAAACAGGAAGGTTGCTAAATATTTCTTTATCGTAATTATTTAGCCGTGATAACGGTATGTAGTGTATGTGAAATAGATTATGTAAACCTTGAGTTAAAAATGGAAGTTATCCATTATAGTAGTTAAGATGCGATTATGTTAGTTACTTGTTATAGTAAACTAGAAGGATGGCGATAATGTATACAGGACATTTTTATAACGATTGTTTGGTTATTGAATAACTTACGAATATTCAGGGATTGAATAAGTCAGAATCTAAACCTTGCGTTCACATATGAGATATTGTAAAGGATCATGGTATTTATTCACCCTTGATCATTAGTGTAGTAGTTAAAGGTTACGAAATCTAGAATTGTATTAAAGAGTGTAATGGTAAGTTTTAATACTTATACTGATACAGACTATTATGTACAACTTGAATAGAATTATATTTGTAATGATTATTAAATGATGTTTTAGTTAAGGTCTTCGTACCTGAGATTAGATAGGAACATGTTGTAATAATCTTGTATTACATTCATGTAGTAAGATCATGTTTTAGTTATGGTTTCGAGACTTGGAATGGCAATATTTATATTATATCAATGTAAATATTTTATTATTCCGCACTAAGTTGTTGACAGGTGTAAAATGAGATGTATCGTGATGCACCAAACCCGATGTTAAGCTAACCCGAATTTGGGAGTGTCACAGAGGACAATGTAAAATTTAAGTTTGGGGGTAGTACTTAGTATTTACATATTTGTGTGTTTTTAATTTAGTTTTTTGTGTTTTAAGTGTGTTTATCTTTTTATTCAAAAAAAAATAAATATTATTTTTAGGTTATGTCCCTTGAGTATTGTTTTAATTTGATTTAAACTATAATACGTGGTCAATGATAATTGCTTGCTTGAAGAGAGTCTAACTCATGAGAAGTAGACAATTGTTGCTTAGTCTTTGTACTTATCGTTATTGGTTATTATTTTGCTTATGTGTCCTTTCACTTTTATGCACTTACCCAGGAGTATTAAGCTAGTTGTATGCTTACAAAAGACTTTTATAACCGAATGCTTATGGAAGAGATCTATTGTGACGAACGAGATTTTTGTAATTTAATTTAAATATTTATTGAATTAAATAAATATTTTTCGACGATTTAAGTATTGAATTAAATAATTAATTGATGAATTTGTGGTAGATTAATTTAATTATATGTGTTATATTAGTTAAATTAATGTGGAGAATTTTTATATTCAAAGTATGTATTTAATTGAACTTATTTGATTAAATGCATTATTTAAATAAGCATAATGTTATTATAATTAATTTAATAATTAATTAGAGATTTAATGATTTGTCATAATCAATAAATGAGAATTTTTAATTATGTGACTATGTGATTTAATGTGTAATTATTCTATTTTATTTAATTGATTTAAATAAGACTATTTGGTTAATTAAAAGTGTGACATTAAACTATATTATAAGCAAATTATTATATTAAGTGGAAAGGTGGAATAAAAGAACAAGCAAATATGGCCTTGGTGGAGGTTGGAGCCAATTAACCCATTGTAAAAATTAACTGACTACCACTACCCAGCAATTATATACATTATATTATATACGTATTAATTTCCTAAACAAGTCAGCGTAATGCAGAGAGAAAAAGAGAGAAATACTTGTGAGATTTTAGAATTGAAGAAGAAGTTTGGAGAATTATAGAGTTTCTTATCATTTTCTAGCAATCTAAACTACTAATCAAGGTAATTTCTTAAATCTAAGCTTTAATTATGTTTTTAAATTTCTCCATGAATGTATACTATAAGTTCCCTGATAATTGAACTATATATGTAAATTGTTTGGAAGTTGTTTATAATTGTCTAAATGAATGTATAATCTACTATATGATGTTTATAAATTGTTTAATTGAGTTAATTCATGATATTATGCTTTTAATTGGAGTTCTAAAATTTATAGAGAAGAAAAATATGAATATAGCGTAAATGTATAAAAATTTATGTTTGAATTGAATGTTAAACGGTAAATTGATGATTGATTATGTTTAAGCATGTAAAAACGAAGAAAACGAAACTTAAACGGATTAATTTTGTGCTATAATGAATCTGTTATGTGTGAATTCATGATATTTGGTGAAACTTTGAATAATAACAAAAACATGAAAATTATGGGTTTAAATTCAGTTGTTTGAGTTGTTAAACTTGATAAAATCATGTTACGATTATTATTATACGTTTTTGTAAGTCCAGAACCTGTGAGTAGTATTAAATTTGTTGTTTGAGAAAAACTTTGGCCAAATTTGGTATTTGCTATGTTCTTCGCGAACTGCAGGAGTTGAGTTTCGGGTTCACCGCCTCGACAGTGAAATTACAGTAGAATTGTCGCCCCGGCAGTGTCCCCGCCCTGGCAATTTCATTGAACTAAGTTTGCCGCCCCGGTGATGTCCTCGCCCCCGGCGATATTATTGTACTAATTTTTACCGCCCCGGCGATAGGCTTGCCCCGGCGGTCTTTTGCAAAGAAAACTGCCGCCCCAGCGGAGATGCAAAAAAATGTTATTTTTTTTTCTTCGTTCTTTGTGGTCATATTATGTTATCCTAGGCATGTTTAAAGCTTAGACTAACGTATTAAATGAAGATTAAGATATTGTGATGGATGGTAAGCATATACCCATTGATTATCAAATAACAATTGAGATATTAAGATGAGATTGGATGAGAGTGAATCCTGAAGTGTTGATAATATTATAACTAATCATTTTTATTGCTATATAAACAGAACCTGTAGGTTGTTTAATAAACGTGAATTTTAATTTATAATCTACGCACGAGGTAAGTTTTCTACCCTTAATCTTTTTATTTTGTTGAAAGCAAGTTTTCTATCTTACCTTGATTTCAATTACACAAGTTACTGAACTTCACTCTTTTATTGTGCAAGTTTTCTAACTCTATTATTTTATTGAGCAAGTTCTTTATCCTAATGCATTCAATTTCATGAATCTAAATGAGATATTCTAATTCCCTTGTAGTAAAACTTCACTTATACAGAATTTATTCAATTTTACATTCTGTGAGCTTCATTCTTTGGTTCTTAAATACCATTTACATTTTTATTGTTGAGCCTTGATTGACTAGCGAACCCTTATTGATTCGACTAGTCCATAGTTGATGAGAGTTCTAAATTCTAGAAACGTTATCTAAGTAAATCCAAACCAAACTTCCTTTGGTGCGGACTCTGATGTCAAACTAATATGAACAACCCTTTCATAGGGGATTATTTTACGCGTTAGCATTTAGATGTTGTGCACATACATGGTACAAAGGGCTGATCCCCCTAAGTACGAGAAGTAAGATCCATATAGTCTTACGACTGTTAAAGGTTTAAAGTAGAAATACTTGACAACCTAGGACATAGTTTGTGGTCTTGTGACCCTCAGATGTTCTTTTGATTCTTGTTTTCTAATCTTGATTCAAAAACCGAGTATTCAATTATCGATATCCATTGATTATTCGCATGTTATTATTAGTTTTTTTTATTATGTTACTTGATGGGAAATTGTTGCTCACCCATGCATAATAACATTGCAGCTAAAGTTGAAAGAGTTAATGAGCCATCCACTAGTAAGGGCAAAGGCAAAACAAACAAGTGATGAAGACTTATTTAATTTATTGAAAGATGTTATGTAATAGACTTATGATATTTATGTTTTTCCACATTGATGTTTTGTTTAAGGTTAGATGACCTAGGATTGATATTATTAAGATGTTGTAACCCTTTAATGGGAGATTTCTATTTCAATTAAGAATTTTCATTTATATTTGAATGGGTAGTTAGATGCGATGTGATTTAATTGGATAGTGAACACCAAATCCTGTGGAAATGAAGTACCCAGATTTGGGAGTGTCACAAGTTGGTATCAAAGTTGTAGGTTATGAACCTTAGGTGGGGAAACCTTAGGGTAGTAGCCTTTAGGAGATAGAAAACATAGTGGTGATAAACTCTTATCGAGTTCTAAGGAATGAATTAAGGAATTCATTAAAGATAATAAACGACTTTATGTGCTATGTGCTTATGTGTTAACAACCTATGTGCCGCGAGTAGTTCCGAGTATTAACTAAAACTTAAACTTTGTTGTCAGGATGTTGGATGTTGGAGGATTCAGTCAGCCTAGGGAGGTTGAGCCTCGACTAGCTAGAGAGGAGGAGCCCCGTGATATTCATGTTATTTGAGAGTAGTTGATACAGAGAGAACCATCTCCATTGATCACTGTTGTGGGTCAGGAGCATGAGCCTAAGTTTGATCTAGAGGAGGATTCTGAGGAGGTAGAGGTAGAGGTTGAGGAGGATGATGATGATCCCGAGGAGGTACCCCTTACCTCTATCGATGTTGAGATGTACGATGCACTGTATGACCGTACCATAGAGTTACAGGATAGAGTCAGAGACTTGGAGAGACTAGCAAATAGACGCCAGACTGTTATAGAATAGAAGAATAAGAAAATTCAGGATCTAGATATACATCTTGGGGACGTGGAATGGAAGCTAGTTCAAGCAGAGAGTCAAAAGGAAGAATTGTTAGCCGAAAATAAGAAGATGAAGCTTGAAATTAAAAATTTGAAGGATGACCTAAGTGAGGAGTCAGTGGAACGTGCGAGAGTAGAGGATGTTTGGATGAATACCGCTCGACGTGCAAAAATTTCTAAAGAAGGCGAACGGGCAAAGAAAGCTAAGATTGAGGAGACAGACTACACTTTTCAGATAGCGATTGATAGGGCCCAGGATCGAGTTCTCCACTATGCAGTTCAGTTCAAGGACTTGTCGTGGTATACGTTGAATCGTAGAACGATGTTCTGTATTATGGAGGAAGAACGCAGAAAGGCGGTTCGACACCTTAGTAAGCCATGATAGGAAAAGTATTGAAGTATATGTAAATATGATAGTTAGTAATGTAAATTCCAGCGTGATTATACACAATGGAATATGATTATTTAATCTTGAAGATTCTTTGATCTCGGGATAGTTGATGTAAATAGCAGTGATGTTATCTTTCTATGTTTAAACTTTTGAATGAATGAAGTATCAAAGTTTATTTGAAGATGTTATGTGTTAAGTGTATAACCTGAATTGTTGAGTTAAGTAGTGAAATCTTAAGAAATTGAGTAATGGACTAATAAGCGCATATTCTTAAACAGAAAAAATGCTGCCGAGACGCCAACCACGTCAACAAGCCGAAGAAAGCTCTACTAACAATAACAACAACGACGCCAATGTTAATCTTGTACAGCAGTTGGTGAACCTTTTGGCTGGAGTACTTGCAAATCAGCCGCAAACTCCGCCAGTTACATCATTTAAGGATTTCAAAGCAGTAGGAATGCCAGAGTTTAGGGGTTCCCTGAACCCGATCGAAGCCCAAACCTGGGTGATGGAAATGGAGAAAGTGTTTGATGTTGCTAGGGTTAATGATGACCAAAAAACTGCCTTTGCAACATTCATGCTTAAGTCAGAGGCCAGCTACTGGTGGCAAGCGAATAAGGTTCGAGGAGGTCAGGGTGTAATTGCATGGGATAGGTTTAAGGAGATGTTCTTTGAGATGTACTTTCCGACAAGCTCACGTAATCAAATGGAGATTCAATTCTTGGAGCTGAAACAGGGTACCATGACTGTACCAGAGTACGCTGCAAAATTTAACGAGTTGGCTAGGTTCGCAACCTACTAGGTGAATACAGATGAAAGGAAGATGAGGAGATTCGAATAGGGATTGAAGCCTTGGTTGTACAGCAAGGTGTCAATGTTCCAATTGAACACTTTTGCCGGAGTTTTGGAAAAGGCAATTATTGCAGAAAGTGGAAGCGATGCTCTGACTAAATATAACTAGGAACAGAAGAAGAAGAATGGTGAAAATGAGAATAACAAAGCGAGTGGTAGTAATAGTGGTGGTCACAACCAGAAGAGAAAGTGGAATGATAATGGATCTGCTGGGAATCAACAGGGAGGTCAGAAGAGAAAAGTGGAAGCGTGTGTTACATGCGGAAAGAATCACGTGGGGATATGCCTGAAGGGGAAGAGGGTTTACTATAATTGCGGTCAGGAGGGCCACATAGCACCGAATTGTTGATGAGTGTATTTTATACACACCAATTGAGTACTTTTAGCCTTGATAATTTGTAAGTCTTTAGCTATTTCGTTTGGTTTTATGTGTTTTCATCTTATTATTGTGTAATATAGTTTTGTATTACTTTTATATGTTTTTGTATGCTTTCATGTGTTTTTACTTTGTTTTGTAGGAATTGAAATAAAGGCCCCTCGAGTCGTTGCGTTTTTGGCTCGAATCTAGCATTCCCGCTGCTTGTTTTTCAATTTTACCCATGATGCAATCCGAATCTCTCAAAACTCAAAGAATGAAAGTTGTAGATCTTTGTCTTAGCTTTCCAGAACATTCGAAATCATCCAATTTGAAGTTCATATGAGAGAGTTATGGTCATTTTACCATCGGATTTTGCATGAATTTTACACAGCAGCTGATTCGGGGCCAATTTGATCCTTGATCTGGCCATTTTCTCGTTGAGCTCCAGTTATGGAAGTTGTAGAGCTACTTCGTAACTTTCCATAGCCTCCTTAAACACCTTAATCTGAGTTCGGATGAACAAGTTATGGCTATTTTACCAATAGACATCGAAATTGTCTCGCGGTACAGAGTTCCACCGCCGGGGCGACGGAATTCAGGCCAATTTTGGCGCCGGGGCGAGAACCCCCTTGATGCACTTTGGATTTCGCGATTTTTGGCCAATTTTTGACATCTAAGCTAGGGTTTCACATACCCAACTCTTATAACATCTAGGGGGCGGCTCATATAGGTATTCTAACTCATTCTTACACTTCTAACATCAATTCTAGAGAGAGGGAGGGTTCCATAAACATTAAATTAAGAGCAAAAGTGCTGCAATTCAAGGAAAAATCAGCAAAGTTCAAGGAGCAAGAAGAGCAAGGAGTATCAAATCTTAAGGGAAAGCTTGAGAACAAGAATCAACCCATCAAGCAACCATTGAATATCTTCCTAAGGGGTTTTATCATTCTATCTCTAGTATTCTCTTCTTAATTTGTAATTCCATCATGATGTATAGATCAAATTTGATGTTTATTGTAATTCCCATGAACTAGAACTAATTTTCTAAGATTTCAATGGAACCCAATACATAGTTTGAATTGAATGCTCTCTCTTTGATATTGGTTAATTATTTGTGATTGGATATCATAATTTGTGCTTTATATATTAATTACCTAGCTAGTAATTACCTTGGAAACTTATATGGAATTGAGAGAGGAAGTATAGGTTGAGACCTTGTTATGATATCATATGAAAATTAGATATTCCTATGGGTAATTTATAAAATTAAGTGATGTGTGTTTTATTTATTACCCTCATGAATGGATAATTTGATTGTATTTAGGATAGACATGTACCTAAATACCACATGTATCTATTGGAGAATCCATGCTTAATGATTTCTATTGCGAAAGTTGGTAATTGATGGAGTAGTTAATGAGGTTTTGTGACATACACCTTACTAATTGTTCTTGATATGAGAATCTTACTAGTGTGTAGAATAGAGATATATCTATACACCATAATGGGGAATATGTATTTGACCATCGAGAGAGGCTTAGACATACTAGTGATTTCTCAGATAACAATTCTTGTGATTTAGTAGTTGAAAAGATAGAGCTAGGACATTCAAATGAAGTGTTGGGGGAAATTGCAATCTTAGACTTGTTATTATTTGATTTCATTATATTAAAGCTTTCCATAGTTCTGTGATTATTTATTATCTTCATTAATGCAAAACAACAAAAACAATTATCATTTGTTTAAATAAGATTGAGATGATAAAAGATTAGTATTTGGAAAAGACTAGTAACAATTTCTCGTGGGATCGATACTCTACTTACACTTTATTACTTGTTGACCGCGTATACTTGCGCGTAAATTATCGTTATATTAATCGGACAACAATTGTCCGAATCCAAAGAAGGGCGCTTGCTTCACTTGCGGATCAAGGGATCATCTGGCTAGGGATTGCTCCAAGAAGGCAGCAGGAGGAGCAGGAATAAGAGCGAATAAGGGAAACAGTGGTGGTAGCACGTTAACCATAATTAGATCAGCACCAACAAACCGACCTACCGCCAGGACTTTCAACATGACCGTGTAAGACGTCGTGCAGTCTCGCGATGTGGTGTCAGGTATCATTTCGATCAATAATATAAATGCTTATGTATTGTTTGATTCGGGTGCTACTTGTTCATTTATATCTGATGACTTTGCTAAAAATTTAGATTTGCCTAAAGAGGAATTAGATTACCCTTTGAACATAGAAATTGCGAATAGGGAGGTAATTCCTGTTAGGTACATATACAAAAACTGTAAGGTGGATATTAAGGGAAACGTGATGACTGTAGATCTGATCCCAAACAAACTTGGGGAATTCGACGTTATTTTTGGAATGGATTGGCTATTTAATTATGAGGCGATAATTGATTGCCAAAGGAAGCGTATTAACCTTATGACTCCGTCAAAGGTAGTATTTTATGGCAGCAAGTCACCTAGGCAAGCGAGTTCTCTGACGATGAAGCAGGCCAGGAAGTTGTTAAAACAAGGCTATGTGGGATACTTAGCCTACATAGTTGATACTCGAAAAGAGAGTCCGAAATTAGAAGAGATACCTGTCGTAAGAGACTTTATAGACGTTTTTCTAGACAATTTGCCAGGACTTCCGCCAGATAGGGAAGTGGAATTTGTAATCGATTTGGTACCAGGAACCGCCCTGATATGGAAAGCTCCATATCATATGGCTCCAGTAGAGATGAAAGAATTGATGTTACAACTACAAGAACTATTAGATAAGAAGTATATCCAGCCGAGCGTATCACCGTGGGGAGCGTCGGTGCTATTTGTCAAGAAGAAGGACGGATCGATGCGACTTTGCATTAATTACAGAGAGTTGAACAAGGTCACGATTAAAAATAAATACTCGTTGCCAAGAATCGACAACTTGTTTGATCAATTGAAAGGAGCTACGTATTTCTCGAAGATAGATTTAAGAAGTGGTTATCATCAGTTGAAGGTCAGGACGGAAGATGTACCGAAGATAGCATTCAAAACTCGTTATGGTCATTACGAGTTTCTGGTGATGTCATTTGGTCTAACGAATGCTCCTGCAGCATTTATGGACCTAATGAACAAGATGTTTAAGCCATTTTTGGATAAGTTTGTAGTAGTGTTCATCGATGATATTCTAATATATTCCAAAACCAAGGAAGAGCATACAGAGCATTTGAAGGCGACATTGGAAGCATTAAGAAGAGAGAAGTTGTACGCTAAGTTTTCTAAATGTGAATTCTGGATAGAGCGAGTGTAATTTCTTGGACATGTGATTGACAAGGATGGGATTTCGGTGGATCCGTTAAAGGTTGAAGCAGTGCTTAACTGGGATCAGCCGAAAACACCATCGGAAGTAAGGAGTTTCTTAGGATTGGCAGGTTACTACAGAAGATTCATTCAGGATTTTTCTAAAATTGCGACTCCGTTACGAATTTGACTAGGAAAGCGGTGAAGTTCGTTTAGACAGAAAAGTGTGAGGAAAGTTTTCAAGAATTAAAGAAGAGGGTGAGTACGGCACATGTGTTGTCTCTACCGGATAGCACGGGAAATGTTGTGGTGTTTAGTGATGCGTCGCATAAAGTACTAGGTTGTGTGCTTATGCAGAACGGTAAGGTAATTGCGTATGCGTCACGACAATTAAAAGACTATGAGAAGGGGTATCCGACCCACAATTTTGAATTGACCGCAGTAGTGTTTGCTTTGAAGATCTAGAGGCACTATCTTTACGAGGAGAAGTGTGAAATATATACAGACCACAAGAGTCTGAAATATATTTTCACACAGAAGGACCTGAACATGCAACAGAGGAGATGGTTAGAATTGATAAAAGATTACGACTGCGAGATTTTATACTATCTGGGTAAAGCGAACGTTGTGGTCGACGCCTTAAGCAGAAAGAGTTGGGAGAAACTGTCTATGTTAACCGCTCAGGAGGAGCTAATTACAGCAATGGCGAAACTGGAGTTGGAGGTGAAATATCTGGAGGAGTCTGACGAAAAATTATTTCAATTGGGAACCGGTCCAACTTTAGTGGATAAGGTTAGGGAAACACAAATTCAGGACGAGGAATGTGAGAAAATCAGGAAAAGAATATCTGAAGGTGTTGAAGTAAAATTTAAAGTTGATAATGAAGGATTATTGAGATTCAAGAGAAGAATTTGGGTTCCGCCAGTACCAGAGGTTAAGGACGAAATTTTGAGCGAGGCTCATAATTCAAGATCTACGAAGATGTACCAGGATCTCTGACAACATTTCTGATGGCCAACTATGAAAAAGGACGTTGCCGATTGTGTAGCCAAGTGTTTGATATGTCAGAAAGTTAAAGCAGAACATCAGAGGCCAAGTGGGTTAGTACAACCGTTAGAAATCCTAGAATAGAAATGGGAGCATATCACCATGGATTTTGTAGTAGGTCTTCCAACGACTCAGAAAGGTTTTGACGTGATTTGGGTTATCGTAGATCAACTGACGAAATCAGCACATTTCTTACCAATCAAGATTAGATTCAACTTAGATCAGTTAGCGAAGTTGTATGTGAAGGAGATTGTTTCAAGGCATGGTATTCCAGTTTCTATCGTCTCAGATAGGGATCCGTGTTTCACATCGAACTTCTGGAAGCGACTATAAGAATGCATGGGAACACAGTTATGTATGAGTACGACATATCATCCACAGACCGATGAACAAAGTAAAAGAAAGATTCAAACATTAGAAGATATGTTAAGAGCTTGCATCATGGATTTCAAAGAAAATTAGGATGATCATCTACCGTTGGTGGAATTTGCTTACAATAACAGTTACCACGCAAGTATTGGCATGCCGCCTTATGAAGCGTTGTACGACAAAAAGTGCAGAACTCCATTATGTTGGGATGAAGTTGGTGAACGTCAATTGCTAGGACCAAAATTGACACAACAGATAGCAAAAATGGTCAAAATAATCAGGGCGAGATTGATAGCTGCTCAGGATAGACAAAAGAAATATGTCGATCAACACTGCAAGAATCGAGAGTTTGAATCTGGTAGCTACGTTTTCTTGAAAGTATCTCCCTTAAGGGGAAGATTCATTTTGGTAAGAAGGAAAAATTGAGTCCGAGGTTCATTGGACCCTTTGAAGTGTTTCGAAGAGTTGGAGAGGTCGTGTATGAGGTAGCTTTACCTTCGACGTTAGAACACATTCACAATGTTTTTCATGTCTCGGTGTTACGACCATACAAACCCGACTACAAGCATGTTATAGAATATGAACCCCTGCAAGTTGAAAAAGATTTATCTTACGAAGAAGAGCCTGTTCAGATAGTTGAAAGGAAAGAGCAAGTACTCAAAAATAAAATTATACCTTCTGTTAAGGTGATCTGGAGAAACCACAACATTGAAGAAGTTATGTGGAAACTCGAAGATCAGATGGTGAGAAATTATCCTCAGTTATTTGCTTAATCTATGTGTAGCGATTCTGGGGACAGAATCTTTGTAAGAGGGGGAAAATGTAACGGGACGAATAAATCGAGTCGTAATTCTGGGGACAGAATCCTTTTAAGGGGGGAAAGATGTGACGAACGAGATTTTTGTAATTTAATTTAAATATTTATTGAATTAAATAAATATTTTTCGACGATCCAAGTATTGAATTAAATAATTAATTGATGAATTTGTGATAGATTAATTTAATTATATGTGTTACATTAGTTAAATTAATGTGGAGAATTTTTATATTCAAAGTATGTATTTAATTGAACTTATTTGATTAAATGCATTATTTAAATAAGCATAATGTTATTCTAATTAATTTAATAATTAATTAGAGATTTAATAATTTGTCATAATCAATAAATGAGAATTTTTAATTATGTGACTATGTGATTTAATGTGGAATTATTTTATTTTATTTAATTGATTTAAATAAGACTATTTGGTTAATTAAAAGTGTGACATTAAACTATATTATAAGCAAATTATTATATTAAGTGGAAAGGTGGTATAAAAGAACAAGCAAACATGGACTTGGTGGAGGTTGGAGCCAGTTAACCCATTATGAGAATTAACTGACGACCACTACCCAGCAATTATATACATTATATTATATACTTATTAATTTCCTAAGCAAGTCAAAGTAATACAAAGAGAAAAAGAGAGAAATACTTGTGAGATTTTGGAATTGAAGAAGAAGTCTGGAGAATTATAGAGTTTCTTATCATTTTCTAGCAATCTAAACTACTAATCAAGGTAATTTCTTAAATCCAAGCTTTAATTATGTTTTTAAATTTCTCCATGAATGTATACTGTAAGTTCTCTGATAATTGAACTTTATGTGTAAATTATTTGAAAGTTGTTTATAATTGCCCAAATGCATGTATAATCTACTATATGATGTTTATAAACTGTTTAATTGAGTTAATTCATGAGATTATGTTTTTAATTGGAGTTCTAAAATTTACATAGAAGAAAAATATGAATATGGCTTAAATATATGAAAATTTATGTTTGAATTGCATGTTAAACGGTAAATTGATGATTGATTATGTTTAAGAATGTAAAAACGAAGAAAATGAAACTTAAACAGATTAATTTTATGCTATAACGAATCTGTTATGTTTGAATTCATGAGATTTGGTGAAACTTTGAATCATAACAAAAACATGAAAATTATGGGTTTAAATTCAGTTGTTTGAGTTGTTAAACTTGATAAAATCATGCTATGATTATTATTATACGTTTCTGTAAAGTCCAGAACCTGTGGGTAGTATTAAATTTGTTGTTTGAGAAAAATTTTGGCCAAATTTGGCATTTGTTGTGTTTTTCGCGAACTGCAGGAGTTGAGTTTCGGGTTCACCACCCCGGCGGTGAAATTACACTAGAATTATCGCCCCGGCGGGATTATTGTACTAATTTTTACCGCCCCGGTGATGTTTTGCGAAGAAAACTGCCGTCCTAGTGGAGATGCAGAAAAATGTTATTTTTTTTCTTCTTTCTTTGTGATCATGTTATGTTATCCTAGGCATGTTTAAAGCTTAGACTAACATATTAAATAAAGATTAAGATAATGTGATGGATGGTAAGTATATACCCATTGATTATCAAATAACAATTGAGATATTAAGATGAGATTGGATGAGAGTGAATCCTGAAGTGTTGATAATATTGTAACTAATCATTTTTATTGCTATATAAACGGAATGTGTAGGTTGTTTAATGAACGTGAATTTTAATTTATAATCTACGCACGAGGCAAGTTTTCTACTCTTAATCTTTTTATTTCGTTGAAAGCAAGTTTCCTATCTTACCTTGATTGCAATTACGCAAGTTACTGAACTTCACTCTTTTATTGTGCAAGTTTCCTAACTCTATTATTTTATTGAGCAAGTTCTTTATCCTAATGCATTCAATTTCATGAATCCAAATGAGATATTCTAATTCCCTTGTAGTAATACTTCACTTATACAGAATTTATTCAATTGTACATTCTATGAGCTTCAGTCTTTGGTTCTTGAATACCATTTACATTTTTATTGTTGAGCCTTGATTGACTAGCGTACCCTTATTGATTCGACTAGTCCATAGTTGATGAGCGTTCTAAATTCTAGAAACATTATCTAAGTAAATCTAAACCAAACTTCCTTCGGTGCGGACTCTAATGTCAAACTGAGATGAACAACCCTTTCATTGGGGATTATTTTACGCGTTAGCGTTTAGATGTTGTGCACATACATGGTACAAAGGGCCGATCCCCCTAAGTACGAGAAGTAAGGTCTATATAGTCTTACGACTATTAAAGGTTTAAAGTAGAAATACTTGATAACCTAGGACATAGTTCGTGGTCTTGTGACCCTCAGATGTTCTTTTGATTCTTGTTTTCTAATCTTGATTCAAAAGATGAGTATTCGATTATCCGATATCCATTAATTATTCGCATGTTATTATTATTATTTTTATTGTGTTACTTGTTGGGCAATTGTTGCTCACCCATGCATAATAACATTGCAGCTAAAGTTGAAAGAGTTGATGAGTCATCCACTAGTAAGGGCAAAGGCAAAGCAAGTGATGAAGACTTGTTTAATTTATTAAAAGATGTAATGTAATCGACTTATGATATTTATGTTTTTCCACATTGATGATTTATTTAAGGTTAGATAACCTAGGATTGATGTTATTAAGATATTGTAACCCTTTAATGGGAGATTTCTATTTCAATTAAGAATTTTCATTTATATTTAAATGGGTAGTTAGATGTGATGTGATTTAATTGGATAGTGAACACCAAATCCTGTGGAAATGAAGTACCCAGATTTGGGTTTGTCACATCTATAAGCTCTAGAACTCGTTTAAACATCACTCGAAGCAAGGTGTCCAAGTCCGTTTGGTTTGATTTGTTGGTCATGTGGTAAGGTGAGATGGAGCGTAAAGCGCACTCACTCATAAACACATGCTTAAGGGAGATAGAGCGTAAGACGCACTCCCCTATGTATTGAAAAAAAAAAGAAGAAAAGATAGCTATATTGTAAATTTTGTGTAGGTTAAGATGGAGCGTAAAACGCACTCGCCCATAAGAGAGGGCTTAGGTTGAAATAGAGCATAAAATGTACTCACCTACAGTCTTTTGATCTCTAGATTTTTGGAAATTTGTGATTTGTGTACAATTGCAGTGAGTGATCTGTAAGCATGTAGTTTTTGAAGTTTATTTTGATTTCTTTCATAAGGTAATATGGTTGCATATGTTCATCCGAGCTACAGTGATTTAGTGCTATTGGGTACTCACACACACACACAAAAGGGACCTAAAGCAAGATATGACTTAGCTAATTGAAATTTAGACTTGCAACGTTTTGTTTGCTCTCTTGAGTTCCATGTGTTGATGTCTTTGAGACCATTGTCGGCTTATTAATTCATTGCTCAAGTTAAATTGTATTAAAAGTTTTTGAATTGTTTAGTTTAGGTTTGTTTTGCTTGAGGACAAACAAAGATTTAAGTTTGGGGGTATTTGATGAGTGTGTTTTATACAAACAATTTGGGCACCTTTTACCTTGGTATTTTGTTCGCTTTTGGGAATTTTATATGGTTTTTAGCTATTTTTATCGTATTTCTAGATAATTTAGTTTTTAGTTATTTTTACATATTTTATGTTGCTTTGATGCATTTTCATTATGTTTGTAGAAATTGAAATAAAGACCGCTTGGATCGTTGTTCGTAATGACTCAATGTCCGTGCTTGGACGTCTGTGCCTGAATGGTAGTACAATGGAAATTAGTGTTTGGCGACGCTCGGTGTTTAATTTGATGAAATTTAAAAGTCGAGCATTCACGGCATTGGAAAGGGTACACGGCGTTCGGCGTCGGCCAAGCCACGAGGGCAAGCCTATGCTTGAATATCCGTGCTCGAATGGTATTATGGTGAAAATTAGTGTTTGGCGATGCTCGATGTGTAAGTTGATGAAATTTAGAAGTTGAGCGTACACGGCATTGGAAAGCGTGCACGGCGTACGGCGTCGGCCAAGCCACGGGCGCGCGCTGGGCGCTGGTACTCAGCAGGCATGGGTACTGGGCGCGGGCGCCGTGCGACGCGTGCAGGCGCGCGCGGGCCTTGGCAGCATAGACAGGTGTTGGGCTCTGGCGTTGGCGCTGGGCGTGAGCGGCCAGACAGGTAGTAGGCGCGGGCGTATGAGCACGCGCGGGGGCACTTAAACGGGCCTTAGCAGGCAGGCGGGCAGCAAGCGAGAAGCAGGCGGGCGTGGGAGCGGGCGTCGGCAGTCAGCGTGCGGCACCAGGCAGCACGCACGAGCGTGGGCGAGCGGCAGGCGCCAGGGCCTGGGCGCGCTCTGATGAGTGGGTTTTACATCTATGAATTGAGTACGTTTGACTTGATAATTTGTGAGTTCTTAAGCATTTTAAGTTAGGATTAGGTATTTATAGTGTTTTTATGTTATTTTGTAGGAATGAGCAAGGAAACGCAATTCGAACATCTTTTGGAGTACAATAAGCAAGTAAACGCAAGAAGAGAAGATTGTAGGGCTTTGAACACTAGGTTGGATGTATGTTCTTGGTTTGGAACTTGAATTGTATTGTAGAGCTACTCCTTAGCTTTTCGGAACATCTTGAATCGTCACAATCGGAGTTCGGATGAGAAAGTAATGATCATTTTACCAATGGACATTGAACCTCAAAGTTTGGAGTTGCCATTTGCATTGCACTCACTTCAAGCCCAATTTCTACTTTGATCCAATCTGAATCTCTCAATTCTCAAAGAATGAAAGTTGTAGATATCGTCGAGAGCTTCAATTTGATATGTGGCAGGCCCAGTAACTCTTCCCGGATCAAAAGTTATGACCAATTTACCAACAGACGTCCGAGCAGAATTTTGTCAGGCGCGGCCGCGCCGGTTCCAAATGTATTTTGGGCGCGGCCGTGCTGGTCTGCAGAAGCAAAAACTTAATTTCTGGCATTTGGGCGCGGCCGCGCCACTTCCTAGGCCAAATATGGGCGCGGCCGCACTGGGTCGGGTTTTTAAAAAGCTTATTTTTAACCTAAATTGAATGGAACAAGGATTGTAACTTCTAATTGGTTTAGGACTTTAACTAGAACCTATAAATACATGATGTGAGGCATAGAATAGGAGAGATTTTACTACTTTTTGCTAACCCTAGTTTGGGAGAAAGAGAAGTAGGCTTGAAGCAATTGCAAGAGCACAAAAGATTCAATTAAAGAGCTAAAGGAAAGACTCAAGGATTGCCTCTACAGATTCTATTCTCTTCTCTATCTCTTATTTTGTATTCTTAAATGCTTTATGAATTGTGGATTATGAATTTTAATTCAATCATGAAATAATATCTTTTTAAGATTACCATTGAACTTATTGCGTAGCTTTTATTTATATGCTTCCTTGTTAATTATTGTTGATTATTATCAGATTGTCTATTATGATTTGTGATTAGTTGCTTAATTGTTTGATCAACAATTACCGTGGTAATCTATATGAACTCGAAAGATGAATTATAGATTTAGACCTAATCATAATAGCATGTGATTGTGTTTTATGCATGGTGATGGAATTCATAATTTGTGTTTAGGATAGAGATATACCTATACGCCGCATGTAATCTGAAAGAGAACATGTGCTTTAAATCCTTTTTAATTGTAATTCACATAGAGATATAGTGAATTAGTTAACTAGGGTGTTCATCTTAATTCTATCTTTTGTGGATTTAAGTTGATTTGTTTATGATACATCGAAATATGGTTATAAATATTGATGAGTTCTTGATTAACAATTCGGAATAATTAATATAACTTAACAGGGAGTGTATTAATTCAAGTGAAACATTAAGGGAAATTGTAATCTTAAGCCTTTTATCTGAATTCAATTCTTGGTAGTTAGTAATTAGTTAGTTTAGTACTTTATTTTCAAAATTCAAAATCTTTTATCAACTTGTTTAAATAAAATTAATTTGATTATGAGTTAGTATTTCGTAATTATTATTAAATAATTCTCTATGGGTTCGACACTCTCTTATCACTTTATTACTTGTTGATAGTGTACACTTGTACGTATGTATTGATTGCTAAATCGACAAACACGCACGCGCCAGGTGTGTTGTAGGCGCACCAAGCTTCCTGAGTGCGATTCCAGCTGGCCTTTTGGTGCGATCTGAGTGGATTTTTGACCCACAATCTGATTTTTTCTAGGGTTTTCATGGAGGTACTATATTATATCTCATTGGGGCTTCATGTTTCACATCTAGGGATTGGGAGGGCACACCAAAACATCAAATAGAGAGCAAAAGTGCTGCAATACAAAGAAAATTCAGTAACAGCCAAGGAACCAAGAAGGAGAATATTGTCAAGGCATTGCTAGACCTAGGGAGGCTACACATACATCACCAACAAGAGCTTAAGGGCTGCAATTTAAGACAATTTCCAGCAATAAGCTAAGGAGTAAAAGGAGAAAAGATTTCCAAGGAAAGAGGAAAAGTTAGAAATTAACATCAACCAAGCAAGCAACATATGAACATCTTCAAAATGGGTTTTATCATCTCTAGCTTTCCTTTGAATTTTTATTTTTATTTCATGATGTACACCATGTGTTTGATGTTTTGCTTAGTTAACATGAACTAGAGCTTGTATTCTAAGATTTCAATGGAACCCAACACATAGTTTGAATTAACTTCTCTCTCTTGTTATTAATTACTCATTTGTGAATTGAATATCATAATTTGTGCTTCATTTCTTAATTGCCTAGCTAGTAATTACCGTGGAAACCTATATGAACTTAACGAACGGATTATAGTGTTTAGACCTTGTTATGATATCATACGAGAGTTAAAGATTGTTGTGGGTTATTAACTAAGATTAAGTGACGTGTGTCTTGTTGATTATCCTCAATGATAGGTAACTTGTTAGTATTTAGGATAGACATATAACTAGGTACCGTGTGCAACCAATGGAGAATCTATTCTTAATGACTTCTTATGTGAAAGTTGGTAATTGAAAGGACGGTTAATGAGATTTAGTGACACGTGTCTTATTAATCATTCTTGAAATTGGTCTCTTGATAGTGTATAGGATAGACATATACCTATTCACCGCTTAGGAGGATTCGTGATTGACCATTAACAGGGGCTCTTATGAAGTTTTGATTTCTCGGTTGTCAATTCGTATGATATAACTGATTGAAAAGATAGAGTTAGGAGATTCAAATGACGTGTTGGGGGAAATTGTAATCTTAGATCTTTCTATCTTGATATTTTAAAGCATTTTATTCATTACTTGTCTTATGAATTCAACCAATCAACAAAATTCAAATCTTCATCGTTTAAACTAGATCAAATTGATATACGATTGGTACTTGGTTTTTATTCGTCAAAATTCCTTATGGGTTTCACTCATATCTTATCAATATATTACTTGTGGACTGTGTATACTTGCACGTGTGTTTATGGATTGCTAAATCGACCAACAATTGTGGAGAGTACTTGCAATTTCTATAGAGATAGAAACTAGGGTTTTGCCAACACCCGTCTTCTTGAACAACTATTCTTCCTTGTGGATCACCTCTAGAGGCCGAACACTTGGGTGGCTAACGTTGATCAAGCGAAGGAATTTAGTCGGTGGAATTCAAGGAGAACGCGAAGGAATTTGAGGTAAACTTGTACTTGAGGAAGCTTTGATTCACGAGAGTATAATTCTTTATCTCTATCTCTTTCGTTAATTGATAATTGAACACAAGGAAAGATTATGGTGATGGTTTGTATGAAAAAATTTAAAATCCGTTTTATCACGCTTCTGTCCTATTTATGTAATTTGATTGCATGTTTGCGTTATATACAAACCTAACAGTGGTATCAGAGCCAATCCTTGAGTTAATTATTGATTTTGGTGATTCCATGTATGAATTGATATGCGATATGATCAGATTCTTTGGACTGAAAAAATTTTCTGATTCTGCGTCGCGGCGCGGCCGCGCCGCTTCCAGTTCATTCTGGAGCGCGGTCGCGCCCGACCCCAGTAATCGTTTCTGGGGTGCAGCGCGGCCGCGCCACTCCTATTTCATTTTGGAGCGCAGTCGCGCCGGTCTGCAGGTTTTGAATTTTTTTTTAGTTTTTTTCAATTAAAATAAATGGTTTATTTAATTGATAAATGTTTAAAATAAAGATGTTTATTTTATCTGAAATATGATTTCAGATTGCTAAAATTAAATGAGTTTAATTTTGATTTGGTTTTTGATTAAAATAAAAGAGTTTATTTTGTTTCAAAACTAAATAATAGCAAACTTTTAAGCCCATTAAATGATATCAATGCATATATGGAACGATTTTATTATTCATGGGATGAATGTTATTTATTGATGCATATGGAGATATGTATGATAATAAATAGGAATTGATTATGGACTATTGATCGATGTGTGATTAGATTTATTTTAGAGGATGCTTGAATGAATGAGTTTTTTTATAAATGGGGTCTGCGTACCTCATCTTCTCTAATTTTTCTTTATGTAAATTTTATCTCCCTCCTATGTACTTCTCCTTGACTACTGATCAAGGTTTCTATTATTGTAAATAGTTTATGTAATGGGATTAGTTAGAATTATTTTGAAGAATTGGAGACAAAGGAGCAAGGAGCGCTTGAAGACCCGTTTGTATTGGAGCTCGGGTTTAAATGTAATAGTTATATTTAAATTTAATTCTTACACCCTAGGTTTGACCTTTTGGTTCACTTGGTGGCTCTAGTGAACCAAACTAGAATAAAAGTTCATAATCAATTCGGGTAGAATATAGTATTCTATATGTGCATGCTTACTATATATATATATAATAACAAACTCCTCAAAAAAATTATATTAAGTCCTAAACGTTCAAAGATATTTAGAATATCGAACGTCGCCTTTTAGCATGGTAAAGCAATAGAGTATTAAATATTTAATATGAATTTATTGTGTCACACAAGGAAAGTATTAAATATTTAAGATGTTGCCTTATCACATTTGATGCTTATTAAGGAATTGAACATTACTGTTTTGTTGTGTCACACAAGGATGGTATTTTTCTCTTCACATATATGGAAGTGGTAGGTTGGACTTAACTTGGATAATTTTAATTCGGATGTGTCACACTTGATCGAAATAATCTAAGAGGCAAAAGACAAGGAGTTACATAGTGATGTAATTGACAATAGTTATCTACCTATTTATTTATATATATAGTTTGTTGTGTCATACAAGGCTATATACATTTGAAATAGGATCCTTATTCTCACTAGCAAACATTTAATTAGATTTGTCGAACTATATATTGAGGGTAATATAGTTTGATGAAAATAGTGGGAGATACCAATTTAAATAAAGATCTAATTTATTTTGATAATTAATAAAATGAATGTATGCTAAAATGTTGTCTATTTCGCATGCAGAATTTAAAATTTTCAAACTCACTATCACTGCGTAACATACTTAATGCTAACAAACAGACCGGACCGAATTACACGGACTGGTTAAGGAATCTGAGAATTGTTCTCACTGCTGAAAAAGATTTCTTATGTCCTAAATTCGCCAGTCCCTGTAAATGTTGCAGAAACAACCTCTGAGGAAGAGATTGCTACTTTCAAAAAGTGACAAGATGATGCAATCTTGGCTCAATGCATCATGCTCGCATCCATGAGTAACGAGATTCAGCGTCAGCATGAAACTATGGATGCTCCTACTATATTGCTGCATCTCAAAGATTTGTATGGTGAGCAAAGTAGGACTGCTAGATATCAGATATCTAAGGAGCTCTTTCGATCTCGTATGACCGAGGGCACTACCGTTGAGACTCATATCCTCAAGATGATCAATCTGATTGAACAACTTGGACAGCTTGGGTTCGTGATGGATGGGCAGTTAACTAAAGATTTGATCTTGCAGTCACTCCCGGACACCTTCTCACAATTTGTTGTGAATTTTCATATGAACAAGTGGACGTAGAAAGCTGAACAAGGATGAAGTCGTCCTACGAGTGAGAAATGAAGTAAAGGTTGCTGCATTAGCTGTAGGAACTTATTGTTTAGGGCCTTCGAGCAAGTTCATTAGTTTAAATAATTGTTATTATGTCCCAACACTCATTAAAAATATTATTTCAATTTCTATATTGGATATTAATGGTTTTGATATTATAATAAAGAACAACAGTTGTTCTATTTATAATAAAAATATTTTATATGGTGTTGGCAATCTACTGAATGGACTTTACATACTTGACTTGCATGAAAATATATACTTCAAATTGAACAAACTAAGAAAAGAAAAGGAGATGATGTTAATTATACCTTTATGTGGCACTGTAGACTCAGTCATATCAATAAAACAAGATTAACCAAGTTACATAAAGATGGGCTTTTAGAGCTATCTGATTACAAATCATATCTAATTTGTGAATCTTGTCTCATAGGTAAAATGACTAAATATCCTTTTAGTGGAAAAGGAGAAAGAGTTACAGAGTTGTTAACGTTGGTACACACAGACGTATGTGGACCTATGACAACGAATGCACGAGGAGGGTATTCTTATTTTATTACTTTCCCTGATGATCATTCTAGATTTGCATATGTGTATTTAATGAAATACAAATCTGAATCGTTTAAAAAGTTCAAAGAATACAGAAGTGACGTAGAGAAGCAAACTGATAAAAGTATTAAAATTCTTCGATCGAATCGAGGAGGGGAATACTTGACCAATGAGTTTCTCAATTGTCTCAAAGAAAATGGTATAATCTCACAATGGACTCCACCAGGGAAGCCACAGTTGAATGATGTATTTGAAAGGAGAAATCAAACATTGTTGGACATGGTTCGTTCCATGATGAGTTTTACAGACCTTCTAATATCTTTCTGGGGTTATACCCTAGAAACGGCTGCATATCTACTTAACAAGGTACCTATAAAATCCGTCTCAAAGACCCCATATGAATTATGGATAGGGAGGAAACCAAATCTTTAGTATGTTAAGACTTGGAGTTGTCCAGCTTATGTCAAAAGGTTTAAGCATGATAAGCTAAAGACTAGATCCGACAAGTGTAGATTTGTGGGATACCCTAAAGAAACTGTAGGGTATTATTTCTATCATCCCACTGATCAAAAGGTGTTTGTTGCGAAACACGTTGCCTTCTTGGAAAAGGAGTTTATCCTTGAAGGGGTCAGTGGGACTAAGATATATCTTGAAGAAGTTCAAGAACCACAAAATACTACGGATCAAAGTTAAGTACCTGACCAAGTGGAAGAACCTACTGTACCACAACCTATTTGTAAATCTGGAAGAGTATCGAAGATACCTGATAGGTATAGATTCATCATAGAGGATGATGATGAGGTACACATTATAGGAGATGATGATCCATTGACTTACGAAGAGGCTATGACTAGTAAAGACTCAGAGAAATGGCTTGAAGCCATGAAATCCGAGATGGACTCCATGTATGAAAACCAAGTATGGACTTTAGTTTCACCACCTGAGGGCATTAAACCTATTAGCTGTAAATGGGTCTTTAAGAGAAAGACTGGAGCGGACGGTAAGGTAGAGACCTATAAGACCCGACTGGTTGTAAAAGATTTCAAACAAAGACAAGGAGTTGACTATGATAAAACCTTCTCACCAATAGCTATGCTCAAGTCCATTCGGATTTTACTTACAATTGCAGCTTATTATGACTACAAAATCTGGTAAATGGACATGAAAACGGTCTTCCTCAATGGAGAGCTTGAGGAGAATGTATATATGATACAGCCAGAGGGTTTTGTTTCAACAGTTGGAACAAATCAAGTCAGTAAGCTACAATGATCCATTTATGGATTGAAGCAAGCATCTTGAAGATGGAACATCCGTTTTGATGAGATAATCAAAAGGTTTGATTTTATCAAAAATAAGGATGAACCTTGTGTGTACAAGAAGGTTAGTGGGAGCGCTGTTTCATTCCTTATATTATATGTTGATGTTATATTACTGATAGGGAATGATGTTCCTATGCTGTAGTCGATCAAAATTTGGTTATCCAAACACTTTTCCATGAAGGACTTGGGTGAGGCATCCTATGTTTTGGGGATAAAGATCTATAGAGATAGATCTAAAAGGATGTTGGGCTTGACCCAAGGAAAGGATATTGACTCGATGCTAAAAAAGTTTGGCATGAAAGATTCCAAGAGAGGTCTCATGCCGATGAGTCATAGAACACATCTCTCCAAGAAACAGGCCCCAAAAACACCTGAGGAGAGAGACCGTGTAACGACCGTGAATTTTGGATAACTTTGTAGTTCGAGCTTATGAATATTATTTAATGAATGAATTTTGTTTTTATTAATATTATTATGTGTATGTGTTTAAAGGTTATGTAATAACCTAGACTATGTGGTTGCAATATTATTAAGTGTTGTTATTTGGTAGGAGTTATTAACATGATTCCGGGTTAATGCCGCTAAAACATTATCCACACCAAAAACGTCTTTTTCATTTATTTTGACTTTTATTATTTTCGTCAATGTGTTAATGTGATTGATTAATAATCCAAGTGTTGGATTTTATTTGAGCTAAATTGGGATTTAATTAGAAGCTCCAAATTGCTTAAGGGTGGCCCAAACCCATGGACCGACCCAAGACTCATGACCCCTGAGGGAAATGGGTTACAAAATCAGCTGAATATTTGGAGGAGGAAGAAGTGTACCGGAGAAAGAGAGAATGAAGAGAGGAGAAGATAATCAAGGGAGGTGGAAGCATTTGGGGAGGAGCAAATTCTACATTTGGCAAAGGACAAGTGAGGAAGAACAATTGGGGAGAATGAGAGGGGAGTTACTCGTACCTTGGAGGAGCAAAATCCAGCCTCCCATGCATAGGGAGCTGATCATACCAAGCATGTTCAGCATATCCTTCTTCCCTCACCCAAGGAGCTCAGCCACTCCTTCTATAAATACTCCTCCCTTGCCATTCATCCATTCCTTTCCATTATTGCTAAGTTAGAAACTGAAAATTGAGAGAGTTGTGAGAGTTGGTGCACGGGTGATTTGAGGAAGAAGAAGATATGTTATAGCAGCTACATTGATTCTTTTAACATCTTAGAAGAAGCTCCAAGAGGTATACAATTTAGAGTCTAGCTCATTTCCATTATTGTTTCAACTTTTCAGTTTGCTATTGATTGCTTTGTGGGAGTATATGTTGCTAAAATTACTTAGTTCGCTCATGAACATGTATGAATGTTGTTAACTCTGTAAAAGCCTCTTTAATAATCAATGAAAGTTGAACAATGAATGAGAATCAAAACTTATGCATAAAGAGCAAGAATGGGCTGTTATGGACATTTATGGACTGATATGGACAATTCATATATTTTAATAGTTTATGGTTGGTTGTATGCTTGGTTGTGTATGACCATTATGTGTTCTGAAGTTGTAGGTAATGATTTCATTTGGAAATCTGGACTAGAACATAATTAAACTCTATTCCAATATGAGTTTGTAAGTTATGCCCACAAACCATTTGATTTAATGCCTAAGAGAATGATTTCTCTAAGAACATGAGAACTAGATGTTAATTAATTGATAAATAGGTGAATGGTGTTCGTAGTGTCAATTTTTGGTATTGTTATGTTGTTTGTTAAATTCTAATTCTTATGTATAGTTGTAGTATACTGAGTTACAAAGCCATAGGCTTTGAAATCACCTCATTTCGTTCACGGATGAGGGAGTTATGATGATTTGAATCTAAACATGTCAAGAACACCAAAAACCAGAACACGAATTTTAGTTTTGGGACAAGGTGGTGGTTAATTAATGTTTATGGTGGCCTCCCACTCTTTATCTCCTTCATTGGAAGCCTCATGAGGGTTATTTAAAGTCAGAAACAACAAAACCTAGCATAGCACTCGGATTTCAGGCAAACAGTCGCATAGATCGTGCTAACTGCCCCAGAGATTGCATTCAGCGCGAATTGGTGCAGCCTTCGTGATTTGCACGGAGGCCTCGCTGAGGTTCTTAGAGGCTGACGTAGCCTCCGTGATTCTCATGAAGGCCTTGCTGAGCTGTTGGCGCAGCCACCATGATTCTCATGGAGGCCTCGCCGACTACCTGATTTTGGAATTTTAGCATGAACCCCTGTTGGTAAAACGACCCTAACTTTCTCATACAAATCCCAAATTGGACGATTCAAGATGATCTGGAAAGCTAAGAAGTAGAGCTACAACTTCCAATATTTAGAACTGAAAGTTAATGCCTTGATCAATTTCTAAATTGCCCATTTTTAGGACAATTGTGCATTAGGAAGCAAACATGGGGCGTCGTTCATGCATGTATGTAACGTGTAATGCTTCCAACGCTAAAAGTTATTGTTTTAAGTTCTAAAACTTGTACATTATGGTTTATAATGACCCTTAGCATTAATCAATGATGAACTAAACAAGTGTATGAGCATGCTAAACTTATGCAAATTAGGCGAATCGGGCGTGCGTTGTGCAAACGCCGAAACATCGTATCAAGTGTGTGTAGCCTTGTTTGATATTATGTTTCTAATTAGAATGAAATATTATAGAGTAATGTAAACCAATATTTGACATCAATTATGTGGCTAATTGGTATGTGGATGTGTAGTTAAATATGTAGGACTTTTGAAGGACGATTAACGTCGAGTTATTAGCAAGCGGTTAAGGCAAGTTCCTTACCTTACTCAAGTTATATTGTGCAAAGTTTCCTAACTTCATTCTTTCTATATATTGAATGTAAGTTTTCAACCTTACTCAATTTAAATTTGAGCAAGTGTTCTAACCCTTGCTAGTTCTCGTGCTAGACAAGCTTATCAACTTCATTTGACTATATTCTTACGGATGCTATTTAATGTTCAAAGTTTATATTTACGCAATACATATATGATTATGTGAATTCCATACTTATATGAATCTTTAATATTTGCACAAGTGTTCGAGATATGTTATTGACATAAACTGTTAAAGTTTTTAAGTTCAAATTATGCATGAACTGTTTACGAGGAGTGTCAATGCCATTTGATTCAGCTATACCAATACTCATGATTTAGAAAGCGATCCAAACTAATTGTTGTGGTGCGGACTCTTTGCAGAGATGAACAACCCTCATAGTAGGGAAAATTATATTTTTAGTCAAAGAACCGACATGCGCGCAAGTTGAATGTTTGAGGGTTATGCATAACGTCGGGTATTTTAGGCCGATCACCTATTGTACCTATATTTGTTCTTTTTAGGGTTAATAGTATAATACTATTAATCCTAACGAAAGGTAAGTGCCATGGTGGCCACACAGTGATTCCTGCATTTGGAAAATTTAAAATCCTTGAATTCATTTGATATTCATCCAGTCCACAGTGACTCATCAGTAATAGTAGAGATTTGAATTGAAACTTGAGAAACTTTACTCATGACTTCTCATTATCATTGTTGTTATACTTGCTGGGCAAACTTGTTGCTCACCCTTGCTTCCCTTAAAACATTTCAGTTGTTACCGAAAGAGGCGAGAGCTCGGGAAAGGATAAAGGCAAAGGCAAAGCTACGGATTAGCTTTGTCCTACTATGTTATATTTCTGTCTTGTACTAAGACTTATTTAAGATTATGTATTTCGATGTATTATGTACTAAGACTTAATTATAATGTGTACTATGTTATGTCAGGTATTTGTATTGGTATCGAGACTTGGGACGAGAGTATTTATGTTATATTAATATAAATATTTCTATTATTCCGCAATTAGTTATTGATAGAATGCTTTATGAGTTGCACAGTGATGCACCGAATTCGAGATTAAGGCAACCCGAATTTGGGGGCATCACAGACCGTATGAGTAAGATTCCTTATGCTTCAGTAATAGGATCTATCATATATGGTATGATATGTACTAGACCAGATGTCGCTCATGCACTTAGTGTAACAAGCAGATATCAATTGAATCCAAGAGAAGAGCACTAAAAGGCGGTGAAAAATATCCTAAAGTACTTAAGAAGAACTAAGGATGTATTTCTTGTCTACGGTGGGTTTGAATTAAAACTAGCGGGCTATACAGACTCAAGTTTTCAAACAGACCAAGATGACAGTAAATTCGTTTTAGGGTATGTGTTTACCTTAAACGGTGGCGCAGTGAGTTGGAAAAGTTCCAACTAGCAAACAGTTGATGATTCAGTGACAGAGGCAGAGTACATAGCTGCAAGTGAAGCTGCAAAGGAAGTTGTTTGGATAAAAAAAGTTCATAACTGAACTTGGAGTGGTTCCTAGCATTAGAGGAGTCGTACCTTTATTCTGTGACAATACTGAAGCTGTTGCATAGGCTAAGGAACCCAGGTCTCATCAGAAATCCAAACATGTGTTGTGGCGGTTTCATTTGATTAGAGAGATCATTGAAAGAGGAGATGTCACCCTAGAGCGTGTGGACTTTCAAGACAACATTGCAGAGCCATTTACTAAAGTTTTAACACAACAACAGTTTGATCATCACTTAGAGAAAATGGGTATTAGATACCATGGTGATTGGCTTTAGTGCAAGTGGGAGATTGAAAGTAGTATGCACACAAGCCAATCATATTTGATATGATGAAGCATATACTTTGCAATCTTATTCGTTTATTAATAAAAGTATCAAAGGCATTTTATATTATCTACATGGTGTTGTTATATTAAATGTGATAAACCCATAGTATGTCTCACTTATGATTAACATTTTATTGTCTTTGATATGGCAAAATTTTGCTAGGCATTTTATTGTCTTCATGTGGCTATGTTTTTAGTTCAGTTTTGTTGGGGATCTGTTTCTATTCAGCTCTTTCATGAATCCAGAGTAGTGAAAAATATATTTTAAAATGACAAAACATTTTTAAAACATGGTCATTTTATTCATTTCAAACATATTACAACCAATGGATGAATTACATCATAGCCATGATGTAATTACAATTATCATTTAACTATAGTTACACTATAGCAATGCAAATACATGAAAAAATTACAACTAAAATGATCAACCAGGACAATACACTGCACAACATTAATTTTGACTTTGCCTCTTTAAGCCTATCAACTTCCATCTCTCATTTAAGTGCTTCCCTTCTCATATTTTTCAACTTGTCTTTTAGCTTTGTATTTTTCTCTATCAATAAGCTCACATCTTCAATTTTGTTATTCATTACGCTCGTTGATTCATTTTCATTAGGAGGCAATTATAACCATTCAAAATAGCCACAATATATCCGAGCTTTCTATCAAAAATGGAGGAAGGAAATAAATGAAACAAAGGAGAGAAGGGACTGAGTTCACAACAATTAAGGAAGAACACTTACCCCATAGTTACGGTAATTATAAAATTTTCTTCCTCTTGACCCATCCTTCCTGGAAACACAAATTCGAGTTGGAACAACACAAAAACACATATATTGTTCTGGAGCAATTGACGTAGATCTTAAATGTTATGCGAGAAAATCCCTTAGACGGTCGAACCGGCTTGGCTGGTACATCACGCATATCGAGCCATGTAAGATCTACGCCTGGTTCGCACTAACCTGGAAAGCAAATACCCAACAAAAACCCTAATTTTTCGCACCTAATTGATGCCAATTTCGGTAAGCTTTTGAAACCCTAGTTGTTTTTATTTTTTAGCCACTACAAATGAGGATGATCTAAAGACCCTAACTTGAATTCTTTCACCCAATCCACGTAGGAGGCAACTTATAAGTCAAAGAAGCCATCAATATTTACGTGTATTTTTATTTTTCTTTTAAAGCCATGCATGAAAATATAAGCACGTGCAGATTTAACGTCTACGGATGGCAATTGTGCAGTGCGATTTTGATTTTTCAGTAATTTGAAACCGCACCGACCGGTTTATATTTTGAACCGCACTGCACCGACTTGCACATGTCAAAATTACTAATATTTTTGGTTTAATATTTATTAAATTAGTTTAATATTTTTACAACACACATTATAATAACATTCATTAAAATAACTCAAGAAATATTAACAAGTAATATAAAAATGTATGTTCAGTTAAAATTTCGATAACATTGTTATAATTTTAATTATATCAACTATATATAAAAATATTCATAAATTAACTTTTGAGATGTAAAAATAAATAATAATTAAAATATATGTTTGAGTGACTCTTTGATTATATATAATATGATATAAAAATAATAATACTATAAAATATGGAGATATAATTAAAATAAACAAGTATATATAGAGCGGTTTAAGGATCAGTGCACAATCGGTTCAAGAAGCAATGTGGTACGATGCAGGGCACCAACAATTTAGAGGTAAATATCAAAATTGCACCGGTCCCGGTTTAAAAAAATTTACACCAAAATCGCATCAATGAGACCAACAGTTCGAATAAAAACCACTTGGTTCAACCGATTCAAATTGTCATCTCTATTAACGTCCTAACAAGAAATTTGACATAATGGGTTAATTCATAGTTTTTAAAAAACAGTTTGCCAATTCTATATTTTTTAAAGTCTAGTGGGATAATTTTTAAAACTATACAACTATAATGGAGTAATACACCTTTTTGCCATATATATATGGAGAGAGAGAGAGAGATTGATTATAAACATATACACTAATACTTATTTTTTATTACGTCACTTAAAGTTTAATCATAAAATTTTATTGTATGAATTAGTATTAAGTGCAAATGACATGTTATTATCTTATAATTAAAAATATATTTTCAATGCAAAATATGTCAAATAATATATTGATATCTAATCAAAATAGACGACACAGAATTTGTACTTATTGTTCGAACACATAATGTTAATATTGATCTATTTAGTGGAGCACAAGTGAATATCACTTGATATCATATAGTATATCATAGAGTTTCACTTAGGATTCTCCCCCCCCCCCCCCCCCCCCCCCCCCCCCCCCCCACACACGCGCGCGCGCGCACAGACACTCGAGTTGAGTTCGGTTTAGTTTCAACTTTTTTACCACCCTATTCCAATGGTTGGTCAATTGGTTATGCTTTCTTGAGTCTTTAATTATTCTACATGCCTGTCCAAAAATTAAAATAAAATTAATCTATATGAAACTTAATTGCCAAATGTTTGGCCATTAATCCTATGCTCCCTAGATGGATGACCCATTCCACACAATCTATAACGCATTACATGCACAGTTAGGACAACTTATGATTTCAGTTTCCATACATTTGAGTAGAAAAAATTGGAAATTAAGACACCCTATTTTTCTTTCAAAGAGAGATACAAAAGGCTAAAGACTAGGAGAAATATAAAGGACCAATAAATGCGGTAATAGTTGAGGAAGAGAGAAATGCAAGGAGAATTCAAGGGCTATAATTCTCTTCCTCTAATGCTTTAAAAGGTCATAGGGGTGGCTATGGCACTTCCAAAACACCAAACTTAATTCACAATCCCTCATTAATTAACACCAAAAGGGAGTGTAAAAAAACAAGAAAAATTGAAGATATCAAAAGGGAGATAGATATATATACAAATAAATATAGAGGGGGTAAAAAAAAAAGATGGGTAGGGTGAAATTTCAAGTTCTTGGTTTATTGATATCATGGCTCTTGGCATCAGTATATGGGGAGGACCCTTACTTGTTCTATGAATGGAAGGTTACCTATGGAACCCTTTCTCCTTTAGGTGTTCCCCAACAAATCATTCTCATCAACGGCGAATTCCCGGGTCCGGTCATAAACTGCACTTCCAACAACAACATTGTTGTCAATGTTTTTAACAATATCGACGAGCCGTTCTCGTTCCATTGGCATGGCATTCAACAGAGGAAGAATTCTTGGCAAGAGGGGTTGCCGGGAACTAGCTGCCCTATTGCACCTGGCACCAACTATACCTACCATTTCCAGGTTAAGGATCAGATTGGTAGCTACTATTATTATCCGTCCATGGCACTGCACAAAGCTGCCGGGGGTTATGGTAGCATCCGCATTCACAGCCGTGCCCTCATTCCTATTCCGTTCCCAGACCCCGAGGCAGAGTTCTCTGTTATGATTGGGGATTGGTATACTAAGAGCCACTCTGCCTTGAAGAAGCATTTGGATAGCGGTCGTACCCTGCAAAAGCCTGACGGTGTTGTTATCAATGGAAAGGCTGGAAAGGGAGACGGAAAGGACGAACCGATGTTTAGTTTCCTACCAGGCAAGACTTACCGGTTCAGGTTCTGTAATGTGGGATTCAAGTACTCACTAAACGTCCGAATTCAGAACCATGCCATGAAATTAGTCGAGATCGAAGGGTCCCACACGGTACAGAACTTGTATGATGCACTTGATGTGCATGTGGGGCAATGCTACTCAATGTTGGTGACTGCAGATCAGGAGCCTAAAGACTACTTCATGGTGGTTTCCACCAGATTCTCCAAGACTGTTCTCACCTCCACCGCTACTATCCGGTACCAAGGCGGAAAGGGGCCTGCCTCGCCGGTTCTGCCCGAGGCTCCAACAGGTTGGGCCTGGTCTCTTAACCAGTTCCGTTCGTTCCGCTGGAACCTGACCGCAAGTGCTGCCAGGCCTAACCCACAAGGTTCTTACCATTATGGAAAGATTAACATTACCCGAACCATCAAGCTTGCAAACACAGCAGGCACTGCTGACGGAAAGCTTAGATACGCTATCAATGGTGTGTCACACGTGGATCCTGAGACCCCCTTAAAGCTCGCGGAGTACTTTTCAGTAGCGGACAAGGTGTTCAAATACGACCTTATCAAGGATGATCCGCCAGCAAAAGACGAAGAAAAGGTCCTTGTTGCACCTAATGTTCTCAATGCCACTTTCCGAAATTTCGTAGAAATTATATTCGAGAATCATGAGAAGAGCACTCAGACCTGGCACTTGTCTGGATATTCGTTCTTCCCAGTGGCGTAAGTATATATACGAACATATATATACAAGTATTGCAGAAAGTTGTGTTCTATTGAACATCCCTTTCTCCAGTAACTTATAATTTACCAAAAAAAAATTTCCAGGTATTATATCTAAGTTCTCTAATTGTAAGTTTACCTCTATTATTGCAACAGTATTGAAGCAGGTACATGGAGTCCAGAAAAGAGGAAGAACTACAATCTTGTTGATACAGTGAGCAGGACAACAATTCAAGTCTATCCTAAAGGTTGGGCAGCAATTATGTTGACATTGGACAATGCTGGCATGTGGAACCTGAGGTCAATGTTATTGGAGAGGTCATACTTAGGGCAACAGCTCTACATAAGCGTTCTCTCCCCAGAACGATCTCTCCGGGATGAATACAACATCCCTGATAATACACCATTGTGTGGTATCATAAAGGGTATGCCTATGCCAGCACCTTATACTATATAAATTACCTGCATTCGCCCGGCCTTGTCCCTTAATAACAGCCCGGAGAGAGTGAAGAATGAACAGATAGCATTTCAGAAATCCAAAAAAAAAAAAAAGAAGGGTTCATGCTTGCAGAAAAAATTATGAGGTACAATAAACTCTGTGTATGCATTTTTGAAAAGAAGAGCAAAAAATATGGAAGAGAAGAGAATAATGTGTTTGCATGTATGTTTGATTGTTGTAGTAGTCATGTACTAATTCTCTCTCAAAATTTGTGAGATCATAGAGTTTTTGTTGATTTCAATATTGATATATTGTTTAGCTCTTTGTTTAATGTGTAATTCAGTTTGTTTATAAGATATTATTCCATTCATTCTTATTGGAAGTATGAGATTTCTTTTCCTTGGGCTACATATGTCTTGGAACTTTAGTAACAAAAAGAAAAGGGAAATATATATCACCCAATAGCATAAAGTATCTACTAGCTGTTATCCAAAAAGCAAGTAATCTTCTGTGAATCCCCTAATTCCTGGTTCTCTAGGAATTACTTCCTTAGTTTTCTTGATGATAAGAATTGAAAATATTACTAATACTATATATTATACCACTTAAATAATTTTTTTTTATGTATTAATACTATCAATGAAATTAGTATATATTCATAATTAGTATATATTTTCTAAATTCCTAGATAGTATTAGTACATATAATTTTTGTTTTCTTATATTTTTTTTTTACATTGTATCATGAATTACATTTAATGGTAATAAAATTTTATGTGTGTGATATACACACACACACACACACACTCCCTCCATCCTCAAAATGAAAATTAATGGTACAATTTTTTTTTCTTAAAAAGATGAGCTAAGGTACATAAAGTGAAGGATACATATGTCATTTGGTGAGTCCATTAATATAAATTTTGGATTTTTTTCTCTTTCTTCTACTTTTCTTAATGCGTAAAAAATATACTTTAATCATCCTATATATATATATATATATATATATATATATATATATATATAAGAAATCTGTTTAATATTAAAATATGTGTCGAATTCTGGATATCTCATTAATTAAAATTTGTCAAACCGTCGAGATCCCGTACAGCGAACCAGAATCCTTACTTCATAGGTGTTATGTTTTACTCTCACCATACTAAAATTGATTGTTAACATATTCTATGATACTTCTTAACGAATGTTGACATGCAGAACGAGCTCACTTCAGGTTAGACCTCTAAAACTTTCTAGTAGAAAATGCAAATACAAATATTTTACACAAGATTCTCCAAATCAACCATACTCTTGATTATATTATATTATATTATATATATATATATACACACACACACACTACTCCCTCCGTCCCAAAATAAAAATTCTTATTACTATTTACTTTAAATAATCTATTTTTTATAATAATTTACCTATAATACCTTTATTATTAATCGTCATATTTTTATTTTTTATGCATATTTGTCGAGCATCATTAGATGTGCATAAATCTATGCAATTATATGAGTATTTAAATATGTATAATTTTGTTATTTTATTTTCTTTCTTAATGTGCGCAAAAAATCAATTAAGACCTGGGATGGAGTATTATTTATCATAGATATGTTATTTATTTTGCGATAACAAACCCAAGTATTTTTAAAATATTTATGTGTTTTTTAAAAATATTTATGTGTGTGTGTGTGTGTATATATATATATATATATATTATCATAAATTTATTATTTATTTTTGTAACAAGAACCAGTTTCACCACGCACAACTCACTCATGCAGAGCTGCACTGCAAACCACCGAATACTCACAACCACCCACAGGACAAATCAGTTGAGTCCGATACCCTTGATCTTTCACTCAACTAAGCAAGGATCTTATTTTCAACCCTCAATCAGGGCACCCGTGCATTAATAACAAATAAATTTTCAGAATATATTATAACTATCCCGTCATCTAATAAATTTTCAGAATCCTATTAAATAAGTTCATCAAAATCATTGATACCCCAAATTATCCAACTCTCAATAATTTTAGTGTCAAAATTTAACCACAGAAGCAGAATGGATTCCACACTTCAGAATTGGTAGAAAATTTAACTAATTCAAATTCCATGACATAGATTCATGCAAATAATAATAATTACTCCCTCCGTCCCAAATTAATTACTTTTCTAATACTTTTTTAAGTCAAATTGACTATTTTTAAAATTAATAATTAAGCATATATAAATATATTTCTAAAATTATAAAAATTGAAATTAGTAATAAATTGTATATACTTTCTTTTGGTTATAATATCTTCACCTATATGTTAGCAAAAATAGTAAAAAGATTAGTTTTAAAAATAGTCAATTTGACTTTAAAAAGTCCTAGAAATACCATTAATTTGGGACGGAGTGATATTATTATAATAATAAAATGCATTCAATAACCGAGGAATTACTGCACACAAGCAGATTCTTGAAATTGATTATATAATTCAATTTACCTAGTTTTTCTTTTTTAACTCAATGCAATAGAATATAAAATATCAGCTGAAAAGCATTTAGATCAAAATCTTTTGGAATGAATAAGAAAAATGAGAAGACAAGAATGACAACAATGCTTGAACAGGCCAAACTCAGTTCAAGGGGTCATCTTGTTCACTAATAAGGTCAGCAGACATGGAAGAAGATATTCTGTGGCGCTTTAAGATTTGAGAAGTGGCTATTTTTGCTAAACCATAGTTCAAAACAATGACTCTATCATCATCAAGATCAAACCTTATACTCTGTTGATTGCATTCTTCTACAAGCCGGCATAAATGCTTCAAATTCACAACTTCTACGTCATTAACCTTCTTCACCTGCTCAACAGAAAAGTTATTCAGATGTTATCGAGAAGAATAATACCGAACCAAGAACAACCACCTGGTTACTCCCTTTGTCCCATAAAATATGACTGAAGTAAAAAAAACAATTATCCTTTAAAAAATGTTAAAGTACACAATACAAATGTAAAATATTATATAAAGTCTAGTTTATCCTAAAAAAGTACTAAATACTTTGAGAAAAAAGAGAGAATTTTTAACGCATTTACGCGGGGTCCATTTTGTATAAAATAGGAACTTATTTATACTCTCTCTTCTACTTTTTTAAGACACCTTTTATGGGACAAGGGAGTATTATGCAAGCAAATAACTATTATTAACAGCAATCAAACTCCTGCTTGTGATGTCAATTACACCTGAAAACACAACTCAAACAACAATCTTTTAATGACTACAGACCAGTGATGAAGCCAGATTTTCTTTTCCAATGGGGTCAAAATCATTACGAGGCTATAAATAATTTGCCGGGGGTTCAGGGGCAGTGCCCCCAAACCATTTTTTTGAATACTTTTGCACTTTCGGGTTGCATATATAAAACATATATTTTATTACAATGATAATATAATAACTAGTAACATAAATATAATACACACACACACACCCCTTATTGATCCTTAGTAGACTTTTTCTAATCACAAATTGTTCATAAATAATTGATTCTTTAATTGTTTTGAAAAATGTTGTAAATTAAATTATAGGAGATAACATATACATAGAGGGGGTAGGAGTGATATGGGATTGAAATTTGATTGAGAAAGTTATAAAGTTTTAATTTGACCCCGTATATTAGAAAATTTATAAAATTTAAGTGGGGTCAATTTATATATTGCACTTAAAATTTTCTAAATTTGCCATATATTATAAAACAAACTTCTTCTTTTTTCAGTGGGTCAATTGACCCACTCTGTCCTATGTCCCTCCATCCCAGTTACAGACCACCCCAATTTTCTTTCTTGTTTTTGACCAAAGAAAGAAGCCAAACTGATTTTTAAAGGTGGATTTAATTACTATACAAAATGACATTGACCAGAATATTCGTGGACAGACAAAACCTATAGTATTACTAGTTGAGCCCATGCACCATGAGCTGGAAATCGATGTACAACCATAATACTAAAGCAGCAAGAATGTATGTACCTGTAATTCAGCAAGACGCTCGTAACCCGCATTAATATCATCCATCAACACCTGAGTTAAGCAATAGATCACATAAGTAGGAGGTA